>CM034154.1:65817261-67017261 GCA_019776745.2 Taxus chinensis
ATCAAATAAACTGTAATACGATGAAAACTCAAAATCTTCCTATATAATGGTGCAGGTACACTATCATCCATCTATGCAGTATATCAACACAACCGAAAACCTCGATCAAGTATTCTATAATGTCCTCCTCCATGTTAATGTACTCAATCAGCTATCCGTGAATAGGTATATGAAGAATGCACTAAACATCCTCAAGCATCATTGCAATCCCCCCTGTCGGGAGCCAGAACCACCGACTCTTGCTATGCCACCGCTCCACCAAGGTTGTCAAGAGACCATGGTCTAAGGTAATCAGAGGAATCCTCACCACGTGAGCTAACTCGGTCACCTCTGAGAGGGATTTCCAGCAGCCTCCTGTGTTGTGTATTGGAAGGTTGCCTCTATGGCCACAAGATGGCTATGACACTCCCTCTTCTATAATACTAACAATCATCCTTGCAAAATAACATAGCACATGTTAGAACTAACATTTCTTCTATCTTCTTCTATTCTTCTATCACTCAAAACATTGATTTCATTTACACTATCATTTTCGTCTATTCATATTTCTTCTAAAAAACTCCTACGCTTTTCTTCTAAAAGTGTGAAATTTTCTCTCTTCAGTGCCTACGTGCCCTTTTGGGCATGTATGTGTTCATCCTCATGTATACATGCCCAAGATGCATAAGCACTCTTTTATATGCATACACACTCATATAAGTATGTACGCACATTTTTCTATTCATTTGGCTAACTGACATGTACACAACCTTTATGTTGCATATGTGTGTGTCGGTGTGTATACACTAAGGTGTATGCATGCTTTAATATATGGTGTGTATGCTAGAGTTTTAATTCCTACACATGTGTGTATGCGTACTCTATTATGTATGTGTGCATGTGCACATAATTTTAGTGTGTATGCACCTCCATGAGTTTCTACACACCCCTAGTGTGCACGTAAACATTTTTTAGCACCTAATCTAACCCTAATAAATGTTCATTAATGCTAATAAATGTGAAATTTGAATATAAGGGTATAGGAATTCACAAATAGTGTGTCTCCCCCCTCCCAACCCTACTCCCACACCTGTCAGCTCACCTCCATCATCTCTAGACCCGCACCATCTCACTCACCACTCACTCTCAAATCACTCGCAATAAAAACTCGACAGCACTCCGGTAACAAATGAGCTCGTCGCAATGATTTAAACACTCCCAATGAGGGTATATTAAGTCATTTTAACTCTTCATGATGCCCCTAGGGCACGTTCTAACTTCCATGGTCACTCTGACATTTCTTCTACGCGCCGTGATAATTATGTTTATTACATAATTATTTTTAATAATTTTCTGTTGTACTAGGGCATTATTCGCCACCTAGTGCTCATTTCTACTCCCTGGGGCATTTTTATTGATTCCTAACAATATTTCTCATTCTCTTTCTTCTACTAATGGTCATAATAATAATTTTTTATTAAATAATTATGTTTTTACTAGTTTCATTGCGTAAGGGCATATTTTTGTCACCTGACACCCGTTTCTTCTCATTGGGTGCATTTTTATTCCTCTCAAGAAAGCCTCCATCTCATTTCTTCTAATAAAGTCAAAAAAATGCAAAAATTTAAACATTCCAAAAAGCCACAAAAAAAATAGAAATTTAATCACAAATCCTAAAAATTGTAAAAAAAATTCAAAAATTACAAAAAAGATAAAAATCTTGTACACCACTGAAATATGTGTCACATGTATGGTATTTATCCCCATATTTTGCTGACATTTTCATTTGTTTTTCAGACCAAAAAATTACGGATCACCTAAATCTACAACCATTTTACATAACTAGCTTGTTTGCTTCGTCCTGTACTCTACGGCACATCAATTTGTCTCGAACTGTTTCATAGTGAACAAAGATTCTCTTTGGACCTTGTTTCCTTCATCAACTCCCCTCACATGTATCCTTGTTTGGGGCATCATTTTTAAACCCTTTTCATTAATTACGAACATTTGGGATCTTCATCTTGATAAAAAACAATTGGGTAACAATTCTGACTTTTGTTGGTTTGAGTATGTGTGTGTGTGTACTTGTTTCCCTATTAGATGAGCTTGTTAACTTCTTTTATTACATTTCATTGAGTTAGGGGTTTCAACACTGGATAATTGATTCGTATTATGGCTTTTCATGTCATTCTATGCTTTTTTCATGTGATTATATTTTTAATAAGGTCTGATGACGTATATATTTGGCTATATGATGACACTAAAGTTGTTTCTATACACTGGATGAAAGCTTTCTCTTTTCATTCTGTCTTCATTCCTCTTCTATATCATTCTCCTATCAATGTTATTCTTCTAATTCCATTTAGGCATACTGCCTCTCCTCCTTTGTCTATTTGTTTCCTTCATCTTTTCGATCGTCAATCGACATCTTTCATCACCCCATCAACACTCGAGGGGGCATCCTCCACTCCACTAATTTTCTTCTATCTCTTCAAAATTCACATATTTCTATTTGTCTACTATCTTTGAAGTGGTGTCACTTACACCACCCCAAAGATGGGTAAATGTAGACACCTATAATATAGATCAAACAATTTAAATAATTAAATTACTCTAATTGTACCCTTTCCCACAAATTGATGACATATCATCAATAACGCATCATTACTCCTCTATCACCGTTAATTAATTACATCACGACAGTTAATTAACCATTTTATTACTCAAAATACCATTAATGACCTTCAGTTAATTAATACCCCTTTCTATCTAGATTAATTATTTTTTCTTAATTAATTAATTCTCTCTTCTATTTTATCGATAAATCACCATTTATTTGATTAAAATTCTCTTATAGCATAAATCATACTAACTTTCTTCTCAAAATCCTTCTAAAATCTACATCTACCTATTAGTTGATCACTTTTGATTAATTATACACCCCCCTCAATTCCCATGGATCACTAATGAAATAATAATCTCCTCTAAAGTAAACTTAAAGTTTGCTTATCCTAACTAACCTATATTTACTATTATCCCACATGTAATAGGATGCAAAGTTTCTTCAAACCATTGGGTTATAAAAGGAACCCTCCTCCTACCTTTCTACTTACACCTTTGCATGCTTATACCATAAACTATAGGAATTTTCATCTTTGAGCATCTTCCATTAGTGTTGAGCTAGGTATCTTCATCTCACATTCATCCATCTAAGTCTTTTGAGTCATATGGAGAAGATCAAGGAGGTCTTGTAGCCAAGTCTTGATTGAGATCCATTCTCAAACCCTTGGGATCAAACAAACTATCACATTTTGATAGATAAGGATCTACATAGGTATAACTCTTGTTTATATTTCAAATAGTAGAGGATAAATGTTTAGCATGTTAGTTTCAGTTTCCTTCAAAGTTATAATGCATAGTGTTGATATTTACTCTCTCTAAGATCTTAGCATGATGATCTAGGTATAGTTTAGTTTTTTTTGGAACTATTAGATGTTAGTTTCAATTCTCTTTACTTAGCTAAATAATACATGGATGCATATAGGTGATCTCCATATGATCACCTCATTAACTAATGAAGCACTCATGTTCTTAAGGTTCTTACATGACTGTTAAGGGATCGTTTACAAAAATGAATCTCATTCAACAACTAGGGAGCATCACTCTTTTTTTGCCCTATTTTTTCATCATTCATCAGATGTTATTATAAAAATGGTCGTATATCTCCTCATCATACACATATCAACATCTCCTTATACTAATCTTATATACTATCTACATCACATTCCTATTTTTACTACTTTATCACATTACATCATATCACTATACTACTCATTCACATAAAAATCATCTTCAATTCACTACTTACCTATTATTTTCAGATCGTCATATGTTTCAAATATTCAAAAATTAAAAAAATCATACAAGGACAAAGAATAATATTATGTCTCTGTTATGTTTAAAATTACAGCACCCCTCGATTTTTTGCCACATGTGTGGGGAAATCATTGTAATATTACTAACATGGGTCCACCTATCAAATTGTGGGACTTGAACTGAGATAGAACTCCAAAGAAGTACGGCTTCCTTCACCTATTTCTACTATTAAAACTACTCCTAAGAAGGGAAATTCAACTATCTAACTCTACTCTATGATTCCAAGAGACCAGGGTGAGAAGGATAGTTGCATAAAATGAAATCATAAACTAAGGGGAGGTGATAACATAAAGAACAAGGGTTCACCACTCTTATGTTAGACCAGCTTGTAATTCTACTACATCTTTCTACAAGTGTTGAATGTGGATTTTGAGTTGCAGGCCTCAAATTTTAACATTTACAGGGTGATTATTACCTTCCTTCTTCATTGTAATAAACTATGCATCTATTTGAAATAATAAATTCATTTTCTCTAGTTATTATCTACCCTAGCTTGTGTTATATTGCAATTTATTGTCTTTCATTGCATCTACATGTATAATGTACATGTTTTATTCTCCTTGTAGGGTTTGAATATGTTGTGATCCATGAAAATGGCGGTTTGAATGTTGTTTAGGACTTTGACACTCATGTCTTCCCTCTCCTCCTTCATTTTATTGAATTTTATCTCATTTGAGATTTTTTTTCCCTTTATTCTTAGTGCTATCACCACTCCTTAGTTTAGGATTTCATTATTTGCATCTCCTTCTCACTTTGGTCTCTTGGAATCATAAAGTAGAGTTAGAATTAGCTGAATTTCCCTTCTTAGGAGTAGTTTTAGCAATAGGAATAGGAAGAGGAAGCCATCTACTCTGGAGGTATCTCTCAGTTCAAGTCCCATAATTGGGAGATAATACCATGTTTCCTCAAAGATCTAGATCATTATGATTTGGGATGGGTGTAATTTTGAGCTCTGGAAATACCCACTTAGTCTTCAAAATGTTTTGATCACATTCATTTGACCTAGTTTCTTAACACAACAAAGTTGTGATCTCATATTCAAGTTCTTTATGTTCACCCTCATTCACACCCTATATTTACCTATTTTCTCATTAGCTCATACTTTTTCTAATAAATTCTTCAAAACTCCTTCACATAAACATTCGATGCCTTCTTCAACACAAGGATGATATTATATTCCTCCTCTCACACTTCATCATTCCCCTATTTTATCATATATGTATACTTTTGTATATACATTCATGAGACATATTTCACATACACATTACCGAGTTACATATTCATAGCTTAGATCACAACCTCTTATACCTCCTAAACCCTTCATCCATCGTGACCTACGAGTTCAACTCATATGCAAGATTCTACGTGACATCACCTAAAACTATCATAATGTCATAATTACATTTGTATGACTTTAAGTTACATGTATTATCCTTTGAAAAACTATCATGACACTTATAACATCTATTTGGAATTACAAAAAAATTTAAACTCATTTCTATTGATATATTTAAAGGGATTTCATTTTGAGTTGGACATCTACAAATTCATCTTTAATGGTTTTAATCCATCAAATGTCTTCTCCTTAACATATAATTCTTTGTATTATATATATCATAGCCACAAAACAAGTGTTATGAATGTTTGGGTACATTACTAGGATCCTGTACTTTCCATATATATCCTTGAAAAGTTTTTCAACTTGTCATTTTATCATCAAGACTACCATTAGGAACTTGGCCATGCTTTACTAGGTGTATGAAATTCATAACCCATCAGTCATTCATCCATTGAGTTAGAGACACACTTTAATCTCAGGTGGGTTAATAAAATAATATTGAGGGAAGATTATTCAGGATGTCTAAGACATCACCCTGTTCTTGGAGGGATGTAGGTCAAGACATGCGACCTCCATTTCAACTCTTCTTCTTAGCTAGATGAACATTGTTATGACAACTAGTCTCAAGATTGTTTAACCACCACTAATGTATGAAAATTGATAACCTTATGAAGTTTTGAGGATTATTTTGTGACCTTTGGTTCTTCTTAAAATAAAATGAGTAACCTTGCCACCTTCATCCAAACCATGAAACACTGATTAGGAAAAGGTCCTAATGGTTTTGCATACACAAAAAAAAATAGTCTTTACAAAAATGATTTATTTCATTCATCCAATCAACCGTTTATGGATCCCATGGAACATTTATGAAAATAATACTTTCCTTTGACAAATCATAAATCCCATAGACATACATGTGAATTTCAAGGCATTTAGACATAAATATCATTGTATCTCTAAGACTACTTAAAGATGATTTTAGTGATCACACAATCAAATATTGTCCTTGTTAGCTGCCCCAAAAACTCTAAAATTCACTTTTATGCAAGAGGCAATCAAGGAGACACTCTGGACCTTATACCTCTAATCCATCTTAAAACACTCATTGTCATGAATTGTGTGGATAATTTCACACTTTCATTGTTGTTTCTGAGACCTACTTGATAAACCTCATGAGGCAGTTTAGAAAATTAAGGCTAAGACACAAAATCACTTCAACTAATCAATTATTTTTCTCAAACATGTTTTTCTGGACTTGTATCAACTATCCATGCTCACATTTTACTTCCACAATATGTCTTCACATAAAAATCATTTTAAACACAAATGATTGATTTTCCTTCTATAGACCATTGGCAATAGGTCATTTTGGATGACATGTTTCACAAAAAAAATTCAAAGAACCTGTTATCACCGAATCACAGCACCCTTGTGCATGTATTTGAACTCACAGTGTGATTGGATAACATGGGTACTATCTCCAAGTTGTGGGACTTGCTACTTAAGACAGACCTCCAGAGAAAGTTGGTTCTTGCTCCTAAACTACCTACCACAATCTACTCTAATGCAAGATAAGCTAACTGTTCTAATCTAAATTTCCAAGGGACCAGGGAGAGAGAATACATAAAATGAAAGCCTACACTAAAGTGGTGATACACCAGAAAAGGAGGGTGTGAGAGTAATCTCCAAATGTGTGAAATACAGAGGCAAAGTGCACACTAGAAGAGGTGATGACAATTCACCATAATCTAGCAAAATGCATTCACAACAATATTCCAAGCATACACAATGTTAGTGAATTCCTGTAAGAATATAATAATAGACACAATATTCTTGTAGAAAGATAAAATGGGCAAGAAGAATGCAAGAAAACACAGCAGGGGAAGATATATCCACAAACTTTGTATTTTATTGCTTCCTGGTATGCACAGTTCAGTCTATTACAAGATAAGGGCCTGGATCACCATGCAAGGAGTCCACTACAAGGGCTTGCAACACACTGGATTCACAAAGTAATTTTGACAGAGCTTTGCTACCCAAAAACTCCCTCCTTTACAATGATCCCAACACTCCAATTTATAGAAAAAATGAGAAGGAGAAGAGAAGGGAAAATGGAAATCCCAAAATCTGTCCTTCAACCACCTATAAGAAGCATTAAATTGAGTGAAATGATTGTATATTACTTGAAAAAGGCTCCCCATACTGTCCCATGTGCTGCAGCAGAGAAAGAATGATGACCATGCCTCTTAATTGCACTCCCAGCTACCAAATAAAACACTGTTCTGAACCTGGCCACATTTTCTTAAAAAACTCAATTAATTTCTGATCAAATATGAAATTTCTTGATTTCTGTGCATCGGGATCAGAACCACAATTCCAATGGTACCAATTTTGTGCAATTTTGTTGAGAAATGCAAAAGTTATGGCCTTCTGAGTGCGGGCAGCTATTTTGGGTCTGGCAGGCGTTTTCTGTCATTTGACGGGAATGAACATTAACTGACTGGAGCCGAATATGTTTCTCTTAATTAAATATATCTACCCTCATTAAAAATAATAAATTCATTTGTGGCGTAGAGGATGTCGTGCTCTTTCCAGAAAGTCCAATTTTGTGAAAATCGGAGCTCGGAGTCAAAAGTTATGGCCGTTTGAAGTTCCACAGGTCAAATGTTGACTTTTCTCCTCTGCCTTCGGCCGCTTCAGATTTTCGCGTCCCACATGTCCTTCTGTCCCATTTAGCACAGTGCTGAAATTTCCCATTTCGGTCGAACCGGCTGGTTCGCGTACTCACGGCCCAGATGTCCCGTTTGCTTTCGGACTATTTGGGACAAATTTTCTCGGTTCGGTCGGTTTGCGTCCTTTTGTCCCACGCGTCCCTGACTGAAAGTTCTCATTTCGGCCGATCCGGCTGGTTCACGTACTTCGCGTACCTTCGGTCCAACTGTTCCGGGCTGCCTTGACTCATTTCGGCCGATCCGGCCGGTTCACGTACTTTTTGCCCAGATGTCCCAGACTGCCTGTTTCAACAGTTAGTCAATTTTTCCAACTTTTCGGCCAGTTCGGATTTCCGCGTCCCGCGCGTCCCTTTGGCCCGGATATCCCAAATGCTGCGTAGACCACCTAGCGGCCTTTCGGCCGATTCACATACAGATGTCCCTCATGTCCCGACTATTGTAAGGACTAGGACTTAGCCATTTTTCATGATTTTTTCTGGCCCGAGCTTGTTTTTTGCAATTTTTTCACATTTCCTCAGAACTTGCTCTCTTCTTCTTAGACAGGGGAGTTAGAAAAACTATGAGGGGACCCTAGAAACATGACTTTTTGTCCGAACTCAATATAATTGCTTGGGACTAAAGAATTTGATGCATGTTATCAAAATTACCTTGAGGGGTGAATTTTGGATAACAAATACCTCGTCAAATTGGGTTACATGGGTCTCCTAAAGGTGTTGTAGTTGATTCTTAGTACTTTGAGATTCATCCTCATGTTTGGATATGAACATGACCAATTGTGGTAACTTTGATTCTAGCTCCAACAAAGCTATATAGCTGATAGGGCATGGTCTGGTCCATCAAATATTCCTGCTTCTCTAAATTGTAATTTAAGAATGAAGCCACCTTGCAATCCTTCCTAGAAAGTGGGGTTGTTTGTGACTTGATCTAGGCTTTATGGATTGTCTACAAACAACTAATCTTCTACCTTGCTAACTGATTTTGAAACGGTGTCATCCTTGCTTCCTTCATCTTCCTTAACCACATGGAACTCCACCTCAACATCCAGCTTCTTAGGATTTCTCAGAGCATCTAATGGGATCATTTTTGTATCGTTGCAATTAGTTGAAACCTACTACTCACTTAGGAGTTCTTTCTCCTCCACTTAAAGACCAAGATTATTTGCACATTTGTTCTCTTCCTCCAACATGAAGTTTTACAAGTAAAAATCCTCTAGTTTTTACTCTTGAGGATTGTCCTAGGAAGTGAGGTCCTCTTGAATGTCCTCCTCCATCACAATTTCATCAACTAAATCAAACCCTACAAATGATTTCATCTTCATTCAGGGTCTCTGAATCTGACTTAGTGTCCCCTATGTGCTCCTCTACTTTTAGATTAGGAGTTGTTTCCTCCTCTTCCTTTGTTGATATGCAGCTGGTAATGGATCTATAATCTCCAAAAATAAAGTTCCCTAATGGACATTGTATTTGGAACAAAAATATTATTGATCATATTTCACTTGTCCTTGCTTTACTTGTGTTGTTTTGTGACCTCATCTTTTATCACCTGTTATTCTCGAACTTTGACCTCCTATCTAGGTTTGAGCAACAAGAGGATCTTCTCTATTCCTAATTTCATAGCCCAACTCTTCAAAAATATTGTCATTTCTTCTCTATTTGGATCCTTCTCTTGTTGTGCCTTTTGATTGGTTTTTTGGGTTTCTTCCCAACATGGACTCAGGAATGCAAAAGGAGGGGTGGGTTAGGATTTAGCTATATTTTGTATGGTTCATGATCAAGGGAGAGGCATTTAATTCTACTCCTATGGAGGGGACTTGGGATTGGAAGGGAAAAGGGAAGAAAAATTGAGATGGGGTGGGAGATTAGGGTATCGAGAAGATGATTTCACATTAGTGGATGTAGATGAGGAGCTTCAAAATTGAAGCTCGGGCTAAGATGGTGATGCTTGGGGAATGGAGAGAAAATTATGAAATGATGGTGTAGGAATTACCCATTGATAAGGCTCCCTAACACCGAGTTCATAAGCCTCTATCTCCTCATTCCACTGTCAAAGCTATGTAAGCATCTCAATAATGAAGTCAAAATTCTACTGATGGATGAAATGTCTTTACATAGGGCCAACCCATGGACAAGGTGCCATCAAGATGATATTGAATGCCTTCATTTAAGCTATGGCCCTTGACTACACCATATCTTACTCCATATTTTGAATCTTCTCCTGCAAATAAATATTCTCCATCTAATTGATGTCACTGCATGGATATCCCTCCTCTTGATAGGTTCCATAGCCAAACTGGTTTTGGAGCTACTCATAAGGGTAGGCACATTGATTATGGATTTGTTCATAACACTGATCTAGAGGAATTAAGAAATACATTGAAGGTGGATTGCACTGTTGCTGTTGCAAGTATGAATTCCATGTGGGGAATAAAATCATGATTGCACAACTTCATGGAATGGAAGAAAATGAAATGGATGGAAAGAAAATGGAAGAAAGTGAGGGAAAGTCTAAAATTTGGAGAAGGTGGGTTGTTTAACAAGATAGAATTGTGAGATGTATTTGAAAGTCCCTCCAAAGGCTGAAATATTCAGCAAGAGCACATTAAACTAGATGAATTGAAGTGGTAAGGTGCTTCAGACCTATCCCACCGGGTGTGCCAAAACTGTTATGTCAAAATTACAGCACCCTCTGATTTTTTATCACATGTGTAGGGAAATCAATTTAATCTTGCTAATATGGGTCCACCTCTCAAGTTGTGGGACTTGCAACATGAGATAGACCTCCAGAGAAATCCAACTCCACTACCTAATCCTACATCTAACACTACTCCTAGAAGGTAAAATTCAACTAAATAATCCTAATCTAACCATGTCAAGGGACCATGGAGAGAGAGGGTTAGAAAGATGCATGAAAATGAAATCCTAAGATAAAGGGGTGGTGATACCATTAAGAAAAGGGGGTGAGATATTCTACTGAGGGAGAAAGAGAAGAAAAAGGGATTTGAGAGAAGTCACACTAATGTGACACAGGCTCAACCTCCATTCACCACTGGATCTCCATGAAACACAACACCCTACACCTACAAATGAGAAATACCTACACAGAAAAACAACAAAATAGAGAGGCAAGGAGGCACGATAAAAAAATGCAAGGGTTGAAAGAACACCAAAAAATAGTTTTTATTACTTTATAATATGCACAAACCATTACATTGTTGAGATAGATGCACAACTATGCTTTCTAGGCACAAGATAAGGCTTAGATCTAAATAGAGTTAAGGAAAAGAAATGCAAGAGTTTCCCCATCTCCCAGTATGTCTCTCTACAAAAATGAGGGGGTTAACTACATTATATAGCCAATTTCCCAACCTAACCTATATTAAATTACTAACAGGTAGTTGAACTACCTCAACTAACACCATTAATGTGGGTTATTGAGTTGTTTTTTCATGCCTACCCTTTCTTGATCTATGACCCATCCAACCCACAATCTGTATAATTTGGATCGTGAACTGCTCTATTATGCGAACTGTAAGCCATCCAACCAAGTTGGGTTGGACAACCATCTAGATGCATTGGGTAATAAAACCTTCACCAAACTATGATATGTTTAACATGCGACCATTCCAAGCATTTTGTGATGCATGACCGACCAGACTTCGTACAACACCACGTTGGGCTGCCGCTTTTCTATGAACCATGATCATCCAACCTCGTAGTTGTACATCCCTGAAGTAGTCACCCAACTTGATGACTGATGACCCTAAATCATGGGCCATCCAACCTATTGGGTTGATTTCCATCTCTCTTCCGTCTATACAACTTTCAATTGAATGACCTATCCAACCAAGTTGCCATCCACCACGACTTGCGAGTTGATCCCTGATAATTTACATTCATTGTGTGTCATATGCCATCCAACCTGGGTTAGACATCCATCTATCCCTTCTGACCATACAACCTTCGTTGGGATTTCCATCTTATGTTGTCTAGCCTATGGAGTTAGACAAGTGTCTAACCTTGGTCATCTAACATGTCGGGTTAGACGGTCATCTAACTAGATGGGGTTGGTTGGTCATTTGACCTTTTCCCAACCATATATCATCTTCACCTGACTCAAAAAGATAGGGGAACTTGTTGAGTTCTCCAATGATGAGGCCCTTGATCAATTCTCTTGGCTTGGTGATCCAACTCATCAAGCCCTTCACCTATATCACCCTGTCATCCAATCACCAACCTGTCGCATGCCGACTCACTGAGCTAACTAATTTTCACATTACCACCTTCACATGAACCTACCTCAAACTTGGTCAACTCACTGATGCATGTGACCAAAACTTGTCATTCAGTCTTCTAACATTGGGCCATCAAAATAGGTGGGTTGGATGATCTTCTATCCTCTGTTTTCTTAGTTTCTCACCCCATATCCACAATTAACTCGCCTACCTCGCTCTAAAACTTAGCCATCATACAACTCAGTTAAACCTCACTAGACAACCCAACTAGCTTAGTTCGCCACAGCTAGCCAACTTTTTGTGCATGAAGATTAACTCCTCTAAGCCATCCTGAATTATCTTCCTCTTCTAATATTTGGGGTTAAATTTGACAGTTTTCCACACGTCCTTGAATTTTAATGGCTAATCGCATTTATAATGAATTATCCAAATTAACCCAAGGGGTGAATTTGGGATAAAATTCCCACTTCATGTCCCAAAAATGTGACTAGGTGGTTGGGTGGGGTTGGAAATTAGGAGTGTTCACGCAAATACTCCCTTTGTGTGAACACCCTTCACCCGAAGTGACATGTATCCCACAGAAGTTCCATGTATGCCACGGAAAGGGGTTCGCCTGAAGGGGTGTTCATGTGAACACCCTTTAACCGAACCCCTAGTTTATATATTTGTGGTGGTGAGGAGGTTCTCACTTTTCCTCTACCTACACTCCCTTCGCATGAAGATTTCTCACCTGAACCAGACGGAGTCAACCCCATCCCACCCGCACCAGTGCACTAGAGCCTAGTTAGATCTCTCACCCACACTAGAGTTATTTATAGTGTTTTATTTGTAAAATATTGGTTTTTTGTAAATATTAGGCACCTGTTTCATTTTCAAACTAGTTTCTTTAGTAAAATTTGTTCTTCTTACAAATAATTGAAACCCTAGGTATTTTTCATGCAGTTTGAAATGACTGGGGACTATGAGGATATTGGGAGGATCCTATAGATGTAAATCACTCAGACTGATCATACATGACTATACCTTGAATGTGTGTCCTGACTCCCAACAATCCAAAATCATCTTTTTCATTAAATGTTGGCAACATAACTACCTACGTTGTATTTACCTGTTAACTTAAATATCTTGTATCTTGACCAAGCTTCATAAATTTTGGTGTTCATTGGGCATCACAAGTATGTTGTGGTCTTCTTTCAATGTGCTTATTAAGATGGTAATTACTATTTTTAGGAACCTAGCAGAGCATTCCTACCTATTATAGTTTGATAGAGTGTTCATTTTGCATTGAAATAAATTCAATTAAACAACCAAATTCCAACTGTTACCTGGAACAGAAAAATCTTGATTCAAGTTAATATATATACCCACACCAGTCTCGTTTCTACATTTATGCTTTTCCAGGTCAACATGACCTGAGATTGTGTTAGAAAATCATTTAAAGAGAACACAAAACCAATAAACATAGTATTCTCTTCATTTATCTATAATTAATTTTATCTTGGTCTGAACCACACATGATGCTCTTCATCCAATATATCAAAAATTATATCAACACAAGATTGATTGATGTCATTTGATCTAATTATTTTTCTTATGGAACCTTATACAATTAGAGTAGATAGTAGCATAAGAGTGTACTACTAATTTTATTGGAATTGGATTGATTTATCTTTGACGAAAAAAATCCTCTTGGGAAATTGGAAAAGGAACAAAATTCCCAACATCTAATTATGCCCCTTTAAAAAGAAATCTGAGAAAACTTTTATTTGTTTCAAGGGTTCTGAGTAGACTAAATTAATATAAAAAAAATCTATTAAAGGGAAAAGTTGTCATTGTTTACTTGAAAATCAGCTCATCCATTGAGAAAATCATACCTCGGGATGGAGCGGATCCATTTTTTTCTGACACAACACCATCCCAGTCTCATTCTAGTCAAATAATGTTTTGTGAAATCACCTCACCAAATCTCACCATATTCAAATTGGGGAAACATAATACTACAACCCAACTATATGGATTTAAATGTTAATATAATATTAATAGGGCCCATATCCAAATGTTTTAGATCGTAAGTTCTATGGGAAATTGGTTCTCAATTTTTTTTTGTAAAATTGGTTCTTGCTTACAACTTTATCAAATTTTCTTACGACTGGAAGAATTCATTTTCATTTACATGATGTGAGTTTTAGAAGTTTAACAAATACCTTCCTAAGATCCCAATGATCCTATCTTCCCTTATGACCTATGGACCATTCATTATGAGGATAAAATTACCATCTAGGCACTATGTAAAATACCAACCAATATATTGAAGATATTGAATTCACATATAATAAAATTCTTGGGATATAATAAAATTCACATATTTAAGGAAGAAAAAAGTAAAATATCCTTTCCAATATCTTGGATAATACTCTCTTATGCCATCATGCCCTTAAATTCTTTTTGGAGTTACCTTTTGTAGTTCCATTAACTAAATTTATTATAATCTCATCTGAAAAATAGTTGATTCATATATGAATGATATTTTTAGAAAATATAGGAAGAATGTTGATTACCCTAAAGTCTTGTATCAAATATTGCATCATTATGAATCAATAAGAATGCGTATTCCAAACAATATGCATACATATAGTTTAATATACCATTTCCTCATTAAGAATTTATGTCAATCCTACAAAAAATCATGTTATTCTTGAGATTCTTTTCCATGAAGGATTAGTATCACATCAGATCATTTCTTGGGGATATTGGAGTTATTAAAAGTTTCATACCTAACCTCACTAATCCATTCGATCCATAAAAACCTTTGAAAAAAATTAGAGTGGTGTCATTTAGACAAAAGATTTCCAAAATGCCTTTGAGTTGGTAAATAGTTTTCTCTGGTTGAGCTTCTGAATATCACACCACGAAACTCTGACCATCCTCTATTTTTTTATGAGACGTTTTTTCTTGCTTACATAAAATCATAAGAATATAAAGATGGAAAAGAGAGAGACATATTTTTTTATATGTCACATTTTTCTTGATTACGAGACAACATATAACCAACTAGAGAAAGAGTTCATTTCTTCCATATTCACTGCTAGATACTTAAGGAATTATACATACTAAATTAATGGTCCTACTCTTTTTATGATCCCTATTGGAAATTGGATCTAAGGTTTGACAAAATTAGTACATATAACTAGAAGGGAATTACATGTATTTAATAATATTTTAGACGAGGAACCTATTTTTGTTGTAACCTTTTGGGTTGTGTTAGTCTTTATTATATTTTGCATATTATTTAACTATTGATTTATTATATGTGTTTGGAAAAAATTATATTTAATGGGGACTATTGTGTATGTTTATGGCCTTTTAGGTTAGATATATTCCTTCTTTTTGGAAAATCTTATTATATTAGATATGATATTATTGCACATTAAATTAGTCTTGTTATAATTCATGTATGATATTTTCTAGTGGTTTTCATAGGGAAATATCTAATATAGCCTTAATCATTGTCTGTACTTATGAGTTTGTGTATCATAGATCATGAAAATGAAAAGTATATTTTAACATAAATACACAATATTTTAAGGAATTTTGTTTCAGCATGTAGGAAAAGTATATGTTTTAATTTTTTTTTCAAAAAGAAATTTAAATTTATGTGAAATTTTATCAATTTAGGGTTTATGGTTTCAAAAAAAGTATTCTAAATTGAATTTTACTTTCATTTTTTACAGTCATGGCTTCTTCCTCTACTAATTTGTTTGAGAGGACCGACTTAGAGATAACAAAATTATCATCTATTCTTGAGGATTTGACTACAGTTGGGAAATATAAAACACATTGTGAAAAGATATTGATAGATCTTTAACAAATAAAAATAAACTTTAAAACATACAACCCTTTCAAGCCTGAGTCACTTAAAAATTTTATGGATGCATTAAAATCAAGTGTGATAGGCGATGTAGGATATAATGAGGTTATAGCATGACTTCCTGATAAGGAAGTTGTTAAGATATCATGTTGGTCAAGTTATGTAGGCCAAAGGAAAATAAGGGCATATTATGTAAGCAAATGTTCATGTCCCTTTGTGCATGTTTGATTTATCCTAGATTTGTGGCCTCTCAAGGCCAATTTCCGAATAATGACCAATTACCATTATATTTCATATTGATGCTACATGTTGAGGTTCACCTAAACCTAAAGGTGAACTATTTAGACATCCCTGGTTATTTTGGGCAGGAGCGTGGCCGCATTAGCCATAGGCCTACATATCGACAGGAGGGAGCTCCTCCAGTTGTTAACACACAACATCTGGTAGAGAGGCCATGACCTTTCTTATCTAGCTTTCAAGATGTCTCAGTGCCTATCATTATGAGTTCCCATGAGGGTGCTATAGAGGTCTTAGGAGCATTTATCTCAAGACCCAACTTATCTCTTATGACCATGTGGGTCATTACCTTGAGAGATGTGGTACTAGTAGTGGAGGAGCTAGTAGCAGCAATGATGCACATAACGAGTTATATGCTCGTGCACATTTGATTTCCCTTGATGAGTTCGAGGTAATTACAGATCCTACTTAGACACGTCGGTTGGGACACATCGATGGCTTCCACCTTATTGCATGCATATGAGGTGATTTCATAACACTACAACATTCCACTATTTGGTATTTTAGATTTTATAGAGAAGAGTGGTAGTGTATCTTCTATTCAAGGTACTATTGCAGAAGCTATAGTCGTACCTCCTGTTCTTGGGATCGTGACACCTGATGTTCAGCACATTTCTGTTCCAGTGTGTCAAAATTAAACCTTAATTTAATTAAAATTTATTTTATTTCATTATTACTTTACCATTTATTAATATTAATATTGAACGTTTACTTGTGTATTTATTTAGGATTTTTCTCCATCGCATGCTGGTGAGTACTTGTGGTGCTTCACAACCCACATCATTTCCCCATATGACATATACACGGCTCTTGAATGAGCCCAGCCACAATGGATCTTGATGTTGAGGGTGAGTCCATCTTGGCTCACTTTGCTCGTTATTTTTTGGTGTTGAGGTCGTGGGTCATCCATAGACAATTGTTGGTGGTGATCTCATTGATTTGGAGACACATTATTTGGAGGTATATATGTAGAGATATATCTATTTTTAAATTATGTTTTAGATTTAATATTCAACTTTAATGAATTTTTTTGAAATTAATGAACTTTATTTTAAAAACTTGTTTATCAACTTCTTACATTTAATTTATTTATTTTCATAGGGATCTACAGGATAGAGATTTACACATAGTGTAGATACTTCCAACATCCACCTGTAGATAGATATTGAGGTAATCAATTACCTCTCTACATTATATGATTTAAATTCAATTAATCAAGAAAATTTTGTAGAATTTCACTTATAAATTTTAATAGATGGTATTTTATATATAGTTTATAATGTGTATATTTGTTTTTATAAATACAGGGTGCAGTAGAGCCTAGTGAGGGATCTAGTACTTTCCTTACTAGACGGTAGAGACTTTGATACATGTTGTACTCATTTTCATCATGTACATGTATATCTATATGTTTACACGAGATTTTAGACATGTATATATATTCATTAGACATGTTTTTTATATTTTTATATATGACTTAGACACATGTATATATATTCATTAGACATGATTTTTATATTTTGGTATATATTCATTATGTGGGTGTTACCCCATATCTAGAGAATGAGCATGTGCTCGATAAAAATTTAATTCAACATAATAGTCAAAACCATAGGTTACATTTATATGGATTTAGATATCCTAACTCCTATCACTAATATAGGATGGTTGTTCTAACCACCTAGATTCTCTCTTAACCATTAACCATCCCTTAAACCTCTCACACTAATTCCTATGTGAGTTGAATAACAACACACTTAACAACAATATATTATTTTTTCATAGTCAACACAATATTTAAACCTGTATAATATATATTAATATTAATGAGTTTTTCAACTCATATAATATTAATAATATATCATTCACATAATATAATTTCTCACCATAAATGTGAGAACTGATACAAGGATTTTCCTAACATTCCTCCCCTTAGTGGTCACATGGGAGAAAACGTCAAAAAAATATCATTCCCCCCTTAATGAAAAAATCATGGGTGTTGGCTTAATGCATCCAATTACAATAAAAATGTCCCTTCTTGAACTTTTTGAAAATATATTTTCTACCCCCGTTTGTTGAAAAATATTCTTATTCTTAAGAACATTATTCACAAAATAATTTCATCGCTCTTCCTGTTTTATTTTGTGTAAAAAACAATTACCCTATCCGTTTTAGGTTCGAGAGCTTTACATGAGAGGATCCAATATTGTCTACTATGTTTAGTATTGTTGAGATTTTCTTTGCAATTCCTGAGAAAAATTCAGCGAGTTGGGATGGAGATAGAAAAAATCCAAAGTGGAGAGCGTGATTTTTGGATCAAGTCTGAGGTGTCCACACATTCTGGGGGTTTTGAAACCACCGCTATAGAATTTTCTTTGCCACCATTATCGAAGCTAAAACTAACAATGGCAGTTACAGTTTCTGAAAAACAGTTCTCCCATACGGACACCCACATTGAGAAATCCCCCAAATTATACTCTCCACGGAAGACGAAGCTTATAACAGGCATATTGAATGTTTTCGATCGGCCCCCAGCTGAAATGTTTGAGCGGTATCTCTGTTTCTCCCAATAACCTGTCTTTTGTACTCAACATTACCCCGAGATTGTATATCTCCACGTTTAGCATAGATTCTTCGAGAAGATCCTCTGGAACGTTGTACATATTGATAGAATTCTGGTATGGGATACCAAATGTGGGTTGAATATTCCACTTTCTACTTTGAACTCGCCAAAGATCATAAGTCCTGGATCCTCTGGCGTCCCAGCCATTGTGTATGTTTTACCAATTCTTGTTGCTCCATAGGAAAATTTTTGGTTGTGTAGACATCTTGATTTGTTGATTGAGGCGCCAAGGAGAAATCAAAGGCATATATCTTTTCCTTTCTTCTGTTCTGAACATGATCTAAGTAATCCTTGGAAAAATCCAGGTCTGCATCATCAGCACTCAAATGTAGTGCATCGCCATCATTTTAGTATACAGTTTGGAGGGATCTGAAATTCGGTGCTCGTTATAGAGCTCTTTGACCGGCAGACTTCGTTTCAACGATCATTCAGATCTTGATACATCCCTTTGCTTTAGAGTCTGCAATATATCTCAATAGATAGGGAATTTAATGCAACACAATCAAACTAGATCTGACTATAAAAAAATTTCAAACCCTCAAGGAGAGATTATACGACCATCAAGCTAAAAAAATAATGTAAAAATAAACCCACACATATATATTTTTTTATTTTTGAGTATGCAAACAATGGACAAAATGGATGAAAAACTGCGGAAAGAGAAAACGCGATGGAAGAGGAAGATGATGTGGATGAATGATGCCTACCGAATGGGTTCACACGAGGTCTTCTCTGTTACACCGCCGAAAGAATGCAAGAAGGGTGAACGCACAAACAAAGGGGTTGCATGAGGTCTGTGGTATCCTGTTAGCTTTTGTTTGCTCGTTTTGGTATTACACCACATGGATGAGCACAGACAAAGGTAACGGGTTCACTGTGAGGTTCATTATATATGCTCACTCGTTCACTAATTCCACCTAACAAACAAAGGAATGATTGAACAAACAAGAGAGGCCCCTTTCAAAACCAACTCTGAAACCAAATGTGGATGTTACCCCATATCTGGAGATTGAGAATGTGCTTAGTAAACATTAAATTCAGCATAATAGTTAAAACCATAGGTTACGTTTATATAGAGTTAGATATTTAACTCCTATCACTAATCTAGGATGGTTGTTCTAACCACCTAGATTCTCTCCTAACTATTAACCATCCCTTAACCCTCTCACACATATTCCTATGTGAGTTGAATAACAACTCACTTAACAATAATATAATATTTTCTCACACTCAACACAATATTTTAACCTATATAATATATATTAATATTAATGATTTTGTCAACTCATATAATATTAATAATATATTATTCACATAATATAATTTCTCACCATAAATGTGAGCATTAATACAAGGATTTTCCTAACACATCAAACATGATGTTTATATTTTGATATGCAATGTAGCATAAAATGTGTAGCAAACATGCACGCTAAGAAAGTAATGTATCATAAAACACTTGTAAAAAAGTAATGTATTAGACAATGTGTATGCAAAAAAATTAATGTAGAAAACAGTTTTGTGCGATGCAAGTCATGTAGAAAAGAATGTGTGATAAAATTCACTAATATATTGAACAATGTACATAAGAGTATAAAAAATATCCCATGGCGAAAAATAATTAGACATGTAAAGATTCATGTTACGTATAAGTAACAAAATGATATGTGAGTTTATCATGATTAGTAATAAGTAAGCATGTCAAACTAGTACATAAAATAAAATAATGGAATCATCAAATGAATTAAAAATTGGCACATGTATGTCATAACTAATAAGGAAATGTGAGGTAAGAAATAACATATTTGTATCACCAATGAATCAGTGCTAAATATATAAAACCCACCAATTACAAAATCCATTTCAGGGTAGGGTCTAATACCCATAATTCAATTAGAAATATAAGGAGAAGATAAACCTTCTACTATCAATATGCAATACAAATACTAAATGCCTAACTAAATACTAAAAAAAAGTTAAAATGTACATAAATTTAAGTAAAAACTCATGTGATACCAATTAAATTCCATACATGTATTACAATCACCCCTACTAATAATCATAACCCCATAATATAAACTTAGATTCATAGCATATATTGGAGAAGGATATAAGTTTTAATTTATAGAAATAAATTTGTCAAATATATAAGCCAAAGTGACAAATAAAATAGAGAAAAGAACCCATTTAGAAGAAATGAATATATAATATTATAGGTCCTTTTATTTAATACCAAGTGGCTCAGCTCGTTATTCAATAAAATGTAAAAATCTCACTTTGGAGGGCTTTCACTTGTTGTAAATATGTTCTCTACACTATAACCAGGCCACTATAAAATGTTGTCTCCTCACTTGTTATTTCACATGTTATTTTTCTTCTCTCTTTTGTGCAACGCAACAAGTAGTGCTCCACTTTCTCAATATTTTCTTCTTTCGCAATGATTGCAAATATATCACCTACAACAAAATCATTCTACAAAACAAGTTTTTGTGTTATAATTAAGTGCAAAGAAATATTCAATGATTTGTATACTATAAATTATATATATTAATTAAATTATCAAATACAATCCTTTTAAACAAAAAATACCTTGTTTAACAAATCTAGATATGTGGTCATAATCAGGTGAAATCAAGGGAACATCTTCAAAACTATCATCATGACCTGGTCTATATGCGTCATCCACAACTAAAGGAACTTGCTTCCACTCACCTACATACCCACATTTTTTACTATTGCACTCTGGATATTATTTTTTCATGCATTCATAACAAAAACAAGAATAATCTCTTGTTCAAATTGTCCAGTTATTACTATCCACAGTAATCACAGAGTGCAAAGACCTAGAATTAGGAATCCTTTCACATCCATCCTTTTTCCTTTAATCAATACATGATTAATCGTGTAAAAAATCAATAAAGTTTAACAAACATCAAAATTAAGAAAAATTAATTAGTACATGTACGTAAGTTTATGTGTAGCTTGTAATCAATTTCACATCAAGATACATATGTTTTAAATGCATTTACCTATTATCTCCAAAAACAATTGTGTGGGGTTAAATCATGTGAGGTTGAAGCCTGAACTAAAAAACGTTTCTTACACCATTCAACAATAGTGTGGGCATCAATCATATGATCTCCCTCATAATCAAATATTTGTTTATTTAGATCATGTTTTATACATGCACCTGTACCATTGTGTTCTCCCTTCTTGTGACCACTCTCAAACAAACTCCATAAATCAAGTATTGTGTGATGAAACTGATGGTGACTGAGTGAAAATAAAGGAAAAGAGGATTTGAATTGTGATGTGCAACCATCTAAACAAACAAAATGTGTCTTTATTTTTGTTCCTCGCTGATGAAGATATCAAAAAAAACAAATCAAAACAATTTTGTACAAAGTGGGTGTCATGTTCCTTTTCATCACTTATGTAGAATTGATACTCTTTAATCACTCACTTCACATTTTTACTTTCAACCCCATCCAAATCTAATTGTGCATGCCTATAAAATATGTGAACCATGATGGTAACTTGATCAATATAACAATATTGTGTTTTAATCTATTTTTGATGATAAAATGAGTAATTCTTAGCAAAATCAACCACATATAATATGGAACCAATAGGGAATGTGTCTCTATTGGTCTTTAATTGTGTAGCCTACCACTTTGGATAGTGATAATGTTTTATTTATGGACTAATAAAACTTCAGAAACTTTGCATGAATGCAGCAATAGGGATTTCGTCTTATACCAAGTCCAACCTGGTTGCATTCTTTCCAAGTTCTGTTGAATATTTTATGTATTTGAACCTAAAAAATCAATACATAATGGAAAAAATGTTATATTCATTTGCAATAAACACAAAAATCAAAATAAAATGTGTACATCCAAATTTAAAATAAATTATATTTTCTTTATTTAATAATCACCTCTCTTAAGTCACTATTTGAACTGTGTCCAAGTCTTCATTTGTTTCTGGAAATAATTTCAAGTCCCCACACTTTTCACAAACACCTTTGATGTAATCCATACAATCATCCACATGATCATCAGATATTGTGGAAATAATAGAAGCTATGAATTCACTCACACGTGTAGGGGGCATTTTCTGGACCATTTGATACTTCTCGTAACTTTTTATACACCTAAAAAAGCATAGATTTTGAAATACATAAATTAAATCACATCTCATAAAACAAAATTTAATGAAATTTCTAATAAGTCTATAAATGAAATCGCACCTCAATCAACGAAAATTTTAAGGTTCCCTTCGAAAAAAATCCTTAGAAAATATTTGGCAAATCTGGGAAAATTATCTTTCACACAAATGGTGAATATCAAGACATCATGAAATCATTATTAAATGCTACCATATGGTAGCTTTTGTATATGTTACCGGTCGATAGCATATTTTTATGCTATTGTCTGACAACATTTTTATGTTACTGGAAGACATCATAACTATATGTTGTCATCCAATAGCATAAAAGTGTTGTCAACCGATAACATTTTTATGTTACCAACTGACAGCATATTATGTGTTGTCAGTCAGTAGCGTAAAAATATGCTACCGAATGACTATGTTCAAGTGAATTTTACAAATTTCTATTTCATGGGAATGGTGAATTGATCGCTATTACTAACTTGTACCCAAAATTGTTTGGTGAACTGGTCCTAGCTTGTACCTTAAATATTCACCAATTTCAAATTTCAAAACCTGAAATATTTATGAATTAATAAATATTTTCCACAAAAACTTTACCTAACCTCAATATATGTAATATAATGTTTTGTGTACCTGATAGTGATAATAAAACTCAACGCGATAGAGGAAACAACATGTTTCAAGGACTTTATCATCTCACACATACCAAGGCTTAAAATTTTCAAACATTCATTGTCCAATCTTAACATCTAGATGTTCTTCTGTAAACTTGATGTTCATCTCATGTTGAGTTATTTCGAGCTAATTTTTTATATGTTCATCATAGTTATTATGAGATATCTTGTGTTTTAAAGCATCCCTCACATTTTGAGAAGGATGTGTCCTCTAAGTCTAAAAATCATAAAATATCTTCACAATATTATCCTCAATGTTATCAGAATGAAGATTTCTACACATTAGTGGCCAATTTTCTTCCACAATATAATTATCCAATGTCTTCCTACTCTTTGCATACCTACTTACCGTCTTCCTAGAAACCCCCAAGACCTTATCAATAGTGGTAACATTGTGATTATATGTCGTATCTTAACTTACAACTGTAGTTAATATTTCTCTACAAGAAATACTCTTATTATCAGACCTATTTTTTGTATCCACTGAACTTATTCCTTTAGACACATTCACAACAAATTATTCTTCCATATTTTTTGACTTTTCCCTTCTAAAATACACACCTAAAAATTATAATTTTTCTATTATATCAACATGATTCGAGAATGTAACCAACAAATGTGCTCTAGCAATTGTAGTCAAATCAACTAATTCGCCATATATTCTCTCTACATTTTTTATTGTTTTATTTCTTGATAGTGGTTCTTGTTGAGAAAATTATTTTCGTTTTTTGAAATCCATCTTCACCAAGTGTTTGAAATTTTGACAAGAACTTATTTTGTTGAAATAACACCTACCTACTCTACTCTAACTGGAGGAATGGAAAACTCAAATAAATCCTGACACTAGCAGGGAGAAGTAGCTTCCCTTCCTCAATAACTTAGACCATGTGACTGATTTTTCAATGGACATGGTCATTTATGAGAGTGAAAAACTAATATGGAACCAATTATCCACCGAATTTTCCAAAGTATCAACAACAAACAATGAAAATACCTCCTCAAGTTGTTTTGTGTTTGGATCAGAACTTGCCCAATTCGATATTTGGCTTCATTAGAGCTAAAATTAGAGTTTCCACTAGCTGTGTTCACTTCCAAACAATAGGATGAGATACAAAGCACCAAAGGTTAGCACCAAAGCCTCTAAGATCCAAACATAGAACTACTTGAGGAGGTATTTTCTTTCTTTGTTGTTGATACTTTGGAAAATTGGGTGGAAAATTGGTTCCATGTCACTTTTTCACTCTCATACATGACCATGACCATTAAAAAATTAGTCACATGGTCCAAGTTTGTGAGGAAGGGAAGCTATTTCTCCCTCTCAATGTTAGGATTTGTTTGAGTTTTCCATTCCTCCTATTAGAGTAGATTAGGTAGGTGTGTTTCTAGCAAAATAAGTACTTGTGCACACTCTGCATGTATGATCTTCCTATTTAGTACATAGTTTTGGTGCTTCATTGTTTCTCTTACACAGTTCATCTTGATTGAAGGGGAAATGTTCAAGAGCAGAATTAATTTTAACAACAATCCTAAGTGCTTTCCAAATCAGCAAGTGTTTCTAAATTTTATAGTGCTTCATCCTTGCAAAGAAATCACTAGTTTGATTATGCTTCATACTTGGCAGGTGATCAAATTTTGGGGAAAATTTCAGATATTCATCATCCATCCCATAGATCAAATTATAGAAGAGAAGTCAAATTTAGATTCAAAATAATTTTCTAGCATCATAAAACCTCACTCAGAATATTTCTTATAAAAGTTAGAAAAATCAGGCATAAAGGTCAAATCAAGTTTTAGAAGTACTTCAATTAGATTCCAAGGTCAAATTTCAAGGTTACCAGGAAAAATCCATGCCTAATGGATACTTTAAGGCCATTGATAAGTTCATCTAGTGGGTAGATGTCCCCATGAGTCACCAAAATTGTTATCCTTAGTAAAATGGATAACTAGAGGAAGTTGGACTTGGGTGCTTTTCTAGAGTCCCAATGTTGAATATAGAGAAAATAGATAATTTTCATGTTTTTGAGGACTTGGAACAATTTTTTGTGCGTTTCCCTTCCTCTAGAGGCAAAGGAGTTCAATTCTTAGCCAAATTCGAGAAAAATTAACAAAATAGAAAAAATGGTGAAATTTAGTTTTTTGAGGGCTTCATTTCATATTTTCTTAGCTCCCTAATCCAATAAAATTCAAAGTATTTAGTGAAAATTTTGAGAAAATTGGAGAAAATTGCAACAAAGGAAAAGTCGCGAAAGTCACGCAACAAAGGAAAAGCCGCAGTAATCCGCACAACAAAGGAAAAGCTACGGAAATTTGCACAACAAAGAAAAAGCTATGAAAAACCACACAACAAAGGAAAATCTGCACAAAAAATGAAAATTCACGCAATAAAGGAAAATCCACGCAATAAAGGAAAAGCCACGCAATAAAGAAAAATGACAGTTTTTTCGCGTGAACTTAAAATGGCCATAACTTTTGACCCATTACTCTATTTTTAGCTATATTTATATCGTTGGAAAGGTATAAAAATACTCTACAACATGGAAATTATATTTCTTAATTTTATTGAGGTTATATAAAAAATATGGAAACGTCTCCAACATAAAAATGAACAGTTTCAGGTAGCCCAACTGTAGACACCAAATTTGGGTCACAATCCCCTTGGTCCCTTTTAATTACTTAACGTAATGTATTCACCTAACCATGACCCCTTACCCTTAATTAATATTAATTTAATTACTTAAAATTGAAATAATGTTCATCCTCACACTATTAATCAATTTAACTACTTTAATTAAGTTAATTTACACCTCACCTAGCCACCTCACCTAGCCACATCACCTAGACACCTCACCATGGAATTATTCTTAATCTATTAATTAACTATGACTAAGTTTCCACTTATCTTGACAAACTAGGACTTAGTATAACCCTAACATTAAAGTCATATTCCTTCTCCAACAACACTCTCTCTTATCTAAGTGTTAACCGTCTCTTGAGACCCAGATGGACAATCAGAGCGCGTTGAAAATATATTTGATCTATTATTTTGGGTAAACCTATAATTCCCCACCTTAACCAAAATCGGTTAACCCTCAATAGATTTCAGTCACCCTAACCATCATCAGTTACCATATATATAGTTTTATAACCTTGTTCCCAGGTTGGTTACTTCGAGTTTTGAGAGAGCTATCTATATTCAAGCACGAACTAAATATTTTCTTAGCATTCAAAAGATGGAATACATTCAACCACAGGCCCAAACAATTACCTGATACTTTCCCATAGGCATTTTCATTCATGGGAACTCTTCGAGAAGCATTGTCATGGCACAGACTGCCAATTTCTTCATGGATCAACAATTTTCATCCTTAACCAACTAGGCCTACAAATATAAGTGTATTTGACTTACATCATTTATGTACTTACTTAATAGGTTCTTTATATTTTTGTTATTAGATCGTGTTCTTTCATGCCTTCCTCCAGCCCCACTTTCCTACTAATCTACCCAACCTACCACCCACCACCTTCTTCCTCTTCATAGCTGACTTTTAGGCATTCCTGAGCCTTCCTAGAATTTTAACGAGACCAACCATCCTCCCTCCATTCTCTGTGTAATAATAGAGAAGCCCAAAAACAAAGTTTATTTAATTACCACCATTTCACCCCTACTGATGTTGATTACCTTAATCTTCATTGGTTTCTCCTCTTCACCAGCATCGGTCACCCAACTTATCTCAGTTACTGTCTCTCCTATCAATTTTCACAAAACTACCCCTAACGTCCCCAAAACCTCATAGAACCTTACCCAAATCTGATACCCCACCTACTACCTCACCACACGCCTCCCAAAATATTTGTACAAATACAAAGATAGCTTAGACACCCAGTTTTAAAAATTTTTCATTATCCACAGTAACCGATATCGGTTATACTAAACTGACATTAGTCACACCCTGACTAGTGTCAGTATCTATGCCTGGTAAACTACCTTAAACCAGCAAGCTTCCTAATCATCCAAAATCAACCCAAACTACACCCGATCTTACCCAAACCTTGGTTGTGACCCTCATACCACCTACCCAACCTACATCCTGACTCGGGACCTTCATCAGTTTAATTACTAAGAATTTAATTGGATTGACATTGATAGTAATCAAATATACCTAAATCAGAACACTAGCATTAGATTCTTTTATTTTCATGTTCAGTTATTTTATATTGAACTATATATAAGTGGATTGAAAACCATCAATGAAGTATCACACTTCCTGTATCTAGCTCATGTTAGGAAATCCACTAACCTTTTTCTATTTATTGTATGTTGTGTTCTTGTTTTTCATTACAGGTAGTTCCTCCTAGCCAAAGGGAAGCTCACACAATCAGTTTGGATTAGAAATCAAAATGTGCACACTCAACCTTTAACCACGTCAGGTATTCCTCCTTGACTTATTTATCCTTATTTGTTTTATTATCTGCAAAAATTTGGTGAAACATTTTGGCATGCCCGGTGGGACCCATCTGGGATTCTTTTTGCATTCTGTTCATTCCTAGGTAAAAATTGTGTGTTTATTTCCCTTTAAAAATTATTCACATTAATTTTTCTTCTCTGGAATCTTCTCCTTCTTTCTATTGTCTAAAATAAATTGTGTTTTTGGTGCTCTAAAAAATAACATGTATTTCTTTCTACTCCATTTCATTAGTGAAAGAGCATTCCTCTTCCTCTTCTCTATTTTCTACATCAAACATAATTGTGGATTTCAGCTTTAAAAATTCACATTTCATTCTGGTCTATTGCATTGTAGCTCACATTAATTTGAGGGCAACCTATATGTTGTAATTCATTCCCAGCTGATGGATGAATAATTCAATTGTAGTTCATTTTACACTCTCTATACCAAACCACTTAAATAATTTACACATTTTCTTAAACATCATCCTACCTAGAAGAATCCTTCAACGATCACACGATCAGAGGATTTTCAGTGGGCTCCCATCTATTTTCTTTGTCCACTCATTATCTAAGAGAAAGGACTGGCCCCACCAAAACTTTACCTGAAACCATCCTTAGTTCTTGGATTTTCATAAGGTACCTTATATCAAACCAAAAACTCTATTCTATTCACAAGCTAGTCCTAAATAGCATAAGCTAAAAAAAAAAATTCACAATAGGATTTCATGTTTTTATTTTTTGCTTGATTTTTTTTGAGTTGTAAGGTCGTATTCTTCATCATTTTCTTCCTTACACACTCCAGAATCATAGTTGGTGTATTCTGACTATTTTTTAGTATGTCAAGGTTCATCATTACCATACGCAAGTTTCTGTGTTGGTATTCTATCTAATCTAAGTCACTAAATCCATTTATCTTCATATTTTCAAATTCCACAGTGACTCGCTTCGATCCAGAAACTTTCATTGGTTTACATCTGATCGTCATTGGTTTACCTAACCATTGTCAGTTTCCTACTAGTTTTGGGTTATTTGACCAAAACTTCACTCATCACATTTCTATTCTTTCTGGGGTTTCTCAAATACATCATCATACCTCTGGACCTTTGAAATCACTAACAAATCCATATTTGTCTTCATTTTTATTAGTTCTTACCACATTTATCAAACTTTTGATTATTCCACATTAACCAATATCGGTCACCCTAACCGTCATCAATCACCCTCTATCATCGTCATCATTTAACCCAATTATCTTCAGTTCCTATGTTTTAATTTTTAATTAAAATAGCAACCAGTTTTACCTCGTGGAACATATTTTCTCCATTTCCTTTGTGCCTTTGTATCATTTATAGATATCATATTACCAGGTCTATGCTAACTCACATGGTTGTGACTCATAGCCAAGTCAACGCCCTTGTGTTCCACGATAGCCTTCAGTTGCTCCCACCTAGCCCATTGTCACCTTCCATCATGTCACATATGGATCCTATTCAACCCATTATCATCAGTACTGGTGATGAGGATTCCGCAAGACTCCTTGACCAAAATTCTATTGCCTTGCAATACTATTTAGCCCATTAATCTACTCAAGACTCATCAGGATAACTAGTACATGACATTCATGTGTTCATTCCCCCTGCCCTCACCCCCTCTTCCATGCCATCTACTACTATCTCAGCCTTACCTTCTTAAACCTTACCACCTATGGTGTCACAACTTGACCCCACAAGATCTATATCTACTACAAGATTTGTTACATCCAACCCACCTACTTACAGATATCACCAATAACCTCCTATATCATCTATCTCCTATTCAAGATATTTTCCGCATGCATCTATTCCCCCCTCATAGTTCTCATACTCGGCACCACCATATACTAGGATTTCATCCTCATCATACATTCATTATCTACCCCTTATACTCAGGGGGTGCCCAGTCATCACAACCTACATATGACCTTATTAAAATGATGATGGAAAAGATGCAAACATTGGAAGCATTGGTTTCTGGCTCTCACAACTGTTCGACATACAATGAAATCTGAAATGAGCCCATACGTCTTTCTATTCCCATTTTTTCATACCCTACGCATTGGGAAATTCCCAAATTCAACTGGTTCAACAACAAAGAAGACCCACAGCAACGCTTGCAGTCTTTCAAAAATGGGAGTTATCTAATCACTCATGAAGATGTTCTACTGTTACAGACATTCCTAGTGTCCTCGATAGGACCTGCATTGGATGGGTATAGTGATTTATCTAGACATTCCATTTACTCATTCAACCAAGTGGCTCAAGCCTTCATGGACCATTTTTAGATCAATATCGTGAAGAAGGTCACCATGACTGACTTGTACTCAATACGACAATATGAAGATAAATTTATCGTAGATTTTTTCACTCATTAGTGAAGCCTCATCAACCATCTCACATTCCAACTACCTCAAGATGAGCTTATAGAGTTGTTTACTAGGGATTGTGCTACACACATCTCACCAACTCTCCAAGTTCAAACCTTCTGCATGTTCAATGAGGCATTCACCATGGCTAGAAAACATGAAATCCATGCCATAAAAGAGAATAAAATTCAATTGTGTAATAAAACAACTACATTCAATTCAAATGATTCCTCTTCCTCTTCCAAACCCCAAAACAATTATTCCAAAGCCAAAGGATCTGCTAGCATGGTAGTTTTAAAAGCTGGCCCATCACATCAATCAAATCCTACTACGAACCTTTCTCCCATTCAAGCTTTCCATTTGAGGTGGGAGCAAAAAAATTACATTCCCGTAGGAGATCCATATTCATTGTTTTTAGAAAAACTTCTAAAATCCAGAGAAATTTCTCTTCCACCCATTAAACCACATAATAGTTTTGACCTTGCTCGTCCTAGGCCGACATGGTACAAGGAACATGATTATTGCAACTATAATCATGTTAAAGGTCATAGTGATGGTAATTTTATAACATTCACAAACATTGTCCAAGAAATTTTAGACAACAAAGATCTCATCTAGGAAAACTCGAACGCACCAACTAATCAAAAATTTCATATCTTCAAGAAGTCATTTCCTAATCACACCCCGTCATCTAACCAAACTGGAAAACCTTCAACTAATGACAGTAATGCCCATGAAGTTCATGATGTTTTCGAAGTTGTACCATCCCTTCCTCAATTTCATCTTATCCTCTCTCTCAAGGAGATTCTTTCATGATCTCCCTTACGCATGAATGATCCTGTTTCATCTAATATTTTACCCACACAGGAGTCTCCCTTATCTCACCCTTCAGCCATGGAGGACTCTGCACTATCAGTTGATGTCATTTCCCCACACACCTCTCAACCTAATGAACAACCCACAATGTTAAATCTCTTACCCATGTGAGATTCATGCTCACCTTCCTCTCCATTGAAAGAGGAACCTACCTCATCCTACTAATCATCTCCCCTACCCATCAGAGATCCTTTAGAAACACCACTACCTCTTGGTGACAATTTCCCATTAGCCTTCCAGAATCTTGTTGATTTTCTCTCACCTCTCTTACCCACAAAGTCCAAAGCCAACCAATTCCCTGTTTGACAGACATTTTTTATAGGGATTACCACCAATTTAACATCATCTCCTCCTATAAAAATGTTTTTTTCACACCTATTTTGCCGCTTAGATTATGTTGATATGCTATTCTTTAGGGAAACCTTTGGCTACCTTTTTCAACCCAAATTCAAATGTCAACTATTGATGCCTCCATGATTTATACAAAGGTGTTTGAAAAAACCAAACCAACCATGCCCATACCAGTCATAACGGCCTCTTCTTCATCACCTTCACCCACACCTAAACCCTTACTAATAATTGAACTTTCTCCAACACCTAAACCTTCATCATCAACCATACCTTCCCCCACATATAGAACCATTACCAGATTAGGTTTCATGCCGAAATCAATCCTAGTTCATCCTCCTATAAAATTGGATTCAGCCACATCCTCACCAGCCCGCGCAAAAACCATTCCTCCACCTAAAAGGAAGACTTAAACTTCTAGGCCGCATACATTGGTTTCACCTACTACCCTTCTTTTACCTTCACTACTTTCATCTATCCCAAGACCTCGCCCATCCACCTTGGCTAAGCAACCTCATACTCAAGGTAAACTAAAAGCACAATAGCCTACTTCCTCATCATGATCTTCTATTATGCCCAACTTACCTACACAACGTATTCCTTCACCATCAACTGCATCCTTTTTACCACCTATACCCCACCACCTCCAATAGCCTCATCACTACCTATTATATTTCCTTCTCTTAAATCGATACCTTCCACCTTGTCTCTACCAGCAACCTTCACCACACCTCCATTATCACCTTTGCTAACCCGTCCTCTTCCACCATCTTCCTTCTCTTCTACATCATGCACATCATCTTCACCTTTACCCAGGAAGTGCCAATCAAAATTCAAGAGCCCACTACCCTCCAAAGAGGTAGTCAAACCTACAACACCTTCAACTACTAGCTCATCTGCTACACCTTTACCTAAGAAGGTACAAGCCAAACCTAAAATAGTACAACCTACCAAACTAGTGGTCAAATCTACCCCACCTCTTGTAGCACCTCTCCCACCAAAATCACCCACATTTCCATCTAGACCCACACTTACCTCACATTGTGATCCATTGGCAGGGTCTTTTGCCAACATCTTACCAGAATTTTTAGAGACATTTTTCATCATATTTCCACCACTTAGACCTTATGACCCACTCAAACCCAAACCAGCAAGGTTTGACAATACCAAAAAAATTTCCTAACCTCGTGTGTCAGGGTATGATGTAGAAAATTGTAAGGCTCTAAAGATTGTTCTTCTCTAATTATTTCCTCTTGAAGAAACCTTTGACGATGATGATCTTTTAGATGAGGACTCTATTCCACCATCATCTATCACCACACATCATTGCCCCTTACCTATTCAGTGACCTTCATCTCCACCTCTATAACCTTTTTATCCACATCCAACATTCGAGATCAACATGGTCTGTTGGGGTTAGCACACCGGTTGTATAGATAATATATCAAATCTAAGCATATACATGTAAATAAAATTGAATATTCTACCAGAAGAAATATAGAAAACAAGAGACATAAATCAACGTGGTTCACCCAGTGTGGGCTACGTCCACTAAGAAACATGCCAATCTATTATCCAAAGCTTTGACAAGATATACAATGAAGATTTACAATCTTCCACACCTATCAGATGTTCAGTACTTTCTTTCCCTCAATATTTTACTCCATCACCAAGAATTCTCTCTCTCGCCAACTTTTACAAGTTCTTTTTAATTCTTGTTAATCCTCTTATTTCTTTTTTCTAAACCCTAGATTTTATGCTTATATAGTTGTTTATAGAATTAGGGCACTTAGCCATATAATTACAATGAATAGAAATACTTTAATGTTAAAAATAGATATAATTCTTGAGATTTAATTAAAACATCCTTACAAAGGTAACCGACGTCGGTTAGTCCTAACCATTGTTGGTTCCTCCCTTACCTAACCGATGCTGGTCATACCAGACCGATGTCGGTTCTGGGTGACTAATGTCGGTTCCCCCTTAACCAATGATGGTTACCGTATTTTCCAGCAAGTTTCCATTACATGCTAAACTGAAGTGATTGAGCTCCACAACTCAACAATCTCCCACTTGGAGATTAATTACTGAACCATACCTATATAGCATCATTCTTGGATCCTTCCTTAGCTTTATTTCTTCCTCTTCAATTCTTAAACTCAAAGACCAATAGAAGTGAAGTGTACCTCCAACTTATCCTTTGTTAATGGCTTCGTTAGCATATCCGTAGGGTTCTTGCTCGTATTAATAATTTCCAGATTCAATAGTCCATCCTCCAATACCTTCCGTATGAAGTGATACCTCAATTTAATGTGTTTTGTTCTTGAATGAAACATTGAGTTATTTTCTAAATGAATTGCACTATGACTGTCACTGAACAATTTACAATTACTTTTTCTCCTTTCCAAACTCTTCCATGAACCTACTCATCCATATCATCTCGTTGCTAGCCTTTGTAGCTACAACATACTCTACCTCTATAGTAGACAAAGCCACAACCTTATGCAATCTTGAAATCCAACTAACTATTGTTTCACCTACTGTGAAAATATATCTAGTAGTGCTCCTCCTACCATCTAGATCTCTAGCCATATCCGAATCAACATAGCCATGTAATGAAATACCCAAACCTCTATAGCATAATTGCATGTGAGATGTCCCTTTCAAATACCTGAGTATCCATTATACTACTTTCCAATGCTATGTACCTGGATTATCCATATATCTACGCATAACTCCCACTACATGTGTAATGTCTGGTCTTCTACAAACCCTAGCATACATGAGACTTCCAACTGTTGAAGCATATGGCACTCGTGTCATGTATTTGACGTCTTCATGTCATGAAGGACACTGATCTTTTCTCAATTTGAAGTTTCCAACCATAGGTGTACTAACAGGTTTTTCATTCTGCATGTTGAACCTTTCTAACACCTTGTAGATATAATCCTCCTAAGACAAATAAAATTTCTTGTTTTTCCTGTCTCTATGTATTTGCATGGCAAGGATTATTTTTGCAGCTCCTAAATCCTTCATAGAAAACGTTTGATCTAGATTTCTCTTAATCTCACCAATGTCCTGCATACTAGATCCTGCAATAAGTATATCATCCACATACAGTAACAAAATAATATACGTCCCATTTTCAAGCTTCTTGAAATAAACACAATGGTAAAATTCACATCTCAAGTAACCATGCTCATGCATAAAACTATCAAACCTCATGTACCATTTCCTTGGAGCTTTCTTGAGCCCATATAGGTTCTTTTTAAACATGCACACTAATTTCTCCTTACTATTGACTTCATACCCAAGCAGATGCTACATATAAATCTCTTCATCCAAATCACCATGAAGGAAATCCATCTTCACATCTAGTTGCTCTAAGTGCAATTCTTCTACTGCAACTAAAGTCAATACAGTACGAATAGAAGTCATCTTAACAATAGGAGAAAATATTTCACCAAATCCAATACCTATTTTCTGTGTAAATCCATTTACTACAAGCCTTGTCTTGTACCTTTTCTATCCACCCTCTTCTTCCTTAATTATGTAAACCCACTTGTTCTACAATGTTCTCTTACCTGCTGATAACTTAAAAAAATCCCAAGTATTGTTCTATTCTAAGGAGTCCATCTCCTCATCCATGTCATGCTCCCATTGAACGAGTATTATCCTGCATTGCTTCTTCAAATCTCTCTGGTTCACCATTATCATTCAATAATAAATAAAATAGAGAAGGTGTAAATATTTCTCGAAGTTTACTTACCCTATTTGACCTTCTCACAGGAGTTAGGCGTACCAGATGCTCAATCTAGACCTCCTGGACATTCCTATCCAAATCTGACAGTGACCGACGCTGGTCACCTCTAACCGACATCAATTCTCCTAACTGATGTCAGTTTGTATCCTCTATAACCAATACTGGTTCATCTGACCGGTGTCGGTCAGGGGTCAACCGACACTGGTTACTGTGTAACCCTGTTGGTAATTCTTTTAAATCCGAGAGTTCATTTTCATTCAAAAACTTCTCAACTGGTTCATCCTTAGGTACCAAAATTTGATCCCTGTACATTCTCTTTTCATTCCATTCAACATCATGACTCCTAATGATTTTAGAATTCTCTAAATCCCATAAATAGAAACTGAAATCACCAGATCCATAACCAATGAAAGTGCACCTCTTGGATTTTGCATCCAACTTCTTTCTATTTTCCTTATCAACATGCACAAAAGATTCTAAACCAAAAACTTTAAGAAAATAAAGATCTAACGCTTATCCGGTCCAAGTTTCCTTTAGTATTCCTCCATCTAGTGAACTTTAAGGCCCATGGTTAATCAAATAAACCGTTGTATCAAGTGCTTCTTCCCAAAACTGTAAGGGCAATCCAAAATGTATCCTCATACTTATTGCATGTTCCATGATTTTCCTGTTCATTCTTTCTGCAACACCATTCTCTTGTGGTGTTCTTACAACCATTCTTTCTCTATGTATCCCATTCACTTAACAATAATCATTGAAAGACTTGCTACAGTATTCACCACCATTGTCAGATCTAAGGAACTTTAACTTAGAATTTGATTCATTCTCAACAAGGGCTTTCCATCTTTTAAAATTCTGAAAAACATCAGATTTACATTTAATACAATAAACCCATACCTTTCTTGTAGCATCATCAATGAAAGTAACATAATACTGGGATCCTCCATGAGAAGCTACCTGAGTTGATCCCCCCACATCTGAGTGTACAATCTCCAATTTTTTATCCTTCTTAGTTGCCCCAAATTTGATAAATCTCACTCTCTTTTGCTTTCCAAAGATATGATGCTCACAAAAATCAATATCTAAATCTTTCAAAATTTGGTAACTTACCCTTAACATTTAATATAGGCATTCCTTTTTGAATCATATGACCCAACCGATTATGCCACATGCATGCATCTGAATCTGAAGTAGATAATGAAGAAAAGGAATCAATAATATAGGTAGATAAATATAACTTTCCTACCTTCTTATCTCTTACCACAACAAAAGTTCCCTTAGTGACTTTCCAAGAGTCTCTTGTAAAAGTAACCATACAACCAGATTCACCTAGTTTCCCTGAAGAAATAAGATTCCTCCTGAGGCTTGGCACATGCCTCACATCTTTTAATACACATGTATTTCCATTCTACAATTTTAGATGAACTTCCCCTTTACCAGTAATACTGTAAGGTTCATCATCACCTAAATAAACATGCCCAAAATTTCCCTGGACATAATTTCTGAAATAACCCTTATTAGGGGTTACATGGAAAGAAGCTCCTGAATCTAAAACCTATGATTCAATTCTACTATCTAAAGAAAGAATAAGATCATCTTGCATTACCTCTAATGCAGCAAGATTTTTTTATTTACCTTTTTTTAGGTGTTGGTTCTCCTTGTCCTTTGACCAACAATTTTTCTTTGCATGTCCTTTCTTTCCACATTTCCAAAAAGTAATTCCCTTACTTCTGGATTTAAATATACTATCCCTTAACTTTGATTTCCCATTACTCTTAATCTTTGATCTCTCCTTCTGCATGCCCCTACTTTCTACATTCAAATCATTTTCAGATGATGATTCCTCTATACTCTTCCTGTGAATTTCTTCATTCAATATTATACTAACCACATCATCAAACTTCAAAATATTATTAGCATATGTTGTATTACTAACAGCCATTACCAAGTTATCCCAACTATCAGGCAAAGAACTTAAGAATAAAAGTGATTTTACTTCATCATCAAATGGTATAGCAACCAATTTTAACTGATTTATAATAGATCAGAAATAATTCAAATGATTAGATGAAGATCCACCTTCATGCATCTTAGAAGTAAATAGTTTCTTCATCAAATAAACTTTATTTGAAGCACTAGATTTTTCATATAAATTAGCAAGAGATTTCATTAAGTCTACTGTAGAAGTCACTTCTATAATATTGGAATCCATGGATGCTGCCAAGATCAATCTTATTTATCCCAAAGCCTTTCTATCAAGAATCTTCCATTAATCATCAGTCATCTTTGTAGGTCTAGAATTCTCATCTAATGGTAAATAAAAATCTCTTTGATACAGATAATCCTCAATCTGCATCTTCCATAATTGATAATTTCAGCCGTCAAATTTCTCTACCTTGTATTTGTTTTCTTCTGTCATTTTTGTATCTCACATTCAATCAGAAAACCCTTTGTGAGTAAATATTTCAACACACAAAACCCTCAAACAAAACTCTAATACTAGTTGTTGGGGTTAGCACACCGGTTGTACTGACAATATATCATATCTAAGCATACATGCAAATAAAAGTGGAAATTCTACTAGAAGAAATATACAAAACAAGAGTCATAAATCAACACCAAATTTAACATGGTTCACCCAGTGTGGGCGACGTCCACCAAGAAACAATCCAATCTATTATCCAAAGCTTTGACAGGATATACAATGAAGATTTACAATCTTCCACACCTCTCAGATGTTCATTACTTTCTTTCCCTCAATAGTTTTCTTCATCACCAAGAATTCTCTCTACAACCAACTTTTGCAAGTTTTTTTAATTCTTGTTAATCCTCTTACGTCTTTTTTCTAAAACCTAGATTTTATGCTTATATAGTCATTTATAGACTTAGGGAAATTATCCATGCAATTACAATGAATACAAATATTTCAATGCTAAAAATAGATCTAATTCCTGAGAGTTAATTAAAACATCCTCGCACAGGTAACCGACGTCGGTTAGTCCTAACCGCTATTGGTTCCTCCCTTGCCTAACTGATGTCGATCAAAGGTGACCAATGCCAGTTTCCCCTTAACCGATGATGGTTACTATATTTTCCAACAAGTTTCCATTGCATGCTAAAATGAAGGAATTGAGCTCCACAACTCAACATGGTCCATATAAGAGAGCTATCCAAACCTCCACCAAATTGCCAATGCACTACATTCTTTTCACAAAACCAATATACGCCCTCACCATATTTTTGTATGTCGTGTCGCTACACCTATCATGAATCACTTACTCCTTTACCACATATTAATATGGTTAAAATTTCCACTCGTGCCCAAAAAGAAAAGGGAAAAGAGAAAAGCAATAGCCCATCCAGTTCACCTTTACCAACTATCCAACCTCCACATGCCCCCAAGGTAACATTCTATGGATTGTCCTATCATGTTCCTGATGGATTTGCACACAACTCCATGTTTCAAAAGCTTCATCAATCTCCCCAACAATGCCATTATCCCAAACAAGGATTTTGCCCCATCTGCCTAAACCTTGCCTAAACTTTGCCCAATCTTGCACAATGATATCTATCGTCACCTTATTATTCCTTCACCCTATGGGGGACTCAACATTTCATATTCTTCTATTTGCGCCTCTCATCCAAACCAGAGCGTCGTCGTCTACCTTTCCTAATATACCCACCACCTTCCTCAACCTTGCCTCAACCTTGCCTAAACCATGCCTAATTTTTCCCAATTTGTCTCAACCAATCTACCTTACCTAATCTACACACCACCTGTCTCATCACACTCAAACTTGCCCAATCTTACATAATAATATATATCATCACCTTATTCTCCCTTATCCTATGGGGTGATTGACACTCCCTTTAATTCTATTATACCTCCCTTCCCAACCAAACCTTCTTCATTTACCTTATCCTACCCTGCCCAACTTTACCCAACCTTGCCTCATCTACCTTACCCAACTTAACTCATCCTTTCCCAATCTTACCCAACCTCATCTATCACCATCACATTCTTCCCTATACTCATGGGGGTCTTGTCACTTCCCCTTCTTTTATTGAATGTTTCACTAAAACCATACCTTTTACATCCTACCTTTCCTTCTACCAAAACATTCCAGGTCGGTGACCTCGTCCTTAAAGAAAATCAACATGTAAAAAAAGCAAAGAAAAGAAAATGGGGAAAATTTGCTCCTAATTGGCCTAGACCATATATCGTTACTCATACTTATGGATCAAGTGCTTATCATTTGTCTTCACTCAAAGGTAAACGTGAACCTGAGCCCCTGACTGCCTTGCATCTTTGACCATTCTATTATTGAATCAAGTCCTATATCACATTTTGTCTAGTTTAAATGCTCATCCCTTGAGCACAATTCACCTTCCATTTTACCTATTTTAAGGATCAACGACTAAACAAGAATCATGTGATTACCCATCACTTTCTCATCCTTGTCTTCAGTATGAGTACCATGGCTCTACACATGGCATGATTCTCATGGATACTTTTCATCATTTTCATGATGGAATCCCATGGTCGTTCATTACTTAGAACCTCTCTTTCATAATATAACCCTTGTGTGTTATGTTTTTTTTTATAAAAGAATCCTATCCTTCTCTATAGTCTTGTCCATGACCTAAACGTCCTAAAAATAATTAAAAAGCAATATATGGGACTTTCAAATTCAAAACTCCTTAATTCAAACTTCTCCCAAAAAAATGACTCTGTCAAAAAGGACATGTAATATTTCTATCTTATTGCTATAAATAGATTACTCCCTTGAAGGACAACTATACAAAGCTATGCATACTATACATAGTCTATCACCAAAAGAAGACTATTCTTGAAAAAATAAAATAAACATATTCTAAAGCTTCCTACATCGATCAGCTTCACGAAGACCTTAAGGAGATATTCTATTCATCCCATATAGACTTCTTGCATTTATCAGTCTATAAAAAGAAAAGAAAAAAAATAACTTTCTCATCATGGACTTTCCTATTTTGATCTTGGGTTTCTTGCCAAATAGGCATGTTGTCTCACTCTAGATTATGCTAAAACCAAATTTTTAAAACCTCATCGCCTTTTCACCCTAATTTCTTGCCCACTCAAGGGACATGTCATAAATGTGACATTTCATGATCATGTGACTTTCTTCACCCTTAGAATAGTCAATCATGCAATGCCTTTAGGTTTTTACATTCATAATCCCATCTTTGGTATGATAGACTCGTTATGGTTCTAGTCAATTAGGCAGATTTTTTGTCACCTCTTACCAAATCACCTTTTGCATTACTTTTTGATTAGCTTATATAGGACCAGGCCTTCAACACATAAACTCAACCATGCCTAACTGACCTAGACTCAATCATGCCAACAACCTACCAACCCATCCTTCTACCTCATCATATCCTTCCCTAATTTATGAGATAACTACATCGTCTTGAGGCCCCTTTTCATTAGTGCTATGTAGGTAGGGCATGGGGCACTTACAAGTTAGCTTGGCCACTCTTTACCCTATGCCCATTTTTCCTCAAAACATTAGTGACCCAACAAATTTTTACCTTACCAACACCTGTTATACCCTACCCACAATCATAAATTACCTATACATTTCCTTAATTTTGTTTAGGTACATGTTATTTACCTATACATTGGCCTTACCAATGCCATGACCTATATACCCTAACCTGAACCTCCTTTTGTGAAAATGAAATTTTTGTACTCGTTATACCTTGCAATGTTATTACCCATGTTATTTAGCCTAATGACCTTACCTTACATATTGTCATGTTGTTTATTCCGACCAGACCTTTGGTGTACCAGATCATACCTAAAATTTCCTACACCTAACCTAAGTTTTGTTTCGAGACCATATCTTATACCCTGGATATCTGAAACACTTCAACCTTGTTTGGATAAACCTATCAATCTTAGCCGACGTAGAGTTTTCAAGCTCTTCCACTTGGTCCTGTATCGTAATCTAGACTTGTGTGTGCATTCGATTTTCATTACTCATTACCCAATATACCATTACCCATTACCCATAGTGACCATACCATTACCTACAATCCACCTACCCTTAATTTCATCACTTACCCATTTATCAAACCACTTACTGACTCCGTCTAACACCTCATTAGCTCCTTGTTTGAGGGGGATCACCTCCACCCACATTTGGGGAAACATTTCCTTCATCCCAACTTGGGGAAACCCCACTCTCACCTATATTTGGGGAAACCACTTCCTATTTTTTTTAGCATCACTTACCAATCCAAGATACACGACGAGAAGGGGAAAATGTAGACATAGAATTTGGGTCATGCTCTCCTTGGTCCCTTTTAATTAATTAACATAATGTATTCACCTAACCATGACCCCTTACCCTGCATTCATATTAATTTAATTAATGTTCATCTTCACACTATTCATCAATTTAATTACTTTAATTAAGTTAATTTATGTCTCACCTAGCCATAATCACCTAGACACCTCACCATGGACTTATTCTTAGTCTATTAATTAACTAGGACTAAATCTCCACTTATCTTAACCAAATGAGACTTAGTCTAACCCTAACATTAAAGTCTTATTCCTTCTCCAACAACACTCCTATTTATCTAAGCATTAACCATCACTTGAGACCTGGATGGAAAATCAAAGCATGGTGAAAATTGTAAGGATCGGCTGATTTGGGTAAACCTAGGATTTCCCTCCTTAACCAATGTCAGTCACCCTAACCATCATTGGTTACCATATATACATTTTTGCAAGCTGTATACCATGTTGGTCACTTTGATTTTTGAGAGAGTTATCTGTATTCAAGCACGAACCAAAGATTTTCTCAGCATCCAGATGACAGAATACATTCAACCACAAGCCCAAGAAAGTACCTGATACTCATCCACAAACATTTTCATTCATGAGAACACTCTTGGAATCATTAGCACATCATTAACCACCAAGTTCTTCACAGATCAACCACTTCCATCCTTCACCAACTAAGCCTATAAATATAAGTAAGTGTATTTAACTTGCATCATTTATGTACTTACTTATTAGGTTCTTTATCTTTTTGTTACTTACTCTTGTTCTTTCATGCATTCCTCCACCCCCACTTTCATGCCAATCTACCCAACCTACCACCCACCACCTTCTGCATGTTCATAGCTGAATTTTAGGCATTCGTGAGTCTTCCTACATTTTTACGAGCCTAACCATCCTCCCTCCATTCTTTGTGCAATCACAGAGAATTCCAAAAAAGAAGTTTATTTAATTACCACCATTTTGCCCCTACTGATGTCGGTTACCTTAACCATCGTCTATTTCTCCTCTTCACCAGAATTGGTCACCCGACCAATGTCAGTTACTTTCTCCCCTATCAATTTTCACCAAACTATCCCTAACGTCATAGCACCTTACCCAAATCCGATACCTCGCGTACAACCTCACCACATGCCTCCCCAACTCTTTGTGCAAATATAGAGAGATCTTAGACACCCTCTTTTAAAATTCTTCCATTATCCACATCAACTGATATCACTTATCGTGAACCAACATCAGTCACACCCTGACCAATGTCGGTCTCTACGCCTCATAAACTGCCTTAAACCAGTAAGCTTCCTGATTATCCAAAATCAACCTAAACTGCACTAGATCTTACCCAGACCCTGTCTATGATCCTCAGACCACCTAACCAACCTGCAACCTAACCTGAAACCTTCACCAGTTTAATTACTAAGAATTTAATTGGATTGACACTTATAGTAATCTGAGATACCTAAATCAAAACAATAACATTAGATTATTTTATTTTCATGTTCAGTTATATATCAATTGATTGAAAATCGTCAAGGAAGTATCACACTTCTTGGATATAGCTCATCCTAGGCAATCCACTAACATTTTGCTATTGATTCTATCTTTTGGTCTTGCTTTACATTATAGGTAGTTCCTCCTAGCTAAAGGGAAGCTCACACAATCAGTTTGGATTAGAAATTAGAACGTGCACACTTAACCTTCAACCATGTGATAACATGTATTCCTCCATGGCCTATTTACCCTTATCTATTTCATTATATATAATAATTTGGTGAAACACCAACTACTAAAATTAATGGAGTATGGGGCCCAATTATTCTTCCAGAAGCAATGTACAATGGAGGAATGGGTTTGTAAGGATACCCATGCCCCTTTTTAGATAATTAATGCATGTTTTTTGTGGGTAAAGGGGGAATTTCGGGATTCTTCTAATCTTTCTCATTTCTTATATATATTGTGAATACTTTTCATTTGAGAGGGGGAGATATTCTGGGACATGGGGAAACTCCTAGGAAAAAAATTCTCAATTCCATTAAGCTACAAGCCTTCACATGGACTCTATAAATGTATTTGTGCCTTTATTCCACATATGTAATGGACTATGTATATTATGGAGCAATAAAAATTGTGTATTGTGGTGTTCCTTTAACCCTATCTAATTTTTCTTTATTTCCTTTGCCTCTCCATTATTATTGTTCTATTATATGCATGATTCTTTCATTTGCAAGTTTTTCGTGTTATGTTTCGTGGATTGTAGATGGTAAATGAAGATCTAGATTTGTGTCACATTGGTCTGGCCTCTCTCAACTCCATTTTCCTTCTGTATTCTCCCTCAACATGATGTCTCATTCCATTTTCTTAGTGTTATCACCTCTTTATCTAAGGATTTCATTTACATGCATCTCTCTAACCTTTCTCTCTCTCCCTAGTCCCTTGGATTTGATATTTTAGGAGTAGTTAGCTGCATTTCACTCCTTAGGAGTATTTAAGTGGTGGGATTAGGTAGAGAAACCAGCCTGCTCTAGAGGGTCATCTCAATTTTTCAATTCCCACAAATTGAGAGATGGTCCAATGTTAGAAAATTACACTGATAGCTCATGCACACACACATGAAAAATCAGAGGGTATTGTAATTTTGCACTAATAGTGTATAAGAACTAGAATTTATTTGGGAGCAGAAAATGTAGACATTGTGAGAAGGTTGAAAGGTTGATTTTAGCACTCATCGTGCATGTATGAGAACTATGCTCACATATTTCTTATCCAATGTGTGTGATGTAATAGAATCCATTTTAACATGTTATCTTGCATCAACTTAAAATATGATAAAATAGTTTAGAATAATTTCATCCTAGCTATATGTAACTAGTTTAGGGATCAACGTGGTTTTCAATATTTAATACATGCATAAACTTTGTTGTTTTGGACATGTATATTACATGTTTATTTAAGTTTTTTAACTACGCATACTCTTGTGTGTGGCTTTTTATGGGTACCTCAGGAATATCCTCAATATTGTATTGAATATATAAAACCATTTTAAATATGGCATAACCATTGGAATTATGTCACAAAACCAAAAATCTTAAAGCATGTGTGGTATTATAAGAGAAACTTCTAGAAGCTCATACTATGAGGGAAATATCATCTTAATATGCAAGCATATATAATATGCCATGAATTCATTAGAATTACACATGAAGAATTATTAAAATATAGTATAACATAAAAGGTTATTCTATGGTATGAAGGGAGAGTTCATTTAAGTATTTATATCGGGATTATAATTGAGGATTGAAAAAGGTTAACCATATTTCAAATATGTTTATTGGGTTGACTTACATTGTATCACATTTAGCTATGTTATGCATCCTTTGGGCTTATCTTCAAAATTTATTTTTTGTAACACATCTACTTTCTTACATGGGTATGATTCCTTAGGGATTCCTTTATAACTAGTTGATATTTTCCATATAAACACATCACTACAATTCTAAAGAGAAGTACAATCGTAGAAAAAAGGGGAGTATTTCAATTCACTTTTATTTTTGGAATTCATTTCTAGTTTATAAATCCCAAGAGTAATGGGATATATGTGGTTGCAAGGGGTATTATAATAATATTTGCATGAAGATATGGGAAGGTCTAAGATAGATTGAATCATTGAGGCAATTTTTTGGTGTTGAGTATTTTATTTCAAGCATCATGTGTTGTATGACTGAATTATTAGCTGCAAACCTAGATTGTGTAACCTATTGATTTTCAAAAACTAAATCATAATTATTGTGAATTAATTTTTATGTTGTTGTGTGATTATATTAACACTACAAATTCAAAGACACCCTTTCATCAAAACCCATAAACATGGTTCTATCACCATGTAAATAACCATCAATCTCCTAGTAATTAGTTCAGAAAGTGACAAGTGCATAGTTTGTAGAGAAAACATTAAAAACGAGACTCAAATCAATAAATTGATTTTTTATTCAAACTTGCAGATTATCTTATACAATTTTGTTTTTCTTTTCTTATAAGAAACATTGTTATTATTTTTATACATATCATTACTATGGGAATTCCCTACATTCTCAAAACATTTAATCTCATTCATATCCAAAATGCAAGGGGTAATATATTATATCATTTCAAGATGAGTAGGGGAGTCACTAGGCTCACATGTTTCCTATAAAGAAGGTTCATTATGTTTTTCATCATATTCCTTATATAGAATAGTTGCTTACATAATTTATCTTTATGCTCAATTACATCTCTTTTAATTTTTTATCAATAAAATTATTGAACGCTTAATGACTATGGGGATGAATCCAATTCAATAAATATGACACAACTATGTAAATATACAAAAACAAGAATAAAACCAAATTCTAATTAGAGATTGGGAAATATCATTAGATTGGAGCTAAATGGGAACAGTAATGGTGGATATTGTTATCACAACAAAAAAAATTTAAGTAAATCTGAAATGGTGAAATTAATAAATGAATATTTATAAAAAAATAGATGATGAATTATGTAAAATCAGAAGATCTTTCTGAGAAAAATAATGCATTACAGAAAATAAACCAATGGTTCCAAAAAAATATTGATTTTCCCCATTCGTTCCAATCTAGTGAAAAATAAAGAAACCCAACCTTCAAGAATTCTATGGGAAATTATGAAAGACAGAAGGAAATTTTTTGCACCTTAGCCAAATTGAGGAAAACATTCCTTCATTTTTGAAAATTGACTCATTATGCTCAAGATATGATGATGAACAGAGGACCCTAACAAGGGGCTCAAATATGAGAAATAAGCATGAGAGGCTTGCGAAATTGTTGAAACCTATAATTTGGTCAAGGAATACAAAGAAATCATAAATAAAATATTAAAAAAAGCTAGGTAGTAGAAGATAAATATGAACCGTAAGGGTACAAAATGAAACCTCTAGATTGGAATGTATTGACATAAAATAAGGTTCATCAAAATGCAATTAAAAAATTACGCTTACTCTAATAAAAATAACTAGTTAATGAGTTAAAGATTGTTTAGAACACTAAATACAATAAAAATAAATAAATGTATAAATTCAAAACCATGTACTGATAAGATCAAAGAAAACACTTATTTTGAAATATATATAAAGAATACTAGGGTTAATATTAGAGTGTATTCACTAAAAATAGACAATGTTTGTGTGAATATGATCTTAACCTAGATAAATGGGTTGTGTAAAGTGTTTCCATTGCTCTTGCAATCTAGAGATTTAGAAACGAGTGCTAAAAAGGATCACCCTAGCTAGATAGAATGATCAAATGTTTTTTCCTCTTGTAGTAAATTTCTTCCTCTAGTGTTATAATTTATAACTTAGTCTTAGAGCCTAATGCACCCATGTTTTGTATCTAGAATATGTTATTAGAATATAGAGATCACACCTTTGTACCTGTTGGAGCTAAAAATTGTACCTGTACCAAATTACAAGAATTTGGGGCTTTGAGGCAACATGGGATTGTCTCTAAGTTGTAGGAATTAAATTGAGATAGACCTCTAGAAAAGGTCAGCTTCCTCTACTTACTCCTAATGCTAAACTACTCCTAGGAATTGAAATGCAACTATCTAACTCTACTCTAACTTTTCAAGAGACTAAGGTGAGAAGGAAATGTTTAAAACACAAACCTGAACTAGAGAAGGTGATAGCACAAAAAATAAGGGGATGAATACTTCAGCAAGAGAGAAAATGGGAGAAAGCAATGATGAAGAGGACCAAAATGAATGTCACTGATCAAAACTGCATCTAGCATTCAACTTTAACGATGCACAATCGACACAGATTCTAAAGAAACACATACAAAACACCTGTGAATGTATGAAAGGAAGGAAACACAATAAAACAACAACTAAGGAAGGAACGAGTCACAAAATTAGAGATTTTATTGCTTAAATATTATGTACATATCATCACGATGTAGGAGGAAGATGTAAAACATTTACAGAATTAGACTCCAAGGCATGTGACCCTTAGAATACTTGTGCAACATAAAAAATGTTTCCCTCACATTCCCAAAGTATCCAATATTAAAACTAGGCATCACTTTACAATATATACAAGAATGGAAGAAGAAGAGAGAAGAAGAAAAGAGATGGAAATTTGAATTCCTTCCTCCACCAACCAACCACCTTCATTAAATTATCTAAAAAATATTTGATTATGCCTATGAAAAAACCCATTTTCCCATGCCATTTTCCTTGTTGAAGAAGGAACGACACCCATACTGCATTAAATTATGATGGTTATGTCGTCTAGAGTAGACCTTTTGCATGTTAGAGACTTCTTTTTCTTCGCCCATGTACCTCCATTTAATTCATGATATCTGATTTTAGATTACATGGAGGTAGTGAGAAAATATCATATTCACAAAGATCTAACCATTTGATTCAAAATATAACCCTTTAAGTGTCCTATAGAAAACTGTTATTTTCCCTTGATACACAAATTTTGACCTCTAAAACTTTGTCTTCTTTATTCTGTGGCTCTATCATCTCCTCTACTTGACCTGTGGTTTATCCACTTGTCAGGTGACTTCATGTCAACATTCACAGACTTCTTTTCCTTCACCTTGTGGTCTTTCTTATTTTCTTTTATCCATAGCTTTATCTTAAGTGTATCAAGGCTTGCTAGCACATCTATGACCTTGTCTTTGTCCCACAGAATGCTAGGCTTTGGTGGCATCTCACCCTTAGCCACGAATTTTTATTCTTCATTTTGTGGCATGATTAAATTCTTCTGCGATCCTTTTTCCCTAGCCTACGACTACTCAAGTTGTTCTATTTTTTCAAGGGTGCAAAAATGGACAACATATTTGGTGACTCATAGGAGGCATATACCTGCTAGATGAACTCATCAATAGCCTTGGCATCTATTGGGCATGGAGTCAACCTGATGTTTTGAAATTTAATCTTTTATTTTCTCTACATTTGATTTTATGAGATAATTGCAACTAATCCTTAATATCTTGAACCACCTTCAACAAAAACCTTGAGAACATAATGGAACTATGCACAAGAACGTGTTCAAGCAATAAAATTGTGTAAGGCACTTAGGAAAAGAAGCCTACACTACCAACAATATAGTGTACTAAAATCAGTTTGCGGAATTGAAATCCTAAACTACTATGTAAAATATGCATGAAATATCTTAATGAGAAGTGATAGTATATTTCTTCATTGTTACTTTGTTTTCCCAAAGATCATTTCTCACTTTTTTGTGCCACTGTCTTTGATTAACATCCATTGTTCTCTTCATGATTCTAACCAGGTTCTTATTAGTAGATTTTACCAATCCATAACCTTGGGTGTAATAATTGGAATATTTTTTAAGATAAATTCCAAGTCCTAAAACCTAATTAGAAATATTAGACCCCAAGAAATTATTTGTATTATCTAAAATGATAGTCTGAGGGGCGCCAAACCTTGTACCAATTTATTCAAGAAATTCCAGGATGGCTAATTCAGTAGCTTCCTTTAATGGCACGGCTTCAGTCCACTTGGTGAAATAGTTTTTCTTGTGAGAAACCATTTGTGACCTGTAGTATATGGAGGATTGATCATCCCAATGAAGTAAATACCACATTGTGCAAATGACATATTCGCCTAGATTGTATGAAGAGAAAGAACTACCAATATTTTCTTTCTAGTGAAAAGTGCACATTATTTACATTTTCTTACCTTCTTGTGAGCATCCAAGAACAAGGTGGGCCAAAAGTATCATTCTTTTATGATTTTCATGGTTGTAGCTTTAGCAGAGAAATGTCTACCTAAGAAACATGTTAGAAGCATAAATGATTGAAAGGGGGGGTGAATCAATCCTATAAAAGTTTTCTTTTAATTTACCAATCCTTCATGCATAAATTATATTGATTATACAAAATCCATGAACATGTGAGCTTATTAAGATATGCAAAAAATCCACAAGAGAAATAAAGTAAACTATTAAACACAAGCACACAATATGTAAGTGGGAAACCCTCATGGGGAAGAAACCCCACTAAAAATTTATGTATATTACTCAAAGAAAATTAATTTAGTGTAGAACCAAATACATAAGGAGCACTAACCCCTGCTTTAGTGAGGCACCAACCCCATAAGGAGCACCAACCCCTACTTTAGTAGAGCACCAACCCTAGAAGGAGCATTAACCCCTAATTTAGTGAAGCACCCACTCCACAAGGAGGCTACAAGCCCCCAAGATGAACAAGAATAAACTTATCCACATGAATATATTTTATCTCTGATATTACTTCTTCCACAACTGATGGAGATCACTAACTTAGCTCACAAATCCTAGCTCATACCCTAGGGCATCAAACTTGCTCATTCTCCTTCTTTCTTTTCTCTACCGTATTTCTCTCATGCTATCTAATTTTCATTAAATTTTCATGATATTCCTAATAATTCAAAACATATTATCATACCTAAAAAACATATCTCTATGGTTTGCACACCTTCCCTCCAAGAGCACTAGTTCAAAAATGAACTAAACAAGCACTTAAATATGTTTTTCTTCCTTCTAAACCAAAAGAGGTCAGTCATTCATTAAAATTACAACCCAAAAAAATCTATAACATTCAAATATTGTAAATATATCATCCATATATGACCCAATTAGGTAGGCCTAGCAAAAAATATCATTCCCTGTGCCAAAAATGGCTCAAACCCCCATGGGCACAATCTTAAAATTGCCCTTACATAAAATGTGTGCTTTTTCATGACCCAAAACCATTTAAATATGAGTAATAAATCATAAAACATTCATACACAGTTGCAACTAATATCAACCAATCAAATTATTTCATTTACTGGGCCCAATTCCCTTTACAAATTTCAAAATAGTTGTTTCATTCACCCTTCAGCAACCTGGAAAATTCATCAGATCACCAAATAAATTTTACTCAACCAAAACATGCCATGTGACCACTCATAATAAATTTCATGACCTTAATAACACTTCTAATAAATTTATAATCCTTTAAACATCCATCGCTTCAAACCACAACCACTTTTGTCTTCGTTAAATCAACCTGCCAGATAATCTATTTCCAAAGGTTAGCTCATAAAATCAAATATACATGTATTAAATATCTTCAAAGGGATTCATTAGATGAAAAATTAATACCTTTTCACTCTCCTTATGATAGTAATTATCAACAAATCCATCTCATGCTTCAAACAATCTCAAACTTGCACCAAAACATATCATATCCTTAACTGCCAAAAACATTCTTGCTAAAAATAAGTCCCTATAAATCCTATCAAATCACCTCATCTTGAGGAAATAAATATATCTCTGGAAATATATCTGAATATAATTTCCAAAAAAACTTGAATCATCTCAAAATTCAACCTGTAGCTCAAGTTATAGCCAAAGCATTGAACCCTGCTATTTTAGACCCCAAAATTGCCCTTTGACCAATTAACCTATTTGAGCCTCAAAACACCGTGTACCTATATGATAATGTGCTAAAAATTTATTTAAAAAAATTTTAGCTCCAAATCATCATGTCACATCAATTTGACATGCTACTCCTTTGGACCATCTTTCTCTATATCCTTCTTTCCCAAAAACTGTTATTTTTATGAGGGGCCCACACATCACCATGACCTCAACCATTCATGGAAATAATGAAGAGTCTTCTACAACATAAAATCATAAAATTTTAACTTTCAATCAAAAATGGGTTAGTATACTTCATCTTTTGCAAATTACTTCTAGTTAGGGTTTAACTAGTGTTTTTGACCTATTTACCTTTTTAACATTCGTTCATAAAAACGTGATGATCAACTGACCTCATTATTTTTGTGAAAACTTCTAAAATAACCTTAGAATCATCCCTAAAATCCAAAATATACCATGAAAAGAGCACTTTTCACAACGAGTGTCTGAAGTTGCACTTTGAGGCTAGCTTTTGCATTGTTTTTCACCCTATCTCACCAAAATAGTCATATCATGCAAAATTCACATCATGGGAACCTAAATTTTCGTTAAGAGTATAATCACTCATCCCTATAATATCTAAAATTATCACAATGTGAATTCCATAACCCAATCTCTCTAGTCACTAAGACTTACCTATGTTTGCATGTTAGATCCTCATAGTAGCAACTAGGGTCAACTGAAATAATGCAATAACTAAACATATAACCTCTGAAAATGACACAAACATACCTCATATGTTATAATATACCTGATAGCATGCATCCATTATCTCAAATGGCTCCAATCCACTCTGTCACATCTCTAAGCTAGCATACCTACTCCTAATGAGTACCTATAACATGGTGAAACACTTGTACCTATACCATGCCACTGTTGTGAGTGTTCAATCACCCTAACTAATGATATAAACCACGTCAACATTCTTCCCAAGAAACCTAGAATCTCACACTACCAAACAACACATCCTAGGCACATGTATGGGCTTTCTAGAGTAAGCATGCTTCAATCAATCCCACCATAGCAGCTGATAAACATCTGAACCAGTATGTTAGAACCATAAAAAACATCATGAAATAATCCTCCAACTTTATCATTAATGTGGTTTGTCATCACTAAAAACACCTACTAGGACACCATGCCAACAATATCCCCCTTTTTCATTGATGGAAAACACCCTAAACTTCTCTCCCTTTTTACATTAATGACAAAGACATACCTGTAGCTTACCTCATTGACCATGTTTAGCTTCAAACCATAATTCTTTGGTTAGAAACATCAACCAAAGGTCTCAATTTGCTCCATTTTCTTGAGTTTTTTCCCAAAATATGAATTTTCCCTTATTCACGAATGCTAGCAACCTTGATCCCCCTAGAAAGAGAAATTTTATAAACTAAAACACACTAGTACACCATGAAAGAGCCAAAAAATCACCTTTCAAAGGGGAAAATCCTTCGTTTTTCATCCTCTAGACAAGCAAACATATCAAATTTCTTCTATACCACTATTTTAGCAGTCTTGAAGGTTATTGTACTAGTCTTGGATATGAACCATCTTCATCATCATCATGCAAATAATGTCAAACTAACCATGCTTTACCATTACTCCATCATTACTCAACCTTTCTAGACAAGAAATCACCATTTCATGTAAATCAAATAATATACATTCTTCTACATACCATGTCAATGGAATGAGATCAAAGTAGACCCTTTAGTGTAAATTAGACCAACATCGACATCCTTCTATAGATTAATGCATATATTTCACCAAATACTACTCCCCCTGGGTTCAAGACACCTAATTCTAGCTCATAGGCACTAAAATGATCATCTTTCCTTGAAATCATACCTTGGAGTCAATCATCTTGAGTTATTTCCAGCTGATTTAGATCAATACATACCTTTACAGTCATGAACAATAGGTAATCATCATGTAAACACCTTAAATAGTCTTCAGAGCATAGTTTTACACTCATGGAGGGTTAGACAAGTACTCCCTTTGACTTAAATAGATTTCACACACAAAGAGCAATATGATTTCTTGTTATAACAACATTTTGAACCACTGTTATGAGACTAAGACCATCATATGAACATCAATACTCCATTTTGAGGGAAAAAACATGCCTTAAGGTTCTTGAATGCCTATAATCACTTGCATTGAAGTCTAACTCATACTCTCCCTATCCTAGACAGCAAAAATACACCTGAGTGGCAATTCATAACTGATCATGAGCCCCTTAATCATGCATAAATCCTTCTTGAATGACTTTAATCTTCAATTTGACTTGATGTACTCATATACCCTCAGATTTACATGATTCAAGTGCATAAAACAACATCTTATATAGCCTTAAAACCGCCTATATCACAATCGTAGAAGCTCATTCAAGCTCCCCTTGACTCTTGTAGGTCAATATGCATCTAAATCACTTGAATTGGCACCTTCAAACCCATAGAATAAAACCCATACTACTGTATCAATTTAAACTTACCATTCTACTCCTTAATTCACCTTACAATTCCATTTCATAGTCAATTTTCTTCTTTTACTATCTTGAAGACCCTCTACCACCTAAGAATTGCATTCATACTTTTTTCTTTTCTTTTTTTTATCTCTGACTGAACCCTGAGAATTTTCATACTCATTCTCTTAATCCTAAAATTTACCTATAGAAACATCATCATTTAGTCTCACACAACCTATCATACCTTTAGCTGACCTTTCTTATCAAACTTTGTTCACTGCCTTCCATCATTTTGCACTTTCTTCAAAAAAGGAAAGTATAGCTTGCTTAATTGATGCATTATTTTTCATCATAATCCTTTGTAGAATGAAACTTATCTTTTTAGGCTTGATAATGACCAGATACATTAATTAAGATAGGCCAAGTGTTATTAAAGTGCTACAACTCAGTTCTCTCACATAACCCTTGATAGTTTACCTCATTGTCAAATTTTAAGAATCGGGGAGGATACCTTCAGATCTTGATAATACTTGATGAGTTGGCATTGACTAGTAGCATAATGTAGACTATATTTCTTAACACCTTGCACATCTCAGAGGTTTCTTCTCATGAACATAGAATGCCTACAAAACTTTTTCAATACAATCTTCATAGTCCATCCATACTTTAACATGGATATTAGAAGACATCCTCATATTTTTCAATATAGTTGTGACCTCATAAAGGCATGCTTCAATCTTTGAATACACTTGAGCTGACTCACTATACACTATAACACACATTGTTTTACTTATAGAACATTGTGAACCATTCAAACACAATTAGTCACAATATGGTTTTGAATATAGACCCTTGAAGACATCCATATGACCTTCATGGAATCTGTTCAATCTCAATTTTCTTTGAAACTTCTTGAACATAAGTCATATCAAATAGAAATCACCATGATTCTTCACTGTAACAGTCTGAGGATGATTTATAGTGCTCTTCTCCATGTAATTCAATACAGTTATCACATACCTTGAGCTATTGTACACAAGCCTTCATACCTCTAATGAATTTCCAAATTTTCTTGAATGGCCCTTGAACACTACCTCTAATCTTGAAGTTCTTGTTCCTCTCAACATTTCATTCATTCTTTGAACTATAAATATGCATACAAAGATTAAACCCCCTTATTCATGCCTTCATCTAACCGTGTCATAGAGATCACATAGATTTTCAATTTGTTCTTGTAGCTTACTCCTTACATCACTCTAAGAGATCTTTTAGTATCAACTTGAACATCTTTAGAATAATAATTCCATACTCTATCTCTATGGGATCAATTTCAAACCACCATGATGCTACTAAATGTTGACACATGCTTTCAAGCCTTGAACCGATCTGAGTTTTACATTTTTGACTCCTTTAGCTTGACATTTTCCTTTGGTTGACTCTGTAGTGCCCACATTTTTATAGCCTCAGTTATATGTTGATCTCTTTATTCATAGACATGTTTTGACAGGGATTTGATATATGTTGGATAGTGTGTTATGATATTTGACCTCCTTAGACATGTATGGAGATTTGGGTGCATGGCACCAATTTGACTTAATTACTATGTTGACACCTTATCTTATGATGCTATGGATACTAACTTATTATGATGTTTTTTAGACATATATGATGTTGTTTGGACCTTATTGATATATGTCGGAAACTCAGTTTAGCCTCATGTTTTGATTCTATGGATGTATATCACTTTTATTTATTTATATGGCTAACTCATGGTAAATTGTGTGTAATTATATATGTTGTCGCATTTTCGATTCCAGGATGAGGATATGATAGCATAGATTTCATTGATCAGTTATCAAATAGTTGATTTACATTATATCAGACAGGTGCATTTAATGTGTGCAATGAGTTGTGTAGGTGACAGGTCATAGGAGAACGTGGGTTTCAGGGAAGCTACACAAATTTTGCAAAAGTGGCCTGCGGGGCTAAGTCCTAACCATGTTTATTGTATGAGGCCTTAGTATTAGATTTCTTTATTTTGGGCACAACGAGTGACCCTCATTTGTAATGTAGTATGTCATGTAATATTAATATTGTTTAGGATGTTTAATTTTCTATGTAAACTTGATTTGGGGACTTAATGGTCCCCACTTGCATTAAGTTTTTTGTTTGGGTAATGGTGTATTTAATTTGAGGGGATTAGGGGCAGATGTGAACCCTTAGGTGGGCCCCACATCCTCTACACTTTTTCCCAAATGTGCCACACCCGAAATTTGGATATTTTAGGCATTTTAAGTGACCCCTTTTAAGTTTGGGAGTTCACTGAGCATGAAAATAGGTCCTTGGACCCTACCTAATAGGTAGGGGGCTTAATTTCAAGGCGTAGAGGGAGTTTCCCTCCCATTATGCCCCTCTTTGGTCACCATCCATGTAAGATGGATTGGTATGTGTGTTTGTTAAAAGTTACACAAGTTTGTTTTGTTTTTCATTTTGGGTAATTTGGGAGAAGAATGTTAAAAACTAATTTATCTAAATTCTCTCTTTTATTTTGAGAATCTATGACTTTGAGGGAAGAGAGGGGTGACAAATGTCACCCCATTATTTGTGAGGATATTTTTTGGCTTCTCTTCAAATTCTCCCTCATGGGTAAAGAAGAGAACTTTTTTTTTTAGCTTTTGCTTGGAGGCTTGGTGATTTGGAGCTAGAGCTTTCTTGGATAAGGAAGAGGAAAAGATAGAGTGTTGGATAGATTTTGGAGGTAGGATCCTTGAGCTCATATTATGTTTTATATTATGTTATATCTTAGTCTTGTTTTGTGTAAAATGTGTGTTATTTCTTGTGTGTTGCTAGTTGTTGAGTATGCTTTGTGTTGTTTTATTTTTTTTCTCCATCCATCATATGGCATGATGGATTTTGAATTTTATGAGGGAAGAGAGAGGGATTTTCCCTCTCAAACCTCATGTCTTTACGGACAATCCATGTAGATTATGTTTTTTTTACTCCCCTCATATGGTTTGAGGTGGGGAAGGTGGTTCATATGGTTTGAATCCCCTTCCCCATTCTTGTTGAGGAAACCCAATGGATTTGAAAATCCTCCCAAGAAGGATTTTGGTGAATGGGTGGAGAAATAAGGAGGGTTTGATGACTTTGGAGGAATAAGGAGGTTGTGAAGATGATTGTTTATGTGCATCCAATGTTGGACTACACTTTTGGCACTTGGAGATCTCTTCTTCTCTTCCCCATTGTGGAGGTAGAATATGGTTGCTCCTCCTTTCCTTCTTTACATAAAATTTGGGTTCATCTTAGTGTTTGGATTGTCTTAATGTGAAAAGTATAATGTGGTTATGTCTCCCTTTATCTTGTGCAATTTTTTTGGAGGCTAGCTCTCTCTCCCATGGGTGTGGGGGAGGCTAGCATGTCTTCAAACCTTGGAAAGGCATGTAATGATGCCTAAAGGTTGGGTGGTTAAATAATTCTTTTCTCCTTGTGTTGGTCCTTTAAAATATTTAGAAGTTGGAACTCAAGTGGAAGGTAGTTGGAGTTACTTGTCATCATGGTTCTTCATTGTTACCTCTCATTGCAACTTTATGGATATGGCTATGGGGGAACTCTCATTTTCTTGTAAAATCAACTTTTGTATTTGGGGTTACTTGTAAACTTGAGTCAAAATTGTTGTGTGACCTTCCTTTCTATTGAAGTGAAGTCTTTAAATGATTCCATTGTATATCTTAATTATTGGAAAAACATGTTGTAGTTGAGAGTTCAGACTCATTGGAAAAGAAATCTTGTAAAATAGTTATTTACTCTAAATGCATTGATTTGAAACTCCTTTTTGAAAAGAAATATTATTTAATGGAAATATGTAAATCTATAAAAGAAATGATATTACTTTGTTGGAGATCTTATTTGTTTGAAAATCTAAAATATGCATTTTGCTAAAAGCATTGGAAAGGAAATCTAGACATAGCATAGAGCTTTAGGATTATCATTAAATGGAAATACCATCATCCTTTTAATAGGTCTTCCTTGAAATTTTTGCTAGCATTCTAAAATGAAAAGAAAATCAGTCCTTTTCTACTACTTTCCATGTAAAACTTATTAAATGATTGTAGTAGGAAATCGAAATTCAATATTAATTCTTTCTCTCCAATTTTCAAATATATTCCAAGTATATTCTAAAATATTTTACTACATTTTCCTTCTATCACAAAAATGAGAAATTCATCTTATTATAGATATATTAAAAAAAGGGGATCCTCGAGATCTATACTCCATATACAAGTATAACAAAATAAAACTGGTTTTTTATAATTTGAAATAATCTCCTTCTTTACGTTGTAAATAATATAACTATATTAAAAACGTATTTAATATAGTTTTATTTTATAATGTAACTAAAATATATATACATTTAAGCATAGTTATGAACAAATTAATTTATTAATAAAATTATATATTGCAGGTAATGTATATATATATATATATATATATAACAAAACTAAACTAAACTAAATTAAGGAAAAGAGATAATTTTATTAAAAAAAGGTAAAATAATGAAATCTAAAACCTACGGCATGTTTTAAAACATACAAAATTTACCAAAAAAAAATTGTGTGAGATTTTGGGTAAAGAAATAAAGTTTTTGGGGAGGGCCAAACCCTCCCCACACCATGTGCAACCATATGGCTCAACCTACCGCCATCCACCATGCATCCCTCTCTCCATGCATTCCCCTCTTCACCTTCCCTTCCACGCATCACTTCCTCCTCCAAAACCGCTGTCCTCCCATCCTACAAAACCCCATTCCAGCTAAAATATATGTTTTATTCTTCTAGGTTTCCAATCTCAGGAAGATTTGTCTTAGTTTTACAAAAGAAAATTTGTGGGTATTTGTATACCCATAACTTGAAATTTTTTGGGTAAGAAAATAATTGCTAAAAAAGGAAGTGAATAAACTAATAAGGAAACAATATTTTTATTCTTCAAGACTCCTTGAGAGAAAATTTCCAAGCTCCTCCTCAACCTACACATGCAAATAAAAAATCAAAACAAAACAAAAATGAGAGGAGGAAATAGAAAAGAAAATATCATAAAGATGTTTAGGGCAACTTTAGGGCAACTGAGAAGCTCACATTTGGCACAGCGGGCCTGCTTGTCAGCTCAATTCCACCACCCTATGATGAGGTCACTCACATGATGATTCGATTCATCTCCTTGGAAGGTAGGTTTGTCACTGTCCCTGCTAAACATCTTATCTTTCTAAACCACTTCCGTAGGAATCGATTGGTTTTCTTTCCCCATTATCTACTGAACTCCCTTGAACGTTCCATTTTTGAATTTCAGAAGCACACCTGGGTGGTTCCCTTGCATCAAGGACTTATTTTGTTGATTCATAAATGTTGCCTTCTAAAATACCCTGGTCTTCCTTCCTCTCCTAGCCCGGCTACCCCTTTGATGGGCTATGCTGCTGTCAGCCCTGTTTCTCTTGCTGCCCCCCGTCACCACTGCTATCACCCCCCAGTTGGCTGTTCAAGCTTCTCCATCCATTCCCCCTGCTGCTACTCCCGCCACCCACCTCGCCTCTACCTCTAAAATACCGGTCACCAGGGCCTCCAGGAAGCTCAACCTTGAGGCTCTTGCTGTGGAGAAGGAGCCTTTCGAACTAGAGATTGCACATGACCTTCTGAATATTAGCAGTGCCAGTCCCCGGGAAGTGCAGTTGGATAGCTCTTCAAAGAGGTTGGAGGCCTTAGAGGTTGAGATGAAACTGTTGAAGGATGAGGTCAAGAACCTGGCTAAATAGAAAGCCAAGAAAAGCATGGAGGGGGAGGGGAACATTGATAGCAGTCAGATTGAGGACATCTATAAGAAGCTGACCTCCTTAGACTCCCACTTAGGGAAGGCCAAAACTAGACATGATTACAACATTGCCACCTTTAGGGCAATTGAGGAGTTCATTGAGGGTCATGCCAAAAGTGTTTCCAACCTCAGCGGTGTCTCGGCTACACTTTGGGGCAACGAAAAAGAAAGCAAAAGAACCATTGAGGAGCTTGATAAAACTGATGCTGCCCACATGACAACTTTGGGTATGTTTCATGCCTGGAAGAGAGTCAAAACCAACATCGACAAAGCTACCAAGAAGTAGTATTGGTTGCTTCTACTACTTCTGTTTTTTTTTTTTTGTTTTTTTTTTGCGGTCTCTTTACTGCTTTTTTGCAGTAATTTTGTTGTTTTGTCTCGTTTGAGTAGCTATTTCTGGGCTACTTCAAGCTTCATTGTAACACTTGGATCTTGATCCATTCTCTCTGATTCTCACTCTTATTCCGGCTTTCAGGCCTTCTTTTGTTCTCAAGGGTATAGTCCCTTTCAAAAAACTATTTGCCAATAATAAAAAAACTAACAGTGGAGGTTATCTCTTATGATCTAGCCCCAATAAATCTTATGTTTCCCTTCAATGATTATTAATATGAACAGTGTAATCTAATCCTGGAAGTCTCTTGTGTTCACTTCTCCCATCACTTGACTGAGGAGGGTGATTACAGCTGAAAATCCATCATGGAATTCACTTCTTGAGATAAACTTAGCACTCAAGAGGGGTTTCTTTCTGACTTAAGCCATGATCCCAATGCGAGACCCTATAGGTAAGAATATGTGTTATTTCATTCATTCACTGCCATTTTCATGGAGATTATAGACATGTTTCCTCCAAGTAGGTATTTTCATGGAATAGGAAATGGCCTTATGAGCAATCACTTCCATAGTTGCGCCATCATCTTCCTGAATAGTTCTTGTCTCAGGTTCGTAGTGGTGAGAGCATACCAATCCAAACTCAATACTCTACACTGATATTGGGTGACCACCCACAATGTACAATCCACTCAAGAATGCCTTTTCTTAAATTGGTTCCCTCAAGCTATGAAACATGTGTACTTTACAATTTTCAAGGTCCATATGGGTGACATCATTGTCCCCCACTTCTACATACTTAGAGGAAAGAGCTTGACTAGACCCTACAAAATTGAATTTCATGGCTTCAGCATACTCAATCTAGTTTGACTTTCTTACAAGATTGAATCCCCATGTCCTTCTGAAAATGACAATTTATTGTGCCTAAAAAGGGGGTTTAGTATTTTAATAAATGAAAATTTTCCACCCTTTTCAATCTCAATCACTCAACTTGTCCTTCTGGATAACCCTCGTGCACATTGTTTTCACCGAAACTGCTCTTTCTAATGACTTACTAAAAATATAAAGTACTTGTGTAGGACACTTAATATTTTTAGAAAGTGGTGTTTTAGAGCTAGGTTTTCTAAGAAATCATTTTTATATGGGTTTTTCATTTTTATTGCACCTCTGAAGTTTCACCTGAACCTGGTCTCTGGAATGAAAAATTTTAAATTTCAAAAAATTGTTAAGGGAAAACTACAGTTTCTTCACTACAAAAAATCAAGTGGTGCATGAAAAATATTCCACTTTGATCTTCAAGGCACTTGGGAATGTAGATGAGTGCAAAAAACCTCACATTGATTCATTAACAGGCTTCTTGTAACAGTTGAATTAAAGATGTGAACAATTTCTCCTCACGGGTTATGAAGTTCAGCAGGTGAGAAATCTCATTCAGAGCCTTTAAAAAATATATTTTTAAATTATTTTTACCTTTTTGGATCATGATAGCATGTGTGCAATGAAAGACTATCAAAAATGGTGAATAAGGAATTCTAGAAAAAAATCGCCAGAGTTCCAGGAGCAAATGGAAAATAGTGGGGGAATGAGCAAAAAATGGCTAAGTCATGTTATTTATATGCATTCAAAAACTTGAAGAGGAGGGGTGAATATTTGTTTCCATTTTTAATTTTCCATTCCTTGGTATGGGATTAATTGGGGCATACAAAAATGAGCCTGTGAGCCCTAGCTTGACATGTACTGCTCATGTATTGGCCGCAAGAGAATGGAGGGTAAAGGGCTCAAGAAATGAGCACCTATAGGCTAACTTTTGAAACCCTCATGTGGAACTGGAGGGAAACTAGGGATCCAAATTTTATTATCCCCGTTATCCCCTTGGAATGGGAAAATGGGTGTAGCAAAAATTCACCTTAGCCATAGTTTGACACTTGGCACACATGCGGGATTTAGGTGAGGGGGCCAGTCAAACTGGTCAAAGGTGTTAAACCCCTGGAGTCATCAAGGTCATAAGAAGTGACCAACATGCTTAAAATGGGGAGGGGTGCACTTTTTTCCCTATTTTCCCCATGGAATGGGAAAATGAGGACATAAAAATGCACCTCAGCCTCATGTTGCCACGTGGGTACCCAAGAAATTTTGTAAAGTTTATCGAATATGCCACCTGATGGAGATCGACTAATTTGAAAAGAACAAAACTTGAGCTTATACCCTAGGGCATCAAACTGACTCTTTGTCACTTACTTCATTATATGAAATCTCTCATGCTAAATTAACTTTTGAGAATGATGGAATGAGTACCTATGAATTTATTCCTCATCCTTAAAAAACCTGCACATACCTAAAAAAACTCCTTTTTTCTTCGGATCACACAACTATTCTTGGAAGAGCAATGAGTTGCCTAGAAAAATACATGGGGTTTAGGACTTAAATATGATTCTACTACCATCCAGGGGACTTAAAATTATTTCCATCATGATATTTTTTTTGTCTCAAAACTCATTTTTACACTCCCGGAATCACCTCTTCAAGTTCAAGTACTCCTTTTGTGATGTAAGCTCCTTCGGCCTATCCAAAAACCTGCATTTTATGTGCCAAAACTGGCTCCTAAACTTCCAATGGGCATATTCTCAAGAATCTTCCTGAAATCAAGTGGGATAAATGATCTTGGCTCTTTAATACACCTCTTTAAATGAATATTGGGCCTTCATAAACAGCTCATACTTGATTACACATTAATGTCAACCAATCAGAACTAGGTTGATTGACTAGGCCCAGTTCCTTTAAGATTCAAAACAGTTGTTTCCGTCACACTTCAGCACCCCCTCGGAAACTTACTGATCCTAAAGCACTTGACATGATATTTTTCTTCACTAAAATAACCTATAGGGAAGAATGAAACACACATATGAACCAATGGATAGGATAGGATAGGACATAACACTGGAAACCCAGACTAACTTGGGAGGGTTTCCAAAGAAAGGTACACAATAGAAAATGTTTTCAACACTAGTGTATGGTTGTCCTGTTTTTAGGTGAATTTTTCCTATACAAAAACACATGACAACACCAATCAGAATTAAAATATATAAAATATGAATCCAAAATCATTATCCTTTAGATACCCATCATCCAATCCATCTAGTCCAAATCAGAATCTCAAATACAAAACAAATCAAATTAGAACCTTGTGTTCTATCCAATGCCCAAATCTAATAAAATCAACTCATCCATGAGGAAATAAATATATCACTATGGAAATATATCTGAATCCTACTTTCCAACACAACTTTACTAATCTTTGGAATTCAACCTTTACCTAAAGTTATAGTCATTTTACTAAAGATTGAACCCTACTATTTGAGATCCCAAAAAAGCCCTTTGACCAGTCAACTTGTTTGATACCTCAAAACACCCATGAACCTATATTCAAAATTGTCTCTGTAAACCTCCATGCGACATTAACATTTTAACTCACTAATAATCATTCCACAATCAGTAATTTAGTTCATCGCGCTCACTTGGAAAATTTCTCCTAAAACTGATATCCTTCTTTCCCAGAAGTACTGTCATTGTTCAGGTGGGGCCCACTCAATCACCATGAACTCAAAATTACATGTGTATAGAAATGTTGAGATTATTCCTATATAACATCCATTCATAAATTTTTTATTAATCAATCAAAACTGGGTCATTATACTTCACCTTTTGCAAACTACTCCTAGCTAGGGTTTAACTAGGGTTTTTGACCTCTTTACCCTTCTTAACATTCACCTCATAAAAAAACGTGATGATAAACTGAGCTCATTATTTTTTTTAAAACCTTATATAACTCACCTTATAATCATTCCCTAAAAGTAAAAAAATTCCCATGCAAATCACGCTATTCACAAACGAGCATCTAGAAGTTGCTAATTCGAGATATATATTTATATTGTTTTCACCTTGTCACACCAAAACTAATCATAACTAGAAAAAAACACTTCATGGGCACCTAAAATTTTTTACTGAGAGAATAATCACTCAATCCCTATAACATCTCTAATCATCAGAATGTGAATCTCCCATATGACCAATCTCTCTAGTCACTAATACTTTCCTATGCTTAGATATTAGATCTACCACTATTACCCAACTAGTACCAATTGAAACAATGCAATAAATTGAATATATAACCTATGAAAATGACCCAAAAATACCATCATATGCCATGCATATACTTGATTTCATGCTTCTATGAGCTCAAATGGCTTCAAGACACTCTATCACACCTTCTAAGAAAGTATACCTGCCTCCCAATGAGCACCTGTAACATGGATGATATACATGTATATATACAATTCCACTACTGTTTTAAGTGCTAAAGCACCCTCAAATCATGTTATTCAACATGCCAACATGTTTCCCAAGAAACCAAGAATACTCACAGTGTCTAAGAAACACCTCTTAGGCATGTGTATGGGTTTGTTAAAGCAAGCATGCATAATGCTGAATCTCACTGTAGCAGCTGACTAAACATCTGAACCAGTCATGTTAGATAGATCACCTCATTCAACATCATCCTACATCATCTCAGTTTGTCATTACATGTCACTTTGGCATCAATTACAACACCAACTAGGACACCGTGCCAATAATCTCCCCCTTTTTCATTGATGGAAAACACCCTGAACTTCTCCCACTTTTTACAGTAATGACAAAGGAATACATATAGCTTACCTCATTCACCATTCTCAGCTTCATACCATCATGATTTGGTTAGAAACATCAACCAGAGGTCTCAATTTTCTCCATTTTCTTTATTTTTTTCCCAAAATATGAATTTTCCCTTATTCAAGAATGCTAGCCACCTTGCTACCCCTGGAAAGAACACTTTTATTATCTTAAAAACATTAGTACACCATGAAAGAGATAAATAATCACCTTGCAAAGGGGAAAAACCTTCATTTTTCATCCTCTAGACAAGAAAACATATCAAATTTCTTCTATACCACTATTTATGTAGTCTTGAAGGTCACTGTAGCAGTCTTGGATTTGAACCATCTTCATCATCATGCAAAAAATGTCAAACTAAACACGATTTACCATTACTCCATCATTACTAAACCTTTCTAGACAAGAAATCACCATTTCATGCATATCAAAACATATACATTCTTCTACATACCATGCCAATGGAGTGAGATCAAAGTAGACCCTTTAGTCAAAATTATACCAACATTGACATCCTTCTGTAGATACCAAATTTGTGTCATTACGACACCCTGTGCCCCCAATCTCATTTCGCAACCTAACCTCATCACCTAAACCTTACACAATTATTTATTAATTACCTTATAATTAATAAATCCACATCGCCATACCTGCCACCTCATTTCACCACCTCATCATGACCTAGTCTTAACCCTAAACTAACCTAATTAAGACTTATAACTTCGTCCACATCCACACCTATGATTAATTACTCCTCACCCGCACCCAAAACTGACCTCATAATGACTTGACCAAGCCCACAACTAATCCCTCGGGAGAAAAGGAGAGAAAGTTGGCTATTTTACCAAAACAATAGCACCCACTTTGACCTAACCGATACCGGTTCCTACTCGACCGCCATCGGTTTCGTAACCGCCATCGGTTCCCTATAAATGACCACTTCCAACCAAAAATAAAGGATCTGATTTTAATTTGATCGGAAAGAGGAGAAATCATTGAAAGGATCCGGATTTGCTTGGCCGAGCAGAGACAAGTGAAGAAAATAGATAAGTTTGCAGAGAAGGACATCAAGCCCAAGATCGCAACTGAATAACCAGAGCCCAGTGACACTCATCCGAGCATCAGAAGAGGAGATAGCTCATCTTGGATTGTCAGATCATCCCACTTGAGCCCTGTCTTCGTCATCACAGTCCTGGAACCTGCATCTTCATCAGGAACGAGTAAGTAGTGTCTCGTATGTTTCTAAGCACCATTTCTTGAGCCTGTGGATTGATAGTAATTATAAGCTCATTCCTAGATCTACCACCTACCAGCACCCTGTACTGAACCTTCATCCATACATCTTTGTATTGCCCAGAACACCATTTTATCACACTCTGAGCCTTCCCTATCCTCCCATTATTCCCATCAGCCATCCACCAATCTTAATAACCCCATGATCACCTTGCAACCAACCTCTATCCAGAAGCGCTTAGATTGCTGACCCTACCGGTGTCATTTATCCCCCACCGGCGGCGGTTCTCTGACCGCGGTCGGTTATCCAGTGACCGGCGTCGGTCACTGTGACTTATACCCCAAAACCTTTTTCTCGCCTATTTGTCACCTAACAACCTCAGATCCAGTCTGGTTTATCCCTATAACTCAAACCTGAATGTATCAACGACCAGTAACCGAACAAACAATGTGACGGTTTATTATTGATAGTTTAGCTTCTATTGCTTTGTAACGAGATACCTAAATCATGATTTTGCAATAGCTTTCTTTGTTATCATTTGTGTTAATTCGTATTAAAAGGGGAACTGACCACCTTCGAAAGGAAGTTTTATATTTCCTGGGCCTAAGGCAGCTCCCTCATTTATTGTCTAATTAAAATCTGGTGGTCTTGTATTCTTACTTGCAGGTAGTCCTTCCAAGACAAAAAGGAGTTCTTCGCAATCAACCTGATCTCTCTCTACGGTACGTGCACACCATCTCAACATTCAATAGGTATTCCTCCTAGCCCTAACCCTTATCTGTTTCTCAAAGGAATGAAAGGATAGAAGAAACTCTATTCCGCAGAGCCGAGACATTCCGTACGAAACATTTTGGCACGCCCAGTGGGACCCATTTCGGGTTTTTGTTTCTCTTGCTTGCTTTCATTTAGGGAGCATACTTGTTGTTGCTGTTTTGTTATATTTAGTAAAAGAATTTGTCTTGCTTTCCTAGTTTTGCATTAGTGAAAGTCATCTTATTTGCTTCATCGAATATCATTTTCGATTTGGGTTTAAAACACGTGCATTACATTCTTGCTTGTTGTTTTCAATTCTAGTGAACGTAGACTAAATAACAGGTCGTACACATGGGGGTGATTTCCATGGTATTGACAGGAAATTAATCTTACTTTCACTGCACAACACATACCGAATCACTTCATAATTAACACAACAGCTCAGAACATCCCCCCTTTTCTGCTGTATTCCTCCACCCGATTGAGGTAACCTTATAAGCCAAAACAAACTTGACATTTCTCCTAAGTCTTTTGTTTAGGATTGACATCATTCCACGTCTAAAGGCATAAGCCTAAATTGATTAAAATTAACCCTAGGGTTAGTCTGTTAATTTGTTTGTGTGTTCTTGCTTGTTTTCAGTTCTGTTTCTCTATCATACACTGTTTTATGTGATCACTACAGAACAGTTTGGTAGGCATACTAATCACTGTTAACACCAAATCAACAACTTCTTACTGCTTCTTACACCAGTTCTATTATACCGGCATCAGTTAGCTTACCGATGGCAGCTACAGTCTGACCGACATCGGTTATCCTACCAATATCGGTTACTGTCTTTTACAGTTCCTGACAAACCAGCAACCTACTAATTTCAAACATTTTGTTGTCTGTTTCTGTTCCTGATAGATTGAAACCCTACTGTGTACTCTTGTCCATGGTTGTTATCACTCGAAAGCAAGCCACCGCCATGGTTTCACATGCTTGCTCTGTGCCTTTTCCTGAATCACCCCCTTCACATTCTGTGGGGAATCCTACGGACACCAACGAGGTTCCTAAAATTCCTGTAGGAGATAAAGAATTTGCCAAATTTCTGGATGCTAATCCTAGCACTGTACAATACTATTTGTCTCATGCCCCTGATCGTACACCCAACGGTCAACTCCTTGTTGGCATGCCTATCAGTATAGCTGCTCATTTAGCTCCTTCTCCGCCTGATAACTCCGCTTTTCCTTCCGCATCCTTAGTCCCGTCTCCTACCTCAGCAGCTTCAGGGGTTCATACGGCACAGATTGGCTTTCCTTTGGTTAATCTTGGGCCCAACATGTCATTACCGCTGACTGCTCCTACCTTGTCTCTCTTGCAGACTGTTCCGTTCATGACTTGCTCTCTGCCACCTATCCACACGAGCTTTCCTTCTCAAGCTCCGCCCACCTTTTCATTTCCACACACATATCTGGTAACCTCAACAGCTTATATAGGACATCCCTATTCGGTTGCCTCAACACATTCATCCTCCATACCTTATCAACATTTAACCCCACCATTGTCTAGTGGTGGCCCTTGGCCCAATTTGCCTCTGTTTACCACAACCACACCATCATCTCATCCAACTACTGATTTAGTTAAACAAATGATGGACAAAATGCAAAATCTGGAGGCTTCTGTTTCAAGAAGTCGTAGCGCCTTGACATACGAGAAAGTTTATCGAGAGCCTATCCACCCTTCAGTCCCCCTTCATTCATATCCTCCTCAATGGGAATTACCAAAATTTACCCATTTTAATAGTAAGGAGGACCCTCAACAACACTTACGATCATTTAGACATGCCTACTATCTGATTGCTCACGACGACGCTTTACTACTCCACACCTTTCCCATGTCCTTATCAGGACCCGCCTTGGAGTGGTACAGTGCTTTAACCCAGCACTCAATCTTCTCTTTTAACCAGCTAGCCCAATCCTTCTTGGATCCATTCTCCATTAACATTGCCAAGAAAGTATCTATCACCGACCTCTATGCCATCCGACAATTTGAAGACGAATCTATCGCAGATTTCGTTGGATGATGGCGAGGCCTTATCAACCAACTTACGTATGCCTTGCCTTAGACCAAACTTATCGAACTGTTTACGCGGGCCTGCGCTAAGCACATCTCTCCTACCCTCCAAATTCAAACTTTCCCTACATTTGACGAGGCCTTTACTATGGCTCGAAAACTAGAGATTCGAGCCTTAGAGGAAGAGAAATTGCGGTTGCGCAACAAAATCCCCACTTTCCAAACCCAAGATTCCACCAACAAACCTAACACCACCAATCCTCACCCATCGACTGCTTCGAAATCAAAAGGGGTCATGCACACGGTGATGGTAAAATCCCAACCACCATCTAATACCCCACCAAAAACCACCTATAAGTATAAAGCAGAGCCCATCAACTACACTCCCTTGGGAGAAACATATGGTGTGATATTGGAAAAATTGCTTAAAGCAGGAGCCATTACCTTACCTCCTGTTAAACCTCACTCCGGGTTTGATTCCACTCGCGCCATACCTTCTTGGTACAAAGAAAATGACTTATGTAACTTCCACCGTGTGAAGGGACACAGTCATGAAAACTGCAAGATGTTGAAAAACATAGTGCAGGAAATGGTTGATGCGGGGGATATAGCCCTCGATAATCCTAATGCCCCTGCTAACCGAAATTTAAAAATATTCAACAAACCATTCCTGAATCATTCTTCTAACAGTAACATAAATCAAGATATCTTAGTCGAGGAGAGTGTTCATGAGATCCATGCAGTCTTCGATTCCCAGCCAAATACCTCTATCTAACAAATTCTGAATCAAGCCTCTTCACTAACGCAGGAAACCGAACCCCCTTCCTCGCCATCAAGACAAACTGAAATCCTTGCCGTTCCTTTACCCATCAAGGAATTAACTGCCTAGAGTTCCCTTCTCACAAATGAGCCTTCTTACACCACATCCTTGTAAGACTATGAACGGATGTTATCTAATTTATCTATTTCCCAAACGTCTCCTTCTACCATTCTTGTTATACAAGAGGAAGGCTCACCACTTCTTTTGTCATCCTTAGACGAGAAACCTCTTGAACTGACATCACCATATTCTTTAAACATGACGGATCGTCTCAAACACGCCCTCCTACCTATTAGTCCTTCATCACCTAAATCTTTTCAGCAACTGGTTGACCTCTTAACGCCCATTGATACAGTGCCTCATCTACCCCCTGTATCACACCCACAGTGGACTGGAATCACAACCCACCTTTCTTCCATACAAAAGTTCCTATTCACACGTGAGGACTCTCATTCCCCAGAAAATAGACAGGTCCTATGGGAACGTTTGAGTACGCCATATTCTACTCAAATGCAGATGACCGATCCAGATGCTTCTACCATATACCCGAAGTGTTTACAGAAGCTTAAAATGCCTATGTCCTCATCTTCACCCCCCTCATCTCTACCAAATACCTCATCCACTTCTATTAACCTAACCAAATCTTCCCCTACACTTGGGACCTCACCAATACCTAGTCTAACACACCCACCTAAGCGGCTTGATTTATCTAAAAATAAAGCTGTCCATCCCATTAGGAGACAGACCCAATCTCCTCAATCTATGCCGCTATCACAACTAAAACCCTCATCGTCACACCTACCTTCCATATTGGGACCCCATCCCTCTACCTTGCATCAATATATCATACCTCCTGCGTTTTCTTTAAAGCGACCTACGCCTTCTGCACCCATACAGAAATCCAAGGGTATAGCAACATCGTCACCCCGTGGATCCTGTCCACCTATCAACCCTAAACAAATTCCATCATCAAAAGATTCGTTTTCTGTCACTCCTATTTCTCCGTGGTTGTTTTCTGATACCACATCATCTGTGGCCTCATCATCCAACCAACTAAACATAGCTTCTGTGTCAAAGAAACCACGGTTTGTTCAAACCCATTATCAAAAATCCTTGGCTAAACCACCACCCATACAAACCAACCATACCACATCATCACCAAAATCGACCCAGTCAATAGCCTCCTCTTCCTCTGACTTTGACCCACTCAAAGGGTTTTACGCCAAAATCCTTGCTATGTTGGTAGAGAATGCGACCATTTCCCTATCCCCACTTAGACCTTATGATCCATCTAAACCTTGACCTATAGGTTACGATGAGTCTAAAATCTGTGCTTACCATCGCACACCAGGACATGACGTAGAGGGATGCAAAGCGTTGAAAGCCATACTTCGTCAGTCACCTCTCTCCGATAGAAAAGTTAAGAAAAACAACTTACGAAGAGAGAGACCTTTAGCTTCAATTCCCTCTCCTATACCACCTGTCCTCGCCTCACCAAGATCTATCATTATTACAGCCCCACCTCTCAAAGACCATGACCTATCCCTACCGTCTTCCTCCTCTCGTATTCACGAGATCAATATGATTAGTGTTGCTACTCGAGGGCAGAAAAATAATGGGAAAGTGAAAGAAAACACACCTGCGGCATCTCTTTCTCCATCCACCATCCCGATTGCACCACCACCTAAAGTGGTTATTCATGGACCTGCCTACCCCGTCTCTAACGGAATTGCCCACCGAACCATGATCAAACAGCTTCACCAATCACCTATAAAAATGACACTATATGATCTCATTCAGACTTCTGAATCTCATCGACAAGCTCTCGTTGAAATCCTTCAATGGATAGAGGTCTTACCTAATGAAACCTTTCCTGTTACCTCTATTCTAACACCCAATCACGTTGCTTCGCTCACCAAACAATATATCTCCTCAACCACTTCTGTCTCTGTACAGCAAGCTGCTGCTGTCAGTTTCTCCGAAGACGAAATTATCGACTTTGGTGCTGAAGATCCTGACCCTACTCTTTTCATCTCAGCTTACGTTCGGGACATTCGGGTACATCGCATTATGATTGACGGGGGCGCTAGCCTAAACATCATCTCTTCAAAAGCCTTCCAACAAATGAATATCCCTTCTAGTTGCATGTGTGCCAACCCCATCATGTTGCAGTCATTCAATGATGCTATTACTTCTACCTTAGGCACCGTGATCCTTAACATTCATGCAGGACCACGCACTTTACCTAAACTCTTCTATGTCCTTGAGGGAGAGTTCCAATACAATATTTTGTTAGGCCGCCCTTAGATCCGGGCTATGGGATGCGTTCCCTCCACCTTACATAGATGCATAAAATTTGAGTACGAGGGGAAGTCCTACACCGTAAAAGTTGATCCTCCCCCCTTCAAAACTTGCAATATGTTGTATCGCCCTAATGATGTGCTTGTACCAGTCAAGACACCCATTCATCCAACCCAGCCATCCACTTCCAATGCACCTACACCTTCAACCAATGAAACCGCCGTTACAAATATCACTTCCTTTCCCGCAGATAACATCCCAACCTCCAACCCCTTAGTAGATGTTTTTCAACGCCTTACGCTGGGGGAATACCACCTATATAACGTTAGCTCTTTCCATACCCCGCAGGAGTATGGATAGTTACATGCACATCCCACCTACGACCGTCGCGTGGGGGAGGTAATCTCTTACAGACCACCCCATTGCTGCACCAACCTAACGTATGGGGGTGTTGACGCATCCTCCATTACCCCTGAACCTCCTCTTGGTGTGGTTCCCTTCCAATTCGATTTTCAATACTTGACAAATCGTCGTTTCGCCCTCACCTTGTTGACTCGTTGTGCTTGGAAAGGCTTTGGTTTTGGTCTTTATGAACAAGGCCGACATACACTCATTCCCGTGACTACACGCAAACACAATGATCGTAGTGGTCTCGGTTTTCCTAAAACACTTACATCGGAGAAACCTCGTGTCAATTGTATCCTGGAGGATGACGACGTCACCCCTACCAAACCATCATCACCCATTTTGCCATCATCACCCACAGAGTCGATAGACCCCAAATCTATCCCTCCTAACTTTTTTTTTTCAAAAAATGCTATCTTCATAGGTCCTCTCACTTATCAACGTGATAATGAGGACCCATCTTCTCTTCCCCTTCTATATCTAGACATGATCGAAGAGGATTCGCCTTAGATTAATGTTGTTGAGTGCCAGGATGACGACTCCATCCTCACTTATCTTGGGGCAGATGACTCCTATATTCAACGCGCCTTACCATCTGAAACTCAAACCATGTTGAATGAGTCGACTATAGAAATCAACATCCACACAGAGGAGGATCCTCACGTTGTGAAGATCGGAAAATACCTTAACACATCAGAAAAAGCCTCCTTTACTACCTTTCTCTGTACCCGAAACCAAGCTTTCGCTTGGTCCTACGGTGACATGCCAGGAATTGATACTACCATTGTTGTCCATAACATCACCCTAAACCCTGATTCCAAACCAGTCAAACAAAAACTGAGAAAAATGCATCCACGCATTGCCCTCTTGGTCAAAGAAGAGCTTCAACGACTTCTTTCTGTTTCCTTCATCTTGCCTATTGACTATCCTCAATGGATTTCTAACATCGTACCTATCACTAAAGCGACGGGGGGACTTCAGATATGCACGGATTTCCGAGACCTTAACCTCGCTTGCCCCAAGGATGACTTCCCCCTCCCAAGTATTGATCAACTTGTTGATCTCACTGCGGGCCATGAAATGTTTTCTCTCATGGATGGCTTTTCGGGATACAATCAAATTTTGGTAGCCCTGGCTGATCAACATAAAACTACCTTCATAACTCCTTGGGGAACCTTCTGTTATCGTGTCATGCCAATTGGCCTTAAGAATGTTGGTGCCACCTATCATCGGGCTATGACTTACATTTTTCATGACATTATGCACACTATCCTTGAGGATTATGTCGATGATCTTCTTGGAAAATCTAAACATTGCAGTGAACATCTCGATGTTTTAACCATTATTTTTGATCACCTGTTGCAATATTCAGTCCGGCTTCAACCAAAGAAATGTGTCTTTGGTGTTCTTTCGGGAAAACTTCTTGGCTTTATCATCTCTTTGCGTGGTATTGAGGTCGATCCATCTAAAGTCAAAGCTATCCTAGAAATGCCCCCCACCCAAAAACCTCAAACAATTGCGTAGTTTGCAGGGTAAACTTCAATCCATCCGGCATTTCATCTCCCAACTTTTGGATCGATGTCAACCTTTCCATCACCTTCTTAAAAAGGATATTGCCTTTCAATGGAGTGAAGAGTGTCACCAAGCCTTTGAAGCTCTCAAAGCCTATCTCTTGCAGCCACCCGTGCTTATTCCACCTCAGGATGATCGCCCTTTCTACCTTTACCTTTCTGCCACTGACCATGCTATAGGAGCCATGCTCACACATTAGGACTCTGCACGTTGAGAACAAGCCGTTTATTATATAAGTCGTACTCTCGTGGATTACGAGACTAGGTATACACATGTAGAAAAATTATGCCTAGCCCTATCATTCGTAGCCACCAAACTCCGACATTACCTCCTGAATCACAAAAATTTTGTCATCACCAACACGGACCCCATTCATTATATGTATGCCAAACCACATCTAAACCAACGCATCGCCCGATGGCTTATGCTCTTCGCTGACCTCGACCTTGAGTTTGTACAACAGAAGTCAATCAAACGACAAACTATTGCGGACCAACTTGCGGAGGCCCCTTTACCTGGGGAACAATTTACCAATTTTAATTTCCTCGACGAACTCATCGCCACTCTTTCGCTCAGGGAAGAGTCGTATCCAATGACCCTCTTCTTGATTGGATCCAAATGCCAGTGCGGCGAAGGGTCCGGCGTTGTTCTCATTCCTCTTGACGCTGAGCCTATGCCTCTTTCATTCCGGCTCGATTTCCCCTGCACTAATAATACAGCGGAATACGAGGCCCTTGTTTTGGGTCTCTAGGTTGCGTTACATTTCGGTGTCAAATCTATTAACATTTTTTGTGACTCTCAATTGGTAGTCAATCAAGTTATGGGCATCTACCAATGTAAGAATGAGGAATTTCAAAAGTACAAACATTACGTGGATTCACTTTTGACCTCATTTACTCATTATTCTATCCAGACCATTCCCCGCTCCACTAACAAATTTGCAGATACTATGGCTTGCTTAGCCTCACAAATTCCTGCCTCACCAACTGACTCTGACATATTCGTCTTGGTCCAACAACTCTTTGCCCCATCTTACTCAGCATCGGTTGTTTGTATGATAAATAACGTGTCTGCTAATTCACAGTTTACCTGGTACCACCAATTTCACGACTACCTTACAACCTCTCTTCTCCCACCTGACCTAACTAGTACCGGTAAACACACTTTTCTTAAACATGTTTCCTTCGATGTCTAACCGGCGCAGAGGTCACCTATACCATCCAACAGGTCCATGACGGTATTTGTGGCGGACATTTTAGTGGCCTTGCCGTGGCTAAACGAATCCTTCGCCTAGGTTATTATTGGCCTACTCTTAATAACGACTGCTACGAATATGTTAAGCGTCGTGTTATGTGTCAATAACATGCCAACCTTCAACATACTCCTAGCCATCCGCTACAGGTCGCACGAGATCTTTGGCCTTTCTCACAATGGGGTTTATACCTTATTGGTGAGATCCACCCACCCTCTTCGCAATGTCACCGTTGGATAATCACAGCAACTGAATATTACACAAAATGGGTGGAGGCCATTCCACTCATTTCAATCAAAAAAAGAAAAAATTGTCGAATTCGTTAACCATCACATTATCTGTCGTTTTGGTATTCCTCATCGCCTAATAACAGATAATGGTAAATCTTTTAAAAATAAGTTGTTACAAGACCTTTGTGACAACTTTGGTATCAAACTTAGTTTCTCATCACCTTACTATCCGTAGGCCAATGGTCAAGCTGAATCTTCTAATAAAACCCTAACCAAAATCCTCATGAAAGTTGTGAATGAGTCCGGAAGAAATTGGCACAATCACATTCCCTTTGCCCTTTGGGCTTATCGTACTAGCATTCGTACTTCCACTAATGCCACACCATTTTCTTTGGTATATGGTACCGAGGCGGTCTTGCCTCTCGAAATACAAATACCCTCCCTCAGAATATCTGTTCAGGATATTCTCACCAATGATGATTTCCGCCAAGAGCGGTTAGCCCAATTAGAGCTTCTTGATGAGCGTCATCTTACGGCTCTTGATCACCTTCAAATCTACCAAAAATGCATCAAGCGTGCTTATGATAAACGACTTCATGAGCGTACCTTTAAGGTTGGTGATCTTGTCCTCAAAGAGAATCAACATGTAACCAAACTAGAAAAGAGAAAAACGTGGAAAATTTGCTCCTAATTGGATTGGGCCTTACATTATCACTCACACTTATGGATCAGGCACTTATCATTTATCTTCGCTTAATGGTAAACCTGAGCCTGAGCCCCTTAATGCCTTGCATCTTTGACCATTCTACTGTTGAAATTAGTGTTATATCACTTCTTATCTACCTTACGCTCGTCCCTTGAGCTCATTTACCACCGCATACACTTTGTTTCTTACATCTCAAAATCAAATCAAGCTCACATGGTTTGATTATCACCTCCCCTTAAAAGATGCCTTCCCATTTTTAGTTTAGTCCATGACTTCAAAGTATCAAAATGACACATTCTTAATTAAAACACTTATGGGATTTTCTTGAGTCAAACTTCCTACAAAACTAGATGCTTTATGCCCAACGGACATCTAGACCTCTAAATTATACAATAGACTGCTCCCTTGAAGGACAGCTATATGCCAAACTATTACTGCTATTATATATAGACTGCTCCCCCGAAGGACAGCTATACATAAATACCGCATCTGCTACTATAAATAGACTGCTCCCTTGAAGGACAGTTATACACAATCAGCCTTTATCAGAAGCTTCTCGCATTGATCAGCTTCGTGAAGACCTCAAGAACAAAAAAATACATATCCCATGTAGAATTTCCGCATCAATCAGTCTATATCCAGAAAAATAAAATAAAAATAAAAGCAGTACTTCAAAACACTTTTGAGTCATGGACTTGTCTATTTAGGTTTGGTTCTCTTTTGTCAGAATAATCATCTTATAATAAGTTCTCTGCACCCTCGCTCACATCAACCACCTCACCTCACTATTTTTCAAAGAAACAAAACTCAAGGGACGTGATGTATATCCGATATATTGTGATTATACCACTCTTTTCACCTATCGACTTCTCGCCTATGCAAGGTACCTAGGGATTCAAGCTCATCCTACATTAATATGTGGTTTTTTTAGCTCTTCTCAACTATGGGACACTCTGGCCTCTTTTGCTCGACTCTAGGATTGTGTGTTGACCTTAATAAGGACATGATTCCCTACTACTTGGGTATGCTAACTTTCGCTTCACCTATACCTACACCAACAACATTACCCTACCAACATCAAATGTTTTTTTACCAACCAACACATTGCCTAACCATAACCAAACTGCCTAAATTCACCTCTCCCTGGTCCTAAGGGAGAACTACATCGGTCTGAGGCCCCTCCTTGCTTTGTGCAATGGGCTATGTAGGTAGCACTTAGGAGACATGGAGTCTCCCAAGGTTAGCTCGACCATCCCCTACCATACCCTATCATGTGTTGTAAATATAAATATTTTTTGTGTATTTCTATTTGCCAACATTCATCTTTATCCTTTTTCAAACAAAACAAAAAACAACATTCAAAACACAACCATTCTTATTATTATCATCACTTAAAACCACATACATCTTTAGTTTTATTTTAGATGTTAAACAAATGCATCTTCTCTATCATTGACTCGCAGGTCGGCATCCTTATTTATTCTTATATTCCTATGAAATTCACTTAGACCCTTGCACCTCCTCCCAAATCAGGTGGTGATCATGATCGTCGATGCCCCTCAGTCGGCCTCTCCATCCTCAAAGGTGCCACTGCCATTGGTTCCTCCCATTGATCCACCAACATCTCCTGTAACATACGAATACGTCCTCTCGCGTGGAGGAATCTTACCTCCAGTCTCTCCACTCGTAACTGAGAAACCTCTAACAATCCCATTTTCTCATTCACCTGTGTTTGAAGCTGGTGAGCCAACTCCTGCAGACGATCTCTCTCCACTGTAATCACAGCTATGTCTGGGTGCTCACGTGCACCTCGCAGCTCTGCTACCCACCATACTCTATAGGCCTCTGTCGTTCCCGCATCCATTACCCTACGATCAGCTGCTATCTCTTCTAGCCCTTCTGGAGGTGTAGGCCGGGGAGGTGAGAATGCTACCTCGGCATCGATCCTCATGTATGGTCTATATGTCATCGTTATATCCTGAACGAACCCAAAGTGTCGCCGCATGCGATCTAGAGGAATTCTCTCGTACTCACCCGGCCTGTGCCCTACGATCCATCTCAATCGCTCTACACCCCTCAACTCCTCAGCTATGTGCTCCGTCACCATATAGTTCCCGTAAGGCCTCCAACAAATATCCGCAATCGTCACCATCTCCCATACCTATCTATAATACTCGATGTCATCTATCATGGCCTGGGATCTCACTTCTTGTTCTGTCTAGACCCATCGTCTGAATCCCAACCTTTGCACTCCTGCCTCTCCTGACTCAATGGGTTGGCCTATTGGACACATACAAACAATATGCTCATAGGCCCAACAATGTAATAAGTACAAACAATCCAGTGTTGTCCTGTGTTTTCGCTTGCAGGCCCATAAACCCCTATATAACTCTGCCAAATATGCGGGTGCCCATGTGAAAGTCACGCTCATTTCTATCATTTCCAGATAACACTCATCAATGCTTTGGGAAATCTTCCACCTTCCGCCCTCGGTAATGCATAATACCCCACCGCTATCATTAATAACACGGCCAACCTCGTCTCCTCAGGGTGTGTTGCATACATTGTACCATACGTAAATGATAAACCTCGCTGTGTCAAATCTCATGCAGCTGAACCAAATACTGCTGTTATCGCTGCCCACCCCGCGCTAGGCAACGCCTGATACACTATTTTTCCTATCATTGGGAGTCTCAAAATACGGAAACACATCTTCCAAAGTCACTGTCATCTCCCTTGTTGGCAGATAGAAGGTATTCTTTTCTGGATTCCATCTCTCAATCAACGCCTGCAACATAGCATGGTTACACATGATTCTTGAATAATAGTGGATTCCACTTAACCCCAAACAATTTATCAATGCCCATTCAGCTGGTGTTACATCCGCTCGGATTCGTGACAGCAACGGTGGTAAAGTATCATTCATCCTTAACCCTGCTTCTACCTGTGTACATCAAAATGACACATAAATATTCAAAAGAAACAAATCTCCACGGGTTTTTTCTCAAATTCTGGAAACTCTTACAGTGACCGATATCGGTTATGAATAACCGATACTAGTTTGCTAACCGATACCGGTTACTTCTAAACGATACCAGTCACTGTCAAAAATATACCTACCCTGCTTAACACATACACCTACGATAATTATTTTGCCCGTTTACTCCTATTTTATACCTAAAAACATATGTGACCACCCTGTTTACCTACCCCATAGCACTCACCCCATCCCCAACCCTTGCCTATCACCTTTTCTTTCTCATCTTTACCCACTGACACTTCTTTCATCCTATTCACAAAACATGCAAGAATCAAATTACAACCAAACAGTTTACCTCTCGGGATGTAGCAGGTTTGGGGCGGAACATGTCTTCCCCCTCATCCCTACCTACTGGATGCTTCTCCTCGTTCAACCATGTTCACCACCTTTTTCAAATATAACTTGTCTTTCTGCCTTCTGAATCTCAGCCCATGCTCACTTCACCTATCTCTTTCCTCCTTATCACTCAAAATTCTTTCATGCAATTACCTATCTCAGTCGTCACACAGCGTCGCACTCGCGTATTTAACTTCTTGCATGGCTCTCAAAATAAGAACTTAAGTTGCCACCAAAGCTTTTATATTTTTAGAAAAGCTCATATTCGAATAACCGGTATCGGTTACCTAACCGATATCAGTCTATTGTCTACCGACATCGGTTATCTAACCGATATCGGATCATATACCTACCTTTTTTAAACCATAGTTCCTTTCTTTATTTTCTACCTAATATTTGTGGCGCCCGCCTCTTTTTCCTGCATAACAACACCATTATCCATATTTTTCATCAAATCTATCTCTCATCACAATTTCATCAACATCATTTCTCTATATTACAAAACAAACAAGCCATCAATAATATCAAAAACCATCAATCTATACACCATTTGGATCCAACTCAACAGCTAAATACATTCAATTTCACAAACCAGCGACAAAACATACAACATTCCATAACGCAACATGTCAATTAAACTCATCATCTATATATGCGTACATCCCATCAACGAAAGACATCAACATCATAAACCATGTAAATAAAACTCATCATACATTAAATATCACAAACCATCGACAAAACACTTAAAACATTTTAAACACAGCATGTCGGTCAAAATCATCATATATATATATATCAACAGTTTCAAATATACAATTTGCCCTGCATAGGGGCATCTGTGATCTCATAATACAACAAAAGCCGGCACGCAGGCCGCAATAACTGTCATAATCTCGACTCGGCTCACAGGCCGGTCTCTCATATCAAAAAAAATACTCGGCTCGCAGGCCGATATCAACTGTACAACCTGTACTCGGCTCGCAGGCCGGTATATACAATAAATGAATGAATAAATCATATGTGGGCACGCAAGCCTCTATAAACATAACCGGTTCGCAGACCGGTGCCATATATCCAATGTACAAATAAAAAATCTCTGACCCAAGGATGTCTCAACTCTCCCCACCGCCCTCAACACCTCTCCCTGTCGGTCCCTGCGTTGCCTCTCGCCTCCTCCCTGTCACTGATCCCCCGGTTGTGGTTACATCTCCCTAAGATCTCTGACTCTGCGAGGTCTCTGCTCTATGCACCGCATATGGCTGATAGTCAACCCCGGTACCATCAAGAACATCCTGATAGTACCAGGCCTCTGCTCTCGCCCCCATATAACGGTCCCATGCCACCATAGCTGTTGGGGCTGGTCCCCTGACTCCTAATACCAGAGCCCCATGTGCCTGTGCTGGTGCCGCTGGTGGTGCCTGTGGTTGTGGCGGTACCGGTACCTGTGGCTGTGCCGATGCTGCTGGTGGTACCGCTGGTGGTGCCTGAGCCTGTGCCTATACCTGTACCTGAGCCTAGGCTAGTTGCCCCTGTAAGACACATATCTGTGCTTGTGCAGCAGTAAGCTGCCCCTGTAATAATTGTACCTGGCCCCTGAGCTGGTCCCTCTCTGCTCTAACAGCCGCCAAGTCTGGCTGTGCGGGCTGTGCTCTCCTCGTGGCTCTCTCTCCTGCCCACCATACTAAAAATGATCCCGTGCAGCCGGCATCGTCCACTGTATCATCTACCTGCCTCTCTGCTACCCAATCTAGGTCCACGGGCTATGGTACAGGTAGTGGAGCCTCTACATCATCCCTCCGGTACTGAGGGAAGGGAGGTGGCTCATCCTGTCGTAGCCCCATCTGCCGGCGTACCCTCTCTAGGGGAATCCACTCATGCTCCCCTGGCCTCTGTCCCGCTATCCAGAATGTATACTGGATCCACTGCAACTGTGCTCGGGCTCCTCTGCGGGGGTGATGACCTCTATAAAGTCTCCATACAATATCTAACGCGGTCAAGCCCTCTAATACATGTCGGTAATATGCCACATCTTGTCTGGCGAGAACGGCTCGTGGCTGGCCCACGACCCCCAACCACCTCTGAAAGCCATATATGTAGATCACCTATGGCCCTGGCTACTGGGGCAGCCCTACTGGTCTAATACATATGATATGCTCATATGCCCAACAGTGTAACAAAAACGTAGAGCAAATCCCAAATCGCCTCAACCGGTGATAGCCCCACAGCTCTCGGTATAACTGCACCAGGTATACTGGTGCCCAAGCATAACATGTATGCTCCCTCGACAATCTCGTGTAACACCCCCCATCAACGCCCGTGGAAAGCGGCCCTCCCTCTGAGTCCGGGAGGGTGAAGCATGTAATCCCCATCATCATCAACACGGCAAGTCGTGTCTCATGTCGGTGGGCGCGGTACATATCCCCATACACGATGCTCACGCTGTGATACGTCAATAGCGCGACTGCATCCCCAAATACATGTAAGATGCTGTCCATGGCTGTCTCTGCGTCCACCTAGAAGACTGCCTCTCCATCAATCGGTAATCTAAGGATGCGATACACATCCTCCAATGTAATGGTCATCTCTCCAGTCGGGAGATGGAACACATTGGTCGCCGGATCCCATCTCTCGATGAGGGAGACCATCAAAATGTGATCCCTATCAATCTCCCTGTACCGCTGGACTCTGCCGAGTCCTACCTCGCGCATAATGCCCCACTGCGCTGCCGACACGTGTGGCCGCATCCGTCTCAACAACGGGGGCATCCTGTCCCGCATCGTCAGCTACTGACATGCCTGCAAAACCAACTCACTACATTAGCCCTACTCTTTATCACAACATCTACTTATACCCTCTATACCCCTTTTTTACCCCCCCCCCCCGACCACACCCCGACTCTCTAACACACACCTCTACCCACCTATCTTCTCCAATATCCCCCTCCATCTTCACACCCAACACACAAAACCCAATCATAAACAACAACAAACAACCCAACACACCAACCCCAACAAGAACTTAACACCCAAAACCACCACAAAACCATGCAACAAAATAGCAAATCCTGCCTAGGGACCGGTACCGGTCACCCATAACCGATCCCGGTCCCCTTTCCACCGACGCCGGTCAACGTTAGACCGACATCGGTCACCCACAAACCCGACCTACCCAAGAACTTTGTGACCGATGCCGGTCGCTTAGTGACCGGCATCGATCACTGGAAAATACTCGAGCCGAACCCGACGCGGCTACCCCATTCAATTTTTTTTTTCCTATTTCTCCCTATATACCCACCCAAACACCCTAAAAACCTACCCACCCTGCTGCCTTGGCCTATTTCACCTATCTACCCTCTCGTTTTTTCAAATAATTTTCATTTATTAATTATTTTCTACAAACCTTACATTCCTGCCCAAACCCCAAATCCAGCTTAACACAATCAAATTCACACAATGAAGGGTTTCGAACCTACCGATACGACGACACGTCATCGTGGTGGGATGGGTGGTGGTGGTCCAACTGGTCCAGCACCTCCTGCTCCTCCTGGCTAAGCCATGGCTATAAACTCTTTTCTGCTAGGTCATCCACCAATCAAATGCTGCCTCCTACTCACTAGGGTCCACCAAACACTCACTTCTCCACTCAAATAGCGCCACCTCAACCAACAAATGCTCTAATCTCAACAATACACCTCAGAAAACTCAAATTGGGTTTCAAATTGACAATATGACAATGACAAGCCGTATTTTTTCTTTTTATAGGTTTTCGACCTGTAACCGATGCCGGTTATATTGTGCCCTAAGGAAACCGATATCGGTCACCTAACCGATATCGGTCATACATAATCGATATCAGTTTTATCCCACCTCTACCCCAATTTCTGCCCTTATTTACTAATCGCCCTTTCTACCAACATCGCATATATCCACCTTGGCTGAAAACCCTTTGTTAACTTCCGTGGCCCGACTCAAGGCCGTCACCAACCATCTGGCCCGACCCAAGGTCGTAACCCACCATTTGGCTTGGCCCGACCCAAGGCCGTAACCCACCAGTTGGCCCGACCTAAGGCCGTAACCAACCATTTGGCCCGACCCAAGGCCGTAACCCACCATTTGGCCCGACCTAAGGCCGTAACCAACCATTTGGCCCGACCCAAGGCCGTAACCCACCATTTGGCCCGACCCAAGGTTGTAACCCACCATTTGGCCCTACCCAAGGCCGTAACCAACCATTTGGCCCGACCCAAGGCCGTCACCAACCATTTGGCCCAACCCAAGGCCGTACCCACCATTTGGCCCGACCCAAGACCGCACCCAACCATTTGGCCCGACCTAAGGCCGCACCAATTAAATACCTCGCCCAACATCAACACAATACACTTTTATCCACCCATCATGTCACTTTTTGTTCAATCGAGCTCACCTGTTCATGTTTTAGCATGATTAGGGTCCTTGACTTGAAAAGTCGACCAACTCTGCCTAGACCAAGACTGTGACGTTTATCTCAACCAAACCAACCATTTGGTACTGCCAAACATGCCTAAACGTTCCTGTACCTTACCCGTTATATCCCCTGGAGCTACTTCCTATACCTTGGATACTAGGATTATATCACCCTTGTTTGGATAAACTATCGACCTTTGCCTATGAATTGCTTGTTTGCTCTTCAAATCATGTACCCTGGTCGCATTACTACATTTCAACGTGCATCTACTTCCTTGGACCTACCCCACCATCTTACCATCATCTAAACACCATTTACCCTTTATCAACCCTATCCCTGATTTCACGCTACCTCAATCTGTGATAGATTTGAGGGGGATTACCTATTCCCTTAACAGGGGTAACCACTTCTTATTATTGTCCACACAGCTTTAACAAGAAAAGCCACACGACAACAAGGGGCTAATGTAGACACCAAATTTGTGTCATTACGACACCCTGTGCCCCGCATCTCATTTCGCAACCTAACCTCATCACCTAAACCTTACACAATTATTTATTAATTACCTTATAATTAATAAATCCACATTGCCATACCTGCCACCTCATTTTGCCACCTCATCATGACCTAGTCTTAACCCTAAACTAACCTAATTAAGACCTATAACTTCGTCCACATCCACACCTATGATTAATTACTCCTCACCTGCACCCAAAACTGACCTCATAATGACTTGACCAAGCCCACAACTAATACCTCAAGAGAAAAGGAGGGAAAGTTGGCTATTTTACCAAAAATAGCCCACTTTGACCTGACCGATACCAGTTCCTACTTGACCGTCGTCAGTTTTGTAACCGCCATCAGTTCCCTGTAAATGACCACTTCCAACCAAAAACAAAGGATTGGATTTTCATTTGATCGGAAAGAGGAGAAATCATTGAAAGGATCCAGATTTGCTTGGCCAAGCAGAGACAAGTGAAGAAAATAGATAAGTTTGCAGAGAAGGACATCAAGCCCAAGATCGCAACTGAATAACTAGAGCCCAGTGACACTCATCCGAGCATCAGAAGAGGAGATATCTCATCTTGGATCGTAGATCATCCCACTTGAGCCCTGTCTTCGTCATCACAGTCCTAGAACCTACATCTTCATCAGGAACGAGTAAGTAGTGTCTCGTATGTTTCTAAGCACCATTTCTTGAGCCTGTGGATTGATAGTAATTATAAGCTCATTCCTAGATCTACCACCTACCAGCACCTTGCACTGAACCTTCATCCATACATCTTTGTATTGCCCAGAAGACCATTTTATCACACTCTGAGCCTTCCCTATCCTCCCATTATTCCCCTCAGCCATCCACCAATCTTAATAACCCCACGATCACCTTGCAACCAACCTCTATCTAGAATCACTAAGATTGCTGACCCTACCAGTGTCGTTTATCCCCCACTGGCGGCGGTTCTCTAACCGCGGTCGGTTATCCAGTGATCGGCGTCGGTCACTATGACTTATACCCCAAAACCCTTTTCTCACCTATTTGTCACCTAACAACCTCAGATACAGTCTGGTTTATCCCTATAACTCAACCTGAATGTATCAACAACCAATAACCGAACAAATAATGTGACGCTTTATTATTGATAGTTTAGCTTCTATTGCTTTGTAACGAGATACCTAAATTGTTATTTTGCAATAGCTTTCTTTGTTATCATTTGTGTTAATTCGTATTAAAAGGGGAACTGACCACCTTCGAAAGGAAGTTTTATATTTCCTAGGCCTAAGGCAGCTCCCTCATTTATTGTCTAATTAAAATTTGGTGGTCTTGTATTCTTACTTGCAGGTAGTCCATCCAAGACAAAAAGGAGTTCTTCGCAATCAACCTGATCTCTCTCTACGGTACGCGCACACCATCTCAACATTCAACAGGTATTCCTCCTAGCCCTAACCCTTATCTGTTTCTAAAAGGAATGAAAGGATAGAAGCAACTCTATTCCGCAGAGCAGAGACATTCCGTGCGAAACACCTTCTAAAGATTAGTCATGCATATATTTCAACAAATACCACTCCCCCAGGTTCAAGGCACCTAAATCTAGCTCATATGCACAAAATTGATTATCTATCCTTGAAGTCATACCTTGGAATCACTCTTACAACTTCTTATTGTCCCTAACTAATGTTTTCAGACATATTAAGTTATTTCCAAATGAGTTAGATCAATACATACCTTTACAGTCATGAAGAAGAGGTAATCATCATATACAGACCTTAAATAGTCTTGAGAGCATAGTTTTACTCTCATGGAGGGTTAGAAAAGTACTCCCTTTGACTTGAAGAGCTTGCACACACAAAGAGCAATATGATTACTTGTTATAACAACATTTTCAACGACTATTAGGATACTGGGACAATCATATGAACATCATTACTCCTTTTTTAGGAAAACAACATGCCTTAAGGTTCTTGAATACCTATAATCACTAGCATTGAATGCTAACTCATATTCTCCCTATCCTAGATTGCAAAAATATGCCTGAGTAGCAATTCATACCTGATCATGAGCCCCTTGATCATGCACATATCCTTCTTGAATGACTTTGATATTCAATTTGACTTGATTTACTCATATACCCTCATATTTGCATGATTGAAGTGCGTAAAACAACCTCTTACATAGCCTTGAAACCACCTATATCACCATCTTAGAAGTTCGTTTAATCTCCCCTTGACTCTTGTAAGTCCATATGCATCTAAATCACTTGAAGAAACACCTTCAAACTTGTAGAAGCAAACCCATACTTCTATAGTATTGTAAACTTGCCATTATACTCCTTCATTAACCTTACAATGCCATTTCAAAGTCAATTTGCTTATTTTACTATCTTGAAAACCCTTTACCACTTGAGAACTGCATTCATACTTTGTTCTTTCCTTACCTCAGACTGAACCCGGGTACTTTTCATACTCTTTCCCTTAAGCCTAAAATATACCTATAGAAACATCATCATTCAATCTCACACAACCTATCATACTTGTAGCTGACCTTTCTTATGAAACTTTATTCACTGCCTTCCATTATTTTGCACTTTCTTCAAAAAAAGGAAATTGCGACTTACTGAATTGATGCATTATTTTCCATCATATGCCTTTGTATAATGTAATTATACATTTAGGCTTTAAAAATACCAAATACATTAACCAAGATAGGCCAATAAATCTTAAAGTGTTACAAATCATTTTTCTCATATAACCCTTTATACTTTACCTTATTGAAAACTTTGAAGAGGAAAGATACCTTAAGATCTTGATAATACTTGATGAGTTAGCATTGACTGGTAGGATAATGTAGACTACATATCTTTACACCTTGCACATCTCGAAGGTTTTATCTCATGAACACAGAGCACCTGCAAAAAAATTTCAATACAATCTTCATAGTCCTTCCATACTTTGTCACAAATATTGGAAGACATACTTAGATTTTTCAATACAGTTGTGACCTCATAAATACATGCTTCAATATTTAACTACACCTAAGTTGACTCACTATACACTATAACACACATTCTCTTACTTATAGAACACTATGAACCAATCAAACACAATTATTCACAGTAGGGTTTTTAATATAAACCCTGGAAGAAATCCATAGGACCTTCATGGACTTTGTTCACTCTCAATTTGTTTTAATACTTCTTAAACCTAAGTCATATCATATAGAACTCGCCATGATTCTTCAATGCATTAGTGTGAGGATGATTTCCAATGCTCTTCTCCATTTATTTCAACACATCTATCACATACCTTAAGCTATTATAGGTAAGTCTTCATACCTCTGATGAATTTCCAAATTTTATTGAATGGCCCTTTAACACTACCTCTGATATTGAACTTCTTGTTCCTCTCAACCTTTCATTCATTATCTGAACTATAGATATGCATACAAAGATTAATCCCCCTAATTCTTACCTTCATCTAACACTGTCACATTGATCACATAGATTTTCAATTTGTATCTATAGCTTACTCCTTAGATCACTCTAAGATACCTTATAGCATCAACTTGAACATCTATAGAAGAATCATTCCATAATTTGTCTCTGGATGATCAATTTCAAACCACCATGATGCTACTAAACATTGACACATGTTTTAGAGCCTTGAACCCATATTATTTTTACATTTATTAATCATGTAGCTTGACATTTTCCTTTAGCTGACTTGACAACGACATTTTATACTTTAACAGGCATATAGATGATTTGTAAAATTTTGACTTATCAATTAGGGTTTCATGGATAAAACTCTAAATTATTCTCAACCCTATGTGATTCTTGCTTTATCAATTTCACTTGTTCATGACTAAGAAACATCACTGAGTCCCTTATTTTCTCACTTCCTTTAGATCCACTTCATATACTCAATATTTCTAAGACTTGCTTAAAGATAATCCCAATCCTTGTCACACTAAAACTTTCCTTGTGCCTACATTTCCATTCTTCACAGTCACTTTGAGACAGTCGTGATATTTAACATTGCCTGAAACTCTTAATTAGGGTATTCACAATACTTCACAAATTGTAGGTCTTATGTGATGACACAATGATCTTCTATAGCACTAAGATCACACAAAAAGATTACTTCTTTGCAAGATAAATCCTCACATACCTCAAGGAATCATAATCACAAGCATGACAAGACACATGCACAAAGGACTCCCTTCATGATTGAGACACACTCTAATAGCCCTCATACATCAACCAGAGATACTTCCAAGAAAACTACATGATAAAGACCTTTTTATACTGAATTGAGATCATCAAGACACACTTACACATAGATGGTGATGAACATGCTTGTGCACAAACCCAAAAACATAGAGAAGACACTAATTTTTAAACATGCTCATTACCTTCTTCCAAGATTGACTTCATCTTCTCGACATAGAAGTCCATGCCCTACTTAAGACCTTAACATGATGATATCATACTTACTACATGAATTAATTCATAATAATATCATTGACTTGGAAACCATGAAAATCAGACCTCAAAGTGATCTCATGAATAAGGATAAATTTTTAAGACTTTCATACTTTCTCCTCGAAATATCAGTTGACTTACCCATTTGTGCTTCAAAGGGTCTCTTTCAAGTTGTCAAACTTATGCAAAAAGGTCCTTCTTTAATACTAATTGTTTGAAGCACAAGGGATTGAAAGGGGGAGAATCAATCATATAATAATTTTATTTTCATTTAAAAATCATAAATGTATCCATTATATTTATTATACAACATCCATTATTATGTGAGCTTATTAAGATAAGAAAAAACATCCACAAGAGCAAGAAAGTAATGTACTCAACATAAGAACACCATATGTAAGTGGGAAACCTTCATGGGGAAGAAAAACCACTGAAAATATGCTTATATTACTCAAATAAAATTAATTTAGTGTAGAAAAAACTACACAAGAAGAACCAACCCCTGATTTAGTGAGGCACCAACCCCTAGTTTAGTAGAGCACCAACCCTACAAGGAGCACCAAACCCTAATTTAGTGAAGCACCTAATCCACGAGGAGGCTACAAGACCCTAAGATGACCAAGCACCAACTCATCCACATGGATATATTTAATCTCTAAAATTACTACTGCCACAACTGATGGAGATCACTAATTCAGCTCATAAACCCTAGCTCATACCCTAGGGCGTCATACTTGCTTTTTCTCCTTCTTTCTTTGCTCTATCGTATTACTCTCATGTTATCTAATTTTCATTAACCTGTCATTATATTCATAGTATTTCAAAACATACTCTCATACCTGCAAAGTATCTCTCTCTAGGTCGCACACCTTCCCTCCAAGAGCAATAGTTCAAAAATGAACTAAACAAATACTTAAATATGCTTTTATTCCTTCCAAACCAAAAGAGGTTGGTCCCTAATTATAATTGCGACCCAAAAACTCTATAAAATTAAAATATTTTAATTATAGCAGCCACATGTGACCCAAGTAGGTCGGCCTAGCCAAAAACATCATTATGTGTGCCATAAATGGCTCAAAAGCCCATGGGCACAATCTTAAAATTGCCCTTACATAAAATGTATAATTTTTCATGACCCAAAACCCTTTACATATGAGTAATAAATAATAATAAAAATTCATAAATTGTCACAATTAATATCAACCAATCAAATTATTTCATTTACTAGGCCAAGTTCCCTTTACAAATCTCAAAACAGTTGTTGCCTTCACCCTTCAACACCCTAGAAACTTCATCTGATCACCAAATAAATTTTAATTAAAAAAACATGATATGTGACCACTCAAAATAAATTTAATAACCTTTATAACACTTATAATTAATTTATAATCCTTGAAACATCCATCACTTCAAACCTAAGTCACTTTTATCTTCACCAAATCATCCTGCAAAAAATGTTGTTTCCAAAGGTAATCTCATAAAATAATATACATTCATTAAATACCTCCAAATTGATTAATTGGATGAAAAATTAATCCTTCTTCACTCTCTAGGTGATAGGAAGCATCACTCAATCCATCTCATTCTTAAAATAATCTCAAACGTTCACCAAAATAGATCCTATGATGAACTGCCAAAAACCTTCTTACTAAAATAATGCCCTAAAAATCCTATAAAATCACATCATCATGAGGAAATTAATATATAAATATAAATATCTCTGAATATAATTTCCAACACAACTTTCATCATCTCAAAATTCAACATGTAGCTCAAGTTATAGCCAAAACACTGAACCCTGTTATTTGAGACCCCAAAATTGCCCTTTGACTAGTCAACATGTTTGAGCCTCCAAACACCATGTACCTGTATGATAATGTCCTGAAAAATTATTTAAATAAATTTTATCTCTAAATCATCATGCCACATCAATTTTTCACCCTACTCCTTTATACCATCTTGCTTTATATCCTTCTTTCCCATAAACTACTTTTTTTAGATGGGGCCAACTCATCACCATGACCTCAACCATACATTTATGGAAATATTGAGGAGTCCTCTAAATCATAAAATCATAAAATTTTCACTTTCAATCAAAAAAAATTTCATTATGCTTCATCTTTATCAAACTTCTCCTAGCTAGGGTTTTACTAGGGTTTTTGACCTTTTTACCTTCTTAATATTTGTTCATAAAAACATGAGGATCAACTGACCTCATTTTTTTTTTTTAAATCCTTATTAAATCACCTTATAATTATTTATGAAATCCACAAGGTCCCATGCAAATCAAAATTTTCACAACGAGCATTTGAAGTTGCACTTCGAGCTAGATTTTGCATTACTTTTCACTCTATCTCACCAAAAATAGTCATATATTGAAAAATTCACATCATGGGAACCTTATTTTTTTCAAATAGCATCATCACTCATCCCTATAACATATAAAATTATCATAATGTTAATTCCATGGACCAATCTCTCTAGTCACTAAGACTTACCTATGTTTACATGCTAGAGCCTCATAGTAGAAACTAGGCTCAACTGAAATAATGCAATAACAAAACATATAACCTCTGAAAATGACCCAAAAATACCTCATATTTCATGATATACCTGATATCATGCATCCATGAGCTCAAATGGCTCCAATCCACTTTGTCACACCTCCAAGCTAGTACACCTGCTCCTAATGAGCACCTATAAAAAGGTGAAACACATGTACCTATACCATGTCACTATTATGAGTGTTCAAGAACCTTAAATAATTCTACACACCATTTCAACATGCTTCTAAAGAAACTAAGAATCTCACACTACCAAGCAACACATCCTAGGCACTTCTATGGGCTTGCTAGAGAAATCATGCATCACTGAATCCCACTGTAGCAGCTGATAAACATCTGAACCAGTATGTTAACACCATAAAAAATATCATGACATCATCCTACAATATTCACTTTTTCATTAATGTGGTTTTGCATCAATGACAAGACCTACTAGGACACCATGATAACAAAGCCTTCATGGAACTCGGTCAAGACCTTGTCACATTGCTTACCTTCAATGCAACTGAGAAACACTCCATCAAAATTCCTTTTGAACAATATGTCATAGATTAATATGAATGGAATAGACCACATCCTGAGAAGTCTCCTTTTTTCTTTGTTCAAACCAAGGGGGTATACACCAACAAACAAGACCTTAGTCATATCAGCAATGCAGTTGCGATCATTGAATACATTATTTTCATCCCACTGTCACTCAACATAATGCAAAAGCTCGTCATTTGAAAGCACTTAATTTATGAGAGAATTATCTTGGGGCTCCATAACATCTAAAGATAACTGCTCACACAATGTTCTTCCTCTTACCAATTTTGTGGACTTGATGGTCACATCATACTCCATAATTTTAGCCACCCAACCAGCTCGTTTCTTGTCGATCTTTGTTCCCATGATGAAGTATCTGACTTGGCATGTGGTACCAAAACCTTCATGCAGCTAGCAGCAATCATACATTTGAACTTCTTTAAGGCTCTCATGATAGAAAACACATACTTTTCAATGTGGCTATATTTGAGCTCATAACCCTTCATTGTTTGACTAAAGAAGGTTGCAGGCTGCTCCAAACCTTGATCATTCTGTTGAGTTAAAACCACGGCTATACTAGATTCAATCCCATAGGCGTATAGAATGAAATCCTTTTTATAGTTTGGGTTAATCAATGTAGGATCCTGAGAAATCTCTTGCTTTATCTTCTCAAAGATGTATTTTCCCTTCGTGGTCCACCTGAAATTTGAATCCTTCCTGAGCATGAGAGTAATAGGTCTTACCAAACTAGCGAAGTTAGGGATGAAATGCTTAACAAAGTTGATCTTTCTAAGGAATTCTTGCAAAGCCTTCTTGTGAGCTGGAAATGAAATATCCACGATGGATGAGATTCTTTCTGGAACAATAGCAATGCCTTCTTTCGAAACAATGTGTCCCAAAAGCTTACCCCTTGAAACTACAAAGTTACATTTATTTTGATTAAGGGACATGCCAAATTCCCTACATCTTTCAAATACTTTCTATAGGTGCTTCATATGATCTGTACTTTTCTTAGAGAAGATATTAATATCATCCATGTAGATCAAGATGAATTTATTAATGTACCCCTTGAAAACAATGTCCACCGCTCTTTGGAAAGTGGCACCTGCATTTTATAAGCCAAAGGGAATCTTCTGATATGCAAACATTCCCCATTTGGTAGAGAATGTGGTCTTGTATTGATTATCTTGTTTCACTTTGATCTGGTTAAAACCAAAATATCCATCAAGCATTTAAAATCTATCAGCTCCTACTACTGGCTGTAGAATCAGCTCTATGGAAGGTAAAGGATAGTGATCCTTTAGAGACGCTTTATTCAAGTCCCTGAAATCATTACAAAGTTTGATTTCTCTATTCTTCTTCCTCAATGGAACCAGATTCGCCACTAAATTAGAATACTTAATAGGAAAAATTATTTTGGCCTCATTGAGCTTGGATAATTCCCTTCTCATGAGTGGCTCAATTTTGGGGTTCATCGGCCTCTAGTTCTACCTAATTGTCTTAACGTTGGGATCAAGATCAATGGAATGTTGCACTATATCTGGATTAAATTATTTTAAATCTTCGTAGTCCCAAGAAAATACATCATTGAACATGTGGCACAAGAAAATAAAATCTTTTATTTCACTTTCATCATATAGCTTCCGAAATAACATTTCTTTTCCTAGAGCAATCATGATTGGTTGGCAGTCTTCTTGATTTTCCACCATATTCTTATCATCACCTCTAAATTCATCATTTAAACTAAAGATATACTCGAGAGTAACCAATCCCTTTGGCAATTTATTATTTTTGAGCTGAATAATATGATCGGTATAGACATCCTGTAAATCAAACTTCATTTTTTAGGAGAACTCGGCTTCATTTTGTATGAATTGTACAATTTGTTTATCATTGTCAAAAACTTTCTAGCTGGTGTGATTATCGGGAATGGATGGCCTAACCACCATTTTGATATGTTGCACATTGACCTTAATAATATCTTTCACAGGTGAAAACTAAGAACCCAAAGCCGCCATTTGATCAGCATCTTTGTTTAAATTCCTAGGCACGATTTGTAGGTTAATGGCATCAAATCCTTATAGCAAATCCCAAACTCTATGCTTGTAAGCTTTTAACATTTTTTCTTTATGGCACACTTCCCATGGACTTGATGAATGACTAATTCAATATCTCTAAAGACCTGGAATTCCTTGATTTTCCTCCTCTCAACAATCAAAATACCATGGACCAATGCTTCATACTTTGCGACATTGTTAAAACATGCAAATTGTAATCTGGGAGAAAAGAATAACTTTTCATTTAATGGAGAGATTATCACAATGCCTACGCCAGCTACATTTCTACTTCTAGAACCATCAAAGAACATTTGACATAGTCCAAACACATTTTCCTTCTCTTTCTTGAATGTTGCAGGCATCATAGATTCCTCCCAGAGAATGCAATAAGTTCTTAGACCGGTCTCAAAGGTTTTAAGCTCTTCATCATAAGGATTAAACTTATGGTGTCTCTCAGCCCATTCATTTAACAATAAATCATCTCTTCTAAAATTGAATTTTTCTCATGTTCTTATATTGGGCAATTTGATTATACATAAGTGAGATCATATGACTCAATATGGTCAGAAAATATGGGTTTAGCTTGTATTGTAAATCTTATACCATATCTAGTTCTCAAAATCATATGGGTCCAATCTAAAGACAAATAACCTCCTACCTAAGTTGTGAAATCTCTAGACAAGAAAATGGCAAACATGAGAGGTAAGTCAATGACCGAAATATCATGGCTTATGTTGAGGATTGGGCAGGGAGGAAGTGTTAATTCAAGATATTTTATGACTCCCGACACACCCACAATTGACCCCTCAAGTTGAAAAACTCCCTTAAACACAAGACTATACTTGAGACCTAGGATATCAACAATCTTCTTAGGCATGACATAGGTACTAGCCCCCGAATAAATTATACAGTTATGGAAGAAATGTATTCCCACAATTAATGGCATGTAGAAGGGTGGGATTATAACAGTTTTACATACTTGGTCTTCTTTTTCTTGACATACATGAACCGTGGCATGATACCCTTACACCACTTGATCTTCCTGAGGCAGCTTCTTGAGGGATTCACATAGGAGATCTCGTTGTGATGGAATAGCCAAAGTATCCCACATTTTCATATTGACATTAGTCTTCTTCAATCGTTCCACAATGTTAAATGGAAGACACGTGGATTTCTACATCTACTGCATGTTGCTTTATTTTCTTTTTTGTAACTACATTTGAATTGGTAGTTTTGGTTGAGCAGCAACCACTTGGCCCATTGTGGATTTACTAGTTTCCTCAAGTGGTTTGTTTTTATTCAACGCAGCTAACTTCTCCTTAGTCATGGGATTAATCTAACTTGTGGAAGGTGCAAATTGTGATTCTAGCATTCTTTTCTTATGTCGCGTATTATCAACAACGTTCATTTAATTCTTGTTAGAGATTCCCATCACTTGATTAACCACACAAAAATTCTTAGCTCCATATAACATGAGTTTGGCATCATTGTTCGCTTCTTGAACTGCTTCCATTTTTGGACAAGATGTCTCCTAAAGTGGTTCTTGCTGACTAGAAGGACCTTGAACAATGTATGCTTAAAGATGCATTTCTCTTTCACAACCCAGCTAATTGTGTGGTAGATTACATGGGAAACACCACTTTGTTTCTTGTGTCATGTTGTTTTTTACTAGAGCCAATGCTTGACTTGAGCTAGGGGCAGGAAGTGCTTGTGGAGGAGGAATTGTTGCCAATGGAAGAGGAGTGCTTTTACCTTGTCACATATTATTTTTTTGATTATGTGCATACCTTTGATTAGATTTTTTATTTCTATATGGTTGATATCACTGATTTGAAGATTTCCCTTTACTTTGATAGCTTTTATAAGACTGGGCTTGTTGTTTCTCTAGGGATATAATTTTATTTGTCAAATTTCTAATCAAATATTTCATTTCTTCATCTTCCTTTTGTTGAGCAAAGGTTTGAGATGTGGAAGCAACAGGTTTTGAATTTGTCTTAGGGATAGGAGCAATTAAAGGTTTGGAAGCTTGCGGCAATATAGGATACAAGGGCATGGGGGGCCTAGGAGCTGATTTCCTAGCTTGTATTAAACTATTTTTAGCTCTAATTGCAATTCTATAGGTTGTTGGTAGAGTTTTCCCTCCCATAGATTGTATCATAACAGAAATACCATATTTAATAGCTTTTAAAAAATAAAAAAGGCAGCTTTTGTTGTATGTCTCACAAGAGCTGGAATTTTGTCCCAGGTTCTCTAGAACGTGAAGTTGAAATTTGTCATTTTTTCATTGGGTGCTCTTTTGATTATAGTCAACTACTCCAATATAGATAGTTTGTTTTCTCTCTCTCCAAACTGATTGCATAGAGCTGCACATAACTCATTCCAATTTCTAATTGATCCCACAATTACACTTCTAAACAACTGCAAATATTTTCCTCTAAATTATGAAGCCAAAAATTTTACAGCTATATCCATCTCAACAATTTCATGGATAGCACATACATTTGCAATATCTTGGGTATGATCAGCTGGAGTTGTAATATTTTCTCCGGTAAAATATGGGATATTATTTAAGGCTACTATTGGAATAGGATTTTGAGCATTCAAGGCAAGTGGACTACTACCCGTGAACTTGAAAAAATGGATTAGGTTGTTATGCAACCATTATTATTGGTCTAAGAACTTTGTGGAATCTAAGTAGAGCCTACTAGGAGGTGTTTAAAAGAAAATTTTGGAGGAGATGGATATATTTGAATATGTCTTCCTCTTCTCCCTCTACCTAGAGATAAGTGCAAATATTCAAATACACCTTATTCTCTTGTTCTAAAATGATTATGTATCCTTCTCATGAATTAAGGACACTATAAGCATTTGTACTTCTAAAACTAATGATTTTCTGAATGGATTCGTCAAATGTGTTACTACAGAGCCTCCAACGGCTATAGTTTCACCAGGATACACATCAAAACTTGATAAAATTGGAAATATTAATTTTAATTAGTCCCACCAGGCATGCCAAAATTGTTAGAGCTCAAAATTACACCCGTCCCAAATTACAAGATTCTAGGGATTTGAGGCAACATGAGACTATCTCCAAGTTGTGGGAATCGAACTAAGACATACCTCTAGAGAAGGTTGGCTTCCTCTACCTACTCCTAATGTTAAACTACTCCTAGGAATTGAAATGCAACTATCTAATTCTACTCTAGCTTTCTAAGGGACCAGGGTGAGAAGGAGATGCATAAAAAAGAAACCTAAACTAGAGAAGGTGATAGTGCCAAAAATAAGGGGATGAATACTTCAGCAAGAGAGAAAATGGGAGAAAGAGACAATGAATAGGGTTGAAATGAATGCCACATATCAAAACTACATCTAGCATCCCACTTTCACACCGCATAATGGACATAGATTCTGAAGTAACACATACAACACACCTGTGAATGGATGAAAGGAAAGGAAACACAATAAAACAACAGTGAAGAAAGGAACGAGTCACAAAATAAGATATTTTATTGCTTAAAGATTATGTACATATCATCACGATGTAAGAAGAAGATATAAAATAATTACAGAATTAGAGTCCAAGGCATGTGACCCTTAGAATACATGTGCAGCATAAAAATGATGCCCTCACATTCCCAAAGTATCCAACATTAAAACTAGGCATCACTTTACAATATATATAAGAATGGAAGAAGAAGTGAGAAGAAGAAAAGAGAGGGAAATTTGAATTCCTTCCTCCACCAACTATCCACCTTCATTAAATTCTCTAAAAATATCTAGTTATGCCTCTGAAAAAACCCATTTTCCCACGCCATTTTCCTTAATGAAGAAGAAATGGTGCCCATATTGCATTAAATTATGGTGGTTGCATCATTTAGAGTAGATATTTTATGTGATAGAGATGTTTTCTTCTACTTCACCCACCTACCTCCATTTAATTCATGAAATCTGATTTTAAATTTCAAGGAGGCAGTAAAAAAATATCATATTCGTAAAGATCTGATCATTTGATTCAAAATATACCCCTTTAAGCGTCATGTGGAAAACTATTGTTTTACCTTGATAAGTGGATTATCTATTTTAATTCTATGTGGCTTTTGATATGTGCGGATTTGTCTTCTTCATTTCGCAACTCTATTGTCTCCTCTACTTGACCCGCGGTTTATCCACTTGTCGTGCGGCTTCGTGTCAACATCCGTGGACTTCTTTTCCTTCACCTCTCAGCCTTTCCTATTTGATTTTATCCATAGATTTTTCTTCAGTGTATCGTAGCTTTCTAACATATCCACGGACTTGTCTTTGTCATGCGACATGCTAGGCTTTGGCGGAATCTCATCCTTAGCCGCGGTTTTGTCTTATTCATTATGTGGCATGCTTAAACTCTTCCGCAGTCCTTGTTCACAAGCCCATGGCTACTCAAGTTGTTCTATTTTTGCAAGGGTGCAAAAATGGACAATAGTACCTATGAAATTTTTTCTTCTTATTTAGGGTTTGAATGTAATTTAGTTTTAGCATTCATTGAATATTCCATTTATATATTAGATGGAAATTTTGAAGAGTGCAATATACTAGTTTTGGTAGTTATCTATAAGTTTGCAGTGAAGGATGATTTTTCAATTTTTAATTTGGTTGAATAATTTCTAGTTGCAAGAATGGAAGAAATTATCCTTTGAAGTAAATCTAAGAGTTTAATACACAAACTATACTCAAAAAAAAATACAATTTAAGCATGATACAGACAGTTTGAACAAAACTAGTAATTCTATTGTATTTGTAATATAATATTCTTCTATCTAGAATGTGTGTTGAAGCTAAAACTTCATATTTACCCTAGAAAAATAAAATAAAATTACGACCTATCAAGGGTTTCAAGTATGTATGTGTCGGTTTTTTCAGCGTTCACTCTCTCTATTTGTGCCTTCTCTCTCTCTCTCTCTCTCTCTCTCTCTCTCTCTCTCTCTCTCTCTCTCTCTCTCTCTCTCTCTCTCTCTCTCTCTCTCTCTCTTATTCTTCCTACAAACTGATCTTTTAGCACTCTCCTCTACTTTTTGTTCCTTGTTATATTTTCATTTTTCATTCTTTTGATTTCCCATGATTCTTCCACTTCAATAATTTTCACCTGCATACACAAATTGAGCTAGATCTAAATGTAAGAGTAAATTCAATAGAAAACTATACACATGTAACTCAAATTATTATATAGAAATCTCAATAGAAATTAGGTTTTTTTAATTAATGTTTTTTTCTAACTTTAAAATATAAAAATAAAAATAATATTAGAAGAAGCTTTGCTTTATTCTAATTACATGCTTTTTCTAACTTCAAAACAGAAAAAACAATAATTTATTAGAAAAAACTTTACTTTAAAATTATAGTTATTAAAATTTGATTTTTGCAACCGAATTTAAACTACTGACCAAAGTTTTAAAATGGAAATTGTACCTGGTGGCGGGTTGGGGTTTTAGGGGTGTTCACGTGAAGGGGAGTTCGCGTGAACACCCCTTTAGGCAAAGGGGGGTTCACACAAACACCTTTATGTGGCACCTATGTGGCACATTTTTGCTCCAAATCCATTTGGAGGATAATTATTTTCCAAAATGTGCCATATAGGTGCCACGTATTTAGGGTAAATTAATTAGTTAAATTATAAAATTTTAACACAAAATACTATTTTTTATTACCTTTCTAAAAATATAATTTTCATTTTTAAAAAATCTATTTTGCTATTTATTTATTTTTTTGTCAACATTTGGTATTTTACGACAATCAATAGTACATAGTCAACACAATTTGAAAAATAGCAAAATATATCAATTTTTTTTTAAATAATAAACTTACTATATGTTCAAGTCTTCTTCGTATCTATGAAAAAAAATCAATTTCGATATAAATCTTAAAATTTATTGGCATAGACATATGTACACCCTTAATCTAAAAATATCTTTACTAAATAATTAATAATTAAAAATATAAAGAAAAAAATATGAAAAATTTGATAGGAACTTGATATTCGAATCTAGAACATATATCTAAAATTTCATGGTGAAAAAATAAGTTTTTATTTAAAAACACCACGTCGGACAGTCATTCCTCTATAATAAAATAACAAACAATGTATGAATAAAATTAAGAAAAAGACCAAATGTTATGCTAAAAAAAATTAAAATTAAAATGTACATGTATTCTACACTCTAAACATAACATTTCGTTAATTCGATGGAATTTCATGAATGTGTACAATTTGTGGCTATTACCTTTGGAAAATCCTTGAAATTGAACATTTATGTTTATAAAAGTACAACAAATACAAAAAAATAGAACATGTTATTTTGCTTTCACCCTGGTCGAGGTGGATATACTACGAAGACAAGTAGAGAGATATAAAGGCCATGACGAGCAGCGTAGAGTGAGTAGTGAAGCATCTAGTTTTAGAGCTCCCATGATTGGTGAAGTAGCAATATCACACACTTACAAGTACATTTATACCATTGGGTATGTTATTTTATATAAGGATCTTACATTATAACAATATTCACTAGTGACACATCCCTTGGTCTTGTTGCTTATTATTCAGTCATCATTGTTGTTTGTCTGGTTCAGTCGTCACTTGTCTATGTTGGTGTGTGTATTTTCTACATCATTAGGTGAGTCATCTCACTTAGGTGAGATCGTAGGTCCATGTGTCATTTAGGGGTCATTATGAGATTCCCTTACGTGTCAGTGCATCAGCGCGTTAGTGCGTCAACACGTCAGTGCGTCAGTGCATCATTGGGAGTTACACTTCTATTATGGGAATGTAACTCCCCCTCTCTACTCGAGTTGTCATGATTGCAGCACTGGGGGTTACTCAGCACCTCCTATATGTACATGTCTTTTGATCTATGAGATAGAGGAGATTTTTATGGCTTAACCAGGTTCTTCCCATTTGTCAAATCTTTACATGCACATTCACATGTCTGTTGATGTGCATGTCATCCCTCGTGATCCTTGCTTGCGGATTTTAAACCCTATTTCATGGTATCAGAGCGGATCTTGTGGATCCGTGCCCTCATCAAGCTTTGTGCCAGGACCCATTTCTCGTTTCTGACTTGCCGCCTCATCCTAAGTTACGATGAAGGGGGTGTTGGTGTGTGTATTTTCCACATCATTAGGTGAGTCATCTCACTTAGGTGAGATCGTAGGTCCATGTGTCATTTAGGGGTCATTATGAGATTCCCTTACGCGTTAGTGCGTCAGCGCGTCAGTGCGTCAGCGCGTTAGTGCATCAGTGTGTCAGTGTGTTAGCATGTCAGTGCATCAAATGTTGGGAGTTACACTTCTATTCTAGGAATGTAACTCCCCCTCTCCACTCGATTTTTCATGATTGCAGCACTGGGGGTTACTCAGCACCTCCTATATGTACATGTCTTTTGATCTATGAGATAGAGGAGAGTTTTATGGCTTAACCAGGTTCTTCCTATTTGTCGAATCTTTGCATGCACATTCGGTTGATGCTCACTCCTCCCAAGATCTCTTCACGTTGTCATTCACACATCTGTTGATGTGCATGTCATCCCTCGTGATCCTTGCTTACAGGTTTTAAACCCTCTTTCAGTCTATACAGTTTTGGGCACCATTTAGAAGGTCTTAGGCATCGTAATTTCCTCATTTGTCATTTCTAGTCCTATATTGGGGCACCCCATGGTGCCCCAGTATGTGATTTTAGGCACTCGTGTCATCGTAATTTGTGCTCTTAATTTATTTTTTTGAGGTCAATCTTTGTTGTTACCCCATGCATTCCTCTAGGTCATAGTCAATAGTTTCGGGTCACTAGTGTCGAAATTTGAACAAGAGTTCCCTATATAATCATAGCATACTCACTACATTATGTGTGGCCATCTTACTATCAAGGGAAGCTATCTACTAAGGAAAGGGAATACATTTGGGCATCTTCTACATATGCATCACACAAGCATAGGGGAAAAGGGTTGTTTTCTTTCCATTCCATCCACCATTTACATCTTTACATCTAGTTATTTCCCCTTGCTTCTGCATCATTGGCATTAGGGCATTCTAGGAACAAAATTGCACACATCCACACATAGAACTACATGGGGTCCAAAATGTAGTGCAATGCTCAATCATAAGACCACTAGTTTCACAGCTGAGCTCAGTCTAACCTATTCATATGCATTTTTATTTTTAGGAATTGGTGCATTGAATAGGTTTTTGTAATTAGATCTTCACACATCATTTACAGTGACATAGGTGACATTATTACGACAACCATCCAACATGAACGAAGGTATTATAGAAATATTACAACCCTACCAAACTCAAATCCCAAGATTTTCTGCAGTCTATAGCACCTAGATCATAGATCAAGGCACCCTGGGGCACCCCAGTACCCTTCTAAGTGCCTCAGTATAGTCAAATACTCAGTTCCTACCCTTCCTGAGGTTATTCGGTCACAACTTGCCCAGTCTGCACATCAGCCTGCTACAGTCCTGTACACATTGAGGTAGGTTAAATATAGGTTAGTACAATATCCCTCTCATTTCTATTATTTCAATACATCCAAGTATTAAAATAAAATATTTAGATCTAGCACTTCAGTATAGCATTTAGTTTATATTTAGATTAACTCATAAAATAAGAAAATTTTACATTTCTATTTTTTTAGTTAATCAATTGGATATAGTGATAGTGAGGATGATGTATGATGTATATGGATGTAGTAATGCATGGGGGATTTCCCCCCGGTGATTTTATTTTTGTAACTATGACCTTTGACTGGATATATATTTATATACATGTATTGGATCTCATATGTGTTGTGCACTTGCATTGGTATATGATGTGATGTTTGTCATTTGTATTATTGCTTTGCTAGATGTTATTACTGCTATATGAATCATCCTTGTAACTCCACATATCTCACGAATACATCCTGAGCTAGGGCTCCAACTCCTATAGCCTACCTATCTCACTCCGTCTTTACACAAGCCACATCACACTCACTCAATAACACAGTACATGTGGCTCTCGTTATACCACCAAATCGAACAAATGGGCATTCTCTCCTACAATCACATCCACTCGCTCTAGAATACCACCTCTCATGAGCACATCTAGAGGCACATTCTGTGTTAGCGAGTGTATTGATGAATCAATAATCAATGGCCAATACGCATTTCATGCAACCATCCAACGCCAAATTATTTACTACACACATTTTATAATATACAACAATCAACCAACAATTAATAAATGGCTTCAAACAATATTTACGCTCTGCTAGTGCTACTGCTAGGCCATTCCCATCGGGGGTAGGTGTCTACCCCTCTACCCCTCCAACTGTTTGTCCAATAGCCACATCCACCACTACTAGAAAGAGAAACACCCACCGATGTCTTACCCACCACTCACTATAGGCCTAGGTACACCCCGCATCATCAACATGTATCGGTTCCATGTCCCCATCGTCCTCATCTAGCCCAAGATGCACTAATTATGCTCCTATCAGACCTAGCCTCGTGCCTACCTGCCTCTGTGCACTAGTAGCTCTCACCCATATATATAGCTCTTGGGGCACATCCTGAGCCATGCCAAACTATCTCGATACTCTCTCCCTGTGGAACAACTTGACCACTCCTGGGAATCGTTCCTCTAGCCTCTGGTGCACCAATTATACCACAACTCTACTCCATCCTCCAACCAACCACCATAATCCATATATGGCCTCCATATGACGACCCTTAGACCATCCGATCGAACATCGAGCTATAGGTAGTCATGTTCATCCTCTTACTACAGGTGCTTACCCACCTTCCTATAAATATCTTGGACCTCATCCAATCAGACCGTGGCCCACTGAGTGGCCTCATTATTGTAATATGCTCATATGCCCGTACATGTAACAAAGTGGTGGCTCCTAGTCCACCCCCAAGATCCTCCTGTGTGAATATATACAAATTTCTATACAAATGGGCCAACATACATCGCTCCCAGGAATATCTCCTCCCATCCTCTTCTATACAGTGAAAAATATCATGTATCTTATACAATCTACCCACTCCAACACCCTTTACTACCACCACTGATGCTATAATAACTGTGATGAACTTCCGCATCCTCAGAAATCCTAATCTTAATATATCATATAGACTAATATGGGTCTCTTTCTATACTTGTGTCCCAGTAAAATTCGACCTTGCCACCCTCATCTGCCTCTGGGCATCCACTATGGTCATCACCTACATGCTCTCTCCTACAATCAACAGTCACAATATCTGATACACATCATCTAGGGTCACCGTCATCTCACTAGTAGGTAGCCAAAATGTACACGTATTGACATATCATCTCTCACACAATGTGGTCAACATCAGCATATTATGGAGAATCTCCCCCAATCTAGCTATGTGGAACATGTCGACACATTCCAATATATCCCACTTGGCATCAGATAACCCAAAATTCAGCAAAGTGCTCAAATGACGACCCTCGCAGAACTCTCTCAAGTGTATATCCCTTTACAACACAAAAAATGCAACAAACATTCTTACATTAGTACACCATACATGTTGCAAAATAGATTATCATAGTGCTAAAATTGATTAAAATATAGATATTTTGCATCATACTACCAAATCCTTGCTTGGGATGCTCAGTGCCAATTGATCAGGTCACGGGTGCCCCGAAATAGGTCACTAGCACATAGAATTAGGCGATAGTGTCCCCAAAGATGACAATGCCTGGCTGCTCCCGCCCAGGTTAGAAACGTTGAAAAATAAAATAATACAAATTTTTCAAAAATTGGCAAAAACTAGCATATTTCACACAACTTCCTAAAAAAAATCTCATACATACCAACTCATCGGTCATCTGCGAAGCCACGACTGCCACTACTCTCTCGAAACTCGTCAAACTCACTTCCCTAACACAATATCCTCATGTCTCATAGCTCTAATTTCACTTGCATGGTACAAATGAAATAACTATTCACTTTTCACTATTACTATATATAACAATCTTCAATTTTCTATATCTTAGAGTTACTATTTATAATCATTTTTCCATTGAATACACAACTCACAATTTCACTCATATATTGAGCCTTGTTACTCCATTTTCTTCCCCGTTTATGCCATTCAGATCATAATTTCTTCTAGCATCGTACTATACACATTGCACAATGCTATATTCAACTCTGACATATATACTCATCAATTTACATGCATTATTACAATATCTTCTATATTATCTCTTGTTTACTTCTATCTTTACTTTTAGATTAGTGCTCGTCTCTTCATCCCTCACCCTTTTGCTGAAAGGGGGGACATACAATCGAGATCACCCTAACGATCCCTCTTATGTTACAATATAATCAATTGACACTCTTATCACATCACTATTACAATCTTTTTTTCTCTAATTCTATTTAAGCAAAGGAACAAAATGAATTTATCTGTCAACACTCAAATACTTTCTATTGCTTCAAATCTACTCCCCCAAATGACCTAATCTAGGGGTAAAGCACAAAAACCTCTCCATGAGTAATATACTAAATAAACAATCTCAAAATAAACCTTCTATTATTCGAATCAAATCAATCAATTGGTACAACTAAACATACTTTACTATCTCTCCCAGAGGACCTAACTTGGGAGCTACATCATTTTAGTATCTCTCCTAGATGACCTAAATTGGGAGTCACTTTACATTTTCTATCGCTTCTAGATGACCTAACATGGAATCCATATAACACTATAATAATCAGGACACCTGTGGGAGTGGGAGAAATGAGACATCATTATCCTTTCCTATACTTCTCCTATATGGGTTTTTCAATACGAAACAATATTGTACAACACAAAATAAACATAAATATTTGGTCTCTATCCATATACAATGGTTGGAACTTTTGGAGGATGTATTCATGGATGGAGAATAAAAATAGAGCCTATCTCCCCAACACTCTTCCTCTGGTGGCAGGACGCCAAATCCTCCCATTTTCAAATATAAAAATCGGGTTGGGAATTGATCACTCCCTACCTCTTCAATCTCCATTGATAACAATCATAATCTCAAAAATATACAAATCATCTCAATGTTTCTCTAATAGCTCCTTACAATGGTTTTCTATCTCTATTTATGCCACATGGGTCACACACGTTGATCCATGGTTGCCACGTTATCCATGGTTCACCATGTTTCTTACATTCTATGTGCACTTTTGTAATTCAGCTTCTCCAGACTTCTCACAGGTATGTTCCTTTACTTCCTTTACACTACTTGAATTTCATTCAAATAGATTAAAGGGCGGAAAATGTAGACACAAAATCACACACATATTACTATTTTACTATACCGCCAAGTATGTTGTTATATGCATGGATCTTAAGTAAGAAAAGTATTCACTAGTGACACAATCCCTAGTCCATCCACTTGCTTTGGTTTTTTCTATTGTCTTTCTCTCTCACATATGCCATTTTTGTAGATAGTTCTGGTTAGGTCACAAGGATCCCTATCATGTCAATATTTTTTACATTTGGTGTCATTTATCCCAAGACACTAGTGCCCATTCTCAACACTAGCATCCAGGCGCTTCTGTCTGTTGTGGGCACTCCTATCCTCTTTGTTCCTTGTTTACATTTTTGACATTTTTAGTCGACCTTTTTAGTTTTCTCATCCTTATCCCGAGGTCATAGTCAACATGTCATATCACTAGTGTTGAAATTCAAGTAAGAGATCCATATATATATACACAACATACACTCTATTATAAGGGTGGGCAATTCTAAAGGGCCAATAACATCTATATACTATCACTACCATCAAAGGGAATAGATTTTTGGGCTGCATAATCTGCATACACTACATAGGAAGGGGAAGTGCTGAATATCCATCTCACACATTTGCATTTTATATAGCCATAGCTCTGCTATATTGGCGTCATTTACACGAGGGAAACCTCGGGACACTATTTCACACACAAGCACAAAGAACTACATGGAGTCTAGAATGTAGTGCAACGCTCAGACATAAGTTCACCCTTCAGGTGACCATTGGGGTATCATTTTGACTTCACATATTGCATATTTCATTCCAATTTCATGTGTTTGTGAGCTTGTGCAAGTAGCTAGGGTCTGTTTTTTGCAGGTTACAATGTACCCTCAGTGCAATCAAAGTGCAGAATATTAGGTGATTAGCAGATGAGATAAGTTTGAAACCCTAACAACACCAAAAGAAATCAGATTCTAAGACCTCTTTCGTAGTCAGTTAATGGCACCCAAAAGTGGTCTTTAACACCTAGGTTCCCTTGCCCTACCCTAGGCATTTGTGTCCATCTCTATCCGTAAGTCCCAGAATTGATATTGAGGCATTTTTTAGTCTTTTCCCAGCCTATTCATCAATAGTCATTCTAGTTCATATCTATTCCCAGGATAAGCATAAATTAGATAAGTCTCATATCCTCTCCTATTGTGTTAGAAAGTTGTACAGCATTAGAGTGCTTAGTATTTGTATTCTACTGTACTTTATCATATTAGTGACTCTGAAATCGGATTTAATACTATTTTTATTAAATCATGTATTGTGGGGGTCCGAAATGATTCTATGTATCATCTTGAGGGTGTGTAGGCCACGGGAAACCATGAAACATTAAATTTACATGGATTGTGCAAGGAGACACACCTAATTAAAGAATCGAATCTCAACAACTCCACATCCAAAATGTAATGGAGTATGGGCGTCATCTTCCTCGACCTACAAATCGGATAGCATGTTGTAGTGAAAATGGCGGTCTGTTGAGATGCATCTATGGTGATTGGTCCTTGGTGGTTGAATCTATATTGTTGGTGCCACTCTCTCCTTATCTCTTCTTTTTCTCATATTTCTATAATTATGGAACTCATCCATTATAATATTGGTCTCTCTTTTTTTGTAATGGCACCATGCCAATATGGTGTTCGACTTTCTCACAAGTTCCAGACCTCATATTCGGTCTCTACAATGTATTTTTGCATCTTTCCATGAATTCAATGGTCTATCCATACTTCAAGAAACAAAATATCAAGTTGTGGATCTCTTTCTCCCTAAAATTTCTTTTTTTGTGTTCTTTGCTCTATGTTTCCCTCTATGGGCATGTTGTGCATGTCATTTTTTCATGTTTCTCCATCTTTGTGTGTTGCCAATGTGTGGAAGGGGTTAGCTTATGTGGTTATGGTATGTGGCATATATTTTCCCTCTCCTCTCCTGTGTTTTCCTCCCTTTCTCCCCCTCATGAAGAGTGATCACCCCTTTCTTTCTGGTGTTATCACCACCCCCTTTAGCTTAGGATTTTCTTTCTACATCTCTCTCCCTTGTCCCTTTAATTTATTGGTGTAGGTTATCTTAGAAGTAGTGTTAGCATTAGGTTAGATACGTAGAGGATTTGACATTGTCTGAAGGTCTGTCTCAAGCCGCAAGTCACACACTTGGAGACAATCCCATGTTGGCCCAAAATTCTTGATCTTTCGTGATCAAATCTAGGGTGCAATTTTGAGCCCCAACAGGTACATTTTTCATATAATGCCTTACAATTTATAGTTGGATCCATTTTTCCTAACCATAAGTTTAGGCTACAGATTATTGAACATATTTTATCTTATTAAACTTCCAACCTCTTATTTACCATGTTTACTTTATTATAGGCTTCTTCGATCCTTGAAAGAAGAGAATTTCATACTTATACCTCTTGAAATCCAAGGAAATAAGGCTTTCTTTATTTAGTGATGTAGGTTTTCAAGTATTCAGTTGTAGCCCATTGCATATTACATCAAGCCTCTAAAAACATTTCTTAGCTCAATGAAAAATTTGTTCTCATTGTATTTTATGAGTACTTAAGGAGTAAATGTATGGAGTTTCCATAAATTTGATTGTCTTTTGTTTGTGAAATAGGTATTTTGATAATTTTATGGTGTAATTACTGTAATGTGTTGCAAACCCGCATACACAGAAATGGAAGTCTTTTCTTTAATATGGATGAATTTACCATTCTCCTAAAAAGTTGTAGGAATGAATACACTTTCCTTAACATAATTATTTGGTATTTTTTTCTTAATTGTATTTTGATTATTTTGTGGTGTGATTATTGTATTGTGTTACATACCCACACATACAAATCTAGATATCTTTTCTTCAATATGGATAGATTTACTACTCTCCTAAAAATTTATCAGAATGAATGCACTTTCCTTGACATGTTTATTTGGTGTTTTTATCCTAATTTTCATTCTATCTAGAGAATTACACTTTGCCTTAGTGGATGTACTTGTTGTTCACATAAACTGCACATTAATATCCTCCTTAAAATGTTTACTCAATAGAGACACGTCGTTTCAAGATAATTAAAACATCAAATAAAATATAGCTCTAAAATAGTTACATCCAAAATACATGTATTGTTTAGTAATTGTAATTTGATTTATAATATTTTCTCAATCATTTGAGGAACTTGACTTATTAAACTTACTTTGTTATAAACACAACATCTAATATGGCATGTTTTTTTTGTCCTCCTATCGGCATAACCATAGCCCACTTTTGATGTAATTTTTGTTGTGTATATGAGAAGAACATTGTTTGGTAAAAAATATTCCAATCTGGAGCATCCCATGGCCGAGGATGATGCTTATTGTTGCACTCATTTTCAATGACATTATTTCTAAGATAGATTGGTTCGATCTATAGGTAAGCACTCTAGTTGTTGTTGAGTTGTGTAAAAACCTCTTTTTATGTTTTATACAATGATATCATATGTATGTATGTTACATGGAAGATTCATTTTTTGGGTGATGGTTTGTTTTTCAAATGTATTGGTTTTATAAGATTTTGCACTCTATGTCGAATTTTGGGTTCTAATGCCCCAAAACCTCCACATTTTTATGCACACGAAAAATATGCAACATGTATAACAAAAGGCCCAAAATCATTGTTTTGGAAGGGTCTTGCAAAGTCCCATTTTCCTTCTAATAGTTTGACCCCAATGATCATTAGATATACCAAAAATGGGTTTGTTGAAATGGCCTTAAAATGTTTCAAGAGAATGCAATTGGTACATGTAAAGCCACAACATTTTCCAACATCCTCTCGGCCTCTATTAAAATGGGATATTTAAAATTGGGCACTTTAATCCTCCTTGACAACCAACATTTGTTTGTATTGTGATATGAATGGCAATGCCTGGATATGGTAGAAGTGGAGTGTTTTCTACTAAGTTGGGTTTTAACTTGGCATCACAAACTGTTTTATAAGAGAAACAAAAACAAAAAACAAAATTGCCACAGGAAATTGTGTTTTGAGTATCTGTTGCAAGCATTTTATCAAACAGTTATTGTGCCTCTAATATGATTTCACATTATGCATACATCTGTGTAAAGGCACCTGTAATTACAACGAAAATAGATTGTGTTCCCATTATGCTATGGTGAAAGCCAATGCCTTATAGTAAAGCTTTCACAATATGGAACACGCTTCACAGATTATGGAGAATGTTGTATCAGGGTTCTGATTGGATTACCTATAAATGCCCTTGCCACCATCTAGGTAATGGAAATGAAAAACCTAAGAATGGTATGGCCGATACATGAACCCATTATAAGATAATGATTGAAATATAAATTACAGTAATTTTAGTATGGCTTTCTTAAATACCGGGATGTGCAGGTTCTTTGACTCTTTCACCCAAATAGGAAAATACATCCATGAATATATACTTGTGACTAGGTTTGATGCGGGTTAGATGCATTTTTGGTGAGTAGTGTTGTCAACATGTATGCAAAATGCAGAAGAATATAGGATAGTCGCCAAATTTAGTTTTTGATGCCATAATTAAAGTGTAAAACAAGTAAATTTGCACGGTCCAAATATTGTATGCATCAACATGCAACTTTCATAGTTGTAAAATAATAGTCCTTTGAAAAAGTACAACTTTAAACAAATTTAGGAAAATAGGATTATTGATGCTATTTAAATGTATGGGTTATATATGTAGAAGTTGCAATTATTGTTTTTAGTGTGGCATCCATTAGAATATGTTTTAGGGTTTTGATTTCATTTGTTGAATCGAATCAAGATGTAATCGTCTTTAGGGATGTCTAATTTTTTGGCATTTGCGTCATGGTTTTCATTTTGTGCATATCCTACAATTATTGCAGTCAGTGAAACCAAAGTTATTGCAGGTATTTTGTCAAATAGTTCGCATGACTTTTGTATGCTTCCTCATTTTACGTTCATTTGTACAAAACCACCTACAATTACAAGCAGCAAATAGAAGTCTCTCATTATGCTACGATGAATGTCAATGCTCTGTTTTAAAGTTCTCCCATTATGGAACAAGCTAGAAAGATTTTAGAAAATGTTGTGGAGTTTGGCTTTATGTTACGAGTTTTAGTGCATATTACCATTACTATATTTGATGTCGTGCTTAGCTCATGCAATATTGCACAACATTTACATTTCTTTTCTCCACCTATCTACATATCCATTACAGCCTCTTCGTGCAATTGCTAGCAGGCTTGGAAATTGACAGGCTGTAGGCCGTTTTTTGTGATTTTAACCGTATTTTACAGGCAAAAAAATTTAGAAACCGTAGACAATAACAAGTTGAAAATTTTGAAAACCGTCAATTTTTTTAAGGGGTTTATTTAAAAACATAATACATATATATATATATATATATATATATATATATATATATATATATATATATATATAATATATGAACAGATTATAAATATATCTATAAAAATTTCTTGAAATTACTGTCACCTGAAAGAGGTAAACCATCAACAAATTTTGTTTTGACAGGCACAAAGAATTTGAAATTCCAGGCCTGATTGCTAGTAATTCTATTGTGTACAATTTGAAAGACAACACTTAAAAGCTGCTACGAGCCAAATAATGTTTGACGGCCATTAAAAATTCCCAAAACATATAACAAATGCGTAAGTTCGAGATAAAATCTTCTGAAGAAAAAGAAAAGGCGAGACGTTCTTGTAGATAAGCAATAGAAGCTTTCCGCGTGTAACCCCGTCAGCAATTTGTCCTCTTTGTTATCATGGCTTCCCCGAGGGGTTCTTTTCGTATGTTGACCAATTTATTGCAGCAGTGAATGCGAAAAAGTATCTAAACTACTGACTGCATACGACATAAATGAAACCATAATGTCATCGTTATGTAATTTTCATTCCTTGCTCAATAATTCGTACAGATACACATTCATAATTGGGATTCCACTAAATACTTAAGGGGGCGTTTTAACAGTAGAAGCAAATGCAATCTAATTACTTGTAACTCAGTTTGGCACAGAAGACTGTTGTGTGGCCACAAAGGTGGGTGTGTGCTCGCCAGGCATAATGACTAGCACTTTTTCATCCCATATGACCTCGGGCTTCATGGGGCCACGCACAGTAGCCGTAAACTCAAGGCTGGCCTGCTGGGTCGTGTCGAGATTAGCAGCGCCCAACCTGCACCAAATGCAAAGCAGAGTGAGATATGCGAAGGCTGTAAAGAGCAGCATAGCCGCCACTCCAATGAATAAACACTTCGGGGGCAGAGAGTGCCATCCTAAATGTGACTCATCATATGCCGGTGCAGGCGAAAGAAATCTCTCGGGAATGCGCTCATCCATTGCTATTAACACAGAAAACAGAACGAAAGAGAGCAAACCAGTCTTGAGCTTCTATGGAGATGAAGAGATACAATTATGAATATGGTTTTCAATGCAATCTGTGGATTCCATTCGCATTCAAATTGACGTGGCATGATTAAGACGAATCCTTAACAAATCCAAAAGCACCTCCAACACATCAGTACGGATTCATATATACTTACAGTGATAAGATTTTTTACAAATATCATAAGTCGGGATTGTAGACTGTAAACGTACTTTTTCAAATACTTGGTGACCTTCAATTGTTTTTTTAAACGTTCTGGATAGATTTGAGATGAATCAGCAAAGATCATACGGCACGATTGATTTGATCAAGTGGATAGAAAAGAATCATTAGAAGATAGAGATGATATGGATTTTAATCCATGAGATTTGAGTGGAGACATGCATGGGATTGAGCACTCACAACACAAGGGTGTTCTTTATTTCATTCCTGAGGAGAGGAGAGGAGGAATGATGTGAATGCGATGTCAATCTTAATTTCAATCACTAGATTCTATTCTAGTGCACGGATCAAATTAGATTGAAATTGAACAAAATAAAGTGCGGTTTAAGGTTTTAAACAATTATAAATAATTATGCTATTTTACCAACTTTGGATGGATCGATGGGGCAAAGAATCACAATTCATATCAATGTTTTTAATACCAACTACAAGTACGGAATTAAATAAAAAAATAAATTAGACCACTGGATGCTTACTAGGCATTAGTTTTTTTCAAATTTCAATTATTTAATTAGATTGTTGGATTATTAGAGATTTCGAGAATTCCCATAACTGGATTGAGATTTGACGGCCTACCCTCCCCATCACATGAAAATTTTGAGACACGAAACAATTCGAAGGTGTATAATTAAAAAATGAAAGTTTAGATTTTAAATATTTAAATTTATTAAAGTTTTATAAGGATTTGTAAATATTTTCACTGTCATCCCTCTTTAAAAGTATGGTATTCAATCAATAATGTATGGATAAAGTTTAATGAATACCTTTTTTCACTTAATTTTAAATTTTAAATTTAAAATTTAATAATGTCCAGAAGTAACCAAAAAAGTTAATGGGACTACAAGAGGAGCAAAGAGAACAAAACAATGTAGGAAAGCAAAAACAAAGACAAAAAAATACAATAATTAACTGGAAAGAGACAAGAGACAAGATACAATAAGTCTATGTGTCATGCTTAAGAGGTTCTACGCCTAGTAGATCGTGACTGTTATGTGAAATCATGAGCTCGTTTATGCCACCAATGTTATGTAGAAAGTTGAAGGAATGACACCAATATTCTAGAGACCCAAGGCTGCCATGATGATATTTGAGGAGGCCATATCTATGTTGGGTCATCTCCCTGATAAATAAAGCTACACACCTCTGGTCATCATAATGAATAAAGGCATGTAATGAGCCTTGAGTTTCTCGAGAAGATACAATAGTACCTACCACGGATCCCATAGTACATAGGACAACATGAAATATAAAGTGCTCCTCTGATTCAGGTTCAATGTTGCAAAGTGTGCAAGTGCGTTGGTCTCTAGGAATGTAGTGCTCTGTCTCCATGTGAAGCTGATGAAAAAAAAACTCGTAGTTGACCCAAGGGGAATCTCAAACGAAGTGGGAAGCTTGATGTATTTGGGGGGAATGACACGTACCTCTTCAATTTGGAAGACATTGCTCCAAATAGTGGTGCATTTTTGTTGGCAATGGTATCCCATTGGTTCAATCCACGTTGATTTTTATGTAAGCTTGTGTAGATCTCCTCTCTAATTATTCTATGAATTTCCCTTCTTAGGCATGTGGGGAGAATTAATAGAGAATGTGAGAGGAGGAAGGCAATCAATATCCAATCTGATGCTTTGGAAGTAAAGTTGTACAATGTGCATACCAAGTGGTTTGGATCCCCAATTCACATAGCCTCATGGATGATTGGAGAGCCTTGAAGGGGTATATATTCTACCCAACTGGTGTATCTATCCATACATCTTAGTCTATGGAGGTAGCATCACAAGATGGAACATAGTTGAGATATCAGAGAGGGTGCGTGCCAAACTCAGCCAAGATGATTGCATGTGGAACTGAGCATTTTGCCTGAAGAGTCCTAGATAGCATGGAGACGAGTACTCTATCAACACGAGTATACTTTATCTCATTCTCTTTAAATTGTTTCAGACTTTGTTTGAGGGCCCCAAATCTGAGAACCATTACAACACTTGAAAATGTTGCTTATGTGAAAGTCGTTTGTGTATTGTTTTTCCTTGACATTTTTATCGGAAAAATTTATCTCCAAATCTTCTATGGTTGTTTTATTTTGCTAGCAGTTTATTAAAAAAATTTTTTTTTGTTTTAGGGTTTTGAAATTCATTGTAGAGGGGCGTCAAATTTCAAGCGTGGCACATACTGGTACGTCTGTGGTTTTTTTTCTCAAATGACATGGACTCTTCACTTACTAATTTTTACATTGTGCATTTTTTATATTTGTAATGGTTGTGGTTTAGGTTCGGAGGGTTACTAATTGCATTCAACAGAGTCTAGTGCAAGTGTTTAAACATAGGAAAATTCATTTTACCTATATGCAATCCTCTTTGGGGATGTCTAGGTAATTAGCTTTAGCATCTACTAGACATATCATTATTTTGTGCATATCCTACAATTTTTGTTAGTCAATGTTTCTAGGTTAAGAAAGTATTGTGCTACATGAAGCTACCTGTCGTTTATGCTATCACACAAAGTTCTTAGAATAGTGTGCATAGATGGAGATTTTACTGTCGCAATGGAAATTGGGACAAGTGAAACCACACAGGCACTAGGGTGTGAATGCAAAGATACTTACCAAATTCAGGGCTAAGTAATAATTTCTGTATATGTCCATTTAGAGAAAGTAAGGTTTCCATGGAAGATGGGGAATTTTTGCGTGACATAGAATTCGTTTTTATCAGTTGTGTTATACATGTTGTGACAGTTGTTCCCTTATTTCTCTCTAATTTTTTCGAATGTGCCTTGTATTTTTTGCATTATCTTGCTATTTAATGTCAGATATAAGGCTACCAGGGCTTATGAATGTACATTTTCTATCACCTACATCTTATAGCCAGAATAAAAGGATCAACATTTGAACTGTTATATTGTTGTATTCATATTCAAATTAATTTTGTAGACATAGGTATAGGTGGCCCAATTAAGTAACGCTTGAGAAGGGCTACAACTTTTTGGGACATGTATCTTTTTTGGAATTAGGGTAAAACCGAGGGTCAGTTAATAAGGGACCCACATCCTACGGCCATACAATTGAGCGTATTTTTTGAGAGGATCCACAACTATCAGGTTATAATGAAGGGGACCACCATTAAGAACCCAATTAAAGCAACCATGAAGCCATAGTGAAGCCCATGCAGTGACCGGTGACAAGGCGACAATGACCTGTCAGACAAGTGAATTAGCTAACCAATTGCATGATCAATGAGAGGAGAAACAACCAATGTCAAAAGTGTAGAGGAGCATTTGACCAACATCAGAAGGTGCAGAGTTAGCTCTTAGCAACTATCAGTAGTGAGAGGAGCTATGGTGACACCATGCCTGTCAATAACAAGAGGAGTGAACCACCAACATCAACAAGAAGAGGAATAACCATAAGTGACATTTCAGCAAAGAGGAGTCATCTCCATCTTTCAACGAAATGCGTAGTGACTCGTAGGATACATTACCACTAGCGTCGTCATACAAGAGGAGTAACCACCAAAAATCAAAATGAGAAGAGATGCTGCCATCTAGCGACGATACCACCTCTAAGCCCAGGATTCCAAGTGCCTTGGGGGGATTTGAACATGGGTGGGAAAGCTACACAACCCTGTGACTTGAAGCACAACCACTCCCACCCCATTGGTTTCGGACATGTATCCTTATTGTTTACATTTTGGCCTTTTCTTTATATTCATTTACACGTAGTAGTCTACCACTTCTCTATTTTTTGTTAATGTGTTTATTTTTACTACATTAGCTAGCTATTTTATGCCAGATATAATGCATATGGTTTATTAATGTTTTTATGTCATCATTTTATTCACAAATAAAAAAGTGCACTATGGTTTGATTTTACACATGTTACATTCATTTGGAACAGATCCACTATGTAGACTAACCACTAGTTTGGATATGGGATGAGATGGATATCTGAGGTGGGGGAAGAGTGTGGATAAAAATGTTGAATTAATTTCAAAGAGTGACTTCAATTTGTGACTCGCGATGTAGGGTGCCAAGAAGGCTCTATTGGAGCCATGTTGGTTCCAAAGGGTGGGATGAGCTCACAATGGTCTAGATCCAGATTTCTTAGATCAATTTGAGCTTGACATGTAGACACACTATGGGCCAAGATGATTGGATTAGCTCTATTTGTATGAAATGGAGAAGGATATAGGGGAAAATGTAGATGGGGCTTGCTTTAAAGAAAAAAAAAGTTGAGTCGCGTAAGGATCTCACCTATTATGACCCTTGCAAATAAGAACCGAGCTAAGTGTCGAGTTGCTTCCTAATGCAAAGGTTAATTGGACCCATTCAATATGGAAGAATGCAGAGAAGAGGAGAGGAGATCATTTTAGAGGAGGAGAATATGTAGAGATAATCTTCTTCATCCATTGAAAGAAACCCTCCAATTCATCATTGGTATCTTCTCTCTAACTATTGTTTAATAGTAGTGATGTGGAGGCCAACAAGAATTTTATATTCGCTGTTGTGCTCAAGACAATTTCGCTAAACTTTATGCCTAAGGAGTTGAGGAAGAGGCTTGTGAATAGATCTAGGGAGGATTACAAAGGGTGCGTGTGTTTAATGGTGTATTCTAATTTGGTAAAACATCATTTCTATGTAGTATATTTGAATGCATACTCTACATGAGGTGAAACTCTTGGATTGGAAATCAACTAAGAATATTTAGATGTATATATTGGTGAAATAGTTAGTGTGGGTGTTTCAATGTATAGATGCATATTTTCTTTAATTTATTTAAAAGATGTATTTAAGTCAATGCATTTTACTAGTTAAAATTTACATGTGTGTTATTTTAGTGGTTAAAATACGAATGGTTTTTTTTATTGAAGGGGTAAGAATCCAAATTGGTTTTATTTTTAGGACTAAACTCCAAGTAGAAGTTAAGTTATTTATTTTACTATTTACAAGTTTTCTTAATGATTTTGATAAGAGATCCTAGTGTAGTTTGATTGTATTTATGTGTTTAGTGATTTGTGTGTCTTCTTATCTCATTTTAATTATTTGTTTATGGATTTATTTATTAATTTTATTTAATGTTTATTTTAATTATGATGATTTATAGGAAATTATAATATTACAAATTTGGGCTTTCTTTACATCAAAATTTGATTATTTTACCAGTTTAAATGCGGCTTAATTTACATCATTATGGTAGAGGGGTCATTGTGTTTGGATTACTGAATTTTCCCTTTTTATTTAAGATGCTAATCAACTGGCGATTTTGAAAAGAAAAAATATATCGTTAAAAAAATAATTATTCTTAATTTTTATGACGTGTGTATTTGATTTATTCTTGTCATATGAAGTGTAAAATATTCATGCTACTTTTCATCATCGAAAAACTAGTCCAATACTTACCCTGCAAAATAAAATTCAGACCAACCCTTCAAATTTGATCCCTACATGCAAGGTATCTATGGGCTCCACAACTGATTGAATTTTGTTTGCTTTTGTCATTCTTTCGTGGATCTTATCCAAGTTTATTTTGGAGCCTAGCTAACTCCTTTAGGAAACAGACACCTGGTGGTAACTTATCTTCCAAAGCAGGCGTATTATTGGCGTGTGGATCCAAATGGTAAACATCTCAACACAAACAAAACGGACACGTTCTAATAATGGCGGCGTATGATACACAAGTTTACAGACTACAGGGTAAAAACAGTTGGACGTCCACAAGATACCTAAGAAACAGATTTTCCTTAACAAAGGAGAAGCAAATTTCAGTGGCTTGTTCAAATTGTTTTGGACCGCTAATTATGCCACCTTAATTTAAACCAATATGAACGTCATTTTCATTAAAAAAAATTGTCTTATACTTGGAGAAAGGGGTAAGATAAGTGGTGCCACTGCAGTGGAGGGGCCATTCTGGTGTCATTAAACCATGTGCAATTACCACTACAAAATGTAAGCCGCACCTATTTTTCATTCCCACTTTCCAATTGCTAAACACCGGTTAGCTCTTATACGATGATGGATGCAGTTCACCACGGAAATATTTTTCTAGAAGTGAGGCACGATTCACCTGCACCACCATATAACGATTCGGATTTGGGATGGCGTTTTCCAGCTCTGTATGTGTTCTTTGGAGTGGCGGCTATGCTGGCTCTCATTGGCTTTGCCTCTCTCATTCTGATCTGCACTTGGTGGAGGCTGGCCAGAGCCCATCTGGGAGTAAGTACCCCCAACCTGGATAATTCTATGGAGTCTGTTCCTATGAAACCAGAGGTCATAAGCCCTCTTGATGATGAGAAAGTGCTTGTGCTTATGCCTGGTGACCGCAAACCCACTTTTGTAGCCACACATTTGTCTTCTGTAGCTCATTCTTCGTAGAACACTGAATTTATGGGCATCATGATTTGTCTTCTGTTGCACTACTTTCTCTGCTGCTTCTTCTTCTTCTTCATTTGTAAATTTGCTTCTTGCTGGTATTCCTACTGAGCTTACTATTCATTGTAACAAAATATGTGTAGCCATACAAAGTTTTAAGCAGTGAACGGAAATGGGTATTTGATAATTAAAATGTTATGCACTTTATATGGATGGATCTTGCATTGCAGAAGTAATTTGCCCAAATTATTTCTCTGCCCTTCTGTAATACAGGCTGTTTTTAATAGATGTTCTTTTTTTTCAGTTTCTCTTATTACTGGTCTTTTTTTAACTTTTTAGCGTAGCCATTCTTTTTTGGGGTAGATCTTTGCAATTTATCCGTTTAGCAGATTCGCTTCTTTAGTTTGCCCAGGACAATCAACCCTGGTCATTTGATGACCCGCAATCAATTAAGATGTGACTGTTGATAAGGATTGTCCAATGAATTATGATGTTCTCTTCATTTTGTTTTCTTTTTAATCGAAAGCTTATGACTTAGTCAGGGGATTAAGTATTAAATTACATTAATATACTTTAATATTATGGATTGACAGATGATTCCATTGAATTTATTCTAAAACATGATTTTATCTCCTTTTATTGTTATCTCTTAGAATTTGAATCTGAGTGGATATGCAGACAATACTTTTTACATTGTCATCCTTATCCTTATCATTAGATTACACCCTATGTAATAAGATATTTTATTTTGAAAAATCTATCCAGTAATTTATTGAATCTCGTGTATTTTGAGATTTGAGAATTTTTTTCTAAGATATTGAATTTTTTCTTAAGGTAATAGATTTTTTATTTTAACATGTTATCAAATTATTCTTTAAATGGTTTTTTGATTGTGAGCAAGTGACACTCATGTGTAATGCTTGGATTGACTTATTCATCCTTTAAGTTCAATTCTTGACCATTTAAAGAGTTACCGCGACAAATGTACACTATCTTCAAGGTTGTAATCGTCCTTTCTTACAATCTCACTATCTAGGGATTACAAAACACATGAACAAATCCAAGACACATCCACCCTACATTTGAATCACATACTCGACAATAGAATTCGCCCTATCCAATCCAAATAGGTGTCGACTGAAATAAAATGGTAAGAGTTAACATATTAGTAGAAATTTCACATGAGTTGCAAACTACGCCAGAAAGGATTTCCATTCGTAATCTTGTATATATAATTCAATCTCATACAACAATCAAGAGATGCTTTCTCCATCATCTCCAAGTATTAGATTGATTGTAAGCCCTTTTATTACATTTTCTTTTGGAAAAGCATCTTTCCATCTCCTTGAGAAATATCACTTTTTTTCCTTTTTCCTTTTCCGTTTCTCCATCTCCCCCAACTTTGCATCCTAGATATGCATACTTTTCTTGAAAATGGAACTCAATGTCAACAATATGGTCTAAATCTCCAAATAGTTTTTGAAGAAATTCTAAAAATAACTTCATCCCTTCTATGTCACTACAAGTTTGACATAATGCACCTTGCTATAATGCTAGCCTATGTATACATTCCACTTTACATAGCATTACCAATAATCTCTACAAGAATATTGTGCTTATTTGAAATGATGGATCTCATTTACATATGATTTTATGAAGTCAACAACATAGTCCATATCTCCAAACACTTAAAATTTTAGTATTAAAAAAAAAAAAAAACTTGGTCCCTTCATTATCACTAGTGTCCATGGTGGCAAAGGAATAATTCTTTTTCCTCTTTGTCTAGATCACTCAGTACATATTTTGTATTTGGAAATTATTATTTTTTCTTCATCTCTGAAGACATTTTCTCTAACTTTTCATAGATTTTGTATGTATGTGGGTGTGATTTGTCTCCTATACAAAAATCATGTACCATTTTATGACCTTTAATCCAACTACATCTAGGTACCTTATTAATGTATTCATCCTTCATCAATCTCCTTATCGTTTGAACATCATCTCTCCTGCACACTTTTGTGTAGATGTTTAGCAGAAGAGCATAAGCTACATCATTTTTAGGATCTAAAAAAAGAAAAAGAGTTGTAAATAAGTAGAACTCCATATTCTTATACAATGCTCTAAAAGGACACCATACTCATAATTGTTAGAATATGTTGTATATTTTGCATACTATATACCCAGGAGTATTGTACACCTCTGCCACAAGCGTTAGCGGGGATCTCTATTTTTCCAGGAGTATAGATAAGCTCTATTTTTTATCTATATGTGTATATGGGTGGTATCATAACCATGAATTAGGGGAGCCGTTATAGGTTGTTTTGTTTGCCTATGGTTTTAGTACCCATTACATATTGTAAAATTGCTTTGGCAGTTTCCTATTGATGTGCTTACATATAGTTGGACATGCAGTAGGGTAGAGAAAAAAATTGGAAGCATATTATTGTATTGTAAACGATTAAGTTAATGTAATAAGAGAGAGAAGTTACCGCACTGGGTTTTTTCCGGAAAGGGTTTCCCTAGATAAATCTTTTGTACCATTTTCATTTCTCTGTTTATCTTGAATATTTAGTTAAGTATAGCTTCTCGTTTATTTGTTTATTGGATTGATTCTCTTTGTTTGCTATTAGAGCTACGTTTTAGATTTTATGTGAAGAGTTAGGAGCTAATTCATAAATGTGATGGGGAGTAGGTGTCTCAATCTTCAAGAATATAGGCATTAGAGGTCTAGGAGCAAGTTTCCCGACCTGAATAAAATTGTTCTCATCCCTAATAACAATTTCATAACCCTCCATTGACTGAATCATGACTGAAATATCACTATTCAAATCCTTCGGATAATAGAGAAACACATGTTGGGGTGGGGTGTAGGTCTTACCACTTGAGGATTTCGATCCCAAATATTTTGAAATTTGATATTAAAATTAGTCATCTGCTCATTAATGGCTCTATTTGTTGTAGTCAGTGCTCTACCAAAGATATGTGATCTCATTTGTTCTCAAAATGATTGTAGAGAGTAGTGCCAAGTTCATCCCAGTTATGAATTGAAGCCGGTCTCAAAATTTCATACCATTGAAGAGATTTACCTTTGAATGATGAGGCCAAGAGTCTGATTGCTACATCATCCTCAATAATAAAATGGACCAAATAGACATTAGAAATATATTGGACATGGTCAGGATGGTTAGTATGATATTCACCAATGAAGAAGGGAATGCTTTTAAGGGGAAAAGCTAGTATATCATGTTGTGCATTGAGAGGTAGCGGACTACTACTGTTAAAAATGACAAAAGGCAAATTCCTTTAAAGAGCCATTGAATGGAATGGGTCTTAAAACTCTAAAACACAACAAAAAAGGAATACTAAGAGGAGGGGTAGAGAGGAATCTATTTGGCGAAGATAGTAATAGCTGAACTAATCTGCCTCTTCTTCTTCTCCTCAGTGAAAATCACTAGTCAAAGGGATCTTCTCTTGATGTTTTTGACCTTGTTTTGATTCTTCTCATATTGAAACTGAGGCACTACACTACCGAAACCAATTGATATAAAGATTGGATTTTTTAGATGTGTAGAAACAAGCCTCCAAAGGCTAAAAATTACTAATCCACGCACCAAAACTTAGCAATAATATTGGTAAAGCTTTAAATTGTCCCAAAACTGAAGTCGGAAGTTGAATCTTCTTCTTCACAATGAGAAACCTGAAATAAGTAGTCGAGAAATATGTCTGTCGAGCACCATCGAAAACATGACACATTGAGAAAGATATTCAAAAGTTGCTTGATGTTTTACAACCCACGAAATCTAATTTTCTCTTAGGCAGAAGTCGGACCTTGCTAAACAACTTCTGATCACTGAAACAAACTTGGAAGAATGTTAACCTTGCTTTAAAACCCTCAAATTTTGAAATGCAAAGGGCGAGAGTAAAACCTTGTTTTCCATTTACTAACTCCTAAATTGGTCCTGGCAGAAGTAGGGGTTTGTTTTGCATGTGTGATCCTCCGCTTTTCTTAACAATACCTCTAAAGGCTGAATTTTTCTTCGAAATCTTCTTCAGATGGTCCCACCGGGCATACTAGAACTGTTATCACCAAAAAACAACACCCTCTAATTTTTCATGGATGGATGAATGAATAATCAATATTTTTGGGTAACATGGGATTGTCGCTCAAGTTGTGGGACTTGCTACTTGAGACAAACATCCAAAGAAGGTTGGTTCCTCTACCTATTCCTAATGCTAAACTACTCCTGCAACATAAAATGTAACTATCTAATCCTTATCTAACAATCCAAGGGACCAAGGAAAGAGAGAGATGCATGAATGGAGAACCCTAGACTAAGGGAAGGAGATAACACCAAGAAGAGGGGGAAATACACTCTCAAATGAGTGGAAATGGGAGGAAATTGAAGGAGGAAGGACAAACATGAGTGCCACAGTCCAAAACAACATTTAAGCCTTCATTTCCATGGAGCACAATAAAAATAAACCTTGTAAAAGAGAATAGACATGCATAATATACCACAAATTTAATAAAGAGATAAGATAATGCAATAAGAATATACTAGGGTAGATAATAACGACAAAACATAGATTTTTTATTGCTTCTAATAGATGCAAAATCCATTACAATGAAGGAGAAAGACTTTGCTTGTAGAAGAAGGAATGTGTTGGTGTCCATTTTGATCCTCTGTTATTTTCCCATCTTTCCCCTTTGTTCTACATGCTCAAAAAACATTTTTCTTCAAGTTTGGTGGTCTACAAGTTTCCCCATCTAGATTGAATGCTTTAAATGGCTCATAAACCTATTATTTTTCCCCAACTTGAAAGAAAAATACATGCAGGCTCTGTTTTATGCCCTAAATTTCCAAATCCATGGGCCTTTGTCATTTTTTCCATTTTCCTGGCCTGTGGAGCTCGAATTTGCTTGTTTTGTACTTATGTGCCCTAAAAAATCCTTCCCCATGGTAAAAAATTGCTTGAAACAACTTCACATATGTTTTTTTGACCAAAAAATCCTTTACCCACGAGAAAAAAATTGAATTCGGGTGTCCTTAGCAAATTCTGTGTTTTTTGACGGTCATACGGGTGTCATTTGACCATCAAAATTAAGCTCAAACGACGTCTCCTATGTGGCCACATCTGGTTGGACAAGGATTGGTGGGGTTTCTTTGAAAAACTTGGCATTTTTTGGCTTTGGGAAAAAATTCAACATTACCCCCGCAACTCCGCAGAAGGACACGTGTCGTGTTCTTATGCCAAGGTGGGATGGAAGGTGGGTGGGGAACTTAGGCAATTTTTGCCTGCAATTTTGGAACATGCGGTGGTAAAAGGGCAAAGAAAAGTAGAGGAAAATTATGGGTCCACAATGGAGCAAGGGTTGGACACGTGGCAGACAAAGGAGGAAGTACAGGCCGTGGAAGAAAAGGGGAAATTTTTCCCTTTTTGGTCAAAAAGACTTAGAGTAAAGAATTAAGCCGCGGGTCTGAATGAAGCCACAGGGAGACATGTGGCAAAGGCAGAGTGGGTCGGCGGGCCAGCGAAGGCAAAAGGGAAATTTTTCCCTTTTACAAAAAATACTTAGAATGGAAGATTTGAGGCGTGGCTCCGCGACAAATCAGAACAGGACACGTGGCGAGGACAGGATAGGAGGCGCGGACCCGTGGGGAGAAATGAGAAAATTTTCCCTTGGTGAAAAAAGGTCCTAAAACATGGAATAAGCCCGTGGATTTTTAGCGATAGAGAGGCTGACACGTGTCAAGGACAGAGGCAGAGGTGCAGGCCCGCGGGGAAAAAAGTGATTTTTTTCCAAATTCCAAAAAAAGGGTCAAAATGGATAGAATTGAGCTGCATGATCCCAATGGGACCCACCATATGCCACGTGTCATCACCAAATTTCAAGGGCGGAGGGGTGGAGAAAAAGGTCCATTTTTTCCATTTTTTCCAAAAATGTTAAGAAGTCAAAAAGTGAGCCCGAATTCATTCCTAATCATATTTTGACATGTGGAGGGCCCAAATTGAAGGAGAAAAAGAAGATCAAGGGTAACTGTACATTTTCATTTGTGACCGCCATTTTTGCTCCAGGAAGTGTGGAAATGTGAATTTTGCATCATTTTTCATTGAATTTTTGGTGAATTTGTGTCCTTTGTGCCTGCAAATATCAATGCAAGTGGTTTTAGGGATTAATTTGTAGATTTGAGGTGTTTTTGAAATAAATTTTTACTCAGGCCTGTGCAAAACGTGAAATATCAAATTATAAAGTTACAGAATCAAATTTTGGAATGATAAGGATGAAATGATGAAATGAAAGGGGTCTGCATGCTTGGAGAATGAAAAAAATGCCTCCACAATGGATAATGATGAAGGATTTGTAATGATTCGCCATTTTAGAAACACCTGGCAACTTTTGTTGCAAATTTGTTAAATGTCCCTATCTGCGAATCATGTTGGAATTTTGTAACAAACTTGATGTTGGGCATATTCTTTTCTTGGGAAAGAAGGATCAAATGTAATTGAAAGTTATATAATGCATGTTTTGAGACATGCAAAAGGTCAGAGAAACTTAGAAATTCACGGGAAAATCTGGGAAGAAGCCCATTCTCTGAGAAACTACCTGAGAACCATTTCTAATTCCTTTTTGCATCAGATTTGTATCATGTTGAGTTGGTTTCAGTTGTAAAGCCATCAACAAGCTCTGAGATTGTTCTTATAACATTCCCCTGCTGATAAATTTGGTCATTCTGGATTATTTTGTGTTGTCTCTTGGCAAAATTTGCATGCACTTATGTTTCAGAATGTTTTCAATTTGTGTTTCTTGCTCCTATTGTAGTCTTGTGTTTAAAATCTCTCTTGATCATACATGGTCTCATTTCTTGTTGATAGTTTAGTGGCATCTGCAGTCTCACATTCAGAAGAGCTTTCATCTGATAAAGAGATAAATAGATTTAAAATCACTTTACCTTCCTTGAATTCTGAGATTGTTTGTAAACCTTTGGGTGCACCTTAGGTCATGATAAAATAGAGATTTCTGGATACTTTGTTGGTTCATCTGCTTCAAGATTTTGTGGTAGGTTGTCAAATATTGTGTGGAAGAGTGTAGATCTGGGCCTCCATTTGGTGCACATATCCTAGTTGAAGGAGTACCTTAACCCCTTTGAAGCATTATGTTGTTTAGGTGTTACAAATTTCTTGCAAAGGTCCTCAAAGAATCTGGCAAATTCTGGTTAGTCTTGTCTAAAATCTCCCACCAAAAATTTCATTCAGAATAACTAATCCTACCCCATACTACCCCTGCATTGCATTGTGTGTCAACAAAAGAACACAATCCATTTACAAAAATGCACAAAGCAAATCAGGATCATACCATGTCTCTAGCAGCCTCAGCCTTGTCTTGAAAGCATTTCCATCATTTAGTAGTGACAGCTCTGTTGAGTTTGAATAATGGAAAATTGATCATGTTTTCCCAAGGCCATCTCCATACAATATGCACAGTATAAGGATATCTCCACCTCCTTCACAAAACAAGAGGCTGCAATATAGGTTCTCTTACCTTGGTTAAAAGGCACAACCTAAAATAGTGAGGATTAGATCAAAATCCTTTCAAGGTGCTACCCACTTCTTCAAAGCCTGAGTGCTAACAAGTCAGATAAATTGCTTCCCCAGCTACAAAATGACATATAAATCATTTATCTGCCTCTGAGTGTCTTGTAAAATCCATGATGCTACTCAAGTTGTGAAGGAGATTAAATCTGGGTACCAACACCGAAATGGTGCCGTTGCCAGGGACTTGTTTTGAATTCCTGGGAAATAATTTGCACTGCTGAGATTGATTTGCTGATTCATTTTCCAGTCCATGTCTATTTAGCCCGTCAACAACACCTTTGGCACCATTGTCGAGGACTTGCATGGGAAATTTTCAGTTACTAGGACAATCTTTTAGCCCATGTATTTACATTCAGTATTTAGTATTTGAGTATTTGATCAAATTTATAAGATTGGAATGAAGAGTAGAGTGAGTTTGATATTCTCTTAGTTCAATCTGATCCATGTGCATACATATTTGAGATATTTGAATGCATATCAAACCCTGTAAAGTCCCTTGCAAATTTACATGCAAATACATTGTTGAAGCATCATTTTATAATCAGACTTGTAAGGATTAAGTGAAGATATAAGTTCTGCCTGCAATTTTATCAGTTTCCAGCAGTAGTTGCACTTCATTTGCATTTGTGATTGATAAATTCAAAGAAAGGAAGGTCTGATCTATAAATTTTGGCAAGATTTTCAGTGCTGATAGATATTTGACAGAGTATTTTAGTGCATTTGCACAACTAGGGTGAAATTCCTTAGTGGCGACTCCATGTTGATTTGATCTTGATAAGTACCAGTGTCTTAACCTTTCTGTCATTTACTTTGGTGTTGCTAATCTCTGCAAAACTGGAAGGAAGAAGATCTCTCTTCATTAGAGACTCTACTAAGAAGTTGTTTACAGATTCAAGAAACTCAGAGTTGGAAGGGAGAAGAGTTTGGAAGGTTGTTAAAGGTCAGACATCAGGAAAAGATATATCCATTGGTGAGAGAGATCAACCTTTGGTAGAGGATTATCACTCTTCTTCAAGTGATTCTGATTCAAGCAATCCTCTCATAAACTTGTTTGCCTCAGCTAGTGAAGGTCCTTCTACTGTACCGGGTAAGTTCCTTCTCCAATCTGCACCTTTGTGTTTCAATTCAAATAAAACTTTCCAAGAAAATCAGCACTTAGAGAATACCAGTCTTGTGAATCACATTCTTGAGCCCCAAAGACCTTGCACTCCTCATCAGCTTGTGTCACCCCCAAGATCACCTCCACCAAACAATATGGCTCAGCCTAGACCTCCATTTGTTGTTAACACCTTTGGTCCTATAGACTTTAGAGGAATGGATGGTTACCCAAATGTTGTCCCACAAGATGTCAGAAATAGATTGCCAAAATTCCAAGGTAACAATGCAATAACTGGTGATCAGCATCTCAAACTTTTTGTTAACATGATGGAAGATTTTGAGATAGAGTTTGAAGATGTGTATATTAAATTGTTCATTCATACACTAGAAGAGGATGCTAGGGATTGGTACAAGGCTCTTACCTAATAATTCAATTGATTCTTGGACTGAGATGAAGAATGCATTTAGGTTGCAATATGGTGACAAGACTGATCCTAGATTTCTCTTGTCTGAGTTTGAGAATATCAAGAAGAACCCCAATGAATCAGTCCATGACTTTAACACAAGGTTTAACAAAACTTTGAGAAGGCTTCCTATTAGTCTGAGGCCTTGTGATGAGTCTTGTTTAATCAAATATGCAGATGCATTTGATAAAAAGGTAGCCTATTACCTAAGAGACAAGAACCCTACCAATCTAAGACAAGCTTTCACCATGGCACTTCAAATTGAAAACAATATCAAAGCAATTGGGAAACCTCTCAAGAGAGATGGTGTAAAGTTGATAAACCCTGAAAAACCTCAAGCTAGCAAGGGTGCTGATTTAGAGGAGGTTGTGAAAACTTTGGCAGGGGCAGTCAAAGAAATCTCATATAAGTTGGCAAGAGCTGAGAAAGGAATTGGGAAAACTTCACAAGGTCAGCCAAGAGCACAAAACCATGACATATTTTCCAATCATCCTAGAGGTGATCAAAGGGCAGATGATAGAGGAAAAGGACCCATGGGGTCTACAAATAGACATCCTCAAGCACGTGAAGGAAGAGTGTTACCTGATCCCCTAACTGCTAGGGTTGCTACTGTTGAAGAAGTTGCTGATATTGATTGGTGTGATAGGTGTTTTTTACCCCATCCTCCATGTGAAGTGGACCAGCAAGATGGTGAAGTTAATAATGATGATGGTACTGATGATGATATCTGCATGATGGGTTGTTCTTCAAGTCCACAAGGAGGAGCAACATCTACTGAAGTGATAAGTGCAAGGACAGCTACAACTTTTTGGGATTGCATCAAACGGGTACAAGTCTTTCTTCCCCCTCATACTCTTGAAGTTGATGTAGTGCAAGCTTTTGAAATTCCTAACAATGACTTTGAATACTTAAGAGCTTTGATGATTAAGAAGTATGATGGTGGTATTCCTTCGGAGGAAGATAGACAATTGTTGATGAATGTTGTTGTAGCTCAAGAGAAAGATTATAACACTAGAAGCAAAGTTGTTAAAGGAGTTGGGCCTCAAGCCAAACCTAAAACACCCTTGCTCACAAGCATTCCAAAAGAAGCTCCTAGGAGAGAGACACTTGCCAAAAGCTCTGTTGTCCCAAGAAAAAATTACAGTCCTCCTCATGCCCAAGCTGCCAAGAATCCTTTTCCATGAAATGAATCTTCTTGTCTCCCTTCTAATGCTGCTTTGCCAAAGAGTGTTCCCTATGACATAGCCCAAGTATTGAGCCAAATCAAAGTGAGTGTTCCAATCATTGAGTTTCTTAGAATTCCTGAGCATAAGAAGAGAGCATTTGAGTACTTGGGGTTGAAAGAAGAGAAGACTACTCTAGGTAGAAATGTAAATGTTGTTGAGATTCCTCCTCAAATCATTGTTGACCTTGAAACACCACCAGCTGTAGAGGATTTTGGAGAGACACCTGAGGTATATTTGGGGACATATTTGGTTGATTCCCAATTGAATGTTGATCCATTCTTCACAACTTTGATCATAAAGGATAGGCTACTTCACAATTGTATGTTTGATTCCGGTGCATCATGTAATGTCATGCCTCTAGAAGTCATGAATGAGTTGGATATCAAAGTGACAACAGCCTATGGAAAGTGTATGACCATGGACTCAAGAGAAGTGCCGGTTGTTGGTTGTGTGAAGGGTTTGGTTGTGCAGCTTGCATCTTATCCCAGGAGGAATTTAAAATTGGATGTTGTGATTGTTGATTGCCCTGCCAAATGGGGTATGTTATTGTCAAGAAAGTGGGCTGCAAGTGTTGGAGGGAGTGTCCAAATGGATATGTATTTTTCCACCATTCCCATTGAGGGCAGCCTTGTCAAGCTCTATGGAGAAAAGAAAATGTTGCATCTAATTGAGGACCCAAACAATGCTTCTTATGAAGTATTATTTGTTGATGTTGATGCTGATAATTTTATTGGTTTTGCTGATGGAAAAGAACACAAAATGGATCAGTCAAAGTGCCTTGAATAGGTATGTTCTCCTTGGACCTTTCTATTTGATGGAGCTTGCTCCAAATTTGGAAATGGTGCTGGTGTAATTCTGATTTCTCCTAGCTTGGAAGAATTTGTTTTTTCCTTCAAGCTTAATTTTGAATGTACTAACAACATTGCTGAGTATGAAGCCTTGTTGTTGGGTCTGAGAATTGCATGGAAGTATGGTGTCAAGGACATCATTGCAAAGGGAGATTCAGAGCTAGTTGTCAAACAAATAAGAAAATTGTATGCTACAAAAAATCAGCGGATGAAGCAGTATAAGCATGCAGTTTGGGATCTAATTGAGATGTTTGATTCCTTCAATATTGTGCACCATGACAGAAGTTTGAATGTTGTTGCTGACAAGTTGGTAGTGTTGGGGTCAAGATTTGGAGTTTGCACCATTTCACCTTATTGTGAGTACAATGTTGAAGTGTTAACTAGGCCAGCTGTCCCTGACAACATCAAACATTGGCAAGTGTTTAATGATGATGCTCAAGTGCAAAGGTTCTTACAAAATCAAGGTGAGTTTGTAGATCAGCATATTGATTGGGAATCAATGGTATGTATGACTGAAGGAAGAGAGACTTTGTTTGGAAAAGATATTATCCAATTGAAAACTAACACCATTCCTAGAGGTCTTGTTGCTCTTGAGTCAAATTTTAGCAATGTTGATTGCATCATCAATAGAAACATATCTGCCTCAAGGGATGTGGAAGAGCATGACTTGGGAACAAAGGAAAAACCAAGAAAAGTTTGGTTGGGCAGTAGTTTAAACAAAGAAGAAAAATAGTCCTACCTCCAATTGTTGAAACAATATCAAGACTGCCTTGCCTGGTCATATTCAGAGCTGAAAGCATATAGAGAAGACTTATTTCAGCATGAGATCCCTCTTGAAACAAATGCCAAACCATTCAGATAGAAGCAAAGGCCAATTAATCCACTCCTCTCCAAAGATGAATTGAAGAAACTGAAGGAAGGGATCATTCAGCCCACAAGGTATTCATCTTGGGTTGCAAACCTTGTGCCAGTAGAAAGAAGAATGGAGATATCAGACTTTGTGTAGACTTCAGAAATATGAAAAGAGCTTCATTGAAAGACAATTATCCTTTTCCAAACATGGAGAACATCAAGTTAGTGACTGGATCTGAATTGTTGTCCACCTTGGATGGTTTCTCTGGCTACAATCAGGTTGTTGTCAAGGAGTCAGAAAGATTTAAAACTGCCTTTACCACTCCTTGGGGAACATATGTTTATGTGAGAATGCCTTTTGGTCTCATGAATGCTGGAGCTACTTTCCAAAGAGCAATGGATGTTTCTTTTTCTGGTTATATAAATGACTTCATTGCAGTTTATTAGGATGATGTGACTGTATTTTCAAGGAGCAGAAAAGATCACTTGCAACATTTGGAAAGAATGTTGATCAGATGTAGAGAATTTGGAATCTCTCTCAATCCAAAGAAGTGTCACTTTGGGGTGCAAAAGGCCAAGCTGCTTGGTCATATTGTTTCAAAGGTTGGTGTCATGATTGATCCGAAAAGAGTAGAAGCAATCAGCAAGGTGCCAATTCCAAGAACGAAGAAGGGCATCCAATATTTTTTCAGGAAAATCAATTTTATTAGAAGGTTTGTGTCCAATTTTGTTGAGTTGACTCTTCCTATCACATGCATGTTAAAGAAAGATCAAGTTATCAAATGGGAGGAGGTTGTTATTCAGGCTTTTGAAGGAATCAAGGAAGCACTTAAACATGCACCTGTCTTGGCAGCTCTGAATTACAAGAAGCCTTTCCAAATCTTCTCCTTTGCTTCTAAAAATACTATTGCATCTATTTTGCTCCAAAAGGATGAAGATGGGGCTGAGAGGCCTATTGCCTTCTTTAGCAAGGCTTTACAAGCTGCTGAGTTAAAATATACAATCATGGAAAAACAAGCATTTACCTTGGTGAAAGCAACAAAGGTTTTCAGGCCTTATATTTTAAGTTCAAAAGTTGTTGCTTATGTTCCCCACACCATGGTAAAAGACATCTTATCAGAGATGGAGATCTCAAGTAAAATATGTAGATGGGTGAACAAACTACAGGAGTATGATATGGACATCCAAACCACAAATTTGGTAAGAGGTTTGGGTCTTGCTAAGCTCATGGCTGAGAGCAACTTGCAGACTGTGGAAGTGAATGAGGTAGAGGAAGAAAGGATAGATGTTCTTGGGAAATTGGTAAGTTTTGAGTGGTACAAGGATATAATCTTTTACCTCAGACACCTATGTTGTCCTGATCATTTAAATAAAAATCAGAAAAGAGCCCTCAAGCTAGCTTCTCAAAAATACATCATCACTGACTTTGGGCTGGCTTGGAAGAACCCTAAAGGTGTCCTCTTGAAGTGTGTAACTGAAGATGAAGCTCCCAAAGTAATTTCTGATTTCCATGGGGGAGTTTGTGGAGGACACTTTGCTGGAAGGGTTACAACACACAAAGTTTTGAGAGCTGGTTATTGGTGGCCTACTCTTTTCAAAGATGCAACCATGCTAATTAGAAAATGTGAAAGCTGTCAGCATTTCTCTGGAAGAATGAAAGCTTCAGGCTCCCTTCCTTTGCAGCCTGTATCAATTGAAGCTCCTTTCAAATAGTGGGGGATGGACTTCATTGGTGAGATTTCAGACCCTTCTAGTGCTGGACATAAATGGATCCTTGTAGCCACAGATTACTTCACCAAGTGGGTAGAGGCAATCCCCACCAAGAAAGCAACACACCAAGTTATTATGGACTTCTTGTTGAATAATATCATATGCAGATTTGGTGTGCCAGTCAAGATTGTGGCTGATAATGCCATGTGTTTTAGAGCTAAACCTTTGATGGCAATGTGCAAGGAGTATGGAACCAATCTGACTTATTCTTCAAACTATAACCCCCAAGGGAATGGACAAGTTGAGTCCAACAATAAGAATTTGTTAAAGATCATTAGGAGGACCTTGGAGTTGAACAAGAGAAAATGGGGTGAACAACTGAAATTTCCAGTTTGGGCTGATAGAATCACTGCCAAGAGAGCTACTGGTAAGAGCCCATTTGAATTGGTGTATGGAACTCAAGCTCTGATGCCCTTACATCTGCAATTATCTTCATTTCAGTTTGTTCAACAACTTGAGGATCAAGAGGTCAGTCCATATGAAGCAAGGATTAATCAGATTGTGGAGCTAGATGAAGAGAGAAGAGCATCCCACTAGAGGCATGTCAGATTTAGAGAGAAGTTGAAAAGATTGTTTGACAAGAAGGTCACTCCTAGGGCCTTCAATATTGGAGATCTGGTTTTGTTATGGGACAACAGAAATGAAGATAAGGGCAAACATGGAAAATTTGATGCATTATGGATGGGCCCTTACTCCATTGATATCAGAATTGGTGAGAATACCTTTTTTCTCAAATATTTAGATGGGGAATTGCTTGAACTGCCTGTTAATGGTAGGCATCTGAAGCATTTCTTGGATTAATCCCCAAATTTGAGGTATGCACCACTTGTACAGTGTATAGTGTTTGGTTTTTCACTCTATTTTTGGTGTTTTTTCGGTTTGTGGTTTGCCTTGGTGTGTGGCAGCCATTTTTGTCTGGTTCTCGACTGGTCTTTGGTGGTTTTGGCTCATGAATCCTTTGCCCAATGGATTATTTTGGCACTTGGTCTACTTATTGTTCTTGTGGCACTCACTGGGAGTGCCCATCCCCGAGCAAGAGCCGATGTTGGTGTCCATTTTGATCCTCTGTTATTTTCCCATCTTTCCCCTTTGTTCTACATGCTCAAAAAATGTTTTTCTTCAAGTTTGGTGGTCTGCAAGTTTCCCCATCCAGATTGAATGCTTTAAATGGCTCATAAACCTATTATTTTGCCCCAACTTGAAATAAAAATATATGTAGACTCTATTTTATGCCCTAAATTTCCAAATCCACGGGCCTCTGTCATTTTTTCCATTTTCCCGGCCTGTGGAGCTTGAATTTGCTTGTTTTGTACTTATGTACCCTCAAAAATCCTTCCCCATGGTCAAAATTTTCTTGAAACCACTTCCCATATGTTTTTTTGACCAAAAAATCCTTTACCCACGAGAAAAAAATCAAATTCAGGCGTCCTTAGCAAATTCTGTGTTTTTTGACGATTGTACGGGTGTCATTTGACCATCAAAATTAAGCTCAAACAACGTCTCCTACGTGGCCGCATCTGGTTGGACAAGGATCAGTGGGGTTTCTTTGAAAAACTTGGCCTTTTTTGGCTTTGGAAAAAAAATCAACATTACCCCCACAACTCCGCAGAAGGACATGTGCTGTGTTCTTATGCCAAGGTGGGATGGAAGGCGGGTGGGGAACTTAGGCAATTTTTGCATTTTTGGTGAAAAGGAAGAAAAGTAGAGGAAAAGGCACGTGGGTCCGCAATGGAGCAAGGGGTGGACACGTGGAGGGCATAGGAGGAAGTATGGGCCACGGAAGAAAAGGGCAAATTTTTCCCTTTTTGGTCAAAAAGACTTAGAGTAAAGAATTAAGCCACGAGTCGAAATGAAGCCACATGGAGACACGTGGTGAAGGCAGAGCGGGTCTGCGGGCCGACGAAGGAAAAAGGAGATTTTTTCCCTTTTGCAAAAAATACTTAGAATGGAAGATTTGAGGCATGGCTCCACGAAAAATCAGAACAAGACACGTGGTGAGGACGGGATCGGAGGCACAGACCCGTGGGGAGAAATGAGAAAATTTTCCCTTGGTGAAAAAAGGTGCTAAAATGTGGAATAAGCCTGTGGATTTTTAACGATAGAGACGCTGACACGTGTCAAGGACAGAGGAGGAGGTGCGGACCCACAGGGAAAAAAGTGAATTCTTTCCGAACTCCAAAAAAAGGGTCAAAATGGGTAGAATTGAAGCGCGATTTCAATGGGACCCACCATATGCCACGTGTCATCACCAAATTTCAAGGGCGGAGGGGCGGAGAAAAAAGTCAATTTTTTCCATTTTTTCCAAAAATGTTAAAAAGTCAAAAAGTGAGCCCGAATTCATTCCCAATTGTATTTTGACATGTGGAGGGCCTATATTGAAGGAGGAGCATATCAAGGGTAACCATACATTTTCATTTTTGGCCGCCATTTTTGCTCTAGGATGTGTGGAAATGTGAATTTTTTGTCATTTTTCATCGTTTTTTTTTGAATTTGTGTCTTTTGTGCCTGCAAAGATCAATGCAAGTGGTTTTAGGGATTAATTTGTAGATTTGAGGTGTTTTTGAAATAAATTTTTACTCAGGCCCCTGCAAAACGTGAAATATCAAATTATAAAGTTGCAGAATCAAATTTTGGAATGATAAGGATGAAATGATGAAATGAAAGGGGTCTGCATGCTTGGAGAATGAAAAACGTGCCTCCATAATGGATAATGATGAAGGATTTGTAATGATTCACCATTTTAGAAACACCTGGCAACTTTTGTTGCAAATTTGTTAAATGTCCCTATCTGCGAATCATGTTGGAATTTTGTAACAAACTTGATGGTGGGCATATTCTTTTCATGGGAAAGAAGGATCAAATGTAATTTAAAGTTATATAATGCATGTTTTGAGACATGCAAAAGGTTGGAGAAACTTAGAAATTCACAGAAAAAATTGGGAAGAAGCCCATTCTCTGAGAAACCGCCTGAGAACCATTTCTAATTCCTTTTTTCATCAGATTTGTATCATGTTGAGTTGGTTTCAGTTGTAAATCCATCAACAAGCTTTGAGATTGTTCTTATAACATTCCCCTGCTGATAAATTTGGTCATTCTAGATTATTTTGTGTTGTCTCTTGGCAAAATTTGCATGTACTTATGTTTCAAAATATTTTCAATTTGTGTTTCTTACTCCTGTTATAGTCTTGTGTTTAAAATCTCTCTTGATCATACATGGTCGAGCACTTCTTGTTGATAGTTTAGTGGCATCTGCAGTCTTACATTTAGAAGAGCTCTCATCTGATAAAGAGATAAACATATTTAAAATCACTTTACCTTCTTTGAATTCAGAGACTGTTTGTAAACCTTTGGGTGCACCTTAGGACATGATAAAATAGATATTTCTGGATACTTTTTTGGTTCATCTGCTTCAAGATTTTGTGGCAGGTTGTTAAAGATTGTGTGGAAATGTGCAAATCTGGGCCTCCATTTGGTGCACATATCCTGGTTGAAGGAGTACCTTAACCCCTTTGAAGCATTCTGTTGTTTAGGTGTTACAAATTTCTTACAAAGGTCCTCAAAGAATCTAGAAAATTCTGGTTGGTCTTGTCTAAAATATCCCACCAAAAATTTCATTTAGAATAACTAATCTTGCCTCATACTACCCCTGCATTGCATTGTGTGTCAACAAAAGAACACAGTCCATTTACAAAAATGCACAAAGCAAATCAGGATCATACCATGTCTCTAGCAGCCTCAGCCTTGGCTTAAAAGCATTTCCATCATTTAGTAGTGATAGCTCTGTTGAGTTTGAATAATGGAAAATTCATCATGTTTTCCCAAGGCCATCTCCATACAATATGCATAGTATAAGGATATCTCCACCTCCTTCACAAAACAGAGGCTACAATATAGGTTCTCTTACCTTGGTTGAAAGGCACAACCTAAAATAGTGAGGATTAGATCAAAATCCTTTCACTGTGTTATCCATATCTCCACAAATCTGAGTGCCAGTTAGATCATATCCCCAGCTACAAAATGACATACATCAAGATCTATCTGCCTTTAAGCTTCATGCCATATTTCTGAGGCTGCTCAAACTGAGAAGGAGAAAAAATTTGGGTACCAACAGAATGGATGCCATACCTCATCGAATTTGGTGGTTGAGCAACCTAAAATGTTTCTTTTAATATGGCGAAATATTTAATATTTTTCACCCACATAACCTCATCAAATTCAATAAATCTAGTTTCTATGTGTAGTACATGATGATACCTTTCCAAAAAGTCCAATTTTGTGAAATTTGGAGTTACATGGAGAAATTTACGGCCTTCTGAAGTTATGGGTGTCATACTTCAATAAATGCGAGTGGTTGAACTATTAGATCAACCCTATGTCAAGTTTGCAACCATGCTAAACATCCCCCAAAATCCGAAATGAAGGAACAATAACATCGAAGCTCTGACCGTTCTTTACACCGTGAGAAACCCGCAACATTGTCGGGAAACAATGTTTGTCGAGCAACCTAAGAAACCCGACACATAAGAGCACCTTTTAGGAATTTGAAGTCAACCAACATGAAACATTTTTGACCTGCACGTATGTCATTGACCACCAGAAACCCGACATAAGGAAATCAGGGTTTGGGATCAAAAAACAAGTAGCATATGACATGCAAATGTGTCGTGATGTTCTGATGTTGAAGGAACCCGAAAAACCTGAAACATTTGAGACCATCGGGTTTCGGACGTGGAGAATACATTGCATAAAACATGTAATTTCCCTATGATGTTTCGATGCACGTAAAACCCAAAAAACCAATACAAAGGAAGTTCTTTGATACTTAGTCAATTTTTGAAGATTTTCATAAAAATGGATTTTTTTGACCAAGTATGGCCCCGAATGGATTCACAAGGATGGGAGTAAATTTCCTAAACCACTGCAACCTTTCCAAAATGTGAATTTTCCCATTTCTAATCAATTTGTATTACCTCAAGTCCAAGATGGAATTGCAAGTTATCAAAATATCCTGAGGTGGGGGGGGGGGGGGGGGGCGTATTTTGGATAATAGAAGGCTCAGAAAGTTCAAGGTCCGTACGTGGGCGAATGCAAAGGTGTTACCAAAGGATTAAAATGTGTGAAAAGACTATGATGAGAAAGGAGGAAAAATGCAAAGAGCACGCAATAGAATTGGTGGTTGGTAGAAAATGACAAAGATGTCGTAATTGTCTTATCAATGTGGATGACATGGATTGGACAATCAGAGGATCCCAACAACCAAGTCAATGTGGCACAATAAGGATGACCAAACACCAGAAAGGTGGTCAAAGCATTCATGAGCTTGAATTAAACTTTGGATTTGGGCAGGAAGATCTATAAGCATGTAAGAGCTTGCAAGGAAAAAGAAGCAAAAAAGTGTGATTATTTAAGGAGGTTGAGTTCACCCTTTGTAGGTTGTTGAACCCAGAACCAGTTGTGGCTAAGTTGTTGAACCCAGAGGGTGGGTAGTCAAGGGCAAGAGCGGAAGTTGTTTTATCATGCATGTAAGGCACATTGAAGACCAATGTAGGTTAGGTCCTTAGGGGAAAACACCCAGAGTATGTACAATCTCCACGAGAGAGTGTGTAAGCACCATATAAAACAACTGCATGTTGATGTCGTAAAGGCTTTGACATAAAAACAAGTTTGCATCATGTTTTGTATCGCATTGTGTGACTCTATAGCAGTGACAAGAGTATTGTCATATGCCCTACTTTTATTTAGCTAAAAGTTATTTTACTAAATTTTAATAAATCTTTTAATAAATAATGATAATAATATTTCATTAAAATTGTAATTGACCATTTAAATATTTACATTATAGAATTATTTGAAATAAATATAGCTCTTATAATTATCATACATGTAGTTTTTTTTTATATAGGTATAAATTTGAGGGTATTTTTTCAAAGGGGTCCTCTCCCTTTTTACAATCAACATCAATGACTATCATCAACCATTATCATGCATATAACCACATAGTGTTATCTCAAATTTGAATTTGGGTGGAGCTACACACAATCAACCCATTTTCACCAACCCACCTACACCTCATTGAATAGAAATTTTGAAGTAAATTTTTTAACATTTTCTCTAAGTGTGATATAGAAGTGAGCTTGAGTTTTTGTAATGTCTGCCAAACCATTCACATATAAAACATCTTATTAGAATTTACTTGGTACACAGAAAACAAATTTAACCCATACCTCGAAGTATTTATAGGACTACTTATTGAAAGTCTCCTATAAATTTTATTGTGAAGAAACTTGACTTATTGATTACAAACTCCAAATTTCTCACCACTAACCCAAACATTCGAATCCATTATAAAAAGAAGTATCCTATGCCGGATAACCTTTTTATGGGACAAAATTGAAGCATAATATATGGGATAACTATCCCGTACCATTCCAAAATGCGACAAAATTTAAAGGCCGGGGGTCTGTCCCGTTAATCACGGCACATACTTTTTAGGGAGACTGAGACCTGCAAACCTTCAAATCCATTATAAAAAGAAGTATCCTATGCCGGATAGCCTTTTTATGGGACAAAATTGAAGTATAATATATGGGATAACTATCTCGTGCCATTCCAAAATGCGACAAAATTTAAAGGCCGGAGGTCTGTCCCGTTAATCACGGCACATACTTTCTAGGGAGACAGAGATAGAGACCTGCAAACCTTTGAATCCATTATAAAAAGAAGTATCCTATGCCGGATAACCTTTTTATGGGACAAAATTGAAGTATAATATATGGGATAACTATCCCGTACCATTCCAAAAATGCGACAAAATTTAAAGGCCGGGGGTCTGTCCCGTTAATCACGGCACATACTTTTTTAGGGAGACAGAGACCTGCGTGATAAATGTCTATCTACATCGCCCGAGAAGAAATTATTAGAGATGGGCCATACCAGTTTCCCTATTTCACAAATCTTTCGTGCGTGACAAGTTTCGGTCGATTGTTAAACGAGTACATAAATAACTAGACTAAAAACTTTGCTCGCGTCTGACTCCCTTAATCAACGAAAACAGCTCAGATTTTCATTATTTGCGAGTGATGGATGTTCACCAGCGAAGTCTTAATAACAATTCCGCTGCTCTGTATTTGTTTATTGGAGTGGCGGCTATTCTGGCATTCCTTGGCTTTGCATTGCTCATGTTCGCTTGGTGCGGCTTGGCCAATGGTATTCTGACTACCATTGAGTCTTTGCAGTCTGGCCCTGTAAAACCTGAGGTCATATGCACTGGGGATGACCTGGTTCAGGATCAGGATAAAAATGTGCTAGTGATTATGCCTGGTGAGCAGAATCCCACATTTCTGGCCGCACAACTGTCATCTGTGGCTCATAAACAGAGGATTGTAATGTGACCTGTAGCTATAACTGCTACTGCTTCTTTTTCTACTTAAGCATTTCTGTTACAGTTGAGTTAGTATGTGTTTCATATGTATTTTTGTTTTATGTGTTCAATTGGAGAGAGTCCCATTTTGAAATGATTCAAAATAATAAATTTGAAATACACTGGGGAAAAAAGTTAGACATAAACATGTACATTACATTTTCTCAAATTTGTAAAAATATGATGTATCAGTATGTGATTGGGCACTTTACACCATTGATGGATACAAGTTGTATAATACTAGCGCTTGTACCAAAAGGAGTTGTAATGTTACCCCCATAGTAAAAGTATGAGGGGTTGTAGAGCTGTTGAAGCGGTTTTAAGATACATTAAAGAGGTATGTCTGTCCTGGGTAGTAAGACACGTAAGGTTTGTAGAGTTGTTGAAGCAATTCCAAGACGCACTGAAAAGGCATATCCAACTTCGACAACAAGGTAACAAACTTAGGTACCATGCAACTAATCGATAATTATGTTAGTGAGATGACCGCCTCTAGTGCGGTTGTGCCCCTATTGGCACAAGTATCACAATATATTATTGTGGACTGAGTCAAGCAACCCAGGCAGAATTGATTTTTTGAACGAATGTGGAGTTTTAGAGTCGTGGAAACAATTCCAAGGTGCATCAAGTTTGTAATGCCTAGCATGTCCACTGCCGCCACCTCTAGCGGTGTCAACAATGTCGTTCAAGCTAAACACAGAGGTTGGGGAGTTACTATTATGGACATGATACTATATTAGTGAGAGGGCCACCTACATTAAAGTGTCACCCCTATTGATGCAAGCATCACAATAAACTATGATCACATCTAAGTCTTCGTGACACCATTTGTCACTTATCAATAAGAAACTTACAAAGAAAGCTATGAAATTATTAATTATTCATATTTCTAAACACATAAACACATGTAAATGGCCGTCAATGTTAAACATGGGTTGGAGTCATGACCACAAAGTGTCCCTCACCTTCGATATATCGAATGGACAATCAAAAAGTCATGTAATCTCCTCCCAACACAGCTATCACATAGACATTAATAAATTTCCCACCACATTAATATGCCACATATTTATTTCACCTTAATAAACCCCATTCCAAAAACAATACAAATACATCTTATAAGGATAGATTAATAAAAAAAAATAGGAACATAAAACACTAGAAATCGACAAACATTAATGTTAATGGAGAACTTCGTTAACATGTGTAAGGTGGTTTGGGCAAAGAGGAAAACTTACGAGAGGCCATGTGGAGATATTTAAGCCTTCACTTTTATTTTCCTGTATTATTGGTTGAACTCCTTTGGCCATACTCAGAAAGTAGTTCCCTATGGTGTTTTGTTTTTCATTTTTTTGGTTTTTTGAAGACAATTTAGGATGCCATTCTAAATATCCCATTTTGATAGAGGCCATGAGGATCCTAACAAACGTTGTGGCTTCTGGCTTTACACCTATTGTAATAAAATAAAATATTAGTGATGAAAATGCAAGAAAACTAGTAAATTGTTCTCTTATGCTAATCTTCTCAAACAAAACCTCAGATAGAGCAATAAATGGAAATGAAAGAGAAGGCAAATACCTACACTTACCTAAAAGTTGCAACGCTCCTCCATTGATGTGTTAGATTTGCTCTTGGATGGGGATTGGATTGAACTTGATTGTTTGCTTCATATTTTGGAGACACTTGGGCAACACCTCCCCTTATTTTTTCTTGGATTGCTAGATGCTTGATGAAGGATGAGTTGATTGGATTGGATGATTGAAGATTGAATGATTGAATGATAATAAAGATATTGTTATGGATTATGAGACACCTTCCAACTAGCTCTCACGGAGGAGGAGAGCTCAATTTATAGCTTATGGATGGGAGAATGGAGGCTAGAGATTGATCCAAGTAGGATGAGGATCAATGGTTAGAATTGATGAGAGGATTGGAGGATTCTAGAACGGAGAATTCTAGAATTTGTGTCTCCTTGCATGGCGTTCATCTCATATCTTGTTGGTATTTCCATGTGTTTTGAAACGACGACTCGCAGATCCTATGAATCTCAAACCATTTAGAAAAGCTACGCTGATTACTTTGTCAATACTCTAGGGCACGAGTTTCCTGGTATTTTTTTGCTATGCACACTGCTTTTTCATTAGACCTAAGTGCCCTCTATCCTTTCGCATGCATATAAAAATTTCTTGGGGCATCATTTTAAACCCTTGTCATTTGTCAAAAAAATTGGGATTACATCTCGATAACAAATTATTTGTGCAACTATCTTGAACATTGTTAGTTTGAGTGTGTGTGATTGTACTTATTTCCCTGTTAGATGAGTTTGTTTGCTTCTCCTATTGCATTGCATGTTTGTATGTTGCATGGAGTTTCTACTTTAGCAATGGACATTTGTTTGTATCTTGGCTTTTCATGTCATTTTATGCTTTCGCCGTATGCTTACATTTTAATAAGGATTGATGATGAGGATTCTAAGAAAAATGATGATTACAATTTTTTTATGTAAGCATTGGTTTGTGGATAGCTCAATATCCCTTTTTCTTGATGTTTTCTCATCTTCTCTTCACACTTTTTCTTTCTTATGTTCTCTTTTTTATCATCGATCGAGAGATTGACGTTGCACCAAAAGACCGGCCTGATAGTGCCCAATACAACCGTGGCACTTAAGGGTGGGTTTCACGTCCATCGGAGGACCGCTCGAGTTAGGACACGTGGCCAAGGACTAATGGGGCACAACCCCTACCTTGCACAAGAGTTGGCGGATGTCCCACCGGGACATCACATAGCCCACTACACCTAGACCATTTCTAAGAACTCTCCTCCTTCCTAACATAAACTATAGCATTTTTCTTAGGGTTTAGAGATTATTTCATTTTTTCATTGGGTTATTGCTTTACCATTACACTACACACACCAAACATTGAGTAAATGGGAAGAACCATTGGCCTTGAAGCCATTAATGGTGAGCTCCCATTCTCATAATCACAAACTGATTGCTTAGAATCTATCTAGGTTAATCTTGTCATTTTATGCTTTCGCCGTATGCTTACATTTTAATAAGGATTGATGATGAGGATTCTAAGAAAAATGATGATTACAATTTTTTTATGTAAGCATTGGTTTGTGGATAGCTCAATATCCCTTTTTCTTGATGTTTTCTCATCTTCTCTTCACACTTTTCTTTCTTATGTTCTCTTTTTTATCATCGATCGAGAGATTGACGTTGCACCAAAAGACCGGCCTGATAGTGCCCAATACAACCGTGGCACTTAAGGGTGGGTTTCACGTCCATCGGAGGACTCGCTCGAGTTAGGGACACGTGGCCAAGGATTAATGGGGCACAACCCCTACCTTGCACAAGAGTTGGCGGATGTCCCACCGGGACATCACATAGCCCACTACCCCTAGACCATTTCTAAGAACTCTCCTCCTTCCTAACATAAACTATAGCATTTTTCTTAGGGTTTAGAGATTATTTCATTTTTTCATTGGGTTATTGCTTTACCATTACACTACACACACCAAACATTGAGTAAATGGGAAGAACCATTGGCCTTGAAGCCATTAATGGTGAGCTCCCATTCTCATAATCACAAACTGATTGCTTAGAATCTATCTAGGTTAATTTTAAAGCTTTCAAGAGTACACGATTACTAAATATGTTAGATTTGATTGTTTCTTTCAAGATTAATGTATGCAAAGTGATGAATCCTTGTTTATCTCTTATCTGATGGTCCATTGATCAGTTTGTTTAAAGCTTTTGGGGTTTCTTAAGTGTTCTTACCCCATTTCCATAGCTTTTGCAACTTTTTATTGAACACACCCATATTGCAAGGTGATGAATTTAATGTGCACGCTCTTCACTTAGAGATATTAAAATTTGCATGTAATGTGAGACCCAGTGCTTCAATATATCAGAGAGCACATTTTGTAGTTGAATCAAAGCTTTATTAGAAGTTGTCTGCAAAAATATGCCTCACATCGCCATACCGCACACTGCCTTCTTTCCCATCCATTTTTGAACAAGTATGAACACCAAGCCTATGACCTATCTCATATCTTGACTCTATACATTTATAGGATTTTTCATTCTTATTCTTACTAGTAAGGATTGAGATTAGTGCATTGAAAAAAACTTTTTGTAAAGCCACTAAGATGTAGTGCTTCACACTTTACATTGATTCATGTTTAATTTTGGTTTGGCAAATAAGAAAATGGAAATCAAATCATTTTTATTGTTTCCAATGTCAGATGTATCTTTTTCCAGCATTACAGGGATGCAAAGTGTAGTGTTCATGATCCCATATTGGATAGCATGTTTCCTTTGCAATTTTTCATGTGTTATAAAATTGTTTGGGTAGAGGATGCTTCAAATTAAGGTCATTTTAGTTGTTTTAGTTTGTAAACTAGATCAACTATGGCTCAATTACACATTTCTAGCTATGAATGTTAAGGACAAGTTTTCTATAATGGTTATGTCAGTTATAAGTTTGTCTCGGATGAATGACGACTTGGTAGTATATCTTACCGAAGTAATTATTTTACTCCTAGCTATTTGTTTTTTAGGTTAATCTATAATGCCCTTCAGTGATTACCAGTTTATTTTTGAGACTTCTTTAGAGAAGATGCAATTCATGCTCATCATGAAATTCACTCAGATGTTTAACACTAGATATACTAATTTTTTTTCCAGACCAGTTTCTTTGGGCTTAGTTTAACAGTTATCAACTTAAGCATTATAATGTGTACTATACTTTACACTGTACATTGTTGTGTCAGGTAATGATTTTGTTTTGATGTTCAACAACCCACCAGTCTGAAAAGGTTTGGTAGGGCATTTGGGTATTTTGAAAGAGTTTGTGAAATAAAATCCAAAAAATAAGAAAATATAATAATGTATAAAAATATACGGATACCCATACAAAATTTATAACAATACAACAAGATAATGACATGAAATTAATAGATTAAGACATATATTGTTTATTATTTGTGAGTTCATAAGTACCTTATTTTTCCTTTTTTATGTGCGTTGAATGTTTGAATTTATTAATTAAAGATTTGGGTTCATGGTTTGATTTAGACACCTTTGGTAGACTTGAAATTTTCTGAGTAGAGACCCCCCAATGGGTGACTGGAAAATACGCCCCAAAATCAAATGTAATAATTAATCAAAATGAGAACCTACCTCTGAGCACTAGATTTTCAGATCAGAAGAGTGATCATGGCTTGTACTTACCATTTATGTCAAGGTTAGTATCGACAACGATCCACAAAAAAATGGTCTCTTCTAAACGATGCAGCAGAAAATCACTTTACCTTGTCTTATGCACAATAACCGTTCCTATGAAAATGAAGGCCTTCTACCAACATTATCTATTTACCTAAGCAAGAAATTATAGTTTATGGAAGCTTATGTATGCAGGTTCTTATTTTAGTAAGTGTATGTGGATTTGAAGAATTGCACCTTCACAAGTGTAAATTATACTACCATATCAATGGGGAGTTTGATCCTTGCATTTACCTTTATATCATCTATTATTCGTAGGTATCAAGTTCAGTTAACAATTTATATTGAAAATAACTGTGTATTCTTCATATCTAGACAAGGAAAAGTTCTCGGTACCCTCATTTCTATTAGAGGAGCAATAATAGTTTCTCTATCCCATGAATGCATGCCTTTGAAAAATTTAGTTTGATGGAGAGTCAAGCTGATAGTTCTCAGCTCTTTCTATTGTTCAAGTGTGCATTATAATACACGGTAAATACAAAAATGTAAATTTCTATACGAAAATAGAATTTATGTATAAAAGGGAAGTATGGTTGAAAGAGAGCATAATTGCCCCATATGTTGTTCCGTGCACAGACTCGTATTAAATTTGTTCAAGTGAAAATCATTCAATGAAAACGTAAACTAATATTTGTAAGTAATACTATACTTTGTAATATGAATAAAATTCCATTGAATATGGAAATATAAATAAAATCCAAAAAATTGTATGCCCCCGGAGAGAAGCTTGTATAGTTTGGGAAGGGATTTTAACAAACTAAAGGCATACTTCAACCGATATACCCTATAGTTGAACTCTACATAATTTGGAAATACAAGTCGACAAAGGGAGACAAGTAGCTATAGTGGCAAGTTCTACAACATAACTAATCGCCAAAAAAAACCAATTGAACACATTATGATTAGCATCCTGTTTACAACATTACATGTAAATTTTCCTTGGAATCAATTTGACCATCTCCAGATAAATGCTCCATGATACTTTTAGTAAAAATATTTGTTTTGTTCATGCATAAAAAATTTGAATAATGAATATCAATCAACACAAGCTGAAGACTTTGAGCAGCTGGCTATTAAAAAAATTCTCCTCCAAAGCCCACTACATTTATGTGTAGAAGGACTACCTAGGTAAGTGCAAAAATTTGGGGGGCCAAAAAGCAGACAAAAACCTGAAAAAAGTAAAATGTGTACGTGTTCTAATATAACACGATCGCGTTTTAAATTGTCAGGTTTGGGATTTACCGAGGCATAACGCATACGTGTTATAATGTGTACACATTACATAATGCGTACACGTTATGCCTACTATAAAGAAAAAAAGAGGCCCGAGCCTCTATCATTTCATCTCACTCAAACGTGAGTTTCAGAGCTTAACCATGCCCTCGCGTTTTTTCATTCAGTTGGATCTCAAGCTCAAAGGATCATTTCTGGATTGCCGAAAAGATCCAAATCAACAATGGTGGCACGAAGAAGAGGTAAGCACAATTATTATGTCAAAATTTCATTGAAATATGATAATTATAGATTAAAATTTGAATTGAATACATATTTTTTATTGTTACAGTTAGAGCTCGAGGGAATTAACCACAACCAAACCCTGTTATTTATGTCATCCCTCCCAACACTACCATAATTGCTAAACATCCCCCGGGTAGTCAAGAAGATTTAGTAGCCCACATAGTTGAAAACAAAATTGAAATTGAGGATTTAATCAAAATAATGAGGGATTCACAATCTACAAACCCCCACCGCACCTCTCTTACAAACACATTGAAGGCATTATTTTTTCAAGTTAACGTGGCAACGGGGAAAATTAATCATTGGACAACTTATAGAGAGGGTTGTAGGGTTTATTATTCCAACAAATTGTCATATGTGAATGTAAAGAAAAAATAAAATTCAAAAGACCTCATATGCACCTTATTCACAGACCCCCACACTAATGTTCATGTTCCGTTGTCGTGTAAATGGTTTCTCATCCATTGGTGTAATAATAATTTGATTAAAAATATTTTTTGGGATCGATGGTGGATGGTGTTTGATTTTCCACCTTGTAATAACAACGAGGTGCCACTATAATTTTTGAGGAAACTCTATTGTGATTTTATCCTCAACGAGATCCCAAATTATTTTGATTTTCGAGATTTCCAGGGCCGAGGAAAAGGATCTGCATAGGATAGACCAGGTGCACAACGTGCACCTATTCAACAAGGTAGATTCCCCGCACAGAATCCCCCTCACCCTAAGATTTTCCCTCAAGCAGTGAAGGAGACAGTAGAGATTGATACATTCCACACTCTTCAGGGGCTATCTATGACCCTTGTTCGACATACGAGGGAGATTTCTGAGCCAGATGCTCGTAGAGGTTCACAGAGTATTCCCTCAGGGAGTACTAACATGAGGCCACATCTTTTCTCATCATGTGGTATCATATGTTTGGCACCCGAGGAGGACGATACTTTCAAGTGTACTAATTTTGGTGCACCTAGTGCTAGGGGTGCACACGATAATGTCACTATGTCATATGTCCTTTTGAGTGAGACATTTGGATTACATTCATCGGCGTAACCTTCGCAGGTAAATTTGTTATGTTTTATTATGTGTGTTACAAAAAGTTTGGAGTACTTTATTTACTTATATATGTTAAATTTTTGAAATAATTGTATTTGTACATGTATATGCATTGATATTACAGCGCGCGGGAGGCGCATCTTCATCCCGATCACAGGCGGCGGGCACCATGCATACACATACATTCAAAGAGGCAATTTAGAATGTTAATTATGTAAAATTTTCACATACATGTGTGTTGTCCCCTCAATTTTCCCCCCTTTTTGAAATCCAATTTCATGAAAATTGAAGTCTTACCATGGAAGAATTCGTGTTTCGAGCCCCTCAAGTACTAATTTTGACCCCCCATGGCATTTTATACATTCCCTTAGTCTACAGTCCATTATAATGTTCTATATATTTATCATGGATGGGAGGGGGTTTATGATCTTATTTTATGAATTTGAAGGATGTGCAAACTTGCATTCTTCGCATATTAACCTTGTGTAGAAAAAAAATATTCATCGGGTGCAAAACTAGCAGTTTTCCCATTCTCTGCAATTTTCTACATTTTTTTTCCCCTTCAAATTATTTCTCAGAAGGTGAATCTACATGTTTTCTTCTCATTGGATGTAGTTGGATGGGTTCTTTTTTGAACTTATCAGTTTTGGTGATTTTGGAAAACATGTTATATTTGCCCCCCATCTCCGTAGGTCTCTAATTGGATGGAGAAGTTTTGGTAGAATTTCAGGGTGATGGATCCATTTTATTTTCTAAGGCATTATGGGCAAAAGGGAGAAAATTTCTAAAATGACCCGTAGCCCTACTCATGCAAAGGGACATGTGGCCATTTTTTAGTTCATATGCACTTTTGGCGGACCGGCAGAGGAATTTAAGATTTTTAGATTTTTTTCCACAAAGGGTGAAAAGTTCTAAAATGACCCACGGCCCCGCTCATGCGAAGGGATAAATTATAAGTTGAGGCCCTTAGAACGAATAAAAAAGGGATACATGGCCTACATTGAAAATTCAAAGGCAGAGGTATGAACTTTCGGGGGAAAAGTTGGAATTTTCCCATTTTAAAAATAGATAAAGTATAAAAGTGAAGCACATCCCCGTAACCAATCATGTGATGCCATGAGTTGAAGAATGAAATCAAGATAACGGGCCAGTGCAGAGGAAAATGAGAATTTGAGGTGTGAACCCATTTCCAATCAGGGTGTGCCACATGTTCATGTTAAAAAATAAAGGCGGGCCAGTGGAGGAATTTTAGAATTTGAGATTTTTGTCTTAAAAAGGCTTAAGTAGAAAACTTGAGCTACATTTCCTTAATCACTCATGCAAAGCAACGTGTCTAGCCTTTGGTGGGGATGCGGAGGAACAGGGAAAAATGAAAAATTGTGCTTTTTTTCCAAAATGTCTTAAAATGATGAATTTTTTCCCCAGGCCCATCGTTGCTTGGAGCTTGCCACACGTAGGGTCCAATTTCAAAGATGACAAAGGGAAAGAGTGGCCAAAATTCACTCATCTGGGTTTTGACACCATTAACGAACCAGAGCTCCAAAGGATACAAATGTGAACCATTCTTTATTCTTCTCTCTCTGTTTCCTTTTCTTTTATTCATGAGATGAATTTTTGGTTTTTTTTTGAGCCAAATTGACAAGTTTAAAGAGATGTAAAGTTTGGTTATTAGAAAAAAGAGTTTATTAGGCATATGTAATGAAAAATGGGGGAAAACTTACTAGTAAGCACTTGAGTGTTATGGAAGTGGTTAAAGGGTAGAAATGGCAGAACCACATGAAGAATAAAATCATTAGATGCCCCCTGCTACAGTAATCATGCTCGAAATGATGAAATATTCACCTTTTTGAACCTCTGGTTTTCATGAGTGCGTTTGTTTCATGTCACTTTCCAAAAACGGATCTACAACAAAGATTATTCCTTTTGGATATTCTTTTCTTGGGGACAAAGTATGGATGTAAATGAATTGTTATAAGAACATGTTTTAGCCATGGAAAAAAGGGATTCTATTTTTCTGGTAACATTGAAAATTTGGGATTAATTCAATATAGAAGCTTTCTTTCTCAAATCTACTATTATCTCTCTCTCTCGCCTTTCTCAATTCAATGGATCATTGGTCTTTGAATTCAAAAGAAACTTTGTGTTCTTATCAATGTAATCTTTAGAAATTTGTGTCTGTAGATTCACAATCGGTGGTAAAGTGATTGATATTTTTCTATATTTTCTTGGTTCAATATGAGTAAGGATATATTTTCCTACCTATTCTCTTGAAAACATTGTCATTTTATTCCTTCCTTCATCTCTCTACTCTTCCAATCCTTCGTATTGATAATATTTTAAGTATGAAAACATTCCAGAATATTAGGGTCCAAACATTGAGAGTTGTATATTTGTACATTTGTTTTTCCTGCTTTCAATAAGGGAACCTCTCCCATTAAAGAGGAGGGACACGTTTTTCCCCTGACTATGGTTTCTATCCATGTTCCATTCTAAAACCCAATAGTTTTTTGGCAACTCCGTTGGGGAATTCATTACAAATGAATTCCATTTTTTGAATAAAAACTTCCCGATCATATTTAATCTGGTGACTCCAAGATACACTCAGGGTAGAAGAACCCTTGGGGAAGAAGACCCTAATTTGCAACTTTTGGATCATCAAGGTTTCTCTCCCCCTTCATCAAGAAAAATTACAGGAACAAGATTATGTAAGCACTCCTCCTGCTAGAGACAAAAATTTTGGGGAGTGACATCCCTCAAGATCAAATCAGTCCTAATTTGCATGCTTTAATTCTCACTGGTGTTTCAGTTCCTCTCCAAAAAATCTTTCCAAGGATGGCAGCTCCTCTACCTTGGGGCCAAAGGGTTGAGACCTCTCTGCTCTTCCCAAGCCATTGTATGAATTGCCTAGAGGTAATAGAAATAATTTCCCTAAATTTAGAGGTGATGGGAAGGTTTATCAAGATGAGACATATTGCAGCCTTCATTGTTGCTTGTGGTGTTCTCAAAGTTAAACGTGAGGATATCTATATAAGATTTTTTGTAGAGACATTGCAAGATAATACTCCTGATTGGTTCTATCATCTTCTTGTTAGGTCGATCACTAATTTGAATACCATGAAAAATCAGTTTGAGTAGCATTTCAAACCTACTGAAGATGTGCATGCTCTGTTAGCACAAATTTATCATATCAAGAAGGAACACATTTGAGCCCATGAGGGATTTTGTGGCTAAATTCAACAAGATAATTCATAAAATATCCCATAGAACACTCGTCCAATGGATCAAATCCAGAAAGTGTTTCTTCCTTAATGCACTAATTACACTGAAGTAAGTTATGCACTAAGGAGAGATAACCTTGCAACTTTGGATACTGATCAACATATTAGCTATCACCATGTTGAGGATGAATCTAATCATGTCTAGTAAACTGAAGGAGAGAATACATCCAAATATAAAGCTTCTTCTTCTTCCACATCTTCCCCTAGAGCCAATTCTGAGCAGTTAGTAAAAAAGCTTGCAAATGATCTCATTGCTATCAAGAAAAAATTGGCTCAAAACATGCCCCTTACCAATATGTTCTAAGGAAGAATTTTTAGCCCATGAATCAGTCTGCCTTCTTCTCAGACTAGATTGGCTATTGAAGGCCCACCCATCAAGGTTCTATGGTCAATGTAACTTGTGAAGTTGAAGAACCTGATGATGAGGAGTTTAATGAACTCTATGAAGGACCATGAAGAAGAGGTTGATGAAAAACTAGAGGAGCTTGAGTGGATCTCAAGTTCATTTCCTCATCACTGAAGGTATAGATGAAGAGGATGATTATTAAGAAAGTAGTCAAGAGAGCCATTGCTAAATGACCCCCATCTTAGTCATTAACTGATTTTCAGCAAGCAAATTTTATCATCTAGTGGTTCTATGCTGCTAGATAATACCTAAGGTTGTTGTGCTAACTCAGAAGGATTGCTTGCAAGGATCATGAGCTCATATTCCAATTGCCTTCCACACCCAAGATATGTTCTAATTGTTCCTTCATGAATTGAAGTATACTATGATGGAGAAACATGCTTGTCCTTCAAGTGGTCAAAGCTGATCAAGTAAAAAGTTTCATCTACTTTTATATTCTTAATTCTCACTTTGTTGTGCTTGTTCTTGATATAACCATTAAGTCCATTCTTACACAGTAGGAGTTTGGAACTAAAAGAGATAATTGGGTAGTAAAAGTCCAAGAATATGACCTAGATATCAAGCTAACTAAGTGAGTCCAGGGTAAAGGCTTATGTGAGCTTATTGTTAAAGGAGATGATGTAGAATTGTCCAAAGAAATAGTTGATCTTCTTGTTGTTCCTCTTTCTCAGTTCAACAGATGAATGGTATGCTAATATTGCACATTTTCTAACTTATAGGTATATATTTACCCCCCCGGGTAAATATAGATAAACGCAAGGCAAATCGGGTTTCGGAGGCGGAGAAGCATGGCGCAGAAGCATGTCGCAAGGGTGGAAAACCCGACAGCAAAGAACATGGCAAGGGTTGGAAAACCCGACAGCAAGGAGAAATGTCGGAGGGGTTGGAAAACCTGACGCAAGCGGGTTGGAGAAACACGCAAAAGCATGTCGGGGGGCGGAAAACCCGACATCAAAGAACATGTCGCAAGGGTTGGAAAACCCGATGCAAAAGAAATCAGGTCTCGGCGTCGGGGAAACACGTCGGGGAAAACATGAAAAAGAAGCATGTCGAGCACCCCTTCGAACCCGATGCACATGCAGTTCATCTTCCGACCCCGAAACAAAGGAAATCTTGGAAATACTGGCGGAAGTGGGTTTCGGGAAAACACAAGCATCAAACACATGTCGAGGCATCCTCCAAACCCGATGCAGATGCAAAGGAGAAACCCGAACCCGACTGGAAACAGACCCTGACGCGGGAAATATTCAGATCGCCATAACTTTTCACAGGGAGCTCGGATTCACACAAGGTTGGACTTTTCGGAAAGCTCTCGGCGTCCTCTACGCAACTACGACTGGATATCTTTAATTGGGTGGGAACAAGTTCTTAAAAATGCAAAAATACAGTTCGCCACTTTTGGGTTGTTGGGGATCTCACCTACCGCCATAATATGAGTTAGGTGCAGTCTTGGAGGTGGTTGGGGCAGAATTCGAATCATTCTCTTCTCCCTCTCTTTTTCCTCATATAAATTGAAAGGGGAGGCTCTTTCACAAGGTTGGACATTCTTGTTTTGGCCCCTCCCTTCTTCTCTTTGGCAGGTGGAGTTGTGGAGCTCAAACCTCCCATTTGAAACTGTAATGCAACCTTTGCCTATTGGCATTTTTGCAGTGTATTGTATCAAACCTTCGGAGCAAATAAATGCATGACTGTGGATGTTTCTCAACCCTCTATGTGTTTCATTTTGCATCCTCCTGATCTTTCACTGTGAATATGTTTATCCGTGCATGATATTGCATTGCATTTCTATGGTTTGTGTTTATTGGCAAAACATATGTTCTTCATTCCTCGGTGCATCACCTCCGTAGTTTAGGTTTTATTTTTATGCATTCTCTACCCTGTCTCCTTGGCAAGTTAGATTAGGTTTTTGGTAAACCCTCTGCATTTTATTCGTGCATCTGAACAGAGGAATAGGAGCCGGCCTTCATCCGGAGAGCTTTTCCGATTTCGCAAGGTCCCACACTTGGGAAAAGCTCCATGTTGTGCAATCGCACTGAGATTCTCAACCCATCGTGTTGCAGAGTCCCAGGGGTGCTGCGTTTCGACACCAACAGTTTTGGCACGCCCGGTGGGACCAAGAGGTCATTCCATCAAAATTTGAAGGAGTTTTCATGAAATTTGCACTGAAAAATTGCAGTTTTTAAAATTTCAGATTTTGCTCCTCCTAGCCTGAACTCCGAAATCATTTTTCAAGGGTTTATCTTGCTCAAAACAGGTCAAAATTTCAACAGTTGGTAGATCTGAGGGTAATCTTCAAAAGGGTATCTTTAGTTTTTTGATATTTTGATTTTCAAAATTTCAGGTTTTTAGTGATTTCAGGTTTTCGGGATCCGAGAACATCAAAGCAGCAATTCGGGTTTTGGGGGATGCATTGCATGGTCCTATTCCCGACAGCAGTCATTTCAGGTTTTGAGGGATGTCGGACATGTTCCAAGTTCTGACACATAGCAATTCAGGTTTTGTGAGTTGCATCGCATGACCTGAGTTCCGCCTGTACTTTTCGGGGATCCGCAGCTGCACAACAAGGCCCGAATTCCGGATTGAAGATTGTCTCCTCTGGGTCCTTCAAATTTTAAATTATATTTTCAATATTGTCAAGTTTGGTGTGTAACTTGGCAAAATCCAGCCTTTTAGAGGCTTGTTATCTAACACATCTGGCGACTCCGAAGGGATAGAGTTCAGTGGTGTAGCAGCACAAGTTGCCCAGGCACATGAGAAGAATTCGAACAAGGTCTAATACTCGAGAAGAGGGGCTATTTTTCCACTTGCAACTATCACCAGGCAGAGGAAGGAGAGGAAGAAGACCACAAAGATCACCATCTCCACCTAACAGGACTTTGTCTACACCTCCACCTGGTAGGCCTTTTCTCGCATCAACCAGGGTTCTTAGGCCAATCATAATGGCGCATCTACCACCGAATCCCTTTGTCAATTTCACGGGTAGTAGTCCACTTGCCCTAAATGCTCAGAATCAAATTCCAGTTGCAGCGCTAAAGAATATCCCCTATTTCACAGGAGAAAATCATACTACTCCTATTGATCACATCCAGGATATTGCTAATGCATGTGCAATCCACGAAATAAATGAAATGGATGTTGCAGTCAAGTTATTGGCTTCATCTTTCAAAGGTAAGGCCTTACAATGGTTTAGGAGCCTAACAGCAGGGTCTATTACGAATTGGAACCAACTTTGTTCAGCTCTTTGCAACCAGTTCGGGGAGAGGGCAGACAATTTGTCCTTATTGGAACAACTGACAACAATCAAAAGGGCTCCTAACGAACAAATGACAGATTTCAACTTCAGGTTCCAACGGACATGGGACAGGATTCCAATAGCTGTTAGACCAACTGCCGAAGGAGCATTCCTTTATTTCTTAAAGGCTATAAATTCAGACATAGCCATGATGATCCAATCAATGGGAGGGACAACGCTGTCAGGGGCCTACGACACAGCTATCAGAGCAGAGAACTGTTTGATCCAAGCTGGCAAGCTTGCACCAAGGCCACCAATGCCTCTCTATCCAGATATGGGAAATCCTACAACCAGTCAAGCACCAGAGTTGAATCCCATTCCAACTCCTAGAAATCAAAGCAATAATGAGGCATCGACTTCTTCAAATACTTCAAAGGAATTGCAGGAGGTCATGAAACAACTACAGAACCTTGGAAATGAGCTAGTGACTATCAAAAGACAGCAAGCTCAAAGTGCTAGACCGTATCAGCCTCAAGCACAGTACCAAGCTAGGCCCTCATACCAACAAAATAGACCACCACCTCAGGCTGCAAATCAAAACCAAAACCAAGGACAACCTCAAGCTGCCAGGCCATTTCGACCGTATGATCCAAATGCAATGACGTCCTCAAGAGCCTTGGTCCCAACACAAAATAACATGGCACAGGAGTACGACTGGTGTTACCCTTGCAATCTACCTCACAATCAGTCAGCATGTTTCAATGGTGCACTGAATCAGGCCTTGATGGTGCAAACCATTGGTGTTCCTCAAGAACCAAGCCAGGAAGAGAATCAACAGCAAGAAACGCAACAAGAAGGACCTCCAACAGAAACCACATTGGCCAATTGGCAAACGGAAGACTTCTGTGGAGTTAACCAACAGCCTTTTCAAGGCGTGGCTGCCAACACACGGTCAAAGAAGAGAAACATAGAAGAGGGACAACCATCTAATCCAGTTGTTTCTCAGCCCACTCTTACACAACAAGGGGTCAGTAGACCAAACGCAGCTCCAAATGTGCAAAATCAGCCTAAGGTACCTGTTGTAGCAACACATGCACCTGTTCAAGCTCCAGAAAAGGTTGCACCAAGTAAGGGACAGCAAAAGGAAAATTCATCCCCCTTCAACATCATCGATCAAATGAAGAAGACACATGTGAACATTTCCATGTGGGAATCACTTGTGATCCCAGGGCAACAAGATTTATTGCAAGCTGCAATGGCTAATTGGTCTGCCACAAATGTGTCAAACCAGGGACATGAGAAAGTTCTCACTAATGCAGTGCAACATGATGGGGGCCAGACAAGAAAAAATTTGAAGCCTCCACCATTCTATGTTTCATTGATTGTTGGAAACCACTTGGTACACAACTGCATGATAGATTCAGGAGCAAGTAGTTCAGTGATGCCGAAGCAGATAGCGGATCAACTGGGTTTGAAGTATGAGCCAGTGCTGAAAGGAGTAGTGCAGCTAGATGGAACGGCAGTGGGAACAGTTGGGGTCATCAAGGGGTTAAGCCTAACACTACATTCATGTCCTAATGTTACAGTTCTGCAAGATGTGTCTGTAATTGACCTCCCGCCACTCTTTGCGTTGTGTTTATCAAGGGACTTCACTGCAAAAATCGGTGGATATTTATCTGCAGATTGGTCACACATGATTTTCAGGACAAGGTATGGAGCCAAAGCAATAATCAGGTCAGAATCAATTGCCAATTTCCATATTGAGCCTTATGTACCAGGTCCTATCAATGCAAATTGCTCAGCTTTTGATCAAGAGGAGTGTTCAAGTGATCTAGAAGCAGGTACTAAGGTCGAGGGAATTCCTGATTTAACTTTGGATGAATGGGCAAACAAGAGTCATGAATTTGACCCATACAAGGAAATTGAAGAATCTGAATTGGGCGTGTATTGTGTACACGAAGAAAATTCACCCATTCCCGACATCATTCAGCCTGAACAAAAAGATGAAAACAAAGTTTGGAAATTATTCTTCGATGGTTCGAGAAGCAGACAAGGTGCTGGAGGTGGTGCAGTGTTGATTTCACCACAAGACATCAAATATTATTCAGCTTTTCGTTTCCAGTTTTCTTGTTCAAACAACACAGCTGAATATGAGGCCTTGATTCATGGACTTCATTGGGCCAGGAAAAAGGGCATAAAGAACTTGCAGGTGTTTGGAGATAGCGAGCTAATCGTCAACCAAGTTAGGGGACAACATGCTACAAAGAATGACCTGCTAAAGAGCTACAAGAATAGGGTATGGGACCTCATTGAGGATTTCGAAGCTTTCAACATTGTGTCCATACCCAGGAAGAAAAATGAAGCCGCAGATAGGCTCGCAGCAGTTGGAGCAACGTTTGATGTGGTTGAAAACATCAGAAGAGAAAAAACACAGCCACATATCCATGTGATTGTGAGGCCAGCAGTTCCAGATAATAACACAAGTTGGCAGGTGTTTGAGAACGATCAACAGATCGTCAATTTCTTACAAGAAGAAGGTGAATTCTCAGCTAGAAATCAGGACAGGCTAGAGCAGCAGTATGGGGATCAAGTAGTGCAGCTGCGGACAAACAAGATTCCTAAGGGTTTAGTAACGTTGGAGTCTATCTTCAACCCTAACGACCAGTTCCGTAAGGAAAAGGCTAACATACAGGTCAAGAGAGAAGATTCAGAGCCAATTCTGGTTGGGGAAGGCAAAACACTTCAAATTGGTAAAGTGGCCACTGAACAGGAGAAATCAGATTTCATACAGCTTTGCCAAGAATTTCCAGATGTCTTCGCTTGGAGCTATGAAGACTTAAGAGGATTCGATCCAAATTTGGCACAACATACCATAGAATTGGATCCAGATGCTAAGCCCATCAGGCAGAAGCAGAGACCAGTCAACCCTCACATTGAGCCTCTAATGAAGAAAGAGCTAAACAAGCTAATAGAGGCAAGCATTATATTCCCAATCAAGCACTCAAGCTGGGTTGCAAACTTGGTTCCGGTCAGGAAGAAGAGCGGAGAAATCAGGTTATGTGTGGACTTTCGAGACCTCAATAGGGCATCTCTCAAAGATCATTACCCACTTCCTTCAATGGAACAAATATTGCAAGTAGTATCCGGTTCAGAGAGATTCTCTCTCCTAGATGGCTACTCAGGGTATAATCAGGTGATGGTGAAAGAAGATGACCAATTCAAGACGGCTTTCACCACCAAATGGGGGACCTATGCCTACAAGAAGATGCCATTTGGGCTATCAAATGCTGGAGCCACTTTCCAAAGGGCAATGGATATGGCATTCAAGGGGTTGATCAATAAAATAGTTCTAATATATCTTGATGACATCACTGTATTCTCAAAAAATGCAGTGGATCACCTCTTTCATCTAAGGCAGGTATTTCAGAGGTGTAGAAGATTTGGGGTATCATTGAATCCCAAAAAATGCATATTCTTGGCTCACGAGGGAAAACTTCTAGGCCATATTGTTTCAAAGGAAGGGTTGACGATTGACCCAGAAAGAGTTGAAGCAATTCAAGCATTGCCATTGCCAAGTCACAAGAAGGCTCTTCAAAGCTTCTTAGGAAGGATCAATTTTGTCCGCAGGTTTGTTCCAAACTTTGCAGCTCTCGTAAAGCCAATAACGCTGATGTTAAAGAAGAGCATGGCATTTAAGTGGACATCTGAAGGCAAGGCAAGTTTTGAGGCAATAAAAGAGGCTATATCTCAAGCTCCAACTCTCGTCAATCCAGACTTCTCCAAGGACTTCGTGCTATATGCCTTCGGTGGTGGAGACACAATTTCTGCAATCCTAGTACAACAGAACAAAGAAGGATTAGAACAACCAGTTGCTTTCTTCAGTCAAGGCTTGGAGGAATACGAAACTAGGTACTCTTTCATTGAAAAGCATGTCCTTGCAGTAATCAGGAGCTTAAAGAAATTCAAGCACCTAGTCTCAAACAACAAGATCCAATTATTGGTCTCTCATGCGGGAGTCAAGGACTTCCTTCTAAACAAGGATCTGAATGAGAAGCGTGCAGGGTGGATCACTCGTGTCATGGAATATGACATCGAGATCAAGGTCACCAAACTAGTACGTGGAAAGGGACTATGTGAACAGCTAGCCTTGAGTCAACAAGTTGAAGCAGGTGATGAAAAAGAGACTGTCTTGGTACTACAGGATGGTCAAGAACATGAAAATGATGATGTGCCTACTCCTTGTTGGACTCAGAATATGATACACTTCCTACAGACAGGACTATGCCCTCCAGAAATGAGCAAAGCAAAGAGGAGATACTTCAGATTACAAGCCATTCCATATGTGCTTGTTGATGGTGTTTTGTTCAAGAAAGACATCAATGGAGTTCTATTGAGGTGCATTGGTACAGGTCAAATTGAGAGGGTGTTACGAGATTTTCACGATGGAGATTCTGGAGGACATTTTTCCCCACGAGTAACAGCTCTCAAGTTAATGAAGGCAGGGTATTATTGGCCCACAGTGTTCAATGACTGCTATACATGGATAAGAAAGTGTAAGAAATGTGCACTCTTCACAAGCAAAGAAAGACTAGCAGCACTTCCATTGCACCCAATCTTGGTTGACCAACCATTTTTGCAATGGGGATTGGACTTCATCGGGGTCATCAACCCAAACTCAAGCCAAGGCCACAAGTGGATTCTCACAGCAACGGACTATTTCACCAAGTGGACTGAAGCAGTAGCGCTCAAAGAGGCAAACGAGTCTAATATACTAGAATTTTATGAAGGAATAGTGACCAGGTTCGGTGTGCCGGCCACTATCATATCAGACAATGCATTGGCATTCATAGGTTCCAAGATTACAGAATGGGCTGTCAAGAATGGAATCTACTTGAGCACCTCTTCCAATTATTACCCACAGGGTAATGGACAGGCAGAGTCCACGAACAAAAATTTGCTAAGAATCATCAGGAGGACTCTGGATGAAAATCAAAGAACATGGCATACCAAGCTAAAATCAGCATTATGGGCTGATAGAATAACACCAAAGAGGTCTACAGGTAATTCCCCTTACAAGTTGGTCTATGGAAAAGAGGCAGTATTGCCTATATCATTAGAACTGCCTGCATTGGAGTTCATGAAGCAGTTGGAGTTGGCTGAGTTCGAACCAATGGAGGCTAGGTATGCAGAGTTGATGGAATTGGAAGAAATTAGAGAACATGCAGTTCAAACAATTGAGAAAGATCAGGCCTTAGTGAAAAGATGGTTTGATAAGAAAGCAAGAGCAAGGACCTTCCAGGAAGGGGACCTAGTTCTGAAATGGGATGCAGATCGGGCAAAACCAGGAAGGCATTCCAAGTTTGATGCCATTTGGAGTGGCCCCTACATGGTCATGGAATGTAAGAATAGCAATGCCTTCCAATTGTCTACATTGGACGGAGAAGAACTCCCGATTCCGGTCAACGGAATCTATCTTAAACATTGCTACTGAAAAGAAAAAGTTTTACCCTTGTAAATATTAGCCTAGATTTCAATTCCTCTAAGTGCGTATGCACATTGTCTTGTTGTAGTTAGGTTTCAGTTTCCCTAAGTGCTTTGGCACAGGTTTTGTTGCTCCTGGGTTGGTTTTCTACAGTTCAGTGTGCTCTCAGAGAAGGAGTTGCAGTATCAGGTTTCGGGATCAGTATCAGGTTGGTTTCAGGTTATTGCTTATGACTCCATGCCCAATGGATCGCTAAAAGGCCATTGATCTTCTACCTAGCAGGCAGGTAACCCCGTGAGTCACCAAATTGTTGTATATATTTACCCCCCCGGGTAAATATAGATAAACGCAAGGAAATCGGGTTTCAAAGGCGGAGGAACATGGTGCAAGAAGCATGTCGGAGGGTTGGAAAACCCGACAGCAAAAAACATGTCGCAAGGGTTGGAAAACTGACGCAAAGGAGAATCGGGTCTCAAGGCGGAGAAACATCGGAGGGGCAAAAGGAACATGTCGGGGGGTCTCCAAAACCCGACATCAAAAAACATGTCGAGGGGTCTGGAAAACCCGACGCAAAAAGAAATCGGGTCTCGGCGTCGGGGAAGCACGTCGGGAAAACATGAAAAAGAAGCATGTCGAGCACCCCTTCAAACCCGATGCGCATGCAAGTTCATCTTCCGCCCCGAAACAAAGGAAATCTTGGAAATACTGGCGGAAGTGGGTTTCGGGAAAACACAAGCATCAAACACATGTCGAGGCATCCTCCAAACCCGATGCAGATGCAAAGGAGAAACCCGAACCCGACTGGAAACAGACCCTGACGCGGGAAATATTCAGATCGCCATAACTTTTCACAGGGAGCTCGGATTCACACAAGGTTGGACTTTTCGGAAAGCTCTCGGCATCCTCTACGCAACTACGACTGGATATCTTTAATTGGGTGGGAACAAGTTCTTAAAAATGTAAAATACAGTTTGCCACTTTTGGGTTGTTGAGATCTCACCTACCGCCATAATATGATGGAGTTAGGTGCAGTCTTGGAGGTGGTTGGGGCAGAATTCGAATCATTCTCTTCTCCCTCATTTTTTCCTCATATAAATGGTAAAGAGAGGCTCTTTAAAAAATGTTGGACATTCTTGTTTTGGCCCCTCCTTTCTTCTCTTTGGCAGGTGGAGTTGTGGAGCTCAAACCTCCCATTTGAAACTGTAATGCAACCTTTGCCTATTGGCATTTTTGCAGTGTATTGTATCAAACCTTCGGAGCAAATAAATGCATGACTGTGGATGTTTCTCAACCCTCTATGTGTTTCATTTTGCATCCTCCTGATCTTTCACTGCGAATATGTTTATCCGTGCATGATATTGCATTGCATTTCTATGGTTTGTGTTTATTGGCAAAACATATGTTCTTCATTCCTCGGTGCATCACCTCCGTAGTTTAGGTTTTATTTTTATGCATTCTCTACCCTGTCTCCTTGGCAAGTTAGATTAGGTTTTTGGTAAACCCTCTGCATTTTATTCGTGCATCTGAACAGAGGAATAGGAGCCGGCCTTCATCCGGAGAGCTTTTCCGATTTCGCAAGGTCCCACACTTGGGAAAAGCTCCATGTTGTGCAATCGCACTGAGATTCTCAACCCATCGTGTTGCAGAGTCCCAGGGGTGATGATTGACAGATCTTCTGTGCTCTTGAACCTATGTTTAATAAGCACTTCTTATATCTTGTCATGCATGCGACCGATCTTGGGGGCAACATGCTTGAACCATTCAGTAGCTTTTTCTTGGAGTGACTCCACTTTGAAGAGCCTAAATGAAACATCTTCATTTTCAGACTCCCAGTGTACTCCACAAGCAGTGATGAATGTTGCTACATGTTTTTTAGGGAGCATGATGAACCATCGCCTTTGAACTTTTGGGTAAGTTCTTTCTTGAGCCTAAATGGGAGGTCATGAAGTGGTTATGGAAGAGCAAGTGGGCTAGGATTTCCTCCCCATGCTACATTAGGCCTATGGGCCTCACGATCACGATCACGCTCATGATCCCCCATTCTATTTCTATTTCTCTATTCCCACCTTGTTAAAGTTAGGAGCCTCTGCTACTGCTCTCTCAATCTGCCTCGACATTGGAAAGTCTTTCAATTTCTTCAGAGTTGAGCCCTTATTTTTCTCTTCTGCTCTCACTTCTCTTTCTCTAACTTCTTGCAATATTCTACATCAGTGAAATCATCAAGGATTCTCAACCAAAATAGTATGGAACATTCACTATTCAAAGGATCTAATAACACCAGGTTCTCAACGTGACCAGTTGCTTGACAAAGGGGAGGCCCCTATAATTCTGAGAAGCTCCTGCCTTCTTTGAAGTTCTTCAAAAATGGGGTCAGTTTGTCCTCCTTGTCTTTGTTGCCAGGTGTATCTTCTATTAACCAGCGTGAGAGTTTACGCTCTTCTCTCTGATGCTGAAATTTGTCTCTACCTTTCCAATTCGACATCATGTTCCTCTTCCAGGTCCATAATGCTTATGGAAATGATTTTAATGATTTGAATCAATTTGTCTCTTATGCCAAGGATAACTTCTCCTCAGATCCGAAGCAATGTCTTCTTGGATGTGAAAGAGTATATCAGGTCTCTCAATAGGAGGATTTCCCAGAATAGTCATGATTTACATCCATGTAGTCTGTCTGATTATCTAATCTCCATAAACTTTTCTTCTAGAATTTTTTTTTTTGTATTTTATGACCTTGAGGTCATTTTTAGGTGCAGATTGCCTGAAAAATCTACCACCACGATGGTGCACCAGAAAATTTGTCTTGTGGACAAATTGATGGGTTTCAAGCCAACGCTATGGGAATCTAAGTCCCTCTCCTTGAACAGTGCAGCTTTCATATGTGCATGCATGAAAAAGTGGATTTCAATGGTTTCCTTTCGACCAGAGATCCAACAGGGGCACTCCAATGACCCTATGGCAAAGCTAGCAATTTCTCACAAGAGAAGAAATTTATCTAAGAAGGGGAAAGGGAGTGAGAATGGAGGTAGGAGAAACTAATGTTGCGAGTAGAATATCAAATGCCCACACACATTAATTAGAAATTTCATTTACATGCATTTATAGTCAGAAGAAAAACAAATCCACAGGAGAAGCTACAAGACCAAATGAAACTCATTGGTCGCAAACTACCAATTAATTCCTCAATCAAAGAGGTAAAAATTCCTTCTTTTCTTATTGAAGCTCGAGCAGATTTTATACACAGCTTGAGAATGGAAGAAATTCGAGGAAGAAAATAAAATAGAAGAAGAATGGAATTTTTCTGTCTTTTCCAAGCACAGAGCACTCTAGTCTTTTTTGAAATCAATCCCCAACCCCTGGAATGATGTCAAGAAGCCATTATATTCTTTGCAAGAAACTATTAGAACATCACAAATCCTCAACACCTTTTCGAATTCCTCTTTTGTGAAAAAAATTCTCATGGCAGGTTAGAAACCAGATCTTACGAAGCAACTGTTACATTTGATTTTCCAGTTTAAATATAGACCATTTGATTTGCTCCTCTAACTCTGAAATCAGATCGTCCATGTGGCAGGAAGGGATTGGAGCGGTTACGGGGGGAAGCCCTTTGCATTTTGTGATTTTTTAGAGATTTGGCAATTTGGAACAAATTGGCCCGCACCCCCACTTTGACTTTTCAACTTAGACACGTGGCACCTTCTAATTGGAAATGGGGTCGCAACCCTTTTCTCAACATTTTAACCTTTTTTGGAAAAAAACTCAAAAACTCAATTTCCTCTGCCAGCCCACTGCTCTGATTTGACTTTTCAATGGCAGGCATTCTAGTTAGACCTTGGGAGCCGTGGAGCATTCTAGAACTTTTACTTCACTTTTGGGACTTTGGTTAAATTTCAACAACTCAAGGGCCTCCACCGGCCCGCTCTCCCCGCTTTGAATTTTTAATGGCGGGCTTCAACCTTTGACTTTTTCCCTAATAGCCTGATCGGAGTTGCGGGTTACTTTTTAAATTTTCACCTCTTTGATAAAGAGGCTTAAAATCTCAAATCCCCCTGATGGCCCACTCTTCTACTTTGAATTTTCAACGGCGGGCTTTGCCTCTCCAATGACTCCAATCACATGGCGATCTAGCACTAATTTGGTAATTGACCCTTTCTACACCACCCTGGAGTTGCGTCGTTGCGACACGTGGAGCCATCCGTTGAGCCTTCCATACTTATCCAATTTTACCTTTCTTTTGCACTTGGGACATGTGGAAATCCTACGTTTAATTGGAGATGGTCCCTTGACCCGCCTCTGAAGTTACACAGCGTTGCGACACGTGGAGCCTTATCCCTGACGGGCTTCAGACTTTTCAACGGTGATTCAGCTTTTAGCCTGGTCGTGGCCGGAAAATTTACCATTTTTGCCAAAAGTGACCAAAAGTGTTAAGTTCACCAAAAATCATGTTCCTCCCCATCCAATAGGATCTGACCACATACCTGCATTCATTGGGGCCAAAATTTGATGAGGAAAAGACACCCGTCATCCCGACTACGGAAAAAATGCACAGAGGAAGAAAACTTTATCATTTTGAGTCTAATTTTTGAATTTCCTTCACGAACAAGAGGCATGGAGGCAAAACAATGATTTGAGGACCTGGGCCATAGAATAAGTGAACAATTTTGATCACAAAGGAGATTGTAAAGAGGATATTTCATACATAGACCAAGAGATGGAGAATTTCTCAAAACGAGCAAAATAGAGATTAAAACAACACTAGGGCACAACTTTTGCTAATTTCTTAAATCTCTAACTTGGCTTAAACACCAACAAAGGGCATGAGCTCAAAAAATTTGAATTTAGCTATGAAAATGCAGAGTAGTTTTTAGGAGACAACAGCTGGCTCTAGCTTGGGGACATGGCATGAACTGGGCATGGCTAGGGCATGACATGAGGATCCAGGATCTCGAGTTTTAAAACATATTACGTTGACTAGTGCCTTATCCATTAGGCCTTGCAGAGGCATGTACAATTCTGAGAAATAATGGAAGAAGGAGGAAACACACAAGCCAAACCACACACAACAAAAATAAAACCAAACCAAACCAAAACCACTCAACAGAAAAGGGAAAAACACACCTACGCAAATCACCTATGGTAAAAGGAGGCGGACAACCCACTTTCACTGATGATACATTTTCAAGTATTTCCCACTTCGAGGCAATTCCAATTTCGTTCCATCCAAGTATGAGAAGAGAAAAATGTTCTCACCATAAGTTCCATGAATTTGGAATGGACCGAGCCATAATGAATCAAACTTTCCATGGTTACCCTTTGGTTCTCTTCTCTTGTCCCATAGCAGGACAAAGTCTCCAACCTTGAATTCTCTTACCTTTTCCCTCTTGTCAAATATCTTCTTCACTTTCAATTGGTGTTCTTTAATTCTATCCACCACTTGGCATCTATTTTCTTCCAACTTCTCCAGGAAGAGGATCCTTTTGTCAATGGAGTCTTTGTATTGACCATTTTCTATATCTTGCAGCAACTTGAGAGCTGGTATCTCAATTGTGAGGGGAATCTCTACCTCCACTCTATACAACATTTGGAAAGGTGACATACCTATTGCCTTCTTAGGAGCGATCCTATTAGCCCACAATGAATCACATAACTTCTTGTGCTAGTTCCTTTGATTCTCATCTACCAGCTTGTGAACAATGGTCACAATGTTCTTGTTGCTTGACTCAGCTTTCCCATTTCCCTGTGGGTAGTAGTTAGAAGAGTGAGATAGGGAGATTCCAAAGCCATAAAAAAAACTTTGTGAGCTCCTTGGAAGAGAAATAGGTGGCATTATCTACAAAAATTTTCTGTGGTATTCCAAAACGAATAATGATATTCTCCTAAATGAAGTTACAGACTGTTTCAAAGCTGGCTTGCTTGGTTAGGATGGCTTCCACCCATTTAGTGAAGTAATCAGTTGCAATGAGTACATAATTATGCCCTGTACTAGATTGAGGATTTATAACACCAATAAAATATAGGCCCCATTATTGAAATGGTTCTTAAATCACCACAAGCCTGAGTGGTAATGCAGCTAGTTGTGGCTTTCCAACAAATTGTTAGCATGCTTTACATTTGGAAACCCGATCTTGAGTGTCTGCAAAGATGGAGGGCCAATAATATCTCCCTCTGAGGATCTTATGTGTGGTGACCATTGCTGAGAAATTTCCACCACTAGCTTGATCATGATATGCCCTAAGAAACTTTTCTTGCTGCTCCTTATCTACACACCTGAGGAAACAACCATCTAGGCCTCTCTTTTAAAGTGCATGATTCCAGATCACAAACTTGGTTGGCTTTAGCTTGAGTTTCCTTCTTTGTTTTTAATCAAAATGAGGAGGAAATTCTCCATAAGTGAGGTAGTAAGAAATGTCAGCATACCACTCATCAGTAGTGGTGACAAAGAGCACCTGTGGACTATCTTTTGGACAAGATGAGTAGGTATCACCTTCTTCTCCATGTTGAGCCTTGAGAGCTTCATCTTTAGCAATCAACTTAAACAAACCATTTCCTCTTACCAGATTAGAGGGTCTAATCTCTGAGTCATACTCTTAGGTCTTTGCAATCCAACTTCCTCTCTTGGCCCCAGGATCTTGTTGAGTCAAAATGGACTTGATTGCACTTCTAGGGACCATCACCACTATATGAGAATTGAGAATGTAGAATCTAAAAATTTTAACAACTTTGACCACTGTGTGGGCATGTTTCTCCAATTGGCTATACTTTAGCTCATGATTTTTAAGAGGACAACTCATGAAATCAATGGGTGCTTCCAAACCTTCATCATTTTTATGAACAAGGGCAATAGAGAGTGTATGTTCTGATGCATAGTAATACATGATGAACTCCTTGTTAAAATCTGGGCATACAAGAGTTGGAGCTTTGGCAATGGATTTTTTGATCTCCTCAAATGTTGTTTTTCCTTCCTTATTCCACTTGAAAATTTCTTGAGGTTTCATCATGGAAGTTATATGCTTAGTCAGTTCAGAAAAATCAGGTACAAAACGGAAAAGGAAGTTTACCTTTACAAATAATGACTGAACTCCCTTCTTGTTGGTTGGTAAGGCTAGTGCTTGGATAGTTCTGACCCTCTTAGGATCAATGTGTGCTCCATGTTTGTTCAAAATGTGTCCTAGCAACTTGCCTTCTGTGACTCCAAAAATGCACTTCTTTGGATTTAGAGAAATGCCATGTTTCCTACACCTTACAAGGACTTGCTCCAAATGACTGATGTGATCTCCCCTCCTCTTAGAAAAAACCCTGAGGTCATCAAGGTAAATGACAATGCAGTGCTTCAAATCTTTGAATGCCAAGTATATTTCTCTCTGGAAAGTGGCCCTAGCATTGATCAAGCCAAAGGCATTCTACTGTAGGCAAAATCGCCCCAAGGTGTTGTGAAGGTTGTTTTGTTGCAATCCTCTTCTGCCACCTTGATTTGGTTGTACCCTGAGAATCCATCAAGAAAAGAGAGCATTTCAGATCCAGTGACTTCTTGCAAAATATGATCCATGATTGGAAGAGGGTAGTTGTCCTTGAGAGATGCCTGATTCAGATTTTGGAAGTCTACACAAATCCTTATTTCCCCATTCTTCTTCCTTACTGGCACAATGTTAGCCACCCATGTTGAATGGTGGATGGGGAAGATGATTCTAGCATTGAGAATCTTTGTCACCTCTTCTTTGATAACATCAGCAATCTTTGGATTATAGGGCCTTTGTTTTTGCCTGAAGGGCTTAGCTCTTTGCTTCAAAGGAATGGAGTGATGAATTTCCTTTGGCTAAAAATATTTGAGTTTATCATAGGAGTAGGCTAGGACATCTGAGTATTTTTTTAGTAGAGAAACAAAATTCCTCTTCTCTTTTGGTGAGCAGCATTTACCAATGTTAACCATCCTTGGATTCTCTAAATTGCCAATGTTTTATTTATCAAAATTAGATGGGCATCGAGAAGACTGTTTTTCTTTCTCTTGGATGAACATGTCATGCTTTTCAAAGAGGCCTTCCAAAGAAACTAGGGCTTTAGGGATTTTGTTTCCTTTCAGTTTGATTACTCCCTCTTCATCAATTCCCTCAATTCCTTCCTTCTCTTCTTTGGGGATTGATTCATGGTGTGGGTTTTCACTTCCTTCAAAGAACATATTATTGAAATTATCCCTTTGTTATAAAAAGGCTAGAATATGACTGTCATCATTTAAAACCTTCCTGTGATTTACATTGTTTGGTATGATGGGTCTAAACACCATCTCAATGGTCACTTTATCCTTACCAAAAGAATGATGAGGTGTCACTAAGGAAGCTTACACTGCTAGAGAACTACTCCCTAGGGATAGCTTCAATGGAGAATCCATCAAAGGATTCAATGCAGTCCCACACTCTGTTTCTATAGTGCCTGAGCCTTGGATTTTTCACCTGATATTATTGGTAGACCTGTGTTACCACAGCCTTTGCATCACCTTTGCATCTCATCTTCTTGATTCCCATGTCCTCTACTGCATTCATGCCTAAGAGTAATGCTTCATACTCTATTGTATTATTTGTATTATCAAATTGTAGCTTGTAAGAAAAAGGATATACTTCATTGGAGGGAGAGTATAATACTACACCAGCTCTTGAACCTACTCTGGAATGACTGCCATCAAATTCCATTGTCCAAATCTGATCTTCTTCTTCCTCCATGAGGAGTGGAAAGTTCTCTTCCTTTTGTGATGTAAGGAAGTAGTTTCCTAGCCCACAATCTTGAAAGAGGATGTTAGCTCTTGGATCATCAGATTTCCTTATTGTGAATTTCATTTTCCTGACTGGCAGTAGCTTCTTCATTTCTCCTTTCACTGGGATAGTTGTAGATGACCAATCCATTTTTATTTCTCCACCTAGATCTCTATAAAAACTTCTACTCAACAGCATACCAAAATATGATGGGATGTCTGCCACCAAGATGGTCGGGAGTATCTTCTTGTTTGGGTAATCAGCTAGTGTAACCTAAGCATCCTTAATTCTTCCTACCAATGGAATTTGTTTTGATTCCATTGAATATCATATGCCATTTACCTGGGTCAAAGTGAGGCCAAGAGCATTTGTAACTTTTGCTAGCATCACATTATCTAAGGATCCAGAGTCTATGATGCAATTGTTCAACTAGAAGCCTTTGATGAGAAGTGACAGGTAAAAAGGCTCAACTCTGTTGGTGTTAGAGGAACTGAGGGCTAACATGTTTTGGGAAGGTGGTATGGATGGTGTGGGTAATAGGCCTTTAGAGATTGGGCTTGAAGAAAAAGGGTTACTACCATGAACTACCTTAATGAATCTGTCAAATTGAGTAGGATGTGTTTTTAGGTATTCAATTCTGAGAGAGATAAACTTTGGTTTTTCCTGCATGCTCCACAGATTCAAATGGAGTTATATTAGATGAGGAAGAGATTCCAATAGTGAGAGAGGATTTAAATGACAGGGGTTTTTTTACTTTTGGTGTTGGTTTTTCCTTTTCAAATGTAGCAATTGGTTTGGAAGGAGATGGGGGTGTAGCCTTTGATTGAAATTTAGATGTTCTTGTAGAACCAAAATTTAGAAAATTATTGCTCTTAACAGCTTTTGAGTTGGGAGAAGAATCAGATAACTTACTTGGCACAACAGTGTGATCCTTGACAACTGGTGAATCTGATTTCTCTTTGGCTAATTCCATGGAAGGTGGTAGTGTGATCCCCTATTGATGATCTTGTTTAGTGGAGGCTTTGAAGAGATATCTTCTTTGTTCTTCCTCCTATTGGTTGCAACTACTGAGGCTGAAACACCATTCCTAGATTATGCACGAGTGAAAATAGCACATGAAAAACTTGGAGCTTCTTCATCACCTTCCTCCTCGTCATCAACGTATTCAATCAGGCCATTGTGTATGCCAACCTCTTCAATTTCAAGATAGTTTTCATAGTCATCTATGTTTTCTTCTTCAGTTTCCTCAATGTTTGTTCCTTCTTCTGATTCCTTAGTGTCACAGATGGCATTGATTGGTGGTGCTTCAAGAGAAAATCTACGAGTAGGTGGAGCAACTCTTGGTCTATCAGGAGGATTTGGTGTCCTTGGAGCATTCCTCATTGTGATTTGTGACAGCTACTTCCTCAAAGAAACTAGGTCATTGTACGATGGAAAAGTGATATGCAAGCATGGGAATCTACAAGTACCTCTTCCTCAGGTCGTGTCAAGATAGCAGGTGAATGTTTGAATTTGAATGGACACAGACAAGCTAATCAAGCAATCTTATATCCTCAATACACAATAATGGAATCTGTGAATCTAAGGTGAAGAAGGCCCTCCTAACCTGAATTGGTGTAATGGTTCGTTCAGATATAATGTCTGTTCGGAGGCTCCAATCAATGTCGAGCTTTGCCAAGATCCTATTTCTTGGTTGTTGGATACATGGAAAGTGACATGTGGGAGCTTCGTATATATCTCTAGACAAGGTCATGAAAATGGTGATAGGAGGTTTAGTGGATTTACAGTGAACTATGGATGGTTTTCTAGTTTAGTCTAGAAAATATTAGATTGATTGGATTCTATATTTAATACAGAGAACTGCATGATGATATCTAGCGGGAGTGGTGAGGATCTAAATACCAGCGTTCATAATTTGGTGTTAATACTTAACTAATTCGCAGGCCCATTGGGTTGTGGTATTTGGGGATCATAACCGTGAGTGTGTGGTTGTTGTGGACCTATTATGGTCATGTGAAGAATCAATCCCTTCTTCCAACTATCTAGTAATCGTATGCCTTTTCAGCCTCTATGTTTAGAACTAGAAGTTGTGTGATTTTCTCATAATACCTTACAGGTGCTGTGGCAACTTGAATGTGTAAGATAGTATCTATGTCAATGAGGAGGTCTCCTACGTTAGGCTATGGAACTAAAGGATCGCAACCAAATTCCTTTTCTCTTTCGAATCCTTGTACGGTCATTCAGATATTTTATCAAGGTAGTCTATAGTTAGGATGATTTGACCAAAATGTGTAAGCTTTTTTGTCTTTGATATTTAATCCTCTCAGTTGTTCTCTAATTTCTTGTAAATTTTTTGTTGCTCAAAAGACTTGTATCCTTGAGGTCTTGATCTATATTAGCTAATGTTGTGGGTAGATTTGGCTGAGGCACTATAGGTTCAAATATATATTCTCTAGGCTCTCTAGGTCCTATGATTGTCATACAAAATGATTCAACTTTTAACTAAAATGAATAAACTGATTACGAAAGAAGTATTTACACTATGCAAGCATTCTTCTATTTTTGTATTTTCAATGATGTATTTCAATGATATTAAAGAGCAGCTACTCTAGTATATCTATAAAATGGAAAACTAATCTAGTAAAAAAATAAAAACAAGCAAAGGAGCCTGGTATGGCTATTTGCCTGTGCAGTTGTGATTTTATCTTAAGTATCTAAGCAACTATTTATTTTGAATTGAAAGACTCTCGATCCTACCTCAAAAGTGAGGAATGAATCACAGTTTCTCAGAAACTATCAATCCCCACAGCTTCCCTGGCGATATCGAGAGCAAACTTTTGACTGAAATGAAATAATTCACTACTCTATTTGATATGTTTATAACTAAAAATTTGATAGCTCAAACCTGGAATTTACATAATAATGGTAAATCCAGTTGTGTGTGATTTCGTCCCCTTCGTGTGATTTCCTCGTTCCTTCATGTCCTCGTGAATCTAGAAAATGGGTATATGATAGTATCAACAAAAGATGGTATTCAAACAATGGTAGCTTTGGATATAGACTGAATACAATGCGAGTAGGAGAGGGATAGCGCAAGTGAACAGAGCTTGGCTATGCAATTCCTAGCAGGATTTATTGCGGGAATACAACACAAGTGTATCGAGAGTTTTAGAATCTATCCTTGTGAAAAAAAAAACTGCAGCTTTTAATGGATTCTAAGCTTGAAATGAAGCTATTCTATGCTAAAGTGATTGTATGGAGCAGCAATGGAACAAGAATGAAACAAGAAGATTGAATGGATTCTAAACAACAAAGGAAAATAGATAATTGATGTAAAACATGAAGCTAGTAGACCTCTAAGCAAGAAATTCAAAAACTAAATAATATAATTGAGAAGATGAGGGGGCATTTGCTTGAAAACAAGCTGGCTATTTATAACCAATGCATTTACCAAAGGGTAACTCCCATTTGAACTCCTTTACTATAAACAAAGGAAAAACACTATTCATAGGGAGCAGAAAACATTAATGCAAGCCAAAGTGGTTGAAGAAAGTGTGTAAAATTGAAGATTTACGTTTGACGTGATCGTTGAAAGAATATGGAAAAAGCGTACAAGATCGCCGCCCTATGCAGGGTGGTGGTTACGGGACCACCACCCTGTCCTAGGTGGCGGTCACGGGACCGCCGCCCAGGCAGGGTGGCGGTTTCGTCACTGAAGCCTAAAATGTAAGAAAATAGGGGGGAAAAGGGTAAAACAAAGCATGCAGAGGCTGAGTGGGGCATGCAGGATACAAGCGTATACTTGGCGAGCCTTTCTAGATTCGGAACACCTTATAAGGAGACCTGTATCATCATTGGGGTATGTGTAACATCGTTCCGGTGGTGCAGTACCCTATAATTTTGCAGTACCCTATAATTTTGGGTACGTACATATTGCCTCCTTAGAGAAGCATTTTAGCCATGAAGATGCGTAAAACAGTGGATTCGAGTATGGTGGTCCCAAAATGGGGAGTTAGGAGTTATACCTGACACGCCTGTGTGCTGGAAAGTCACCATCCAAGATCCTGCTACCTACAAAAATGAAAAAGGGGACTCAAGTGCAGATAAATAAAACAGTTTGAGAAATAAAACAAAATTGATATGAAATGAGGACTTACCATCTACGCAGGGTTTAGAACTTACCTTCCTCGGCGCTCCGACCCTATGAAAGACATCCAAAATCAATATAAAAGGGCTATATATATAAAACGAACTCATTTTACTATTCATTTGTGCAGATTGATTTGATATTTTTTGAGCTCTGGGACCCACTGTGATGGTTTTTGACGAGAGTATAGTCAAAACGTTCATGGGGAGATAGTGATCATGCCTCTGAGAGTGGAACATCGACCCGCGAAGTCTCAGGTTAGTTCTTCTCGATTTATTGTTTTTAGACCTAAAATGTGGAAATGATGAATTTTTTGTCTTAGGGAGGTCATTTTTGAGAATATTTGTTTTAAACGTGTCTTTAGGGGGGCACCGATAGGGTAGGTTTCTTTTTAGTTAAAATGGTGTATTCATTTGTTTTTGGGCATTTTTTAGGGTATACGACCCATTTGTATTTGCGGGACAGGACCGCCGCCCTGCGCACGGAGATGGTTACGGGACCGCCACCTTAGAAGGTGGTGGTTACAGAACCACCGCTTTGCACAAGGTGGCAGTCCATGACAGAAAGTCAAAACAATGCTTTAGCTTATTTATTTTTGCATTTTTTCACTTTCACATGTTTTTAATAGTTTTTCCAACTAGATTTTAGTACTAACTTACTCCTTTTTGTGTTTTTAGGTGTATGCAGAAGAAGGAGGAGTACATTAGATAGAGCTAGGAGAGGGAGTGTGATTGGCTTCCAACAGTATTAGAGGCACTCTCTCAGGAAGAGTGAGATACTCTTCAGAGGGTTGGCATTTGGAGGATTGTGCAGGTCCCTCACGTTGCGCCTGCTAGTCACATACTATGTGACTTATTTTCATACTGGGATGCAGATCATAATACCTTCCGATTGCCAAGAGTTAGGGGTGAGTGGTCCATTACCTTGGAGGATGTTTATCGAATACTAGGGGTTCTTATCCTTGGTTGGTGGCTATCTCTTAAGACAGCAGTTTCAAGATCCCAAGTGGTTTAGTGGGCCACCTACATGGGGGATGAAGTTTTATCGATGGGATCGAAGAAGGGAGTGAGGATCCACTCCATTATTGAGTCAGAAGATCCTATGCTCTGTAAGGCCATCATGGGAATCCTTGCATCGAGAATAATTGGGGACAAGGGAGGGGACACCCTCTTATATTGTTGGGCCCCCATTATTGCACAGATTGAGGGCCATGGACGTGTCTACACTTGGGGAGAAAATATCCTTGGGACTACCTACCATGATTTATACTAGGTAGTCTGATTATAGGGACATTCACTAAGCCACCCAACTCTTGTCATGAGTTGGGTGTATGAGCATATCACCCCATATGGGAGAGGTGTAGAGGTAGAGGATCCCGAGGCTGTCAGGGATGCAAGGTGGACAGGGATGAAAGTTCTTAGAGCACCTCACTAGCCAGTGGCTTCCTTGACCACCATAGACATGGAAGCCACTCCTTATCAAGCCATGGCCGAGGTATGGGAAGAGAAGAATGTTACCTTGATTACTTTTCATACTACCAACTAGTTGATAGACAGGGCGGGGAAGTTAGAGATCCACCCCTTTGATAGAGTACCGTAGTAGTTCTAGCCTCCCCTATATTGACATGCTTCCTTCAGTGGGGTCAGTGTATAGATCTATCCGTGAGGTTCAGGGAGGTCCTAGAGGCTGGGGTTGGACAATTGTTACTCCTGGTGTTCTCATTATGGAAAGGAGGGTGATACGTGCTCAAGGGAGACCCAGTGCTCCTCAGGCACCCTTACTTTGGATTGCCCCTGGTCCCACCTAGAGCATCAATGAGCCCATTGACGTGGACTCAAAGTTTGAGGAGTTCACTGGGGGAGAGATAGACGAGGAGACAGAGGAGATGGAGATTAGTGAGACGGGTGGGGGGGATGAGAGTGATCCCGAGTGGCATGATACTTAGGAGATCTTACGGGCTGAGAGTGCAGAGGAGAGCGCAGAGAGGGTGACTTTGGTTTTAGAGGAGTTTCTCTCTCATGACTTAGGTGGAGATGGTGAGTCTATTGCAGGCTGTCACATTACCCCAGATGTGGGGAGAGGGGACACTAGTCAGCGGCGACATCAGTGGCAGGTGTGGATCCTAGAGATCCTTCCTGGAGGCCTGGCAATCCGAGTGAGTTATTACTCTTCTCTTGACATTTGTTTTAGTTAGAATTTTCTTCTTCGTTATTTCTTTTTGTTTTGTTTACTCTTGGTTTTATCTTTTGATCATTTTCTAACTTGCTTTTCTCCTTTGTTTGCAGCGACTTGTTGATGAGTGGCAAGACTTGATTCACCGATTATACACTAATACTTTGATTCTCCCCTCAGAGAAGACTCGTGTTGAGCTAACTGTAGATGTGGGGGATCCTTCAGCAACTGGTAGGCATACTGATGTTTTTGCCTCTATCTAGCATGCGGCAAAGATCATGACTTCTCTTCGCACTGAGGTAGCTAGATATAGGACGGCCGAGCGCTTGATGAGGAGGATTCATTCTCATAGTGAGATATCAGCTACTGGCCGTGACCACATGAGCCCTTAGTGCACTCAGAGTGCCGGCGAAGCCCGAGTCCTAGAAGTGGTCATGCACCCTCTGAGGGATCTCATAGTGATTGAGAGGCTGTTTTTTTAGTATTTTGTCAGATATATGTATGAGTGTTTTTGTACTTTTCGGGCTCATTGAGCATTTTGACCATGCCTAGTGCATGATGGCATTGTATATGAAACTTGATATATATATATATCTCTTTTTAGATCCAGACTCTTGGTGCCTAGAATTTTGTGACTCATTTCCACATGTGTACTTAGATATTTATTAGAATATATGTTTTTCAGAATGTATGCAATGGATAATAAATGATAGTAAATAGAATTTTTTACTTTGTATGTTTTTTGTAATGATGATATGAGATGATACTAACATATGGTAGCACTGAAATTTTGAACTCTTTGGGTGATGTCTATAATTTATTCTTGTATTGGAAAAACGTGATGAATGTATAGTGATAAAGAGATGAACTTGCCCCACTCCCAACTCCACGCAACCAGTAAGATGTGAGGGCTTTACACCAAGAGTTGAGAAGGGCAGAAATTGAAAGAGTTTGACTGAATGGAATGATGAGAAACAAACAAACCAGTAACAGAAACCAAACTTAGACCTACACACCTACCCTACTCAGAACTACTACCATGCTTAGAAGGCCACTTACTTTCTAGTTTATCTAGACTTAGATTCATAAATGGCAACTTGGTTGACAAAATCTGGTTTTGAGGATTTGATATCTTTGGAATTTAGATATTTGGATATTTGTTTTCTCTTAATAGAATTTGATTTGTGCTTTTAGCATACCAAGATTTGTTACTTTGTTTGAATGGACCCCCCACATCCTACCTCACGCCACTAGTAAGAAGCATGGGTTTTTCACCAAAGGCAAGATATAAGCGAGTAAGGGCACTCCTTTACTTTCCCAACCTCACACCACCAGTAAGAGATGTGAGCTTATCACCGAAGGTTTGTGGGGCAAAGAAGTGTGTAAAATACAATATTATGTTTTCTTGGTGCTTTTGATTTCATTTGATTTTGACATTTTTTATCTATGAATTTGGGATATTCTTTCATTCTAAGAGATTTAAGAGGGATAGATGTGACACCAAGAAGCTTCTAGAATAGGCCGTAGGCAAGGACAACTTCACCTAGTAGAAAGAAAGAGCAAAGCCAAGTATGCAGGCCTTGGTATGGTTTTCGTCAATACTTGTCTGTCAAACTTGATGAGAAGATTTGAAAATACTTGATGATGTTTTGAAGAGATGTGATTTGAATGCTTTTGCTAATACTTTCATAAATTTGTAACAGATTGCGTAAGAGTAAGCTCCTGGACTACAATTTTTACGAAATGAGCGGAAAAAATGAAACAGTTGAATGACCAATGCAATGTAGGTAGCTATAATGTACAAGTAATGATTTTGATTTTTTTATGCGTAAAAATGTTTAAGATGCAAGGAATTGATAGTTTCACTAAATTCCTCACCTTCTAGTGTGCACAAAAGATACGCACCATTTCCATAGTCCTTCATGACTCAGTATGGGCCCAACCATTTGGGCCGGAACTTCCTTCCTTCACCAGTTTTCTTATCGATCCAGTTGTCTAGTCTTAAAACTAGATCTCCCTCATATATTTCTCACTCATAGAATTTTTTGTTGTATTTCCAGCACATCCGGTCGGCATAGGCTCTGTGCCTTTGTTTGGCATTTAGCCTGACCTCATCAAGGATTTCTAGTTGAGAGAGGCGTGCCTCCCTATAAGCTTCTTCATCCAGAATCCCTTGTAATGAGATGTGGAGACTGGGTATTTCAACCTCAAGAGGGAGAACTACTTCTGCCCCGAATACCAGTGAGAAAGGGGTTGCTCTTGTTGGTGTTCTTATTGAGGTTCGATGGGCCCACAAGGCTGGATATAGTTTTAAATGCCAATCCCGCTTGTTCTCTTTAGCCATTTTGAGGAGAATAGCCTTTAATGTTTTGTTTGTTACTTCGGCCTACCCATTAGCTTGAGGGTAGTAAAGAGAGGTTGTATGATGGTTTATCTTGAATTTGCTACATAACTCACGAACCTCTTCATTTTTAAAGAACGTGCCATTATCTGAGATAATGACTTGTGGGACACCATACTTGCAAATGATTTGATTCAGAATGAATTTGGCAATTACTGAACCTGGTACGGTGGTGAGAGGCATGGCCTCCACCCATTTGGTAAAATATTTTGTGGCTGTAATTATAAAATTATGGCCATCGGTTGACGAGGGAGAGAACTTCCCTATCAAGTCTAGACCCCACATGGAGAAGGGCCACCGGGTCGCTATTGGCTGCAGGGATTGTGCTGGCATGTGAATCTTGTGAGATAATTCTTGGCATTTTTTGCACTTACGTACAAATTCCACTGCATTATGTTCGAGAGTGGGCCAAAAATAGCCCATCCAATGTATTTTGTGAGTGGTGGTGTGACCACCAAAGTGGCCTCCACATATCCCACTGTGGGATTCATGAAGAATCTTTTTGGATTCTTCTATGTCGACGCATCTTAGAAGCATGTCGTCGAAGGCTTTATGATAGAGTACTTGTTCTAAAACAATATATTTAGTGGTAATAATGTGTAACCGCCTTCTTTTTTGTGATGTGGCACCTTCCAGGTATGTGTGGTCTATGATAAAATTGATGATATCAGTGTACCAGGGACATGTAGAGATGGGGGGCCTAGTTTTGACGAAGTATACACACTCATCAGGAAAGTCTAGATTTACCAGATTACCTCCATCTAGTGGATTGTCAGCTAACCCATTTATAATAATTTGTCCCTTAATGGATTTCTAGTTTATGAATGTTAACTCAAATTCCCCCATTAAGGTTATGAAATGCCCATCCTTTTTAGATAAAGATCCTTGTGTGAGAAATGTTCGTAAATGGTCTGTCTTTACAATGACCCTTGTTTCTTGGTTTAACATGTAATGTCTTAAACATTTTGTTGCAAAAACTATGGCCAGGCATTCTCTCTTTTCCTGTGTGTAGCATGTTTCATAATCGAGAAATGTTGGGCTAAAGAAATAGATTGCACATCCTCGTTTATCATTGTCTTCTTTAGCCAACATACAAGCTAACGAGACATGAGTGGCTCGTGAGTATAAGATCAAAGGGCAGTCTGGTTTGGGAGGAATTAGCGTGGGTGGAGACAACAAGAAGCATTTAACTACTTCAAAGGCTTCTTTGCATTCTTGAGTCCAATCAATGTTATAATCTTTCTTTAATAGATTGTTGATTGGATGAATGGAAAAACTTAAATCTGGGATGAACCTTAGGATTGCACCGAGTTTCCCAAGAAATGACCTGATTCCAGACTCGTCTGATGGTGGGATCATTTTGAGAACAACCCATATTTTGGCTGGATCAACATCAATCCCTTGTGAAGATATAATGTAACCCAGAAGTTTACCTCCTATCACACCAAACACACACTTCTCTGGGTTTAATGTGATGCCATATTCAATTAGTCGTGAGAGGATGATACAGAGCACTTCCATATGATCACAGCGTTTCTTGGCCTTGGCCAACAAGTCATCCACATAGGATTCCACAATTTTATGGATAAGATCATGGAATATATATGTCATTGCTCGCTGATATGTAGCGTCGACATTCTTAAGACCAAATGGCATGATAACGTAGCAATATGTTCCCCAGGGAGTTATGAATGTAGTGTTGGCTTGATCCTATTCAGATATTTGAATTTGATTATACCCTGAGAACCCATTCATGAGGGACAATAGTTCAAATCCAGCTATTGCATCAATGATAACGTCAATGGATGGTAATGGGAAGTCATCCTTGGGACAAGCTTTGTTAATATCCCAAAAATCTATGCAAATGTGTATCTTCCCATTCTTTTTTAGAACAGGGATGATATTAGATACCCATTGTGAATAGTCAATGGGCTTGATGAATCCCACTTGGAGAAGTTTTACTACTTCCTCTTTTACCATGAGAGCCACTTTTGGCTTCATTGGTCTTGACTTCTGTTTAATTGGTTTCGACATTTGGTTTAGTGATAAGATTATGCACCGTGAACTTATGGTGCAATGCCCATCATTTCTTTATAGTTAAATTCAAAATCCTTTTGATGTTATTTGAGGATTTGGGTGTGTATTTCTATCTCCTTTAGAGTTAATGAGGATCCCAACTTCAAAATATTTGGTTCTTCCTCCGTCCCAATGTTTATGTCAATGGTTTCTTCTATTAAAGAAGTGTTACCTTCTTCAAATTCAGGTGGGGCTGGAGGTAGTTCCAAACTTTCTCCATCTTCTATCTCATAGATATCGAGATCCTTCTGTGGAGGAGACTCTATCATGGGATTTCCAAAGTAGGAAGAGGAATGTGGTATTAGGGAAAGATCAACTATACGGTGAGCAAGGCATAGCTCCACATAGGCATTTAGATATTCGAGAGTGACTCTATCATTGTCAAAGTGATCCATGATAGAAAAATCATCTTTATCTTCTCCATGAGTTAGGAGTGGGTTTGTTGACATTTTATGCACTAATGGTTTGGTATGAAGTGATACTGTGAAATTTTTATCTTCCAACTCGCTGTTTGGAGTGAAATGGGAAGCTGATGTTGCTATCGAGTCTGTGAGAAGGTTCTATTCTCGTGGGATTGCTTCAATTGATATGAAGTTAAATCCCTTGCTTAGATCTAATACTGTTGTTTTATAGAGTTGTAAATGTTCAGCCCTAGTTTCATATACCTCAGAGACTTGGTTTGCAACTAGTTACGAGTCTCCTAGCACTCTAATGTTATCGACGCCCATTCTTTTAGCTAGGATGAGGCCAAGGAGGAGAGCTTCATACTCAGCCCCATTTTTTGTACATTCAAAGTTTAATTTAAAGGTGAAAGGTAGGATCTTTCCCTCAGGTGAAGTAAAGATCACTCCTGCCCCAGCTCCAAAGTGACATCTAGCTCCATCGAAGTGGAGCATCCAATACTTGCTTGGAAAAATGGACGTTTGGGTATCTGTCGTATCTATTTCCTTTGCTTCGGTTACTTCTACCATAAAAATTTCGTCTAATCGAAGAGAAGCAATTCCCAGGGTGTGTCCCATACCCATATAATCAAATGGTAGGAGAATTGGTAAGTCTTTCTCTATCAACTCGAAAATTTTTGCGGTAGTCCCTAGTGACACTATTTTTATAGCATTGGTCTCATTTTTTAGTGTTGGAATGTCCTCGGCTAGATTTGGAACTTCTAACTTTGTGGTGGGTATCAACTCTTCTTTTGGTTTTGAATTAATTGGTTTGATGAGTTGATTTTTTGGGAGTTCAAACTCGGAGTGAACGCTTGGTCTTTTCTTCAAATCAGCTAGGTGTATATCGAAGGGTTTTGGGTCACCTTGTGCCATGAATATTTTCCCTAAGTGTAGAAATCTTATTTCTTGGAATAACATGGAAGGGATTGCCTTCATGCGGTGTATCCATGGCCGACCAAGGATCATATTATAGTTGGTTTCCCGATCTATAATATAAAACTTGGTGAGGACCGTCTTGGGTCCTAAAGTGACTGGTAAAACTATGGTTCCAATCGAAGTGGCCTTGAGCCTATCATATCCTCTTAGCATATTTCACGTTGTGGAACAATTTGTCTCTCCATATCCTAAATTTTGAAGAAAAGTGAAGGGGACTATGTTAACTGCTGCCCCATCGTCAACCATTGCACGTTTAACATAATTATTGTAAACCCATACTTGTAAATGTAAAGTTGGGTCACTTCTTTGTGCAATTTCAGCATTTGTTGGCATTTTGCTTATATTAAATATAAATTCAGTATCCCTATCTGGCTACCCCGGAGGATAAACGTCAAAGTCTACATGGTTTATTTGCATTTCTAGGGGAGGAGTGATGTTGATTAAATGACCAAGGCCTAACGCTTATAAGAGGGAAGCTCTGTGGGCAGGAGATTTTTTTAACAAATCCAAAAAGGAGATGTGAGAGAAGGTTTTAGTTAAATCATTAATTAAATCATAGGTGCCTATGGGTTTTACCAGCATTTGTTGACTATTGTCTGGTTCCAATGGCTAACTTAGAGTAGGTTGGGATGAATAATCCTGTGTTCTTGTTATGGTTTCTACAGGTAGCTCGGTGTCTAACTCTACCAAACCAACTATCTTAGTCTAGGGTTGAGTTCCTAGTTAGGGTGCGACTGGTGGATTTAATGAAGTTGAAGCTTCATGATCATTGTTTCCTGTTATGACACCCTTGTTTGTTCTGTTAGGATCTAGCCTGTTATTGTTAGAATGGTTTGGGAGCAGATCATTAAAGATCTTGAGGGGTGCATTTTAAGGGGAAATTGCCCCTGCATAAGTGTTTGGTGTGGGCACTACAGAATTTGATAAAAACATATCTATAAAGAGTTTCTTTTGATCTTCTAGCAAACACTGCACAAATTTATTGTATTCATGACAAGTCCTAGTATCATGGCCTTGAATCTTGTGGAAGCCACAATACAAATTGGGATTATAATTTTGAGGCTGTTGATTTAAAACCTGTTGTGGCCCAAAATTTTGATAAGGTTATTGGTTGTTAGGGTTAAAATTTTGAGGCTGTTGCTTTTGGTTTTGACTCTAATATCCATCTAGGTTTCGATTTGGACTTTGTGTTTGGATTTGTCGTTGTTTTTGTTGTCATGGTGGACGATTAAAATCCACTATGTTGATTGTTGGAGTGAAATTATTATTTTGTTGATTATTAATAGGTGGCGAAATGTTTACAACATTTTCCCTTTTAACTTGGTCAGTTACTCCATCTATTGTAACTCCGCGGTTCTTGTTAAGGATCTTAGGTCCTTGATTAACGTTCCCAGCATTAGGATAGGCCGCAGTGTTTGTATTGGGACTGGTTAATTTCCCCTTTGTCCCATATGTCTTACGACCACTATCTATTGCTGCTTGGTCAATTTGGAGAGCACTCTCGAGTACTTCATTGTAAGTTCTTGGTGGGAACTTTTGGACTTCTTCCTTTATCTCTTTATTGAGAGAATTAAGGAATAAATCGCACAGTTCCATTTGATCCATGTTTGGAGCACTTGTTGATGAGTAGAGGACCATACGCCACCTTTGAATAAAATGAACATCGGATTCATTATGTTCTTGTTTAATATGCAAGAACTCCTTAATTCCCATTCTTAACAATTTGTTCATGTCAAAAGATTTGATGAATTCTGACACGAGTTGTTTAAATGAGTGTATTAAGGCTTCAGGTATTTTGTAATACCAATCAAGGGCAATACCCTCTAAGGTTTTAGGGAATATTTTTGCAACAACCCCGTCCCAAGGGAGTAATTCCTGTATGGCTGTGGCATAGGCCTTAATGTGTGCATTTGGATCCCCTTCCCCTTTATATTTGGGTAAATCAGGAAGAGGTCTTGGAAGCATAACACTTCGTATGGTGAAGTCTAGGGGCTCTTTTAAATATTCTAAATAAGTCCCTACTGCGTAGGCCTCGACCATCGATTGCGCTTGTTGAGGGGGTAAAGGTGGTATGGGTTGTTGATATGGCATAACATATGCGTTTATAGGGACATAAGGGAATCCTTTTGGTTGAACAAACATCCCAGGAGGAGAGAACATGTCTCCTTGTGGTGACTTTGAATAAATGTTTAGGTAAGGAGGAGCATTATTCTGGTATGGGTTGTTTGGTGCCAAGCCGGGAGGTGTCATGTTTTCAACTGGAGCGGCATTTGAAAACATGGTCCTAGTTGGTGTTTGTTGTGGATAACTATAAGGATTTTGAGGAGGCATGCCTAATGTGCCTGTTCCTGTAAGGAGGTCAACCTGACTGGGGTGATGCGGAGGGTTAGGGATTCCTGTTTGCCCAAAATATGAATTTTGGTTTGCTTGAGCAAGTTCCAACCCTCTAACCTTTTCAGCTAAGGCTGAAATGACCTCTAGTGGTGAAGAGATAGTGCTTTTCCTTAAGGGTGTTTGTTGTATACCTTGAGGTTGTAAAGGGGTGTGATACCCTGCTATGAATTGATCGTTACCCTACCAAGCTTCACCGAGGGTATTTCCCATAGGTGGAGGAATGGGGGTGTTTTCTTGGAACAGGGTATCAGATTGTATTTGTAAACTCCCTATAGGCGGATACATATTTTGGAAGCGTTGTTCACTTTTAGCGAAGTGTGCTAAGTACTCTTCATCTGAAAAGGGGAGTGGGTCTGACTATCTCCTGATCTGTGGTCTGAACAAGACCTGAGGAGATGAAGTGGATTCTCCAGTAAATGTCATATTATTAGAGCCTAAGGGCTCTGGATGTTGTGTCTGTGCAAGCTGATCAAACTCCTCAATTTGGAACAGAGAATTTGAGCTAGTTCTGTGAGGGGGAGTTTGAGATGATAAGTAATTACTTGAATAGTTATCAGCCCATGTAGAAAGTGAGGGTGATGTTTGTCTATTTGTTTGACTATAGTTTACTTCGAAACCTAAGAGATGCATGTCATATGCATCGTATCCTGACATATTCAGGGGGGTATATGAATACCCATAGAATAATGGGAAAGAGCAAAGGTGGATGAAAGAAATGAAAAATAAAAGAGGAAGAACTGTTTGTTTCACATCGGGTTCACCAATTTTGTACGATGGAAAAGTGACATGTGAGCATGGGAATCTACAAGTACCTCTTCCTCGTACCTGACCTCCTGAGGTCGTGTCGAGACAGCCGTGAATGTTTGAATGTGAATGGATACAGACAAGCTAATCGAGCAATCTTATATCCTCAATACGCAATAATGGAATCTGCGAATCTAAGGTGAAGAAGGCCCTCCTAACCTGAATTGGTGTAATGGTTCGTTTGGATATAATGGTTGTTTGGAGGCTCCAATAAATGTTGAGCTCTGTCGAGATCCTCTTTCTTGGTTGTTGGATACGTGGGAAGTGACCTGTGGGAGCTTCGTATATATCTCCAGAAAAGGTCATGAAAATGGTGATAGGAGGTTTAGTGGATTTACAGTGAACTATGGATGGTTTTCTGGTGTTGTCCAGAAAATATTAGATTGATTCGCTTCTATATTTAATACGGAGAACTGTGTGATGATATCTGGCAGGAGTGGTGAGGATCTAAATACCAGCATTCATAATCCGATGTCAATACTTAACTGATTCACATGCCCGTTGGGTTGTGGGATTTTGGGATCACAACCGTGAGTGCGTGGTTGTTGTGGACTTGTTATGGTCATGTGAAGAATCAATCCCTTCTTGCAACTATCTAGTAATCGTATGCCTTTTCAGCCTCTATGTTTAGAACTAGAAGTTGTGTGATTTTCTCGAATACCTTTCAGGTGCTCTGGCAACTTGAATGCATAAGCTAGTATCTATGTCAATGAGGAGGTCTCCTACATCAGGCTATGGAACTAAAGGATCGCAACCAAATGCATGTTCTCTTTCAAATCCTTGTACGGTCATTCGGATATTTTATCAAGGCAGTCTATAGTTAGGATGATTTGACCAAAATGTGTAAGCTTTGTCGTCTTCGATATTTAATCCTCTCAGTTGCTCACTAATTTCTTGTAGGTTTTCTGTTGCTCGAAAGACTTGTATCCTGAGGTCTTGATCTATATCAGCTAATGTTGTGGGTAGATTTGGCCGAGGCGCTATGGATTCAAATATATATTCTCTAGGCTCTCTAGGTCCTATGATTGTCATACAAGATGATTCAAATTTTAACTAAAATTAATGAACTGATTACGAAAGAAGTATTTACACTATGCAAGCATTCTTCTATTTTTGTATTTTTAATGATGTATTTCAACGAAATTAAAGAGAAGCTACTCTAGTATATTTATAAAATGGACAACTAATCTAGTAACAGAATAAAAACAAGCAAAGTAGCCTGGTATGGCTATTTTCCTGTGCAGTTGTGATTTTATCCTAAGTATCTAAGTAGCTATTTATTTTGAATTGAAAGACTCTCAATCCTACCTCATAAGTGAGGAATGAATCATAGTTTCTCAGAAACTATCAATCCCCACAGCTTCCCTGGCGATATCGAGAGAAAATTTTTCGACTAAAATGAAATAATTCACTACTCTATTTGATATGTTTGTAACTAGAACTTTGATAGCTCAAACCTGGCATTTACAGAATAGTGGTAAATCCAGTTGTGTGTGATTTCGTCCCCTTCGTGTGATTTCCTCGTTCCTTCGTGTCCTCGTGAATCCAGAAAATGGGTATATGATAGTATCAATAGAATATGGTATTCAAACAATGGCATATTTGGATATAGACTTAATACAATGCGAGTAGGAGAGGGATAGCGCAAGTGAACAGAGCTTGACTATGTAAACTAGCGGGATTTATTGCAAGAATACAACACAAGTGTACGGAGAGTTTTAGAATCTATCCTTGTGATAAAACAAAAACATGCAACTTTTAATGGATTCTAAGATGGAAATGAAGCTATTCTATGCTAAACTGATTGTATGGAGCAGCAATGGAACAAGACTGAAACAAGAAGATTGAATGGCTTCTAAACAACAAAGGAAAATAGATAATTGATGTAAAACATGAAGCTAGTAGACCTCTAAGCAAGAAATTCAAAAACTGAATAATAGAATTAAGAAGATGAGGGGATATTTATAACCAATGCATTTACCAGAGGGTAACTCCCATTTGAACTCCTTTACTATAAACAAAGGAAAAACACTATTCATAGGGAGCAGAAAATATTAATGCAAGCCAAAGTGGTTGAAGAAAGCATGTAAAATCCAAGATTTACGTTTGACGCGATCGTCGGAAGGATCTGGAAAATGCGTACTTGACCACCACCCTGTGTAGGGCGGTGGTTATGGGACCACCGCCCTGTCCTGGGTGGCGGTCACTGGACCACCGCCTAGGTAGGGCATCAGTTTCATCACTGAAGCCTAAAATGCAAGAAAACAAGGGGCAAAGGAGAAAACAAGGGGCAAATGGTAAAACAAAGCATGTAGAGGATGAGCGGGGCATGAAGGATACAAGTGTATACTTGGCAAGGCTTTCTAGATTCTAAACACCTTGTAAGGAGACCTGTATCATCATTGGGGTATGTGTAACATCATTCTAGCGGTGTAGTACCCTACAATTTTTGGTACGTACAATCATTTGCCATTTTTTAGAACATTGGATCAGTGGTGACTAAATTTGAACTCTAAGCTTTTTGCTTCCCATTTGGTCCCTTCACTTTTCCAAAGAACTAGATCATCATCAGTCTCAACTACAAAGTCTTGAACTTCCCTCAATGTTCTTGGTTGGGCTCTTCTGAGGAAGAAACCAACTTCTCGTGGCAAAGCACTGACGAAGAACCTTTTCAAGCTATTTTCAGGGGGTACCAAATCTTTTGGGATCCTTCTTATTAACCTATTATACATTGCTACAAAATATCTCATTGATTCAAAGGTCTCCTTCTTCATTTGAACCAATTAGACCAGCAGGTCTTTACAATATTCTATGCTCTTAAACCAATGTTCAAATGCACTTCTTATATCTTCCGAGCATGTGACGGAACTTGGGGGTAACATGTAGAACCATTCAGAAGCTCTTTCTTGGAGTGACTCCACAAAGAGCCTAACTGAAACATCTTCATCTTTAACTCCCAACACTCCACAAGCAGTGATGAATGTTGCTACATGTACTTTTGGGAGCTGAGAACCATCCCCTTTGAATTTTGGGAAGTTCTTTCTTGAGCCTCTTGGGAGCTCATGGAGTGGTTGAGAAAGAGCCAATGGACCGATATTTCTTCCCCATGGTACATTGGGCCTGCATTCCTCATGCTCATGATCACCCATTCTATTCCTATTTCTATCCTCCAGTCTTACTAAGGTTGCTTCTGGTGTTGCTCTATGTTCTGCTTCAATTTGAAGTCTTTCTATTTCTTCAAGTTGAGCCTTTATCTCCTCCTCAGCAACTACCTCTCTTTCAAGCTCTTCAAATGTGGGATCAATTTGTCCTCCTTTCCTCAGTTGCCAGGTGTATCTTCTATCAGCCAGCTTGAAATTTTATGCTCTTCTCTGGGGTGCTGGAATTTGTCTCTGCCTTTCCAATTCAATAGCACTTTCCTCTTCTAGGTCTAGGATCCTTATGGTGATGAAGTATTTATTGACACTTTGTCTATTCTACTAAAAAACTTCTCTCAGATCAAAAGCAATGTATTCTTGGATGTGAAAGAGTAAATAAGGTCTCCCAACAGGAGGATTTCCCAGAATAGCCATGATTTACATCCATGTAGTTTGTGTGATTATTCAATCTCCAGAAACTTTTCTTCTAAAATATTTTTTTGTATTTTATGACCTTGAGGTCATTTTTAGGTGCAGATGCTACAAAATCTACCCCACGGTGGGCGCTAAAAAATGTTGGCTAGAAAATTTATCTTGTAGACAAATTTGTGGGTTTCAAGCCAAAATATGAGAATCTAAGTCCCTCTACTTAAATGGTGCAGCTTCCGTATGCGCATGTATGAAAAAGTGGATTTCAATGGTGACCTTTCGGCCAGAGATCCAACAGGGGGCACTCCACTAACCCTGTAACAAAGCTAGCAATTTCTCACTAGAGAAGAACTTTGTTTGAGAAGGGGAAAGGGAGTGAGAATGAAGGTAAGAGAATATAATGTTGTGAGTAGAATATCATATGTCCACACACATTAATTAGAAATTTCAGTTACATGCATTTATTGTCAGAAGAAAAAAATCCATAGGAGAAGCTACAAGACCAAATGAAACTCATTGGTCACAAAGTACCAAATAATTCCTCAATCAAAGAGGCAAAAATTCCTTCTTTTCTTATTGAAGCTTGAGCAGAGTTTGTACATAGCTTGAGAGTGGAACAAATTCAAGGAAGAAGAGAAAATAGAAGAAGAAGAATGGCATTTTCTATCTTTTTCAGGTACAGAGCACTCTGGTCTTTTTTGAAATTAATCACCCCTTGGGAATGGCTTCGAGAAGCCATTATATTCTTCACAAGAAACTGTTACAACTTCACAAATCCTATACACCTCTTCAAATTCCTCCATTGCGAAGAAAGTGCTCATGGTGGGTTAAAACCCAGATCTTGCAAAGCAATCGTTACATTCGATTTTCCAGTTTGAATATAGACCACTTGATTTGCTCCTCTAACTCTGAAATCAGGTCGTCCATGTGGCAAGAAGGGATTGGAGTGGTTACGGGGGGAAGCCCTCTACATTTTGTGATTTTTTAGAGATTTGACAATTTGGAACAAATTGGCCCACACCCCTGCTTTGAATTTTTAGCTTAGACACATGGCACCCTCTGGCTGGAAATGGGGTCGCAACCCTTTTCTAAAAATTTTAACCTTTTTTGGGAAAAAGGTTCAAAAACTCAATTTCTTCTGCCGGCCTGCTACGCCAATTTGACTTTTCAATGGCGGGCCCGAGACCGTAGTGGAGCTGCGGAGCATTCTTGAACTTTTACTTCACTTTTGGGACTTTGGTTAAATTTTTGAAAGGGCCTCAATGGCCCACTCATCCACTTTGACTTTTCAATGGCAGGCTCAAGCTTTGACTTTTTACCTGATAGCCTAATCGGGGCTATGGGTTACTTTTTAACTTTTCACCTCTTTGATAAAGAGGCTCAAAATCTCAAATCCCCCCGATGGCCCGCTCATCTGCTTTGAATTTTCAACGGTAGGCTTTGCCTCTCCAATGACTTCGACCACGTGGCGATCTGGCACTGATTTGGTAATTGACCCTTTCTGCCCCACCCTGGAGTTACATTGTTGTGACACGTGGATCCATCTGTTGAGCCTTCTATACTTAGCTAATTTTACCTTTATTTAGCTCCTGGGACACATGGAAATCCCATGCTTAATTAGAGACAGTCCCTTAGACCCTGCCCCTGAAGTTGCATCGTTGTAACATGTGGAGCCGTCCGCTGAGGTTAGACTTTTCAATGGTGATCCATATTTTCGGGTCCATGGGGCAAATTTACCATTTTTTCCAAAAGTGACAAAAAGTGTTAAGTTCACCAAAAAGCACGTTCCTCCCCATCCAATAGGATCTGACCATGTACCTGCATTCATTGGGGCCAAAATTTGACGAGGAAAAGACACCCATCATCCCGACTGCGGGAAAAATACACAGAGGAAGAGGACTTCGTCATTTTGAGTCCAATTTTTGAATTTCCTTTGCGAACCAGAGGCATGGAGACAAAACAATGATTTGATGACCCAGGCCATAGAAAAAGTGAACAATTTTGATCATAAAGGAGATTGTAAAGAGGATATTTTGTACATAGACTGGGAGATGGAGAATTTCTCAAAATGAGCAAAATAGAGATTTAAACAGCACTAGGGCATGGCTTTTGCTAATTTCTTAAATCTCTAACTTGGCTTAGACACCAACAAAGGGCATGAGCTCAATTTTTTTTAATTTGGCTATGAAAATGTAAAGTAATTTTCAGGAGACAACACCACCCCTTGGGGCACCTTTTCTTACAAGAGAATGCCTTTTGCCTCATCAATGTTGGTGCCACCTTTCAGAGGGCAATGGACCTGGCCTTTGGCAGCCTTAAGGGAAAATGCATAGTTGTATACCTTGATGATCTGACTATGTTTTCAAAAACTAGAGCTGATCATTTCCAACACCATGAAACAGTCCTCCAAAAGTGTAGAGATCATGACATCTCCTTGGATCCCAAGAAATATGTATTTTGTGTCACTAAGGGAAAATTATTGGGACACATTGTCTCTAAGGAGGGAATCAAGATTTATCCAGAAAGAGTCTAGGAAATTTGGCAGATCCCTCTCTCCACAAGAAAGAAGGGTGTGCACTCTTCCTTTGGAAAAATCAAATTCTTAAGAAGATTCATACCTGATTTTGTTGAACTTACTTTGAACATAGCTCACATGATGAAAGGGAAGCAGAATTTTGGTTGGTCCTCTAAAGGAAAGGTTGCATTTGAATACATCAAGAGAGCTATAGCAAAGACTCCAATCTTGGCATGCCCTGATTATATCAAATACTTCATTATCTATTGCTATGCTATTGAAAGTACTCTAGTTGTTGTGTTAACCCAGGAGAATGCCAAAGATTATGAACTCCCCATAGAATTCATGAGTTATGTTTTAAAATCCCATGAGCTGAAGTACACCATGATAGAGAAACATGATTTTTTAGTGGTCAAAGTTGTGAAGCAGTTTCGTTTTCACATCCTCAACTCTCATTCTATTGTGCTTGTTCCTGATACAACTATTAAATCCATTCTTACACAACAAGAATTTGGAACCAAGAGAGGCAATTGGGTAGAAAAATTTTAGGAGTATGATCTTGACATCAAACCCACCAAGCTAGTTCGAGGAAAGGGATTATGTGAACTCATTGCTGAAGGAGCTGATGCCAAATTATCCAAGGAGGTAGTTGATATCTCTGTTGTTCTTTTCGTTAGCTCAACTGATGAATGGTATGTTGGCATTGCACACTTCATTACTTATGGATAATTTCCATCCCATTTGAGTGCCAAGGAGAAGAGAGCCATCAAATTAAGTTTTGCACAATATGTGTTGTGGGAAAATGCATTGTTCAAACGAGGCATAGATGGAAAGTTTTTGACATGTGTTGACAAAGAGAAGAAAAAGAAATTATTCTCAAATTTTCATGACCATGCCTGTGGAGGTCATTTCTCTTCTAGTATCATAGCCTGCAAAATCCTCCATGCTGGATATTATTGGCCTACCTTGTTCAAAGATGCATCAAAGTGGGTAGGCAAGTGTGAAGCATGTCAAACCTTTGTTTGAAGACCCAAATTGGCTGCTTTACCTCTCAAACTAGTGGTGATTGAGGAACCTTTTAAACAATGGGGTTTGGACTTCATTGGGACACTCAATCCACCTTCAAGTGCAGGGCATACTTATGTTTTGACTGCCACTGATTATTTCACCAAGTAGGTGGAATCTATTCCAGCCAAAAGTACTACTTCTGAAGTAGTATGCAACTTCATCAGGAAGCACATCTTAATAAGGTTTGGGATACCAAACAAGATTGTCACTGACAATGCTTCCAATTTTTCTTCTACTGAGATGATAGATTTCTGTTATGGCTATGGAATTTCCCTTGCTCACTCTTCATATTACTATCCCCAAGGGAATGGGAAAGTAGAATCAACTAACAAGAACTTGGTCACCATTGTTTGGAAGCTTTTTAATGACTCTCAGAGGAATTGGCATACGAAACTCTATGATTCTTTATGGGCAGATAGGATTACATCTAAGAGAGCCATTAGAATGTCTCCTTTTCAAGTAGTAGATGGAGTTGAAGCTCAGCTGCCAATGACATTGGAACTGCCAGCCTTACATTTGATGAAGACCATTGAAGATGCCAGCTTTACCAATTCATTGGACAAAAGAATTATGTGCCTCCTGGAGTTGAATGAAGATAGATTGCAATTGGTTGATAGAATATCAGCTCATCAACTCAAGGTAAAAGCTCTGTTTGAAAAAAGGCTAAACCTAGAACTTTTTAAGTGGGAGACAGTGTTCTTCTTTGGGACAAAAGGCATGAACCTCAAGGCAACCATGGTAAATTTGATTCCCTTTTGCTTCGTCCTTTTAAAATTAAAAATTTTTCTGGTGAAAACTCTTTTTACCTAGATTACATGGATGGTTCTCCTCTCCCACTTCCTTATAGTGGGCAATTTTTGAATTTGTTCAAAACCTAGGAGTTTTGGCCTCCCTCTATACATTTTGTATAGCGTTTTATTTCTATTTTTGGTTGTTTCCTTGTGTGCGTTGTCTTTTGTGTTGATATTACTTTTTGACTCCATTGCCCAATGGAGAAGGCATTGATTTGTTCATCCCCATAATTCTCTATGGTTCTTGATTTTACATCTCCCATCTGCCAAATCATCCCTAGAAGGAGCCAACTGTTGTCCCCTCAATTTTCCCCCATTTTTGAAATCAAATTTCATGAAAAATGAAGTCTTTCCATGGAGAAATTCGTGTTTTGAGCCCCTCAAGTGCTCGTTTTGATCCCCCACGACATTTTATGCATTTCCTTAGTATGCGGCCATTATAACATTCTATCTATTTCTCATAGATAGGAGGGGGTTAATGATATTATTTTATGCATTTAAAGGATGTGGAAACTTGCATTCTTCACATATTAACCTTATGCAGAAAGAAAATATTCATCGGTGCAAAAATGGCATTTTCTCATTCTCTGTAATTTTCTACGTTCTTTCCCCATAAAATTCTTTCTTAGAAGGTGAAGCTACGTGTTTTCTTCTCATTGGATGCAGTTGGATGGGTTCCTTTTTGAACTTATCACTTTTGGTGATTTTGGAAAAAATGTCATATTTGTCATGCATCCCCACGGGTCCCTGGTTGGTTGGAGTAGTTTTGGTGGAAGTTCGAGGCGATGGATCCATTTTATTCTCTAAGGCATTATGGAAAAAGGGTGAAAATTTCTAAAATGACCCACCACCCCACTCACGCAAAGGGACACGTGGCTATTTTTTAGTTCATATGCGCTTTGGCGGACCGACAGAGGACTTTAGGAATTTTAGCTTTGTTTCCACAAACGGTGAAATGTTCTGAAATGACCCACAACCATGCTCATGCAAAGGGATAAATTTTGAGTTGAGGCCCGCAGCGAATCAGAAAGGGACACATGGCCTACATTGAAAATTCAACGGCAGAGGCATGAACTTTCAGGGGAAAAGTTGGAATTTTCCCCTTTTCAAAATAGATAATGTATAAAATTGAAGCGCATCCCCGTAACCAATTAGGTGATGCCATGTGCTGAAGAATGAAATCGGGATAGTGGGCCGTTGGAGGAAAATGAGAATTTGAGCCGCGACCCCATTTCCAACTAGGGTGTGCCACGTGTTCATGTTAAAAAATCAAGTCAGGCCGGCGGAGGAATTTGAGAATTTGAGCTTTTTGTCTTAAAAAGGCTTAAGTAGCATATTTGAGCCACATTTCCTTAGTCACTCATGCAGAGCCACGTGTCTAGCCTTTGGCGGGGATGCGGAGGGGCGGAGCAAAATGAGAAATTACGCTTTTTCTCCCAAATGTCTTAAAACGTGGATTTTTTCCCCAGGTCTGTCATTGCTTGGATCTTGCCATGCGTAGGGTCCAATTTCAAAGTTGACAGAGGGAAAGAGTGGCCAAAATGCACTCATCTGGTTTTTGACACCATTAATGAACTAGAGCTCCAAAGAATACAAATGTGAACCATTCTTCGTTCTTCTCTCTATGTTTCCTTATCGTTTATTCATGAGATGTATTTTTGGTTTTTTGTTGAGCCAAATTGATAAGTTTAAAGAGATGTAAAGTTTGGTTATCAGAAAATAGATTTTATCAGACATACAAAATAAAAAGGGGGAAAACTTACTAGTAAGCACTTGAGTGCTATGGAAGTGGTTAAAAGGTGGAAATGTCAGGATCACATGAAGAAGAAAATCATTAGATTCCCCCTACTAAAGTAATCATGTTGGAAATGATGAAATATTCACCTTTTTGAACCTCTGGTTTTCATGAGTGCATTTATTTCATGTCACTTTCTAAAAATGGATCTACAACAAACATTATTTCTTTTGGATATTATTTTCTTGGGGACAAAGTATAGATGTAAACGAATTGTTATAAGAACATGTTTTATCCATGAAAAAAGGAATTATGGTTTTCTGGGAACATTGTAAATTTGGAAGTAATTCAATACAGAAGATTTCTTTCTCATTTCTTCATTTATCTCTCTCTCTCTCTCTCTCTCTCTCTCTCTCTCTCTCTCTCTCTCTCTCTCTCTCTCCTTACTTGATTCAATGGATCATTTTTCTTTGCATTCAATAAACACTTTGTGTTCTTGTTTGTGTATTCTTTAGAACTTTGTGTCTACAGATTCACATTGGTGGTAAAGTGATTCATCTTTTTCTATATTTTCTTGGTTCAATGTGAGTAAGGATATATTCGGCTACCTATATCTCTTGAAAAACATTTTCGTTTTCTTCCTTCCTCCATCTCTCTACTCTTCCAATCCTTCGTATTGATAATCTTGTAAGTATAAAAACATTCCAGAATATCAAGGTCCAAACATTGAGAGTTGTATATTTGTACATTTTTTTTCCTGCTTTCAATAAGGGAAGCTCTCCCATTAAAGAAGAGGGACACATTTGTCCCCTGACTGTGGTTTCTATCCATGTTCAATTTTGAAACCCAATAATGTATATATATATATATATATATATATATATATATATATATATATATATATATATTAGTTTTGAAGTCAAATATATGTATGTTCTTGTATGTCCATCTAACTCACGTGATATACATGTTTGACAAATATGTTGACTTCACTAGACACCCCACCATCTTTGCGATGATTAGATAAAGGTGTTGTCGTTGTGATAAAGGTGTTTCCGCTGTGATTTCATTTGCGCAGTAACTCACTAAGGTATTCAAACAACACGTAATTTTTGTTAAATTTCTCGTGTAATTCATATTATGTTAAATTACATGTTAGTAATGTATTTCATTGTAGAATTATTAAATTATGTTAATAATGTCCTTCATTATGTATATGTAAGAGTTAACTGTGATAGGTAGTAGCCTTGTTCATTTGATTCACAGGCGTGGCGGGGTAAAAAAAATAGTTCTATATTGATAAAATTAGTTAAAATATTGTCATTATGTACATACATGTACTTAGTTCTATTTTCACTAATTCTGATGTTAGATTTTTTGATCTTATGTGTATGTAGGGAACTTCAACCATCTCCATTTCGACTTCAAGGGCACAGAATCCTCCCTATTGTCGTCTTTGTACCCCCGTTTGTACTGTAGGAGCTCCTGATGACTCATCTGAGCGTGAGATGTAAATTCGGCGTGATCGACAACTTGCGGTAAGTTTGTGTATATATGTAAATACTTTCATTCTAGCATGGTCTTAAATACATGTTGAAAACATATATAAATTAAGTTTTTTTTAAAAAAAATCTTTTTTTGCATTTATAGGCTCATCTACAGGTGAGTATTCAGCGGAAGAGGACTCGAAGCATGGGCTCAGATGATCCAAAGTCATCTCATAGATCTCCATCTTCATCTAAGGGAGGGCCTTCTTCAAGCAAGGCCAAGAGAGGGATAGATTTTGATGAGTAGGAAACATATGTCTTACATGACATTGTTTTTGTATGCCTATGTGCATGGAATTGTATGTACGCATATATGGTATTTGAACTTGATGGTATATGACCTATTTGGGCATTTTTGTATTTATTATGCACATTAAAATACTATTTGGAACTTGATAATTTTGTATGAGACCTTACATTTATGAGATTATTTTCACATGAAACTAATATGATGTGCACTTGACAATATTTAAAACATTATAGATTATTTTTTCATTTATTGGTGATGTACATGTACTAGCATTTTCAATGTATAATATGCATCAAACTTTGGAAATCAATATTTATATAATGTATGTATATAAAGAGTTACCTAATCTGAGTAATTATTCATTCAATTTATCAATGTTTATATGTGTATTTACCTTACTTACACTTCTTGTTGCTCATGGTCTCTTTGTACGGGTTCCTATCTTATCACGCACTTACTACATTATTCTATGCTTCTTAGAATTCTCCCCTATTAAAACACTCGAGAGTCATCACAATTTTATGCCTTTCATCTATTGATATTTTGAGAATGTCTCCAGATGTAATGACATTTTGATTCAGACACTCAATGATTCTTGATTGTCTAATCCTATCCAATTTGTGTTATTGCCTTTAAATATGTAGGGATTTCAAGTTATTTGGAAATCACATCACACCCTTCACTAGGCTTGATGACTACCCCTATCCTTTTGAAGGCACTTTTGAAAGCATCCATGGGTTTATCATAGCATAAATTATCAATGAATGGAAGGTCACTAATCCGTAGGCTAGCTGACTCCCATCCAGAACTAAACAAGAAAGATTTACTAGGCGATTGATAACTCCCGTGTGTTCTTAGACATACCCCTATCAAATTCATTCTTAAGCCAATCTAGTCCTTCAGGGCTCTTAAGGGACTATGCCCGAACGAGGTAGCCCGAAAGCATAGGTAGCGTAGGGAACAAAAAAAAATCCTCCACTAGCATTCATCTAGCCACCCTGACCTGTTGGCATAGTTGGTTTGATCCCATGAGCTTACGTTTGCATACTACATCGTCCGGGAGCCATACAATGACTTAGATTGTAGTATTTCATGTGTTTGCAAACAATAGGACAGCGAGAGAACCGAATGGAGATGGAGAAAATTGGGAGAGTATTTCGTATAGGGCTTCAACATGGAGGTTTTGGATCTGACGAGATGTCTCTAGGTGCCACAGAGTCTGAGAAATCACATGTCAAAGATATAACGTGTTTTGGTCTCAAGGCTCTTAAGAGACTACACCCGAACAAGGTAGCCCGAAAGCACGGGGAGTGTAGGGAACCAAAAAAAATCCTCCACTAGCAATCACCTAGCCACCCCGATGTGTTGGTATAGTTGGTTCGGTCCCACAAGCTACCGATTGCAAAATACAACATCTAGCAGCCTTACACTGACTCAAAATACACTATTTTATGCATTTACAAATGATAGGATAGCAAGATAACCGAATGGAGATGGATAAAACCACGATAGAATTTTATAGAGTGGCCTGACATGGAGGTCTTGGATCTGATGAGACATCTCTAGGTGCCACGGAGTCCGAGAAATCACCCGTCGAAGATATAGCGTGTTTTGGCCTCAGGGCTCTTAAGGGACTATGCCCGGATGAGGTAGCCTGAAAGCACGGGTAGCATAGGGAACCAAAACAAATCCTCCACTAGTGTTCACCTAGCCACCTTGACATGTTGGCATAGTTGGTTTGGTCCCACGAGCTTCCGTTTGCAAACTACAGCGTCTGGGAGCCCTACACTGACTTAGACTACAACTACTTTCGTGCAATTGCAAAAAATACGACAACGAGAGAACCAAATGGATATGGAGAAAACTTGGAGATACTTTCATAGAGAAATTCAACATGGAGGTCTTGGATCTGACGAGACATCTCCAGGTGCCATGAAGTCCAAGAAATCACCTGTCGAAGATATAGCATGTTTTGGCCTCAAGGCTCTTAAGGGACTACACCCGAACGAGGTAGCCAGAAAGCACGGGTAGTGTAGGGAGCTTAAAAATCCTCCACTAGCATTCACCTAGCCACCCCGATATGTTGGCGTAGTTGGTTTGGTCCCACGAGCTTCTGTTTGCAAACTATAGCATCTGGCATCCGTACACTGACTCAGACTGTAGTATTTCATGCATTTACAAACAATAGGACAACGAGAGAACCGAATGGAGATGGAGAAAACCACGTGAGAATTTCGTAGAGGGCCTCGATGTGGAGGTCTTAGATCTGACGAGATGTCTCTAGGTGCCACGGAGTCTGAGAAATCACCCGTCAAAGATATAGCGTGTTTTGGCCTCAAGGCTCTTAAGGGACTACGCCCAGACGAGGTAGCCCGAAAGCACGGGTAGCATAGGGAACCAAAACAAATCCTCCACTAGTGTTCACCTGGCCACCCCAACGTGTTGGCGTAGTTGGTTTGGTCCCACGAGCTTCTGTTTGCAAACTATAGCGTCTGGGAGCCCTACACTGACTCAGACTGCAGTATTTCGTGTATTTACAAACAATAGGACATCGAGAGAACCGAATGGAGATGGAGAAAAGCATGAGAGGATTTTGTAGAGGGCCCTGACATAGAGGTATCAAATTTGACGAGACGTCTCTAGGTGCCACGGAGTCTGAGAAATCACCCATCAAAGATATAGCGTGTTTTGGCCTCGAGGCTGTTAAGGGACTACACCCTAATGAGGTATCCTAAAATCACGGGCAGCGTAGGGAACCAAAAAAAATCCTCCACTAGTATTCACCAAGCCATCCAGACATGTTGGCCCAGACGGTTCGGTCCCACAAGCTACCGTTTACAAAATACAACATCTAATAGCCTTACACTGACTCAAACTACACTATTTCACGCATTTGCAAACAATAAGACAATGAGAGAATCACATGGAGATGGATAAAACCGTGATATAAATTCATAGAGGGCCCTAACATGGAGTACTTGGATCTGATGAGATGTATCTAGGTGCCACGGAGTCCGAGAAATCACCCGTCGAAGATATAGTGTGTTTTGGCCTCAGGGCTCTTAAGGGACTACACCCAGACGAGGTAGCCCAAAAGCACAGGTAGCATAGGGAACTTAAAAATAGCCTCAACTAGCATTTACCAGGCCATCTAGATGTTTTTTCTCAGATGGTTTGGTCCCACAAGCTATAGTTTACAAACTACAACGTTTGGGATCCCTACACTGACTTAGACTACAATATTTCACACGTTTGCAAACAATGGGATAGCGAGAAAATCAAATAAAGATGGAAAAAACCACAAGAGGATTTCGTAGAGGGCCCCAACATGGAGGTTTTGGATCTAATGAGACATTTATAAGTGCCACGGAGTCCGAGAAATCACCTGTCGAAGATATAACGTGTTTTTACCTCAGGGCTCTTAAGGGACTACGCCTGAACGAGGTACCCTGAAAGCACGGGGAGCATAGGGAACCAAAACAATGCCTCCACTAGCATTCACCTAGATACTCAGACATGTTAACGTAGTTGGTTTGGTCCCACGAGATTCTGTTTGTAAACTATAGCGTCTGGTAGCCCTACACTAACTTAGACTACAGTATTTCGTGTGTTTGAAAACAATAAGACAGTGAGAGAATCGATTGGATATGAAGAAAACCACAAGAATATTTCATAGAGGGCCCTGACATAGAAGTCTCGGATCTGATGATACATCTCTAGGTGCCACGGAGTCTGAGAAATCACCCGTCGAAGATATATTGTGTTTTGGCCTCAGGGCTCTTAAGGGACTACACCCGGACGAGGTAGCCCGAAAGCACGGGGAATGTAGGGAACCAAAAAAAAGCCTCCACTAGCGTTCACCTGGCCACCCCAATGTGTTGGCATAGTTGGTTTGGTCCCACAAGCTTCTGTTTGCAAACTATAGCATCTGGCAGTCGTACACTGACTTAGACTACAATATTTCACGCGTTTGCAAACAATAGGACAATGAGAGAACCAAATGGAGATGGAGAAAACCGCAAGATGATTTCATGTAGGGATTTAACATGGAGGTTTCCAATCTAATGAGACATCTCCAGGTGCCACGGAGTCTAAGAAATCACATGTCGAAGATATAACATGTTTTGGTCTTAGGGCTCTTAAGAGACTACGCCCGAACGAGGTAGCCCGAAAGCACGGGGAGTGTAGGGAACCAAAAAAATCCTCCACTAGCATTCACTAGGCCACCCCAATGTGTTGGCGTAGTTGGTTTGGTCCCACGAGCTTCCGTTTGCAAACTATAGCGTCTGATAGCCCTACACTGACTCAGACTGCAGTATTTCATGCCTTTGCAAACAATAGGACATCAAGAGAACCAAATCAAGATAGATAAAACCGCGAGAGGCTTTTGTAGAGGGCCCCAACATGGAGGTCTCAGATCTGAGGAGACATCTCTAGGTGCCACGGAGTCTGAGAAATCACCCGTCGAAGATATAGCGTGTTTGGGCCTTAGGGCTCTTAAGGGACTACGCCCGGACGAGGTAGCCCGAAAGCATGGGGAGCATAGGGAACCAAAACGAGAATACACTAGCGTTCACTAAGCAATCTAGATGTGTTGGCCCAGACGGTTTGGTCCCACGAGCTACCATTTGCAAAATATAACATCTGGCAGCCTTACACTAACTCAGACTGCACTATTTCATGCGTTTGCAAACAATAGGACAACGAGAGAATCGGATGGATATGGATAAAACCGTGAGAGGCTTTCATAGGGCCCTGACAATTTTTCCATGTTAGTACTGAAGAGATTCAAACTTTCATTGAACGACTACAAAAATCTAACCTAAATAGTCAGAGTAATAGACTAAATCAACATTCTATTTCTCACATATAAAATGAATTTCTTCCTTCAAAAAAGAAACTATGGGTGAATGTTCAATCAAAAAATAAATTACAATTCTAAACGAGTTTCAGGCTCAATTATCAATACTTCATTGCAGTTTTTCTTGCCAGTATGTTGCTTTTGGAACTACCTGGTTTGATTTGTGAAGTTGAAGCAGCTGGGATTAATAAAAATAATCAACTTGGCATGTTGTCCTTAAGATTATCCATGATTCTATTGACAACATCACATAGATCTTCCATTCCAGTTAAGTTTTGATCCTTCCACGCTTCCCATTTTTCCTTTTCTTTTGCTTGTATCTTCTCTTTAAGTTCTTCCAGATGTTTTTGGGTAATCAAATTGACTCTTTATGACTTTCAGGAGGCATTTCTTCTTGAATCATAGTGACATCTTCACCTAATTATTTTTCTTCACGATGTTCATTATCATCTAAAGTTGAAGACTAAAAATTTATATGGCCTTCAGCTTCTTTTTGGGCACAAACAACCTTTTGTAATGTCCAAAAAAAATCAGGCTCTTCATTCTCTGTTTAATTGAACATTGGTGGTCTCCCCAACAAAACTAAGTTCATAGTCTACATAGTTGCATCCTGTGGCAAAATCATTAAACATTGGTAGTTTCCTCCACCCGTGCTTTCAGGCTACCTCGTCCGGGCGTAGTCCCTTAAGAGCCCTGAGGCCAAAACATGCTATATCTTTGACGGGTGATTTCTCAGACTCCATGGCACCTAGAGACGTCTCGTCAAATCTGAGACCTCCATGTCGGGGCCCTCTACGAAAGCCTCTCGTGGTTTTCTCCATCTCCATTTGGTTCTCTCGTTGTCCTATTGTTTTCAAACGCGTGAAATAGTGTAGTCTGAGTCAGTGTAAGACTACTAGATGTTGTATTTTACAAACGGTGGCTTGTGGGACCGAACCTTCTAGGCCAACATGTCCAAATGGATTGGTGAACACTAGTGTAGGATTTATTTTGGTTCCCTACACTCCCCGTGCTTTCGAGCTACCTCGTTCAGGCATAGTCTCGTAAGAGCCCTAAGACCAAAACACCTTATACTTCGACATGTGATTTCTTGAACTCCGTGGCACCTAGAGATGTCTTATTATATCCAAAACCTCCATGTTGAAGCCCTCTACAAAAGCCTCTCATAGTTTTCTCCATATCCATTTTGTTCTCTCGATGTCCTATTGTTTGTAAACGCGCGAAATAGTGTAGTCTAAGTCAATGTAAGGCTGCTAGATGTTGTATTTTACAAACGGTAGCTTGTGGGACCAAACCGTCTGGGCCAACACATCTAGATGGCTTGGTGAATGCTAGTGGAGGATTTTTTTTGGTTCCCTATGCTGCCCGTGCTTTCGGGCTACCTCGTCCGGGCGTAGTCCCTTAAGAGCCCTGAGGCCAAAACACATTATATCTTCGACAGGTGATTTCTCAGACTCCGTGGCACCTAGAGACATCTCGTCAGATCCAAAACCTCTATATTGAAGCCCTCTACGAAATATTATCATGGTTTTCTCCATCTCCATTTGGTTCTCTCGTTGTCCTATTGTTTGCAAATGCTCAAAATAGTGTAGTCTGAGTCAGTGTAAGGTTGTTAGATGTTGTATTTTACAAACGGTAACTTGTGGGACCAAACCGTCTAGGCCAACACATCTAGATGGCCTATTGAATGCTAGTGGAGGCTTTGTTTTGGTTCCCTATGCTACCCGTGCTTTCGGGCTACCTCATCTGGGCGTAGTCCCTTAAGAGCCCTGAGGCCAAAACATGCTATATCTTCGACGGGTGATTTCTCAGACTCCGTGGCACCTAGAGACGTCTCGTCAGATTTGAGACCTCCATTTTAGGGCCCTCTATGAAATCCTATCACAGTTTTATCCATCTCTATTTGATTCTCTCGTTGTCCTATTGTTTGCAAACATGCGAAATAGTGTAGTCTGAGTCAGTGTAAGGCTGCTAGATGTTGTATTTTACAAACGGTAGCTTGTGGGACCAAACCAACTACGCCAACATGTTGGGGTGGCCAAGTGAATGCTAGTGGAGGATTTTTTTGGTTCCCTACGCTCCCCGTGCTTTCGGGCTACCTCGTTCGGGCATAGTCTCTTAAGAGCCACGAGGCCAAAACACGCTATATCTTCGACGGGTGATTTCTCAGACTCCATGGCACCTAGAGACGTCTCGTCAGATCTGAGACCTCCATGTTGGGGCCTTCTATGAAATCCTCTCGCGGTTTTCTCCATCTCCATTCAGTTCTCTCGTTGTCCTATTGTTTGCAAATGCATGAAATATTGTAGTCTGAGTCAGTGTAGGGATGCCAAATGCTATAGTTTGCAAACGGAAGCTCGTGGGACCAAACCAACTACGCCAACATGTTGGGGTGGCCAGGTGAACACTAGTGGCGAGGCTTTGTTTTGGTTCCCTATGCTCCCCGTGCTTTCGGGCTACCTCATCTGAGCGTAGTCCCTTAAGAGCCCTGAGGCCAAAACACATTATATCTTTGACGGGTGATTTCTCAGACTCTGTGGCACCTAGAGATGTCTCGTTAGATCTGAGACCTCCATGTCAGGCCCTCTATGAAATCCTCTCACGATTTTCTCCATCTCCATTCGGTTCTCTCACTGTCCTATTGTTTGTAAACGCGTGAAATACTGCAGTCTGAGTCAGTGTACAGCTGTCAGATGCTATAGTTTGCAAACGGAAGCTCGTGGGACCAAACCAACTACGCCAACATGTTGGGGTGGCCAGGTGAATGCTAGTGGAGGATTTTTTTTGGTTCCCTACGCTACCCGTGCTTTCAGGCTACCTCGTCCGGGTGTAGTCCCTTAAGATCCCTGAGGCCAAAACATGTTATATCTTCGATGGGTGATTTCTCGGACTTTGTGGCACCTAGAGATGTCTCGTTAGATCCAAGGCCTCCATGTTGGAGGCCCTCTACGAAATCCTCTCAGTGGTTTTCATCCATCTCCATTTGGTTCTCTTGTTGTCCTACTATTTGTAAACACGCGAAATATTGTAGTCTGAGTCAGTGTACGGCTGTTAGACGCTATAGTTTGTAAACAGAAGCTCGTGGGACCAAACCAACTACGCCAACACGTCAGGGTGGCCAGGTGAATGCTAGTGGAGGATTTTTTTTGGTTCCCTATGCTACCCATGCTTTCGGGCTACCTCGTCCAGGTGTAGTCCCTTAAGAGCCATGAGGCCAAAACATGTTATATCTTCAATGGGTGATTTCTCGGACTCCATGGCACCTAAAGACGTATCATCATATGTGATACCTCCATGTTGGGGCCCTCTACGAAATCCTTTCGCAGTTTTGTCCATCTCCATTTGGTTCTCTAGTTGTCCTACTGTTTGCAAACACATGAAATATTACAGTCTGAGTCAGTGTAAGGTTGTCCATTGCCAATCACCTGAATAATATAGGTGGTTCATACAATATAGGTGGTGAAATGAGAATTTTAATAAGATATTTTTACAATATAGGTGGTGAAATGAGAATTTTTATTTGTTGTTCCTTTCTAATATTTAATTTCTCTTAGCTTCACTTGGCTTCGAGAATAATAAATTCTCTACTGACAGTGCCAACCACGTGAAGGTGGAAGCTTTTTTGGCACCACTAACCTACATAAACATGTTAGTAAGTAATTAAATAGAATTTTAAATCATACAAAATTCAAACAAAATCATTTAAGTAAATATTCAAATTAAATTCATGAAGAACATACCTTTACAAATTCAATCCAATGAACCGCAAGGATCAACTCTATTCTTGACAGTAGCAAGAATTGCTTCATGATCTGATTCACGAACCTTCCACAAATTCTTGTTTGATGGCCAACCTCGATATTTGATCAATTTAATATTTGTTGCAAGGACCAAATGTGAATAGTGAAGTATCTTCTGATGTACTTCATAGTCTTCAAACAACCAAATGTTTGATTTTTTGATAGGATATCGTCAAAGCCAAGTTCCAGTGACTACCACTGACCCAGTGGGATACTCAAGGTCTTCACCATCAATGACTATGGAAGTCAATTTTTTTCCCCTCTACACAACGAGACAAGAAGTAAATATGTTCCCTCTTTGTTAAATTTCATCGCAATAACTACAAAAATCGTACCCTATGTATCACAAAGTAAAACTGTTCAGTCAATTTAAAAATACATTAAGAGTTGACCATTTAATAATTTATAAATCTAAAACATGGCATGTACATATATGTATGTACCTTGTTGCACTAAATTAGAGACTTGGTCAAAGTCAGGTGATGTTGTCATTTGATCTGAAGACCCTATAAGTTGTAATGCTCGTGGAACTTGATGTGTGTCGAGTGGAATTAGAGGTCTACAAGTCCATTCATCCACCCACTGTTATGACTCACATTCATTCCACGCAAAATCAATGCATGATATACAAAAACATGTCATGCACCTAGTATAAATAGTCCAAGCATTTGCATCTGAACTATAGAATGAGTGCATATCACTTGATCATGCAACTGTCATACAATCTTCAAAGTTTTCCAGATGTTGTTCCTCTATCAACCAAAAATATCTACAAACCGTTGATCTCTCTTGAGATTCATGGCCCATATTCTTGACACACCAATCAACAATGTTTTTTACATCTATAAATTTAGCACCATCCTTGAACTTTAACTCTTCTCTTGCAAGTGCTCTTTTCACACATGCTCCTACACCATCATGCTCTCCTTTTCCATGCCCTTCCTCAGTAAAACTCCAGATATGTTGTACATTTGTTTCTTTGTGCATCCTGCTTAGCCAATAAAACATCTGTGCATTCTTGAATTGTGATGTGCAGTTGTTTGACCAAATGTAATGTTGATTGAAACTAATGTTCCTCTCATTCAAGTTCACATAAAACACCTGGAAACACCCTTGTACATATTCTGTAGAATGTGTCTAATCATCACTGATGTAGAAATGATACTCTCTTAATATTTTTTGATCTTTCTCAGTGCTTTCAGGAGAGTGCATGAATGTTATATGCACGAAAATAGAAACTTGCATTGAGTTATAATATTGAGACTGAACCTCCATTTGTGGTTGCAATGTGTAATTCTCTGTGAAGTCAAATACTGAAACAATAGTACCAAGTGGGAATGTGTCCTTGCTTAACTTGAATTTTTCATCCAACCATCGAGCTCTATGTGTGTGCCTTGCATACTCATAAAAAAATTCCTCTCTGAATTTGACCATATATTCTGATACAGGTAATTGTTTTCTAACAAGCTCACACCTCTTAGATTCTTTTCCATCTTTTAATTGATATGCCACCGATTTATATTTGGTGAAATCAACCAATTCTTTTCCTATTGAATATGTACTCTCCTCATGGATACAACTTTTCAGATTTGGCAAGCCACCACATACATTGCACATTCCATCCAAACATGCTTTGTTATAAAAAAAATTGTCTTGTTGATTTTTCACAAAATATTGTCAGAATAAATTCCCTTGAAGATTTTTGTGGGACATTTAATCCACACTCATGCAACATGATGTCAATATGCAAAACATGACGTATTTGACAAAAAAACATCATAATGCATTGAAAATTCAACATGATGCCTGCAACAACAAGTGGTACGTGAGTGATTGATTTTCACATAAAAGGGTTTGCTCATTTCAAAGAATCTTTGGCTAATGTTAATTTATGGATTTTAATTCTTAAACTTAGAGAACATTGTTTGTTTGAGTCATATCTAAGAAATGTTTTGCACATGATTCACGATTACGAGAACCTATTCTTCTTTTTATTGTATCTCTTCTATTCGGTGACACCCTTGTGTTCTCATTCCAAAATTTTACAATTAATTCTTTTAGAATATCAGATGTATTCTTGTCTTTTCATGGAATTTTTCTAGAAAAATCCCAATAGTCAGTGTTATTGACTGACTCAAGACGTTTACGTCTCTCTATTGCTTTCATTAGTGTTTTTCTGTTTAGCTTCAAAGCACTACTTGTTTTTCTAATCAAGCATTTATTAATTGTTTTATCACTTACTATACAATTAGTAAGTGCACGCCATGTAGCATTACTATCTTTGGTGTGTCTTTTGCCACCTACAGTTTGGTATGCTTTATGTATGTTTTCAACAATTGACGCATTTTGATCAACAACATTAGATGTTCTTAACCCTAGGGTCTTCATTATAGGTCTCATCTTAATTAATTTCATCAATGTAACAAATAATTGACATCTTTGTGTGTCATTTAAATTCTCAAAGTAATTATCCCAAATTCCACTAGCTTTTCTTCTCGCATTTCTTTTAGACATTTTGTTAGGAATTGGTTTTATAATGTTTTCATCAATTTCAATTAAGTGAATTGGTTTTATTTGAAAAATGGAAGGAGGTGTTATTATAGGTGAAGATTAGTTTACAAGTTTACTTTCTTCATTCAGTGTTTTCATACAAATTTCGGGGTTAACATTTGGATTCTCAGGTAAGGGTTCAACAATTGGATTCATATCAATTTCTTCATCCATACCAACATTATCATTCAATTCAATATTATTATTCTCTACATTTTCATTATGTATTTCATCCTCATTTTCTAATACATTGGCTACATTTGATATAGCGGATGTACCTTACCCTGCTCAAATTTTTGCATTCTCTTCAATTTCTTTATTCTCTTCTCTTCCAATTGCTCCGGTGTCTTGTTCTTGACTTTCCTCTTGTCCTTAGCTCGATCGTTTATTACCCATGATTAGAAAAAATCAACTAGTGGGGTAGGGGAAAAAATGAACTACTAAAAAATCGTGTAAGAATGTAGAGAAAATTACAGACAAAACAAAATGTTTGTAGAATTCCTGTGAAAGAGATGAAAGGGATGATGGGGGGCCACAATATATAAACAAAGAAAAATGCGTACGTGTTATAACGTGTACGCATTTTGTATTTTCTCTTTTTCCAAGCCATGCCTCAAGGCTTGGGATCCGGTTTGGATCCCCAAGCCTGAGGCATGGACCTGTACAAACACAACAAACAATGTGTTTTTGCAAGAAAATGTAAAAATGTCACTTCCTCTATGATAAATCAAAATAAAACAATTGATCCATTTCAAAAAATTATACCACGATGTAGAGCAAAGTTTCTTCTTTCTAAAAATATAATTTTTCAAATTTTCTGACTAATATAAGGTTTCCATATTATTTATTTTCTAACTATGCCTTTTTATAGCTATTTTTTGAAGTGTAAATATGTCTATCTTTCATGGTGTATCTTTTTTTTGGGTGATCGAAATTTAAAAAAAATTATACTAGCCCAAACTAGGCATAATTATATACTTATTAAAAAAAAAAAATCTAATTTTTGATATTTTTTGAGGTAGTTAGGGGGGGCATCAGGTCAAAGCTCCGTTATTTTTCAAAACATAAAATTTATGTACTAGAAAAATCATAAATAAAAAAATATTCGCTATAAAAATCTTTAAAATGGAGCCCAAACTAGATGCTCCTAGCTATCTTTCTACCAAAGGGTTTTCAAAAAATATCTAAATGGTGCTCAAAAAATGGTGGGGGGCACGAAAGTCACTCTATTATGTTTTTTAACAAAAATAGGAGCATCTGTTGGTATTTTAGTTGTTTGACCCACTTAAACTTATCCGTTTTCAATAAAATTTAGTAGCTTAGAAACTAGACTCAAAATTCCACGATTCATATTTATACAACATCTTCTAATTTTGAGTGTAACTATTTCGAAAAACTTGTACAAGTTGAATTTTTTTTTTCTTCAGAAAAATGCGTCTACTTAAGACCCCCTTTTGGCCCCCCAGCTTGGTGCACTTACCTTAAAATAATCTGACCTACAATTTTTAGTATGCAAAAATAAATATGTTGACCTATTATTTCAAAGCATATCTGGTTTCACTAATTGTTCTAATAATGATCTTACACTGTTAGAAAATAATTAGACATATCTCCTTATTATATTATATGAATGATGATTGTTCTTATTAGGTAGTAATTCATAATAGTTTCATTTTCAAAATTAAAGCTAAATTCAAAACACGAATCCCTCCTTTAAATGAATGATTTAGGACTATTGCAGGTATTTCTTAGCCACCAATGACAATTTTAAAAGATACACAACCATTGTATTGCATGTACTCTCCATTAGTTTCACCAATATGCTACTAAATTTCTTAAAGGTTTAATATAGGTTACATTAGTAGATCACTAGTTTGTATTCCCTATTGAAGTATGATCTGTAAACTTAATCTTAAACTTGAGATCTTGTAGAAAAAGCTGGAGATCCTACATCTTTACGGGAAGCTTGTGGGTAGTTTATATGTGCATCTGCAACACATTACTAGATTAGGACAATTGACATATAAATTATAGTATATTGCATCCTAAAGCACCTCAAAAAAATTAATTAGTTCAAAAAAAATTCTTAAGAATTCATAAAATCAAAAATATTAGGACCATGATGTTAAAAGGACCCTCCCCCATTAGTATCAACTTATAAATAGTTTACTAAAAGGAAAACGATTTCTAGCTAACAACATATGAGGGAAATGATTGAACATATAGTTTACTAAAAGGAAAACGATTTCTAGATAAAAAATTGTGAGGGAAATGATTGAATATATTAAAAGGAATGATAACCAGATCATACAAAGCCAAGAACATAGATGATAATCAAACACCACAATCTATGAGATGAAAGCAGTTTGCCAGAATAAGTTTACATAAAACATTTGCAAACAAATGAGCAGTAATATCATATATTATTATGGAACCCAATGAAATAAAATGAGAATGGGCCTTGCTTATATAGGCAAGGAATAACAATCTAAGAACCAGTAAAGGTTGTAGATCAAACCATAAATCAAGGAAATAACTAATCATCAAAGAACTAGTTAAGACCATATATTTAGGAGAAAACTAGACATCAAGGTTCTAATCAATACCATCGATCAAGGAAGGAATTATTCAATATCATAGATCAAGGAAAGAACTATACCTAACAAATAGATAATAGATCTCTTAATATCTAAATAAGATAAAAGAAATATTCACACACATAAGTGGGTTAGGATAAATACAATAAAGGTAAATAAAATACATAGGTGAACATGAGCTAAGGTAAATACCTACTCTAACACCCTCCTCAAGTGAAGCTAGGGGCCAAAATAGAAGTGGCATGTCCACAGTAAGAGTCCCAACAACTAGGCCTGATGAGGTACTCATGTACAACAACTAGGAAACATGACAATGCAAGGTACCCAAAACTAGTAACAACAAAGTAAAGAGAGTAAAAACTCGTTGCAAGGCATCACATTGATAGCTCGGCTCAAAAAAATCATACAATGCTGAAGAAGTTTGGTGTGCACTGTGAAGTCTAAAAAATCCATTAGGCTTCACCAGAATATCCATATCAAGGAGACTATTAACAAAGTGATGTCGAAAGTGCAAAAAATAAACACCAAACATAATTCGATCAACTGTTGAATAGGTGTGAAAGTACACCACGATCTAAGAACAATAACCAAAGCAACAAGGTAAGGACACAAACTCTAGAGTGTCATTAATCTAAGAAAAGCCATTTTGGTAACAAGATCAAGGACATGAAAACCGTAAGAATTCAGTATCAGCACCAAACCCTCCCATACTACTGAATGGGTGGAGTGACGCTACAAATATGTATGAGTTGTCCAAAATCAACTACTCGAACACTAACAAAATAACATTTAACTTCATCAGAATAGATCTCCCACAAGAGATACTGTCAACATGCCAAAAGTGTTGAAAATACAGATACAAAATCTTTCAACAAATAAGAGAGATACATTACACCTGCTAAAGAAAAATGCTCAAAACAAGAAGCATTACAATGCAGAAGGTATAGAAAATGGAGCAATAGGCCGAATGGTGGAGGAGCCACACATGTAGATTCCTCTCAACGAATGCTTATGTCACCACCACGAGTGATCAAATATCCACCCCAAATCAACACAGATGGATGAAGAAGATGTCTTCATATGACTTGGTGCAAAATGCACAATGGGTGCATGTAAAGGATCATCATAATGTGTGTTAGGTTGTCATGTCTGACAATTGAAATCTTAGGTTTCTCAAGCTTGAGTGAAGGTGCAAAACTCATGTGTTTCTCATGATCCTCAGAAACAGTCGAGCGAACAAAAAAAGATCCTCTTTCAATGTGTGATCCCAATGAAGTATCTACTTGAAAACCAATATCATGGCGAGAATTCCACTTAACATGTGGAATATGGGAAACAATACCCTGTGAATGTTTGTCAATACCTCCGCCAGTGAAACCCACATAATGGAGCATGCGAGAACTGAATGCAGTGGTATGCTTCTCAAAAGAGCCATGCATATGATCAGAAGTAGGATACACAACATGTGTTATTGTAATAGGCACAGATGCGGAAGAGCATGCAGTAACAAGCCTCACAAGCTTAGGAGCATCAAGAGCAGCAACAGGCTTAAAGACTGACATATCAATGTTAGTGAGTACAAAAGTAACAGTTGCAAGTGGACTAGGAGCATAGACATGGTTGTCCACAATATAATGGTGATGATGTAGGCTAGCAATTTTTTATCGTGGGGAGTGTATTAGTGTATCCTTATCGTGAATGAGTGATTGTAGAAGATAATTTCACTTCTTGTGCGATCTATTTTCTTCCAAAAATTTTACAATATCCTCTTGAAGTACACACACTTCAGAGAAAAGCATATCATTCTCAGAATCCATGATAGATACAAAAATGCAACTCCCAAAAATTTAGGAGTTATCAGCTCTCAGTATTGATACTTTTGTACACAATTGATCCCTTACAATGCACTCCTCCATATTTGACACTTTATAATGAGTGCGTGTTACAATGGAACTTTATAAGGTTTTATAGTTGAATTCTTCAAAATAAATTGTTTCCAATGGAAAGAGCATGAAAAAATACTCACTTTTGATAAAAAAAGTGAGCACTACCAAAACTCCGAGTTTCCAATCCTTGGATACAAGGTTTTCAATATTATGCTCCTATCTATTTATTTTAGATGTCACTAAAGACAAAATAAAATGTTGAGTTGCCTTCACCACACAAATAAAATGAAAGGGGGCTAGGAGGTTAAGCACCTACTAGTAGGAATACAAGCATGTAATGATCTCATGTAGGTTTGACCATGTGACCAATGGGCCTTCAAGGAATTCAATGGTTTTTTGGAGCTTGGATAAAGTGGATTTAGAGATATTTTGAGGAAATTTTGGAGGTTGTTGCTCATTTGGGAAATTCTGCAAAATTCAATCATGTTGACTTCCCTTCTAATTTTGTGGGACGATTTTCATACTTGCATTTTAGTATATTTGTAACAATTCTTATTTAGTGGGAGTTTTCGGATGGTTTTATCTATTATTGTGAATGATGTAAACGTTGGTTATGGAATTGGAAGGTTGGTTTACTATTTGAATTATAATGAATCTTGGGAGTTGAATGTGTATTTAATATTATAAGAAAGTTCTTAACTATATAAACATGATCAATTTCTTGTTAGAGAAGAAGGTTATTATTTACACCATTTCTAATTGAAATATTGTTTCATTTTCAGTTTACAATGATCTTAAAGTTTTGCCACCTTCATTTGGATCCAATGGAATTGGCTTATTATTTTGTTTAATAATTTTGCATTAAGATTTAATGTATATTTATTATTAGATGGTCAGAAAATAGGTTATTTTAAAATCTATTTTTTTAAAATTAATTTATAGATATGTAAATCTTATTTTTAAAAAGGAACGATAAACAGATTGTACCAAGCCAAGAAATCGTATGCTAATCAAACACCATGATCAATAAGATAAAAGTAATTTTCTAGAATAAGTTTAATAAAACCTTTACAAACAAATGAGCAACAATATCATATATTATTATGGAACTCAATGAAATAAAATGAGAATGGGCCTTGCTTATATAGGTAAGGAATAACAATATAATAACCATTCAAGGTCATATATCAATCCCTAAATCAAGGTTAGAACTAGTCATCAAAGAACTATTCAAGACCATATATTTAGGAGAGAACTATACATCAAAGATCTAGTCAATACCATCGATTAAGGAAGGAACTAGTCAATACCATAGATCAAGGAAAGAACTATACCTAACAACTAGATAATATCTCCTAATATCTAAATAAGATAAAAGAAGTATCCATATACGTAAGTGGATGAGGATAAGTACAATAAAGGTAAATAAAGTACCTAGGTGAACATGAGCTAAGGTAAATACCTACTTTAACACATATCAAAGTTTAAAGACATGTAACCAACAAGCGAAGAAAAAACATAAGGAATATCTTGCAAATATAATGCAAATACAGATCAAGTAGTGTTTCAAATAAATGTACTCTTTAAATATTGACATTAGTAGTATCAATCGACCATTCCTTGCATTCTGAGATTCCTTTCGATAATTGGAAAAAAAGGCACACGGTTTTAGAAAAGAAGACTTTCCCATTGGTTCCTTGTAAAATTCTCCCCATCCCTGTGCTTCTCCCTCAAATCCCTACTTCAACTCTCCTCTTCCTCTCGTGCAATTTCAATCCTTTCGGTTTTACTTCTTCGATACATCCTTTTCGGCATTTTCATGACACAATTCATGTAAGATTGCTAGTTTAAAATATTGAAGATAAGCCATTATTATTATTTTAATACAAAGTTCTAACTATGGAAACTTATTGAGAGGTCCTTGGTTTCGTCCTATGTATATACATTTTTATGTTTGTGGGTAAGGTGGACATTTATCATTGGCCGTGAATGATGATCATCATTTCAATGATTAGAATATAAGCTTTTTACAAAAGTCCACCAAATTAAATTCTTTTCTCGTAGTCGTAACAAGCTCACTAATTTTACGGCGAACTTCTTTCCTCCCGGTAAATGTGCGACTTCTTTCTCTTTGAAGTGTCATCACGAGCGTAAAAATAAAGTGGGCACCGAGTTCCCACTCATCTACTAAAGAAGCGGTGTGAAAACGTTGAGAGCAGAGGTCAAAACTTGTCCACACCGCCAGTGCAATGTCTACATCAGTCAAATGTACTTACATAACTTTACTTAGGTAACACGTAGCGATTAATTTCGTCGAAACAGAAACGCTGCCACATGGTGATGTGTATACAAGCAATCACAATCAATCATAAGGAGCGTTTTGAGTTTGATTTTTTGAGTCAAAACTCTTTCATGTGTTACTGAAATTTTTGATTGTTAGGTAAAAGGAATACGACTATTTGGGAATTCTGGATCTCTCTTTTTCTCTTTTTCTTTTTTGATAATTTTGAAAAATGAATACAAATTCTGAACGTTTTTTTGAGTGTCCATTGTTTTTTTCTATCACCCCATTGACGTTTGAGGGGTATTGTTTATCCTACTGATTTGTCTTGTATTAATGTAAAATGAAATTGTTTACTAATCTTTGAAATAACGTTATTCGCGCTACACCACATCAAAGAGAGGGACATGTTGACACCTAATTTCTACTACACAATTTTATTACTAAAATTACGCTAATTGTCTTATTCCTGTCATCACACCGTGATTAACAACTTTATGCTAATTAACTAATTCCTTCCAATACCACTATTTAAGAATATTTGTTTGAATGATTAGTATATAATTTAAATAAATAAACAAATAAATAATCGATCTACAAATGTTGTCCCTAAACATCAAGTTCTCAAAATGCATGAAATACTAGGTGTCTGTCAATTCCTATTCCTAGGCGTAGGTGTCACTCGATAGCTTGAGCGTTAATCATGGCAACTACATCTTTATACGAGGACAGAGACCGCATTGAAACGCATGATAATTGTATGCCTGTCTTGCTCGAGAAAAAATCATCACAGCTGGAGCCCTCGCCCGACTATTTTTCCCTTTTAACAAATTTTTCGTGCACGACAAGTTTAGGTAAAGTGAAAGGAGAACCGTCTGTAACACAGCCCATAGGAATCGCCTGCCAATTACTATATACACTAAAAAAACTACTCATTACTGTCTACCTGCCTGGTGCTTCCATTAATTGCCTCAGATTTTCATTATTTCTCAGTGATGGATGTTCACCAGAGAATTCTTTTTCCAGAGGTGAGCCACACATCCCCTGCACCACCATATAACGATTCGCATTTGGGATGGCGTTCCCCTGCTCTGTATTTGTTCGTTGGAGTAGCGGCTATGCTGGCCCTCATTGGCTTTGCCTCTCTCATTCTCGTCTGTACCTGGTGCAGGCTGGCTAGTGATGATCTGCGAGAAAATACCCAGCGGCACCCCAACCTGGAAACTATGGAGTCCGGCCCTGTTAAGCCTGAGGTCATATGCTCTGCCTCCTCTCATGCTGATGATAAAATTCTCGTGATTATGCCTGGTGACCACAAGCCCACTTTTCTTGCCACTCAAATTTCTTCTTCGCAACCGGATTCATTGTAAATTCCACTGCAGCTGCTTCTGCTTCTGCTGCTGCATGCAATTCCGCATTAGCATTGGGGTTTAAGTAAAACAAATTCTTATCATAGTGTAGATATGTGCGTTTACACATAATTTTGACGAGTATTTTGTGTAGAAATGAGCTCGTCTAAAACTCGAGGATTTCAGATTGCTTGGTTGGTTTCGAGAAACTTTCCAGAGGCATCTGTGTGTTACAGGCGAGTTTTAGTCAGCAAATGGGTGCAGGGCTCTGCAGGAGGCGAAGGTTTTAAGCAAATTGGAAGTATGAAGTTAGGCGCAGGATGTATTTAAAGAAGATTGCAGTTATAATATTAGTAGGGCATGTTAAAGCAAAAGTTTCTGAATGTGATTTGAAGAGTTGTAACTTGCAGGCCTGGAATTTGATGATCTGTGGACCGTTTTTCCAGTTTTTAGCTGTAATTTACTATTTAATAAAAAAATCAAGGGAATTGTTATTTTTTATTCAAATTGTAAAATTTGAAAGTTTATATTATTTTCAAACCCTAAAAAATGTTAGTAGTCAAATATATCTTATGAGGTAGTAAATGTAATATATTAAAATATATATATATAGAAAAACAAATATAATTTTACTGTGAGTTTTTGTTCAAAATAAAATTAGAAAACATCAATTCATCTTCAAATACTTCTAAATTGTAAAATATATTTTATTCTTTTTTGTTAAGTGAAACTACAAGTTATTCCATATTGATTTTTCAAACTATTTAGTAATTTGTTATTCTAATTCATGTTTACTTAAATTTATAAGGATTATCTCTATATAATTTTTAAATGCAAACTAATTCTTATTTATTTTCAATACAGTTTTTATTTCAACTTTGAGTAGAAAGAAGCTAAGAAGATCAATCCAACCCCATCTATGATATTTATTGATTGCATTATTTGTTGTTTGTTTGTTTTATGTTCTATATACGAGAAGCTTAGTAATTTTTTTGTTATTTGAATAATTGTTCTATCTTAAATGCACACAAGTTATATCTCTTACATTATATACAGATTGCTAATAAATTTATATTTCAAAACATAATTTTAATTAAAGTGAATGGTTGTGACTTTCTCCTCACGTTGCTTAAACCCAATGTGTAGCCATGTACGATAACATGTTTATTCAAATGACCTTGCATTCCATTTTTCTTTTTCCAATCATGATTTTGTAGAAAATGTAACATAAAAAATATATTATTTAAACTGTAAATTTTCAACAATCTTAAATATTACTCAAAACATAAATCGAAAGGCATATATATGGCTAGACCGTCACATATTTTCCTCTTGACAGGTTGGGGTGACCGTCAAATTCCAAGCTTAGATGTGCGATTGTGAAGAGGTTTGGATGGCTATCAGATGGTAGTTGGGAGGGAAGTGGATGGTGGTACAGGTGTTTCAAAGGCCAACGAGCTAGTAGGTTCATTGGGAGTTATGGTTGTGTCATGGACATAGAGGAAAGTGAAGGCAGTCTTACGATGGACCTTGGTTCGGGTTCGACCAATGGGGATGGGTGGACAAAGGTCCTAACCAAGAAATTCAAGGTTGAGCGTTTGGAGTGAGAGCTTCGAAGTCACCATGCTAGTGGAGCTATTTGCGGGCCATGGCTTCTCATTGATTTTTATCTTTGGTTTGGCTTGTCTTTTGTATTGTTTGTGGTTTGTGTTATTTGCTTCTATTTTTTTCGCTGGTAGAGGGCAGCTCCTTTTGTACCTCAGTGTTATATCTATTCCTCCTTTGTATTGTGGGTTTTCGGATCCCCTTAAAATCCAAACTTTACGTAATCTAATAAAGCATTATTAAGGTAGATAAATCAAATCTAACTATTCAATTCTAAATCAAGCGATATGTACATGTAAGATTAGGAGATATATCTTAAATATATCTAGATATGGCAACAAATAAAATATAAAAATGCAAATGTGCATTAAGAGGTGGTGGAAACATTGACTAGATATTTTATAGTGAATAAATATGGTTGTGTGGACCATTGGAAGGTATGGGAAAGTGAAAAGTATGGGGACACTCCTAACATGTGACAAATATACTAGAAATAAGAATACAAATGTACTTTCTAGGTCTCAATCTCTTATTCCTTTGCTTTGATCGTTGTGCACATGACAAAAAATATAATTTTAATACTATTTGTGGGTTTTACCCCATATCTGGAGATTTGAGAGATCATACACTCGAGGTCTCATAAATGCAATATATTAATTAATTCAAGCACATTATAATTATATAGGAGTTGTGTCTCATATATTTAGGGGGATTTTCCAACTACTACAACTCCTTCAAATCTCTCCCACTCTCCTATTTATGATTTGGTTCAACCTCCAACAACTCAATTACAAATATATGTGCATATTTAGTATTCCCTATAATCACTTGCTCCTTAAATATCTCGTCTAATCCTAATATCACTCATATATATATATAAATATATATATATATATATATCCATATATATATATATATATATATATATATATCATATATATCATATATATGATTTACGTTGAGTTGTTATCATAACTTAACATACACACTCTCACATATAATTTCCTAACACACACTAATACAAAATATATTACATATGACAAATGTGGAGCACTATTTATCCCCCCCCTAACATTCCACCCCTTAGTGAAAACATGGGAGAGAACATATTTTACTAAATTATTTTTCTTGTATTGCTTCTATTATCTAATTAGAATTGTGTTCTAGTTCCATCTAATTTGGTAGAATTGTGTTTATTCCCCTCTCCCTCCATCTCCCCTCAACCACCCCCTATTTTAGCATTGTGTTTATTCTCTCCCTCTCTCCTATTTATATGATTTGGTTCAAACTCCAACAACTCAATTACAAATATATGTGCATAATTAGTATTCCCTATAATCACTTGCTCCTTAAATATCTCATCTAATCCTACTGTCACTTAAATATATATGATTTGCTTGAGTTCTTATCACAACTCAACATACAAAATCTCACATATAATTTGTTAATGCACACTAATACAAAATATATTACATATGAAAAATGTGGAGCACTAAATCTCAAGTGACCCCCCCCCCCCCCCCCCCCCGCCCCCACCGCATGTGGATGTCAACTACTCCCATACATCCAATTACAATCAATAATTCCCCCCTTTCTTACAATGATTTAAAAAATAACTCCCTTATCTCCTTTATAAATATTTCCTCTTTTACATAAATCCCCCTCCTTTAAAATGTTTTAAGTAAATGTAAATTTGATGGTCTAGGAGTGGGACAACCCAATGACCTCCTCATACAATGATGCCTTCACAAAATTTGATAACCAATCAGCATATCAACCATATTTTAAATGCATGTTGAGATTATGATTTTATGTTTCAAAAAATCCAAGTTTGATTTTAAAACACATCTTTAACCAATTTATGGTTTTTCTCACATAGATACCAAATGTGGGTTAAACATTTTGACAACCGCTATTAGGGTGCAAGCCGAAGCGAACTTCATAAAGAGCCAAAGGATTGATTTTAAGGATGTACCGAGATTTAATTTGATGGTGCCATTGAACCCACAGATATCAATGCTACTGTTGATGCCAAAAAAATACTTCTAATACTCAAGTCAAATCCATGAGTTTTTTTAGAGAAGGGGTTTTTTGAGAGATCTTCATATAAAAATTTTTGGGTCGGGCCGTAACTCAGTGAAACCATTGATAGGGATGAAATCAGAGCTTATTGTGAGATTTTTTTGTTGAGTGATTTCAATGGTTGTGATAAGAGATGTTACAATCTACATGGGTCATATCTGGGACAGTTAAATTATATAGGGGATCATTGTGTCCATGTTCCTAAGGGCTGGGAGTCACATCAATATCGATCTCTACTGACATTTTAATACTAAGACTTATCCTTAATATTTGGGGAGTGAAGATGAGAGTAAACAAGGTGATTTGGTTGAATGTGGTGACTGATTTCTCTACATGTTTAGAAATTGCAGCCATCCTTGAAAGGTGTAGTTTTGAAACCTCAATAATATCTTTAGACACTAAGGTAAATCAAATAGACTCTTAAGAAAGTCAGGAAAACAAGATAGAGCTTGTAAACATGTGTTTGAGATAGAAGAGAGATCGGGTATTAGAGATGAGTGCAATATATTGCTTGCAGATTTGGAAAGGTATGAATCTACTAGTCATTAATCTTCTAATCTTATAAATAAAGACATTGAGCCTATGTTATGTGAAAATTAAATGGATGAACTTTTTTTAATAAATCAAATGATTCAGAAAAACAAAATTAGATGCTCTTTATGACCCTATAAGAAATGGTTACTAGTGTTGGAAATAAGGTGTCTCAACCTTGTTTGGTTTATTTAGTTAAGATTTTCCTACAACCGTTTAACATTATCGGTTCTCTAAAAATAGAAATATGAGTTGCCAAAAGATTCTCATATGATGGTATATCATGGAAGGCCTATTTTTAGAGATATTACGACAGATTTTATGTCATCTTTAAGGGTCAAAAATAGGGGAGAATATTGTGGACGTGAGAGCCTAATTTTAGAGCGAAATCTTTCTCTTTAATGCAATCCACTTCATGAGAGGTTTGGCACATGGTTTTTTAAACCATAGATGGTTTCTTGTACAACCAGAGGTCTATAAATTGAAGGCTTGGAGAAGCAATTTGTGTGGTAATTTTAGCAAGTACTCTAATGTTGGAATCCTCCTAGAATTGTTTCTGGTGATACTCCTGTAAGAAACTTTCTCTGAAAGTGTATGTAATCTTGTTATTAGATTTGAAATACATTGAGTGGGATTTTGGAGTGTGGGGTTTTTTATCCAAAAGGATTTTCCCCACGTATATATGGTGTTTGTGTTAATTGTTTATTTTTTTATTATGAATGTGTTGTTGAGATTTGTGTAACTGTTTTATTATGTTGAAAGTTTTGCATAATATATCTCCTCAAGATTAGCATAGGAAGTTGTTCCGCTACTCTAATTTCCTAATAAGTGGTATCAGAGCTTGATCTCCTTTGGTTTAAGTTGTGGGTTGTTGGGTTTTTTGTGCTAATTTGGGTTTGAGTGGGAGCTTGTGTAGAGTATACTTTGTTATCTGGTTGCAGATATTTTTTTCAAATGGCGAGCACATCTGGAGGTTTGAGGTAGAGAAGTTTTTTGGCACAAACTTTGAAATGTGGAAGCTAAAGATGGAAGATCAGTTGGTTGATTGAGATCTATGGGATGCGGTGGATGAGAAGGTCCATAGGTCTACAGATCCAATTTTGGCTGCAACATATGATATAATGGATAGAAAAGCTAAAGGTCTTATTAGACTATGTCTTGTAGATTAAATCTTGATAAATGTCCATGAAGAATCCATTTCGGCGAAGCTTTGGAAAAATCTGGGTGAGATATACCAAGCTAAGTCTCTAGTAAATAATATTTTATTGAGGAAGAAGTTTGACAAATATCTGAGCATCTAGAAACATTCAATACATTGGTGACTAAGCTGATCTCGGTTGGGGTTAAGATGGACGAAGAAGAAAGGTGCCAAATTATGTTGGTTTCGTTTCCAGACTCATGAGACAGCCTAGTCATGGCCATTGGGAGCACTTTAGTTACTCTGAAGGTGGAGGATGTTGTTGGTTCTCTACTCTCCGAAGAGATGAGAAAGAAGGTCTCTTTTCAAATGCCAAAGAGGCTTTGAGTGTTCGAGGAAGAACAAAAGAATGAGGCAAAGATGAGAAGAATCGTGGCCATTCCAAGAATAAGGGGGAGATCAAAATCCCCTGGTAAGTCCAAGGCGATTAGCTGGAACTATGGAAAATCTAGACACTTTCGAAGGGAATGCAAAGAAGAAAAGAAAAAGAAAAAGAAGAAGCATGATTTTGATTCTAAGTCTGAAAAGGAAGATGGAGATGCATTTATTGCAGCTTTGTCCACTCATGTAGGTGATAATGCATGGTTGATAGACTCAGGTGCATCTTTCCACATGAGTCCTAATTTTTTTTGATTTAATAAGTATGAAAACTATGCTTGTGGTAAGGTGTATTTGGGTGATAATTCTTTCCTTGAAATTGTTGGTCATGGCAATATTTAGGTGAAATGTTATGATGGTAGAATTAGAAGATTTGATGGTGTCTTGCATATCCCAGGACTAGCAAGAAATTTCTTATCTGTTAGCAAGCTAATAGATGAGGGTGTGCAGGTATAGTTTTCTGAAGCAGGTGTGAAAATGGTGAAAGGTGTTATGGTGATAGCAAGAGGAAGTAGATAGATGGGTACATTGTACCAACTTGATGCATGCACGGTTGAGTGCAATAGCACTTCGGATAAAACTAAGCCAGTAACTACTTCGCTGAAAAAGGAGAGGGTTTCCTCCTCTGCGGATGGTCGTGGCTTCTGGGTACCCAAGGGTGCTCTGTCTACCGAATCAAAATTACCTGCAGAGAAGACTATGTTATGGCACCAAAGGCTTGGCCACATTGGAGAGAAGGGTTTAAAAGCCCTGAAAAATAAGAACCTCGTTGAGGGGTTGAATGATTGCAATCTGGAGTTTGATTTCTGTGAACATTGTATTTATGGCAAACAGAACCGCGTTCAGTTTTACTCGTCTACTCATAAGTCTTCATGTATCTTGGATCTAATCCATTCGGATGTATTTGGTCCTGTTAAAGTTCCTTCTATTGCTAAATCAGTTTACTATGTTACTTTCATTGATGATTTTAGTAGGAGAACATGGGTATATTTTTTAAAGAGTAAATCTGAAGTTTTTAGTCGTTTCAAGGAATTTAAGGCTATGGTTGAAACTCAAACTGGGAAGAAAATTAAGTGTTTGAGATCTGATAATGGCGGTGAGTATTGTTCTGCAGACTTTGAAAGATTTTGTACAGATTGCGGGATTAAAAGACAAAAGACAACTTCATATTCTCCAGAGCAGAATGGAGTTGCAGAAACAATGAATAGAATGTTGATGGAGAAGGCTAAGAGCATGCTTATTAGAGCTGGTCTAGAAAAGAGGTTTTGGGCTGAAGCTGTTACCACTGCTTGCTATTTGATAAATAGATCTCCTACATTAGTGCTTGTTGATAAAATTCCAATGGAGGCGTGGTCGGGGAAAAAGCCTTCAATTAGACATCTGAAATTTTTTTGTTATGAGGCATATGCACATGTGCTTAAGGAGAAGAGAAAAAAGTTGGATTCTAAGGCTATCAAATGTATCTTCATCAGATATGGCTATGGTATGAAAGGATATAAGCTTTGGGATCCTGTTTCACAAAAGGTAATATACTCTAGAAGTGTTATTTTTAGAGAGATTAAATCTTTACCTATTAATTTTCAGCTAGAACAACATAAAGAAAATGAACAAAAAAAGGATGTGGTTCAACTTCCTTCTACACCTGAGAAAGTTGAATCGAGACCCCAAAATAGACAAGAAGTTGAGGAGAGCTCACCAAGCTCTGAATCTTTAGAAGAGGAAGAAGAAGAGGAAGAAGTGGAAGAATCTCCACCTCAGCTTGTTCGAAAGTCTACAAGGCAAAGGCAACCACCTGAAAGGTATGGGTATTCTCCTGATGATTGGAAGTGCATATTTGCTTTGAGTACTAACATTGATGAACCGAGATCTGTACAAGAGGCTTTGGGTATGAATGATGCAAAGTCCTGGCAAATAGCCATGGATGAAGAGATGGCAGCTCTTAAAAAGAATGATACATGGGACCTTGTACCATTGCCTGAAGGTCGGAAACCTGTTGGATGTAAATGGGTGTTTAAGAAAAAGATTGGTTCAGATGGAAATGTTGAAAAGTATAAGGCACGGTTGGTTGCGAAGGGTTACTCTCAAGTTGAGGGTATTGATTATGGTGAGATATTCTCTCCTGTTGCTAAAATGACATCCATTTGGTTTTTATTATCTATTGCAGCAGCTTATGACCTACCTAGGTTGAACAAATGGATGTGAAAACTGCTTTCCTTCATGGTGATTTGGAGGAAGAAATCTATATGACACAGCCAGAGCACTACATGGTGAAAGGTAAAAGCAATATGGTTTTGTAAGTTAAAGAAATCCCTGTATGGCCTTAAACAAAGTCCTAGGATGTGGTACCAGAAGTTTGATTCATATGTGTTTGAGTTTGGGGTTTGTGCGGTCTAAATCAGATCACTGTGTATATTTTAAATCTGATGGTGATTGTTTCCTAGTAATTACTTTATATGTTGATGACATGTTGTTTATTGGGAAAGGAAAAGGTTTGATTGCAGAATTGAAATCTCAGCTCTCTGCGAATTTTGAAATGAAAGATATTGGTGCAGCAAAACACATACTTGGGATGGAGATTAGAAGAGATCGTGAAAACAGAAAGCTATGGCTTGGCCAGAGTAAGTATGTTTGTTCTATTTTGCAAAGGTTTAACATGCAGGATTGTAAACCACTTTGTGTTCCTGTTACTTTGGGAACGAAGCTCTCCATTTCACAATGTCCTTCATCCCCATCGGAGATGGAAGAAATGAACAGAGTGCCTTACCAGAGTGCAGTTGGAAGCTTAATGTATGCTATGGTTTGTACAAGGCCAGACATTGCCCAAGCAGTGGGAGTTCTTTCTCGTTTTATGTCTAATCCTGGAAGAGTGCATTGGGATGCAGTTAAGAGGGTCTTCAGATATTTGTGGGGTACATCAGAGTACTCTATATGTTTTCATGGAAGAGGAGATCAACATTCCCTACGTATTCATGGTTTTGTGGATTCAGATTGGGCCGGTGATGTCGATAGCAGAAGATCCACCAGTGCATATGTGTTTACTCTAAATGGTGGTGCAATTAGTTGGATGAGCAAGCGACAGGATGTGGTCACTTTGTCCACTACTGAGGCAGAGTACATGGCAGCTACTCATGCCTGTAAAGAAGCCATTTGGCTGAAGCGTTTGTGCTCAGATATTGGATTAAAACAGGGTGCAGTTATAATATACTGTGACACTCAGAGCGCAATCTGCCTTGCGAAGAACCCGACTTTTCATGCCAGGACCAAACACATCGATGTTCAGTATCACTTCGTGAGAGATATGGTCGAGGATGGAAGGGTGAAGCTGGAAAAGGTAGAGACAGTTGCAAATGTTGCAGATGCATTAACTAAGCCTGTGAGCACAATGAAATTCAGGTGGTGTTCCGAGTCTATGGGCCTCTCGGCCCTTAGAAGTTGATCCATGATGGTATCTTTCCCTTGACCCTTGCAAGGTATTCGACAAGTGGGAGATTGTTGGAAATGAGGTGTCTCAACCTTGTTTGGTTATTCATTTAATATTTTCCTACAACCGTTTCATATTGTCTAGGCTCTAAAAATAGAAATAGGAGTTGTCAAAAGATTCCCATATGATAGTATATCATGGAAGGGCTATTTTTAGAGATATTATGACAGATTTTATGACATCTATGAGGGTCAAAAATATGGGAGAATATTGTGGACGTGGGAGCCTATTTTTAGACAGAAATCTTGCTCTTTAATGTTATCCACCTCATGAGAGGTTTGGCACATGGTTTTGTAAACCATAGGTGGTTTCTTGTATAACCGGAGGTCTATAAATTGAAGGCTTGGAGAAGCAATTGGCGATGTGAGTTTTAATCCTCCTATAATTGTTTCTGGTGATACTCCTGTAAGAGACTTGCTCTGCAAGTGTATGTAATCTTGTTATTAGATTTGAAATACATTGAGTGAGCTTTTGGAGTGTGGGGTTTTTTATCCGAAAGGATTTTCCCCACGTATATCTGGTGTTTGTGTTTCTGTTATGAATATGTTGCTAATATTTCTGTAACTGCTTTACTATGTTGAAAGTTTTGCATAATATCTCTCCTCAAGATTAGCGTAGGAAGTTGTTCCGCTACTCTTAATTTCCTATCAAGTGGTATCCCTATGGAAATAGGCTTTGCGGATAACCATGAAACCCTCTCAAATTTGACTATCTTTTAATATGACCTGGTGGTCGTTGATAGCTTTAACAATCCTGTTGTTGTTATTTTCAGGGCCCAACCATTTTCGGTTTAGCAATTGGACAATATCTCAATGACCTCAAAATGCTTAGCCATCTCATACATCTCTATATGATGAGAGCCTAAATTTTAGATATGTAGTCTATATTTCAGAACTAATTAAATAGTATATTTCTATTACCTGTACCAAGACTTTAATTGTATTTCAAGTATCATCGATAATATGCAATGATTAGCTTCTTGACATATTCTGAATCTGTGATTGCAGGTATGTTGATCAATCGATGAAGGTTACCTGAGACAATGTTAAATGTTTTTTAACGATATATTACAACTCAGAACATTTGAATAGGGCATTCACCATACATAATATTGTGAAGATCTGGGCAATTAGTGTCTTCAATATCATCAATAGATTTGTAATGAATAAGCTTGATGTAACAATTCTATTCCACCATAACTTCTTAGCAATTCTATTGAATTCTGCAAGAGATCAATTATGATTACCTAGAAAAATAGAAAATTTAAGACGTACATACGTCATTTGAGTTGTGATATACTTTTGAGTTTCGTTTTTTCACTCCCCATGGCGAGTTTGGTAGATCATTATATTCATGGTTTTTCCTTGCTAATGTACCTCTCAAGCATATAGTGATCTTGGAAAGTTTTTCGAAATATGCTTGTTCTTCGTGCATGTGCAGATCTACTTGAACTATCAGGGGTTTTTGCAAGATAATTTTCAGCTAGCTGCAGGTTCAATAGAGTGTTCGCGACATACCAGTTTTATAATTGGAAAAAACATAGAATTTGTAGTGGAGAGATCTTTGAAATAATTATGACTTTTAGGAAAATCTGTGTTTTCTGGTGTATATAATGTAGATTTCCCTGTGTTCAATTTACACTCTTTCCCGAAATAACTGTGAATTTCTCATCAGTGGCCTCAACTATCCTTTTTTCTTTTCCTCAAATCGATCTCCAAAAAACCTCTCTCACATGGTCTGTGCTTTGGCGTTGAAGTACCTTTGCAAAATAAAAAAAATTCATATGCATCGTAAATCTAGAAAACAATATGTGTGGCAAAACATGCGAGGAGGTTTTCGTGCTTTAGTCTGGCTGTGCAAGTGGCTTCACACTACGTTGACAATAACAATATGATTGCATATTAAAAATCATAACAATTTACTTGATGGGATAAATCCTCCCTCCGCCCTCCCCAAACCTACGTTTGTTTTTCTTTCCTCTGCAAAAAGGTACGTCAAAACAACAACCTTCAAAAAAGGTACGTCTTTTTTTGCTCTATATTTATTAAATCTTTTTTTAAATCCCGCATTTAGTTTATAAAAAACTTTTAAGTGTTCTTTCTAAATAAATCAAAAAGCTTCCTTTTTTAAAATTTGCAAACGTGTTTTTGCGCATGTTTTAAAAAGCTTTCCTTTTTTTAATTTTAAATACTTTCTAAAATTGTTTTTTATCTTTTTAAGTTAGATTTATTTAATTTAAAATTGTTTTTAAAAAAAAGAGGGAACATATTTTATTTTTTAAATTAGTTTTTCTTAAAATCTTAATTAATATTTAATTAAATTTTTTTTAGTTAGATATTAAATAATCGTAATTAATTAATTTTTTATTTGCGATTAGAATTTACGTTTAGTAAATAATTTTAAAAATCTTTTTAATTAACGTTCTATATCATTTTTAAAAAAAATCAAAAAGCTCGAACTTATGGTGGAGAGGGATCTCATCGTGTTAAATAGCTGCTACGCCAATACGCTCCCGCACGATGGAGCCGGGTATACACCCAATCAGGCCCAACAACATTAGGAGGCAATGACACCAGGAATTTCCTGGGAGGTCACCCATCCCAGCACTGCTCTGATACCAAGCAGTTAAGCGCACCAACCCCAAAGTAGTGCTAGGATGGGTGAGCTCCTAGGAAATTCTTGGTGTCACTGCCTCCTAATGTTGTTGGGCCTGATTGGGTGTATACCTGGCTCCATCGTGTGGGAGGGTATTGGCGTAGCATCTGTTTAACACGATGAGATCCCTCTTCACCATAAGTTTGAGCTTTTGGTGTCACGGTAAGTCATGTAGCTATGATACCATGAAAGAGTTGACAGATTGTATAGGAAAATGTGCACCATGATGAAGTAGCACTCTGGTTCAATCGTAATGGATCCAACATAATCACAAGGAAAAATCAATCAATAACTAAATAACTTGCATAACAAAACAAAGCTTGCACATATAGAGAAAAGACAACAGAGTGTCTTGGCATGCTCATAAATGTCAAATGAAGGGATACATATAGGGTGCTGAGTAACCCTAGTGCATGACTCAATAGAAAACCCTAAACCTAACCCATGTGAGATGACCCTCCATATGTGAGTGGAGGACACATAGGATAACTCACACCAACAGTTGGTGTCCCCATTTGTTCCACCATATCTGAAATATCGCTTCTGCCTTTTTCCCAGAATGAACGCTTCCCTCGAAGGCTCAATCCAAACCGCATTAAAATGTCTGGGAGGTTATCTTTGGGCCATTCCAATAGTTGTCTTCACAGACCTCCAATTGTTGTAGGGATTCTAGATTCGATGTTTTGTTTCATGAAAACTACAGCTGTGGATTGGCTTCTGTGCCACATTATGAGGTTTAGAAGGAAGTAGCGAAATCTTGGGTGTGAACCGAAGCAACCATCACAGTAGCGCATCAAATGAAAAGCATATTCATATATTGGAACTTCTTTTATGCAGGGTTCTTACCACATTTCTTTTCCAGGCGGAAACAAAGTTGGGAAGGCCATTGAGAACATGCCCTCCATATTGTATTCATTTATAGGCGAGATACCAAGCTCTAGCCATGGCATGTTAAATGGGGTGTTACCATTGTGGTTTAGTAAGAACTGTTTGATTTCCACTTTTTTAGTTCCTGAATTATGGGGTGTTGGCATGAAAGATGATGAGTGTTCATACTTTTTGTCAAATTCATTGGAAGCATCAATACCATGAGCTGTAGAGGTAGTTTGCATTTGCGGAAATTCCACTATGGAAGTGTTAAGAGACAAGGAAACATTTGACGACTCAGATGATAGGGAGGATAAGGCATCATGGTCGATTAAGACATCTTTGTAATAGGGATTGTGTTGGATTTTATATTGTATGGCTTCCTAAGCATGAGATCTACTGATGTAGAAATCATACTTTTGTAAATTATATCCTTCCCTTTGTATGAGTACTATGTCCAAATATCCAAGGTGGTGTGGTAGATACTTTGTTATTGAAGTAATGTTTTGCGGGAAACTTATGGTGTGTCCTGAGTATTTGTATTATCCTCCACGTACTTGGGTGACCTGTAGTAATGGATTTACCCATGCGATAAGCATCTCCTCTATTTGGGTTAAAGACGCAAGAACGGTAGACTACTTTTCAGGGTCCATGTTGTTCCACGAAGAGAAGCGATGACCGTGTTTTTCAGATTTACATCTGCTACAGGAGAGAAATCCTTCAAAGAAATAATAATAATAATAATAATTAAATCCTTCTTTTTAGTGCTTCGATTTTTAATTTTATTATCTTGATAAAACATTTTAGAATGACATTAAGGGATGAAATGTAATAATGTAATTGTATATATTTTTATTTTACTACGCCAAAGGCGTTATCCCTATGGAAAAAGAATTTGCGGATATTCATAAAACTGTGTCAAATTTGACAGTTTAAATGACATTTTTGATATTTTTAACAATTTGGTTTTTGTTATTTTTAACAATTTGATGATTTAAATTGGACGTGTGTGGAGACTCTATATTGCCATTCATACTAGTGAGATGAGAGAGCATAAATATTAACTATGTAGTCTATAAAAAACTTATTAAATAGTATATTTTATTACCTGTACCAATAGTCTACTGCTCCAGGTTCCTTCTGCAATATTTCTTCATGAAATATTGTGAATCTGTGATGCAGGTATGTTGATACTCGATGAAGGTTTAAGACAATGTTAAGTGTTCTCCAACATTGTGCAACTCGAGGATCAATAGGGCATTTACCATACATAATATTGTGGAGATCTGGGCATTTAGTGTCTGCAACACTTAGAATGAAGAATAAGGTTGATGTCCCCATTTGTTCCACCATATCTAAAATATCACTTTTGTTTTTTTCCCAGAATGAATGGGTATACGTGCATTTGTCATTTGAGTTGTGATTACTCTTGGTTTCATTTTTTCTACTCGTGTAAGTTTTCAATCATTATTTTATGGTTTTTCCTTGCTAACGTATCTAAAATTCTTGTTCTTAGAAATTTTTTCAGTTTTGCTTGTTCTTCGTGCATGTGTAGATCTCCTTGAACTATCAGGGGTTTTTGCAGCTACTTTTAGCTAGCTGCAACTAAAATAGAGGTTCTTTATTTTCTAGTTTTTTAATTAAAAAAAATGATTTTTGTTGGAGATCTCTGGTTTTGCTTGGCTCTCTGTGTTTTCTGGTGTTTTGCAGGTTTATGTGTTCAGTTTAATTCCGCCCTGAGCTTTCTAAACCCTCATCAGTGGCCTCGCGTTTTTTTGTGCTTGGTTCGTGATCTGTGTTTTTTTTGGTGGATCAGTTTTGTGGAGTTTTTTGCATGAACTGTATGTGCATGGAGGTTCTTTGCTGTGGTCTGGCTATGCATGGCGTTGCTTTGCATGGTGGAGGTTTTCTGCCGTGGTCTAGTTGTGCATGGTTGCCCTACGTGGAGGTTTTCTTGCTTTGGTCTGGCTGTGCGTGGCTGCCCTGCGTGGAGTTTCCCCCTTCCCTTCTACTGCGTGGCCTCTACCTACTAGATGCCTCCTCCCTCCTCCCTCCTCCCTCCTCCCTCCCCAAACCTACGTTTTTTTTCTTTCCTCTGCAAAAAGGTACGTTAAAACAACAACCTTAAAAAAAGGTACGTCTTTTTTTGTTTTATATTTATTAAATCTTTTTTTAAATCCCGCATTTAGTTTATAAAAAGCTTTTAAGTGTTCTTTCTAAATAAATCATATATATTCAATGACTTATATTAGGAGTTTAAAATCTAGATCTGTACTCTTGAATGGATATGCATGGCTAAGAACTGTATGAAGGCTTTTTTAGAGTATTTGAGAATATTCATTACAACTGTGTTATTACTTGTTTGATGTGGGTTACTAGTTCAGCTGAGGAATATTGGTGTGAGCTGCTTGGTAGTGGCCATTAAATCCCTATCATTGGGTTTATTGAGTTATCTATTTGATTGGTTATAATAGCTTTGATTGAGTATTGCTATTTCCAGCTGGTTGGTGCTTTGAAGGGTTATTGATTTGCATATTTTCTATTGATCCCGGAAGTGGGATATTACACCATGGAATGGTAAATGGGGTGTTATCATCGTGGTTGAGCAAGAACTATTTGATTTCCACTTCTTCAGTTCCTAAATTGTAGGGTGTTGGCATGAAAGATGATGAGTGTTCATACTTTTCATCAAAGTCATTGGAAGCATCAATACCATGAGCTGTAGAGATAGTTTGCATTTGGGGAAATTCCACTGTGGTAGTGTTAAGAGATGAGGAAACATTTGACGACTCAGATGATAGGGAGGATAGGGCGTCATTGTCGATTAAGACATCTTTGTAATAGGGATCGTGTTGGATTTTATATTTTATATTGTTGGAAATAAGGTGTCTCGACCTTTTTTTATTTATTCATTTAAAATTTCACATTGTCTATGCTCTAAAAATAGAAATAGGAGTTGTCAAAAGATTCCCATATGATAGTATATCATGGAAGGACTATTTTTAGAGATATTATGACAACTTTTATGACATCTGTAAGGGTCAAAAATAGGGGAGAATATTGTGGACGTGGGAGCCTAATTTTAGACTAAAATCTTGCTCTTTAATGCTATCCACCTCATGAGAGGTTTGGCACATGGTTTTGTAAACCATAGATGGTTTCTTGTATAACTGGAGGTCTATAAATTGAAGGCTTGGAGAAACAATTGGAGTAGTGAGTTTTAATCCTCCTAGAATTGTTTCTGGTGATACTTCTGTAAGAAACTTGCTCTGCAAGTGTATGTAATCTTATTATTAGATTTGAAATACATTGAGTGGGCTTTTGGAGTGTGGGGTTTTTTATCCGAAAGGATTTTCCCCACGTATATCTGGTGTTTTTGTTTTTGTTATGAATATGTTGCTGATATTTCTATAACTGTTTTACTATGTTGAAATTTTTGCATAATATCTCTCCTTAAAGATTAGTGTAGGAAGTTGTTCCGCTACTCTTAATTTTCTATCAAGTGGTATCAGAGCTTGATCACCTTTGGTTTCAGTTGTGGGTTGTTGGATTTTTTGTGCTAATCCAAGTTTGAGTGGGAGCTTGTGCAGAGAATACTTTGTTATCTGGTTGCAGATATTTTTCAAATGGCGAGCACATCTGGGAGGATTAACGTAGAAAAATTTTCTGGCACAAACTTTGAAATGTGGAAGCTGAAGATGGAAGATATGTTGGTTGATCAAGATCTATGGGATGCGGTGGATGAGAAGGTCCATAGGCCTACGGATCTAGTTTTGGCTACACAATATGATGTAATGGATAGAAAAGCTAAAGGTCTTATTAGACTATGTCTTGCAGATTCGATCCTGATAAATGTCCATGAAGAATCCACTTCGGAGAAGCTTTGGAAAAATCTAGGTGAGATATACCGAGCTAAGTCTCTAGTAAATAATATTTTCTTGAGGAAGAAGTTGTTTTCCTTGAGAATGGAAGAAGGTGGAAAAATATCTGAGCATCTGGAAACATTCAATATGTTGGTGACTCAGTTGAGCTCGGTTGGGGTTAAGATGGACGAAGAAAAAAGGTGCCAAATGTTGTTGGTTTCGCTGTCAGACTCATGGGACAGCCTATTCATGGCCATTGGGAGCACTTCAGTCACTCTGAATATGGAAGATGTTGTTGGTTCTCCTCTCTGAAGAGATGAGAAGGAAGGTCTCTCTAAACGCTAAAGAGGCTTTGAGTGTTCGAGGAAGAAAAAAAGAATGAGGCAAAGATGAGAAGAAGCATGGCCATTCTAAGAATAAGGGGAGATCAAAATCCCCTGGTAAGTCCAAGGTGATATGCTGGAACTGTGGAAAATCTGGACACTTCCGAAGGGAATGCAAAGAAGAAAAGAAAAAAGGAAAAAAAGAAGCATGATTCTGATTCTGAGTCCGAAAAGAAAGATGGAAATGCCTTTATTGCAGCTTTGGCCACTTGTGTAGGTGATAATGCATGGTTGATAGACTCAGGTGCATATTTCCACATGACCCCTAACAAAAACTGGTTTAGTAAGTATGAAAACTATGAAGGTGGTAATGTGTATTTGGGTGATAATTCTTTCCTTGAAATTGTTGGTCTTGGTAGTATTCAGGTGAAATTTTCTGATGGTAGAACTAGAAGATTTGATGGTGTCTTGCATATCCTAGGACTAGCAAGAAGTTTATTATCTGATAGCAAGCTAATAGATACGGGTGTGCATGTACAGTTTTCTAAAGCAGGTGTGAAAATGGTGAGAGGTGCTATGGTGATAGCAAGAGGAAGTAGATTGGGTACATTGTACCAACTTGATGCATGCACGGTTGAGTGCAATAGCACTTCAGATAAAACTAAGCCAGTAACTATTTTGCTGAAAAAGGAGAGGGTTTCTCCTCTGCGGATGGTCGTGGCTTCTGGGTACCCAAGGGTGCTCTATCTACCAAATCAAAATTATCTGCAGAGAAGACCATGTTATGGCACCAAAGGCTTGGCCACATTGGAGAGAAGGGTTTAAAAGCCCTAAAAAATAAGAACCTCATTGAGGGGTTGAATGATTGCAATCTGGAGTTTGATTTCTGTGAACATTGTATTTATGGCAAATAGAACCGTGTTTAGTTTTACTCGTCTACTCATAATTCTTCATGTATCTTGGATCTAATCCATTTGGATGTGTTTGGTTCTGTTAAGGTTGCTTCTATTGCTAAATCAGTTTATTATGTTACTTTCATTGATGATTTTAGTAGGAGAACATGGGTATATTTTTTAAAGAGTAAATCTGAAGTTTTTAGGCATTTCAAGGACTTTAAGGCTATGGTTGAAACTCAAACTGGGAAGAAAATTAAGTGTTTGAGATCTAATAATGGCGGTGAGTACTATTCTACAGACTTTGACAGATTTTGTACAGATTGCGGGATTAAAAGACAAAAGACAACTTCGTATTCTCCAGAGCAGAATGGAGTTGCAGAAAGAATGAATAGAATGTTGATGGAGAAGGCTAGGAGCATGCTGATTAGAGCTGGTCTAGAAAAGAGGTTTTGGGCTGAAGCTGTTACCACTGCTTGCTATTTGATAAATAGATCTCCTACATTAGTGCTTGTTGATAAAATTCCAATGGAGGCATGGTCGGGGAAAAAACCTTCAATTAGACATCTGAGAGTTTTTTGTTGTGAGGCATATGCACATGTGCTTAAGGAGAAGAGAAAAAAGTTGGATTCTAAGGCTATCAAATGTATCTTCATTAGATATGGCTATGGTATGAAAGGATATAAGCTTTGGGATCCTGTTTCACAAAAGGTAATATACTCTAGAAGTGTTATTTTTAGAGAGATTAAATCTTTACCTATTAATTTTCAGCTAGAACAACATAAAGAAAATGAACAAAAAAAGGATGTGGTTCAACTTCCTTCTACACCCGAGAAAGTTGAATCGAGACCCCAAAATAGAAAAGAAGTTGAGGAGAGCTCACCAAGCTCTGAATCTTTAGAAGAGGAAGAAGAAGAGGAAGAAGTGGAAGAACCTCCACCTCATCTTGTTCGAAAGTCTACAAGGAAAAGGCAACCACCTGAAAGGTATGGGTATTCTCCTGATGATTGGAAGTGTATATTTTATTTGAGCACTAACATTGATGAACCGAGATCTGTACAAGAGGATTTGGGTATGAATGATGCAAAGTCCTAGCAAATAGCCATGGATGAAGAAATGACAGCCCTTAAAAAGAATGATACATGGGACCTTGTACCATTGTTTGAAGGTCGGAAACATGTTGTATGTAAATGGGTGTTTAAGAAAAATATTGGTTCAGATGGAAATGTTGAAAAGTATAAGGAATGGTTGGTTGCGAAGGGTTACTCTCAAGTTGAGGGTATTGATTATGGTGAGATATTCTCTCCTGTTGCTAAAATGACATCCATTTAGTTTTTATTATCTATTGTAGCAGCTTATGACCTAGAGGTTAAACAAATGGATGTGAAAACTGCTTTCCTTCATGGTGGTTTAGAGGAAGAAATCTATATGACACAGACAGAGCACTACATGGTGAAAGGTAAAAGCAATATAGTTTGTAAGTTAAAGAAATCCCTATATGGCCTTAAACAAAGTCCTAGGATTTGGTACCAAAAGTTTGATTCATATGTGTTGAGTTTGGGGTTTGTGCAGTCTAAATCTGATCACTGTGTATATTTTAAATCTGATGGTGATTGTTTCCTGGTAATTACTTTATATGTTGATGACATGTTGTTTATTGGGAAAGGAAAATGTTTGATTGCAGAATTGAAATCTCAACTCTTTGTGAAATTTGAAATGAAAGATCTTGGTGCAACAAAACACATACTTGGGATGGAGACTAGAAGAGATCATGAGAATAGAAAGCTATGGCTTGGCCAGAGTAATTATGTTTGTTCTGTTTTGCAAAGGTTCAACATGCAAGATTGTAAACCACTTAGTGTTCCTGTTACTTTGGGAATGAAGCTCTCCATTTCACAATGTCCATCATCCCCATCGAAGATGGAAGAAATGAGTAGAGTGCCTTACCAGAGTGTAGTTGGAAGCTTAATGTATGCTATGGTCTGTACAAGACCAGACATTGCCCAAGCAGTGGGAGTTCTTTCTCGTTTTATTTCTAATCCTGGAAGAGTACATTGGGATGCAGTTAAGAGGGTCTTCAGATATTTACGGGGTACATCAGAGTACTCTATATGTTTTCATGGAAGAGGATATCAACATTCCCTATGTATTCATGGTTTTGTGGATTCAAATTGGGCCAGTGATGTCAATAGCATAAGATCCACCAGTGCATATGTGTTTACTCTTAATGGTGGTGCAATTAGTTGGATGAGCAAGCGACAAGATATGGTCGCTTTGTCCACTACTGAGGCAGAGTACATGGAAATTACTCATGCCTGTAAAGAAGCCATTTGGCTAAAGTGTTTGTGTTCAGAAATTGGATTAAAACAGGGTGCAGTTACAATATACTATGACAGTCAAAGTGCAATCTACCTTGCGAAGAACCTAACTTTTCATGCCAGGACCAAACACATTGATGTTCAGTATCACTTCGTGAGAGATATGGTTGAGGATGGAAGGGTGAAGCTAGAAAAGGTAGAGATAGTTGCGAATGTTGCAGATGCATTAACTAAGCCCGTGAGCACAACAAAATTCAGGTGGTGTTCCGAGTCTATGGGCCTCTTGGCCCCTAGAAGGTGATCCATGATGGTATCTTTCCCTTAGCCCTTGCAAGGTATTTGACAAGTGGGAGATTGTTGGAAATAAGGTGTCTCAACCTTGTTTGATTTATTCATTTAAGATTTCACATTATCTATGCTCTAAAAATAGAAATAGGAGTTGTCAAAAGATTCCCATATGATAGTATATCATGGAAGGACTATTTTTAGAGATATTATGACATCTATAAGGGTCAAAAATAGGGGAGAATATTGTGGATGTGGGAGCCTAATTTTATATTGAAATCTTGCTCTTGAATGCTATCCACCTCATGAGAGGTTTGGCACATGGTTTTGTAAACCATAGATGGTTTCTTGTATAGCCGGACGTCTATAAATTGAAGGCTTGGAGAAAACAATTGGAGTAGTGAGTTTTAATCCTCCTAGAATTGTTTTTAGTGATACTCCTGTAAGAAACTTTCTCTGCAAGTGTATGTAATCTTGTTATTAGATTTAAAATACATTGAGTGGGCTTTTGGAGTGTGGGGTTTTTTATCTGAAAGGATTTTCCCCACGTATATCTGGTGTTTATGTTTTTGTTATGAATATTTTGCTGATATTTCTGTAATTATTTTACTATGTTGAAATTTTTGCATAATATCTCTCCTTAAAGATTAGCATAGGAATTTGTTCTGCTACTCTTAATTTCCTTTCAGTTTGCATTTGGGGAAATTCCATTGTTGTAGTGTTAAGAGACAAGGAAACATTTGATGACTCAGATGATAGGGAGGATAGGGCATCATGGTCGATTAAGACATCTTTGTACTAGGGATCGTGTTGGATTTTATATTGTATGGCTTCCCAAACACGAGATCTATTGACGTAAAAATCATACTTTTGTAAATTATATCCTTCCCTTTGTATGAGTACTGTGTCCAAATATCCAAGGTGATGTGGTAAGTACTTTGCTATTGAAGTAATGTTTTGCAGGAAACTTATGATGTGTCTTGAGTATTTGTATTATCCTCCACATACTTGGGTGACCTGTAGTAATGGATTTACCCATGCGATAAGCATATCCTCTATTTGGGTTAAAGATGCAAGAATGGTAGACTAATTTTTAGGGTCCATGTTGTTCCAGGAAGAGAAGCGATGGCCGCGTTTTTCAGATTTACATATGCTACAGGAGGGAAATCCTTCAAAGGAAATTGTTTCAATTCCAGGGTAATTTTCCAAACAGATTGAGCAAGTTTGGATTTTTTCCAACAAATTTATTCTTTTGCGAAACCAACGTTGGGCTTCAATAGTCTGCGAAGAGGGTGGAAATATGGGAAGCCTCCGTGTATGGGGAGTGGTGGGGTGTTCTATTTGGGTCGATTGTGGATTCGGTACTTGAGACAATTTCTTGTGGCGGCACAACAAAATGGTGATATGTGGCAGTAGTTAGCAAATATGGGTTCGTATGGAAGGAATTGGTATGTTCATGCAAATTTGTTTCCATGGAAGTTACTTGCGGAATGTTGATTGGAAATCCTTTAGTAGTTGTATTTGTCAGAAAGTTTGGAATGACAGGGAACGACAGGTTTTTAGTCAATGTAAGTTGACATATATTTGAGATTGTCGTTGTTCTACACTCTAGGTGATGACGTCTTTGCTCATAATTTATGTGTACTTTATTTTTTGCATAGTTCTCTCTCTTCGTCATGCTCATTTTGTAGGAGTTGACATGATTGCGAAGTGATACACCTATGGAGTACCACCTGTTGAGAAAAAAATGTATCAGTCAGTAATGAACAATCCGTTGTTTACTAACATATAATTTTTTTTTATAGAATAAACTATATATAGTTGTAATGCATGTGGAGATCCAATGGGAACTACATGTAAGAGGTATCATTTTGATGATTAAAAAACTACATTTGTTGCTTAAGGAAAATAATATTAGTTATACAGAAAGATATAGTATGTTCCAATAGTATACAATGATGAAAATACATACATAATATAAGTGCAAGTAATTATCATTTATTTTCTTTAAAGATATTTCAATCCACATAGTAGTAGGAGGCAATAGTATGTCAAAATCAATAAACTATATACATTTGAAATGCATGTGGAGTTTGAATGGGAACTAATCATAAGAGGTAACAATTTGAGGATAAAAAATTTTTATGTGTTGTCTAAGGAAAAGATTTTTTATTATATGGAAAGATATAATACGTTCTAATACTATACACGGATGAAAATACATACATAATAAAAGTGCAAGTAAAATACATTTATTTTCTTAAAATTACATACAATCCACATATTATTAGGTGACATTAGTTTTTCAGTTTATAAGGAACTGGGTAAGTTTAGCAAGTTGGGGGATAATTAAGTGGACATCAAATCCTGAATTTTACATCAAAAACAACAAAACATCAAATTTAGTCTTCCGCGAAATTGAACCATGCTGAAAAGTAAAAAATATGTCATACAAATGGTACCATCATGTAGGGGAGACTGTTTGCTTTGTAGAAATATTGATTTTAAAGTGAATATAATAGGATAAATATCATTTTATAATTTTTTAGTAATATTAGGTCTTTAAGACACTTTTTCCCGTGAATGTTTATGTCTATGTTTAAGACTGCAAATTTTGTTTCACTTATCAGAATGTGATAAAACTTATACCATCCTAACCATGGTGAAATTATATACATGTTAAAAAAATTATTTGATTTCATTAGTTTTTGATAAATTTATGGCGGGCAAATGGAAAGTGCTCTGTTTTCTTTATGTTTTTAGACCACTTTCACATAAAAAATCATAAAAAATAAAATATTGCTCAAAAAATACAAAATAAAATCTATCCCAAGATAGATATTGGCATCCAGCTTCTCACCAAAGAATATATATATATATATATATATATATTTGGTCATCCAAATAACGGGTAAATAGACTACAATCTTATAGGTGTTTTTAAAAAAAAAACCAAGTCATTGAATTTTGAGTGTTTAATATAGCTAAAATTGTCCATTTTTTTTAAAATAGTAGTTTAGAAACTAGATTCTAGATGCTACGATTCATTTTAATATAATTTTTTCTAATTTTGAGTGTATGCATTGCTAATAATCCCTACAACTTGATATTATGTTGTTATTTGCAATATGACATCCACTTATGACCCCTTTTTTGTCCCCCAACTTGCTGCACTCACCCAACTACAGAAGTTTTCTTTTGAAATAGGGGAAAAGGGAGAAACATAGATATGAAATAAGCAACATAGCGGTGATAGTTCAAAGTATAGAATGGGATGGGTGAGGGTGTAAAGTTTGAAGGGATGGATACATTAGAAGTATTCGCGTAAAGAAGGTTGTGGAGGAGTTTCACTGTTATCCACTTTCTTAGAACTTATGATGAAACATTTCAATATGTTGTTTCTGCAGTATGTCTCTTTTTTTAAGGAAAGTGTGAAGTAGTATTCGTTGTCGATGACATTGCTTGCAATTTCACTGGTTGCATCTTTGTCTATAGAAAATAGGTGGAGATCGCTAGCTTCAACACCCATGATTGACTCATTTGTCTCATCAAAAGCGGTAATTGACTGGAGTTCTCCTGTTGGGTCCTTTAGATCGATCTTGAGTGCATATATATAATCATAGTTCTTTAGTTGTGCGTTGCAACTCGAACAGAATCATGAACCATTACCATTCTCTCTCACCTTTTTCCTGCATTGTTTTTCACCTTTTGAAGAGGACATGCCTTGTAAAAAAAGTTGTCCATGTTGATATTTGTGATTTATGAAGTAACCATGGCCCATTCATTTCTCTATGTGTGTCCCATATGTAGTACCTCCAAAATTGTTGTTACAGAGATCAAGCTTTCTGAAGGGCCCAGAAATTGGCTTGTGATAGAGGGTACTGGAAGGGAGTAGTCATCAGATTCAACCCAGCCATGAAGTGTATTTGTTTTTGAAATTAGAGGGTTGGCGTAACATTTGGTTCTTGAAAAGTGTCAATTGAAGGCAAGGATCGGAAGAGGTGGTATAGAAAGCATGTCTTCAAGTTCATTTCTTATCTCATCTAAGTGTTGTCCCCACAATGTGACACTTACACTGAATCCTAACATGTCCTTTAATTTTAGTGTTCTTCTCTTTGTTTTAAAATTGTCATGCCGATGAATTTTTTAGCATGGTGACATCGTAAGAACAATGCCAATCAAACCAACTGTAGAACCTTCAACGCTTGTAGGTATGTCCTTGATTTTGGTGAAGTGAAATTGATGGGAAGGTATTGTATCCTCAATTTCTATGAGTGGAGATATGGTTGAGGAAGTTTGCAGGAAAATATCCAAAGCATTGTTCAAATGGTTGTAACATAGCTTTGCATCAACAATCCTCCCATTGGAAATTGTATATAGCTTCCCATTTTCAATTTGCTCAAAGAATGCTTACACGGGCTCATTGAAACAGGTGAATATGGATTGCCCCTTGCATTGTGATATTCATGAAGGGTTATTTTTGCTAGGCCACGACCCTCTACGGATCACATGCACTTATATGTATTCAATCCACTTATTTTAGTTGGTGTTCTCGAAAAATATTAGTTAACCTAATTGGAACTTGCATCTATTTGAGGAAATTGACTATCTTGGAGAGCATTTGTTGGTAGTCAGATTGGAACACTGATTATCAAATATTTTTCGATAACAAAATCCATTTCAATGATAAGAACATTCCTGCAGTGGAAAATAAAATCATGATAGAATTATAATTTAGCAACGGATGAAAAAAAAAACATAAATAAATTATAATTAATATAGGGAGTTTATATACATTGGTAATTGAGCAAGAGATGAAGATTATAGTTCAATTTTGATCATTCTAATGCAAGATTTGTGTAAGCACACAATGGAGCCTTCTTGTATTGATTTTTTAGTTACACGGCTTGCAAACTTGGAGAGTAGAATTTTTGTCTGAAAATGTTTCCCATCTGAAATGTCAACACGATGTTGGGCAGTCGTGTTGAGAATGGACCTTAGGGAGGACAAGTGTAGTATCTGAAATGTGGGGTCAATAATGGAACCGCCCTCAATCAATTGAGAATTGCCTTCGTAGGTCAAATTTATTTCCATGGCAACTAAAATATGCTCGAGATAGTTGGAGTTCTGCAAATGTATGGTGGAAAATGTAAACTTGTAGTGCAATCAAAGAGCAAATGAAGGATGTGTTATGGAAAGAAAGAATTTGTAAGCAATGACAACCTTTAAATTTTGCTTCCATTTTCATTTATATTTTTCTAAAAAGTGCAAACATGAGGTCTAACCCTTTAACAATTCAATATGCAAAAAAGTGATATAATGTACAAATCTTTGCATGAAAATATCTAAAAATTACATGATTCTTTCTCGAAATTTTAAAAATATATGTATTTGTGTGTAGATAGAATGAGGAACACATTAAAAATGCATTGTTGTTGGTTTACATAAAGAAGTGAGCAATTGTATAAAGGAAAGATATAATGAAGAACATATTAAAAATGCGTTGTTGTTGGTTTACATAAAGTAGCGAGTAATTGTATAAAGGAAAAATTGAACGCGTTTGTTGAAAAGTTAGATTCTATGCTCCATATGTTCCGCCGCAATATATACATGTATTTATTTGAAACAAATTACAGATTATTATGTTAAGCAAATAGAATGGAAAACAATAAGAACAATATATATAGTTGAAGTGAGAAAACTATAGGTATTTTTATGGAGACACAATGATAAAGAAATTAGGAATGTATAGTTGTTAGATAACAAAAAATGAACATGTGTTTGATAAGTTTGATTCTCTGTCAGATATATACTGCCACAATACATACATGGAATTATTTGGAATGAGTTACAATTTGTTTTAAAAACACTTATAGACAAACACTTATAAACTAACCACTACAAGCTATTTTTTAAAATAAAATTTATTGCTTTTCACTTGTGCAATTTTCTTTGCACATTTCTTGTATTTATGTCCAGTTGTAGATGCCTTGATTGGAATTCCCTTTCTCCTCAATTTTTGGTGTGGTTCATATTTTAGTGAATCTTCGTTAGAATCATAAATCAAGAAGAAGCCTCGTGAATGATCTCCAATCATTCAAATTTTGGAGATAAAAATTGGGGATGTTGGCATCAGGTGGAGGTGATCTATGATCATTTAGGATATCATTGTTTTAGGTGGTTTCGGTTACCTGCAATGTAAAACATTAACAACACATTGAAGACGTTTAAACTCTTCTCCCCTCTTCAAGCAAGGTGTAGTTAATTTCATCCCCGTTGTAGGAAGGGGAATTGTGTTTCTAATATGCTTTCTATTAAACTGGAGAGGAAAAATATGTTAGTTCTAGAATATGTTTCTAGGTATGACAAGAAACTTAAAAATCCTTGTCAATTATTAGTCTAGCATCCAACTTGGGACGCTTCCAAATGGCCTCATTGGGTAGCAAGTCCCTCAGCACATAACGAACGCTGTCATTGACGAAGGCACATGCCCCCACATGTCACTTCGGAAAAAGGATTGGAGTCTAAATATAAATGTAACAATCAAAAGCAAATAATATGAAAGCACTCTATAATAATTTTTTAATTCATAACCTGCAATAAACAAAACAAATGAATAAATACTTCAATCAATATTGAAACCCACCTGAAGTTCGTTTAGAGACAACACTCTCTTCTTTACTGCGGGAGAATGCGAATCACAAATAACCTACAAAAAGGGTAAAAAAGAAGTTAATAAAACTAAATATATCTATACTTATTTAATTAGTTACATAAAAAACAACCCTATTTTCAACGAGATTATAAATTGATCAATGAATAGATGAGCACCAATTTTCAAACGTACAAATTAATATAGAGGTAATTTTACAATATTTTAAATGAATTATATATGCAGTGCAGTTCAAAACACTTCTAGAACATAAAAAAGGGCACATTTAATACACTGAAGATGAACTCCATGAATTTTTTGGAACAGGGACTATAGAGAGGTGGTGCGGGTGGGGGGAAAAATTAAAAAGTGACCAAGTAATAAGGTTTAGACAAATTTGTGCACACTTGATATATTTTTGTATCTAAGCTTAATAAGTGAAGGTCCTTAATAATGTCATGTTTCTACTGAGATACCTTGATTTAACACTAGTCCATAGTTGTTGCTCCTTTAAAGTTGTACATAACTGTAGTTGTTTCTTTTGCCAATATATAATTGTAGCTATACAAATTGAGTGATGAAATGGATACTTTCAGATGCATCTATCTACATATTCTGGCTCTGCATGTTTCTATGCAAATCATACAATTTGTTTGAGTAGGAGAAGCTTCAAAATGCTTGGTGAGATCATGATAGATACAAAGTAAAATATCCAATATTGAAAAGGGTTGTAAATTTTGTAAGATTGATAATTTTCATGGCAGCCCCTGATTCCATAGACTATTTTCTAGATTGTAGATGTTATTAAAATCTTATCTTTCTTTCATTTATTCCATATAAGCAAGACAAAGGTATAATTGTTTTTTGCATTATATAGATACTTAAGCTCATTCTCAATATTTATTTCTTTAGCATTCTAATTTACTAATCCAAAAATCTTCGAAGACAACTAAACATGATACAAATTTGAAAAAAATTACTGAAGGAAAAACCTACTAAAACCCCTTATGATTGACAAAAGGGGGTAAATTATGAGGGGCCTCGTATTAAGTTGATAGATGTCTAAAACCAGTGGTATTTGTACCAAAGCAATTTGTATGGTTGATCCATACACATGAATATTGAATGTACATCTTTCAAGAAAACAATTATCTCAAGTTGTGCCTAAATTGAAAGGGAGGAATGTAAAAATCCAAAAATGAGCAATGATGTCAAGAATTTTTTGGGCTACCATGGAATTTGAAACTATGATATCTATCAAAAATGTTCTTTCATTATGTTTCGATGCATTTACATATCCTATTTCAAAGGTGGTTGTTTTCCTTTGGCCATGAATTCTGTAGGTATGTATTTAAATTTTGTTTATACTTGTATGTAGTAGTAGAAATATATTTCTTAACCTCCTCTTATGACCAGTTATACAACTTTGGTTCTTGGTCAATGAGGTTTTGTTTTATGTTGTGCCTGTTTAGCTTTTGAGCCATTTTCACTAGTTTGGTTATACCAACCATCCACCCTCTTATTGTAACCATCTATACTTTTATCTTTTTTTTATTAATATATATTTATCGATGTGTTCCAATAAAATAATTCTTAGCTCACTCAAGAAAACAATAGCTTGGAGGGATGCATGGAGTGAGGTTTACCAGCAAGGGATTAACTGAAAGAGTTGACAGATTGTATCGGAAACTGTGCACCACGATGAAGTTACACTCTGGTTTAATCATAATGGCTCCAACATAATCACAAGGAAGAATTGATCAACAATTGAATAACTTGCATAACAGAACAAAGATTGTACATGTAGAGAAAAGACAATGGAGTGTCTTCGCATGGTCATAAATGTCAAATGAAGGGATACATATAGGGTGCTGAGTAACCCTAGTGCATGACTCAATAGAAAACCCTAAACCTAACCCATGTGAGATGACCCTCCATATGTGAGTGGAGGACACATAGGATAACTCAGACTAACACCCCCGTTCATCAAAGCTGGGGTAGCGGATATGATGAGTCAAACAGAAAGAGAAGACACTCCTAAACAAATAAGAAAGATGTGACAATGGGGCCCGGAAACTAAAGGCCTGATAAGGTGCCCATATACAAACAACATCTTCTTAGAAGAAGAAGAAGAAAAGAAGGACTACATAGCCCAAAGAATATGAGAAACTGTAGAAGACTTCACCCCAAGAAGAGACCGTAAGTGAAGAAACTTCATCTCAGTGAAGGGCTCGGTAAATAAATCTATAATCTGATCATCTGTTTGAATGTATTGAATGTCGATGATGCCATCATGAATAAGCTCTTGTATGAAGTGCATATGGATCTCAATGTGCTTCATTTACTGATGCAGAACTGGATTTCTATAAATAGAGATAGTGCTCGTGTTATCACAGTAGATAATGGTAGTCCACCGAAAGTGGATGCCAAACTCTATTAGAATAACCTTTACCCAAATAGCTTCTGTGGCAGCGTTAACTACTCCTCTGTATTCTACCTCTGTAGATGATATCGCAATTACATTCTACTTATTTATAGAACAACTAATAGGACCTGAGCCAAGAGAGAAACTATAGCCAGAAGTATATTTCCGATGATCTAAGTCACCAGCCCAATTAGAATATGTGAACCCAATCAAGTCAATATCCACCCCTACATGATAGTGAATGCCATCAGTATAGGTGCCACGAACACAATGAAGGATCCATTTAGCTACTTTCCAATGCATCTCATGTGGCTTCTGCATGAATCTAGACACGATCCCAACATCATACAATAAATTCGGTCGAGTGTGAGTCAAGTAAATCAAGCTCCCCACCAACTGTCGATAAAGGGTACCATCAACCAAGGGAGTAGAGAAATCACAAACCAACTTAGTTTCCCAGAAAGAAAAGGAGTATGAGAAGACTTGCAATCAGACATATGAAAACGAGCTAGTAAATCAAGAGCATACTTAGGTTGCAAAATCAAAATTCCTAAGTCAGATTGTGAAATCTGGATCCCAAGAAAGTAATGAAGTAGACCTAAGTCAGTCATGGAAAACATGTTGGCCAAGGCGATCTTCACAGAATCAATAATAGAGGAAGAACTACCTGTGATCAACAATTCATCAACATAGAGAACAAAAATGAGTATGGAGTCATCTTGCTGTAGAATATAAACATTTGGATTAGCGTGACACCTAATAAACCCTGATGTAAGTAAAAAGGAGTCCATCTTGGCATACCAAGCCCGAGGGGCTTGTTTAAGGACATAAAGAGACTTCTTTAGATTACAAACGAGGGAGGAATCATGGACATAACTCGGAGGTTGTTCCATGTAGATCTCTTCCTCTAGGTCCCCATGAAGGAAGGCACTCTTAATGTCTATTTGATGGACTTTCCATCTATTTGTTGTGGCAATGGCTAGGGTCGGTTGAATAGAAGTCATCTTTGCAACTGGAGCAAAGGTTTCTATATAATCAACCCCAGCTATCTGGGAGAAACCCTTAGCTACTAATTACGCTTTAAACTTTTTGACATCTCCATCTACTCCATACTTTTTTCAGAAAACCCACTTACACCGAATGATTTTTCTTCCTTTCGGAAGAGGGGTGAGATCCCAAGTATCATTCTTCATGAGAGAGGAATACTCCTCATCCATGGCAGAATCCCACCCAAGAATACCAGAAGCCTCCCGGAAATAATATGGATCAGAAGCAGAGGTGAAGTAGGAGTGGGGTCCAATGAAATATGAGTGAGTACATATCATATCTGAAGTATCTCCAACTAAATCTCCAACACTTTGCAAAGTTTTCCTAGCCCAAAGAAGACTAGGAGGATCAGGGTCAGAGTTGAAAGATTCTTCACTTGAGTGAGCAGGGACATATTCCTCATCATCACTACTATCAGAATTAGAAGTCTCAGAGGTTTGATGGTCAGGAGGATCAGGAAGAGGAGCACACTCAACAATATCATCATCTGATTAAGTCAGAATTTGAATCAATGAGCTGAAGAACCTCAATAGGTGGAGAAGTAGAAGCCAAAGAAGACTCATTAAACTTAACACTTCTCTCAATATACAGCTCATGAGAAGTAGGATTCATCAATCGATATCCCTTCACACCATCAGGATACCCTACAAAGATACAAGGTTTGGATTGTTGTTCTAAGGCCTTGCGTTTCTTCTTGGGAGTCTGAGCCATAACCTTGGATCCAAAGACTCAAAAGTTCTCAACATCAGGCTTGCATCCAAACTAGGCTTCAAAGGGTGTCAGCCCTCTTACTACCTTGTGTGGAACATGGTTCTGAATGTAATTTATACAATTCACTGCTTCATCCCAATACTGTGGAGGAAGAGACTTCGAGTGAATCATACAAGTGGCCATCTCCTTCAGAGTATGGTTCTTTCTTTCTGCAACTCCATTCTGCGAAGGGCTATAAGTAATTATATGCTGCAAAGAGATCCCTTCAGAAGTATAGAACTCCATGAACCTATTGTTTACATATTCAGCTCCATTATCGGTTCGAAGAACCTTGATAGACCATTCCACTTGTTTCTCAGCAAGAGCCTTAAAGTTTTGAAAATGTTCAAAGACTTCAGACTTAAGCTTAAGAAAATATACCCAAGTATATTGCAAATAGTCATCAATGAAGGTTAGCACATAAAGAGCTCTAGTAAATGAAGGAGAAGGAAATGGACCAGAAATATCATTGTGAACAAGATCCAAGGGACGAGTAGCTCTCCAGGATTTTCCTTTGTCAAAGTTCTTTTTAGGATGCTTTCCAAGGGTACAACCCTCAGAAATACCCTTAGAAAAATTGATGCGGGGTAACCCGTTGACCATTTTTTTTTGGCTCAATTGTTTAAGGTAGCAATAATTTAGATGTCCGAATCACTCATGTCATAGCTTACTAACCTCATTTGCATGAGTAAGCAAGGTAGTGGGCATAGAATCAAAAGTAAAGTGGAAAAAAGTATATAACCATGAATAGTGATCCGCCTTTCCCTTAGCCACTGTAGTGTCATCGTTAAGCTCATGAGTAATCACCGAGTTAGGACCAAATTCCACTCGCATTCCTTCACCAAGGTGAGTAATTTGGTAAACCAATAGGAGATTGGTAGAGAGATCAGGAATGCTCAACACTTGGTTGAATGTTCCCCCATCCATCTCTACTGATCTACTATCAGAAACTAACACTGTCATGTCATTACCCATCGTGATTTGGGACATTCCACAAGGCTCTATGTTGGAGAACTCAACATGCGAAGAACCCATTTGGTGCGAGGCAAAAAAATCTATAATCCACATCGATGAAGGAGAAACTGTGGCTACAAGGGCCTTTCCTTTCTTCTTATCAGATTTAGAACCTTTTGCAGTGGAAGACTCGGCCTTTGGAGCATTTTATTTTATGGATTCAAGAACACTTATTTTATTCTTCTCAAGTAAATGAGATAAGTGATCAATCTATTTCCAAAAATAGTGGTGCTCGTTGTGACCAGACTTCTTGCAATAGGAACACAAAAACTTGCTTTTTTATGCCTTAGGCTCAGAAGTCGAAGTGTTTGTGTCATTTTTAGGTTTGGTCTTGGTTTCTTTCTTAGGTTGATCCTTTGTTTCTTTCTTCTTTTCAGTCTTCTTTCCCTTGCTAGTACTTGCTACAAGGGCATGTGACTTGGACTTGAGAGACCCCATTTGAATGAGTTTTTCCTGTTCTCGAATGATTTGGGATGAAAAACAGTCAAAGGAGGGAATTTTCCAATCATTTCCTAAGGTAAATTTTGTAGCATAAAAAGTTAACACGAACACAGAACATTCGGGACCTAACTTAGAGAGAATCGACAAGACTAGTTGAGAATCTTTCTTCTCTACTTGACATTCCTCTAACAACTATCTAGTGTGGACAAACTTCGAGAATAATGCTTGTAGGTTTTCAAAATCACTAGGATTTAACCCTAGTAGTTCATTTTCCAACTCATGCACTCTCATGTCATTGTATTGTCCAAACATTTCATCAAACGTTGTCCACGAAGACTTAGGTGTTTCAGACGACTCAATGTGGAAGAGCAAGTCAGGAGAAACAAACATGCAAAGAAGACCTAAAGCTTCATCACTACGGTTTAACCACTTATATTTTTCAAGTTTGTCATCTAGTTTAGTCTCAGTTCCCATGGTGATGCGGAATAACCCTTTACCCCTTAGTTTCATTATTATTTTCAATCTCCATTTGAAAAAGTTGAATGACGTAAGAAAAGGAATTGAAAGTGCATCCATAGTGAAGAGAGAGAGAAGAAATGTAGAAAAGAAACAGAAGAATCACAACCACCCAGGACAATATAATAACCCCCCCAGCTTTTGGCACTTTATATTTTAGTGCGTTGAATACAATTGGGTCTGAGCGTGCATCATAAAACACTTGGTAACTCACCTTGCAATTAGCATAATAACGTGCAAGAGAGAAGACCACAATTATGTTTTGTGGAGTGCAGCAAAGTGACACCGTATACAAGCACAATAGAAAAAAACTAGGAAGGAGGCAAAAATAGATCCTTGTTGTGAGAAAAAGCATCTCACGTTGCAAAGGAGACCCCCTTGCTGCAAACTGTGGCGGATGCACTCACTAGTCACAAGCAATAAGAAGGGTAATTTACAATGGTTTAGATGAACTCAGGATAAGTTCTGATGATCTTCAGAATGTCAGAAAGGCATGCGTAAGATAAGAAGTGCTCAGAGTGTCTTTGCACACTTGAGTGCACGATTAGTAAAAAAATCGATAATAACATATTAAAATTTTTTACCGTTTGGAAACATCCTATTTAGCTAATTTAAAAGCAATTAGGACTTTAAAAAAAATGATAAATTAACGTTAAGGACAATTTTTAAATTAGGTTATCTAATCGTAAAGGAAGAGATCGTAATTAAAAAATAAATTTAATTATGATTATTAATATCTAATTAATTACGAATAGAAATTAATTAAGATAATGAAATCCTAATGAATTAAGATCTAGTTAAGATCTAAAAATAATAATACTTAATTTCTATTAAGATTTTTTGAAAGCTTTCCTTTTTAAAAGTTTCCACTTTTTTGTTTTAATAGAGACAAATTTGAAAAAATTTACGATTTTTTTAAGAAATAAAACATTTTTAAAATATTAATATAAAGAAATACCTTTTTGAAATAAGCTTACGTTTTTTTGTTTTTAAAGGGATTTTAAAAGAAAGCTAACCGTTAAATACGTTGACCAAACTTAAAAAAACTTGGTGGAACCTCTTTTGTTAAAAACGCGTACCATTTGAGTGTAGTTGAAGTGCGGCATTTTAGAACTCGGACAAGATTTAGAAGTAAGATCCCGAGCTTTGTGAGGAAAAGGAATTGGGAAAAATTTGTGGAGCACAGGGTGAAGCCAGTTGGGACTGGGCCAAAAAATGAAGGAACCGCGGTGAGCCAAAATAACATTGTAGAAACCCATAGCCAAGGCTCGAATACATGGGTTTGGATGAAAAACAAAGAGTTTTGTGAGGCCGACACTTTAAGGACAAGAATGGTTCACGTCCGAGTTGGCTGAGTGGTGGAGGGAGGAGGGAGGGACCTCACCGCACCAGAGGAGAGGGGACGTTTGATTGTTTTGTGGTGAATCGACCACGGTTTGGCCAAAGGGAAAGGGAACCATGAAAGAGTTGAAGGAAAGGGAAGCATGACCACGCAAGCCACGTCAACTCTCGAAAACAACAAAAGTCACAGCCGCGACCACGCAGTCCAAAGGAAAGCACAACCATGCAGCCTATGGGAGTCAGATCATGAGAGATCTTGGCAGGTGATTGAGGATTTCGGCAAGTGTTTGAGGAGACTGCGGTCACGCAAGAGCCCATTATAGCAAAAAGCAAATGACCGTAATTCACGGTCACAAAAACTCGCGAAGGATAGAAATCACGCATACCATGCTCAAAGGAGGTGGAAGGATCTCGCTGAATTTTGACTAGCTTGGTGAAGGAGGTCGATAGACCAAAAAAGGTTTAACCTGTATTTTGTAACAAACATGCAAAAAACACAGAGGACCAAAAAAAAATCTAAAGAATTTCAGTTTAATAAAAAAAATAAAAAGCTGGAAAATTAAACCTATTATTTTAACTGATCTGCTAGATTTAGATGTGGTTAGCTAAATGTAGTTGTAAAACCCCTAATAGCTTAGGAATACCTACACATGCATGAAGATAACACAGCAACTTGACACACTTTCCAAGAATAGCTTGTTAATAACGTTAGCAATATTCAAAAAAATGAATAATAATAAAAAACTTGCACGAGGAGTAAGAAATACACCAAGAGTAATCGCAACCAAAAATAATGAGTGCACATTTACCCAATCTCAGCTCTGATACTCTGAAAGAGTTGAAGAATCATATCAGAAATTTTGCACCACAATGAAGTTGTACTTTGGTTCAATCGTAATGGCTCCAACGCAATCACAAGGAAGAATCGATCAATAACTGAATAACTTGCATAATAGAACAAAGCTTGCACATGCAGAAAAAAGACATTGGAGTGTCTTGACATGCTCATAAATGTCAAATAAAGGGATACAAATAGGGTGTTAAGTAACCCTAGTGCATGACTCAATATCAAACCCTAAACCTAACCCATGTGAGATGACCCTCCATATGTGAGTGGAGGACACATAGGATAACTCACACCAACATTAACAAATTTGAATTATTAAATGTCCAAATCATAATGCTATCCAGATCTTTGCTTAAATTTGAGCATCTCCTATTACTTTAATTCACAGAGAAGTTCCCAAGTTCACTGAATTCTCAACCACAAGCTTAATATTATCATCCTACATCTAAGATGGCATATTAGTTATTAGAAGTAAATAAAGGAAGTATGAAAGCTTAAATATTTTACCTGTAGTTACCAATGCTAGCCTAATTGTAGAAGGAATCCACGTTGTGTACAAGGCTTTGAGAAGATTGACTATACCTGATAGATGGGGGCAAGCCATGGATGTTTCAGATCTGATATTAAAGTTAACAACACGCCTGTCATTTTGCATATTAGAGAGTGGAGAGACGAGAGTCCATGCTGCCAAGATATTTTCACTTGGTACACCAATGTCTGGCTGCAAACATGAAAGATTATAATTATGAGGGTAGTCATATCTACTCACTCTATTTTTAGCACCATGATTTCTAAGTTCAGAGGACAGACACATGTGAAAGAGTTCTGATAAAATAATTCTTAGCCTACTCAAGAAAACATTAGCTTGGAGGGTTGTATGGAGTGAGGTTTACTAGTGAGGGATATAAATGAGTCTAAAGCTTGATCATTCATAGCTTCAGAATGAGGTTCCATCTATTTTGGCTCCTGATTGATCACTTTTTGTGCACCTCACCTTGTTCTATAAAGAATCAACTTGATTCAAGTCTGGTTTTTCATCTAGCACTTTGCTCATAGATTTTTATAATTTCAGATTGTAAATGAAGCAATCTATAGGCTTCTGTATTATAACTATATCTAATAGGAAAATGATTCACTTAATCATTCAATCTTAAGAAATTAAAACATACTCTTTCGATTCAAAAAGCTTGAGATGTTTTGCTTTTTATTTCTGAACCCGACCAACCTTCTTCAAGTACTCCTCTGTAGGACCATATATTTAACAAATGAACTACACCGTGTAAACCTCCACCCAAATTTTATTTTAAAGACCTCATCCTTCCAATATATATTGGTCCTTCTCTATTATAATTATTGGTTTTTCCTTTTGTTAAACAAGCCTTGCAATAATTCAAACTCTTTTTCCATGAATTTTCCTCCATTATTTGTCTTGACTCTGGAGAATCGGGATTTTCCTACAAATTTTCCTTTCTACAACTCCACTGAAACATTAAGATAAGAGAAGTACTTTGAACCATGCAATGAATGGGTTTTCATAAGACCACAGAGGTCACAATGTATCTGTTCCAATACACATTTCATTTGTCAAGCATTGTCTTTTTCAAAAATTTCTTTATATTGTTACATTAGTACCAACAATCTATACGTATAATTTATTTGAAATACCTTATTTCAACAATTATTGAGTTATCGTCATAATCATTCTATTTTCCCTTTCCACAACTTTGTTTATGGAGTGTACAGAGAAGTATATTGCCTTTAAATTACATGAGATTTGTAGCAATTGTAAGTTTGTGGACATGAATTCCCCTACATTATCCATCTGGATAATTTTGATAACCCATTTTATGTTTCCACAACTTGGGTTTTTGCCTACGTGGAAGAGGTGTTAGCCAGAGTATTAAGAAAACTCATCTAATTTAAATATTTTTCATTTGGATGAAACGGTCTGCTCCTGTGATGATTGAAAATGAAGATTAAATAAGTGCTTATAGTGTGGCCATATTTTCCTGGTAATAGAGAGGGTATACTAAATTTTTGGGGCATGCTTGGTTCTTGAATTTTCATTTTAGTTAAGGCCAATTGTTATCGTTTCTTATTTGTATTACGAAAAAATTATATTGTGTTCATGTTGTTGCAAATCAGCAACACCCCTAGATGCAAATCAGGTTTCTAAGTTGATGTTTCAGGCATCCAGTGTGATTGCACAACATTGAAACCTCTCTCCAAGTGTGGGACTTGTAAAATGAGAGAGAAATCTCTAGATTAGAGGCTGGTTCCTAAAACTCCTCTGATCAAATCTGTTATTTGCACAATTGTAGAGGTTTGAATCCTAATCCTACTCTAAATTCCAAGGAGACAGAGATAGAAAGTTCAAAAATTAAAACTAAACTAATAGGTGATACACAAAAGGAGTGGTGAACACTTCTTGTTCATGCAAATTAACACAATTTCATGAAATGCAACATGAAACATCATACACAGGCTGATAAGATGCAATTAGAAGTTTGAAATGAAGCAAGACAATACAAACAAAGGACTGAAAATTGATCACAGAGTCTGCATTGTCATTTTCACTGTCAAAATCCTTGCATTTGCAACATCAAAGAGGTAGAAACCTGTTACAATCATGAAGAAGGTCTGATACTTGCAAAAATCACTTGTTGAAGGTGAAAGAAGAAGCTTTCTGTTCAAAAAAAATGTTCAACCCTAAAAAAATGAGCCAAATCTGGCTTTTATAATGCATGGGTCGAGCCCAGGAGAGAGAAAACATTTAAAAAACGTGAGAGCCATTCCCCATTGAATGAAGATGCATTAAAATAGCATGGGCATCCTTACAGACCCATGCCCTGACATTTTTGGTCATGCTGAAGAAGAATGCGACCCATTTTGCATTAAAACTGGTTGTTGATACATCATTTCTGGCCATTACCACGTGCCAGAGACGTTTCTTGATTTTCTCTCTCCAAACTAAACCAAAATGAAAAAATGACCATGGAATCTTGTAGATAATTTCACTATATTTCCATTGATATAAAGAACGTGAAAATCTGAGCTCTGGATCGAAAGATATGATGATTTGAAAATTTAGGGCAAAACAGGGCCAAATCAGGTCGGCAGGCAAAAAGTCTGAATTTTTTACCTTTTTGGTCATTTGGAAAGTTTTTCAAAAAATTCCCCGCACCCCACCGGTTCAGGTGCCACGTGGCATGTTTTAATTGGTCACGGGCCCTTCCCACTCCATTTTACTTCATTTTTGCCTTTGGAAAATTTTTCAAAATTTCCCCGCCGGGCTGATGAGGTGAAGACACGTGGCGAGATGTGATTGGCTTGGGCCTGTCTCTCCTAAATTTTCTGTGGGTCGCTTCGATATTTTTGGCTTGGACACGTGTCAAAACCCCATTAGGTGCAGGTTTGACCCTCCAAAATTCTCATGCGGGCTTGCTCTGAATTTTTTGCCCTAACTAGACACGTGGCGAGATTCTATTGGCTCACAATAAGGGGGGCGAACCTTTTTTCTTGAATTTTCCATTATTTTCCCATTGGGAAAATTTCCCAAGTTCTCCTGCACTCTTCCCAGCCAGGACACGTGGCATGTTCTTATTCGTTGGTGGGGGTAGCCGGCCAAAACTTCACCTTTTGGATTTTCGGCAAAACACTTTGCCAAAATTTCAACTTTTCCTCCGCCCTCTAAAACTCCGGCTCCTGGAGACACGTGTCTTGTTTTAATTGGTTGCGGGACCATATCTCCAAAATTTCCCTGCACAAACACTTAGTGAAATTTTCCAATTTTCGCCCCTGGACGCGTGGCATCTCCTGATTCGTTGGTGGGTCCCGCGGGGAAAATTTTCCTTTTAAAACCTATGCCAAAACACTTGGCAAAAAACCAAATTCTCCTCCGACCCCCGCCACTTCCTAGACATGTGGCACATCCTGATTAACTGCAGGCCTTCTAGGTGAAAATTTCCCACAAAAACTTTTCCGAGCCATAACTTGAAAAATACGTGGAGTTACGAGGAAAACTTTACCTTTCTGGAAAGCTGAGAGAGAGCTCTATCCAATGGTGCCATTTCCAGAAGGTTTTGAGTGCTTGAAAAGCAAAATTTTCGACTGAGGCACAAGAGAGGGAAGAATGAGAGGAGTTAGCCACAAAAATGAGCAGGGGCACATTTTGGATAACAATTTTGGCGACTCAGAGGGGTCATCTGCCTTCTAGATGAAGATACCAGTTGCCTGAAGTAGCCCATTGGGCATGGAGTCATCAAATTTTCCGTTCGGAATCCCAACTAACTTAGAATGTTGCAAGGATTAAGATGGAATATCACCTGATGGAAGCAAGGACTGCAAAACATCTCCAGGGACAGCAAGCCTGTGCCAAAGCACTTAGGAAAAGAAAAACAACCTACAGCAAAACAATGTGCACAAGCACTTGGAGGAATGAAAACCTAAGCTAATATTTACAAGGTGGAGAATTTCCCTTTAGTAGCAATGCTTTAGATAGATTCCATTGACTGGAATCTACAGTTCTTCGCCATCCAATGAAGACAATTGGAAGGCATTGTTATCCTTACACTTTGTGACCATGTATGGGCCACTCCAAATGGCATCAAAATTTGAATGCCTTCCTGGTTTTGCTCTATCTGCATCCGATTTTAACACTAGATCTCCAACTTGGAAAGATCTACTCTTGGCTCCTATCAAAGGTCTTCTTGATCAAAGCTTGATCCTTCTCCATTGCTTGGGATGCCTGATCTCTGATCTCTTGGAGCTCCATCAACTCTGAATATCTCACCTCCATGGGCTGTCATCACCAATCCGACACTATGATAATTCTTCATTGAGAACTCCTCGTGCTATGATTATTTACTAATGCACAACCTTTAGTTTGGTGGATGTAATCTGGAAACAGAAAAACAAACATAACACAAGAATACCATAGACTATGATAAAAAGGAATGATGATAAATATGAAATATCAGAGTAAATTATAATATTAGCATGAAATTGTTACAATCTCACCCATGAGGTACTTCAAGTGTTATTGACTTCACTTGCATTCCACCAATACTATGGGAGAAACTTCACAATTACACCTCTTAATGGCTTCTTCAACACACCTTTAAACTGATGGCTTCCTTTACACACTTACTCATACAATATTTCTCACTACTTCCTTCTATGCTAAATGAGGGGGGTGGCCTCTTTATTTATAGAACTTCTAGGCTTATTCATCTTATCTCTAAGATAGGATAAGAAATCCACTATGACGAATCATATTCCATACCTTAACTCTTATCTGTACATGTAAGCTTATCTTTTAAGATAAGATAAACCTTATCATTTCACATGGGTTCTACATTTTTAGACTTTTTACAAATAAAATACACAAAATATTTATGACCTCACTCCTTGTCCTTATTACCAATATAATATTTATAATTCCTAATCATATAGACCCTACTTCTCTACTTATCCCAACTTTGACATTTTAACATTACCGTACCACTTACGACAAATATTTACTTTTTACAACATTCCTATTGTACTTTGACTATTACCATACTCTACATTATTGGCGGCACCGTACTGACGGCACCGTTATCTTCTATCAGATGCTACTACTAATTACACTTAACAACATCCTATTCCTAATACATACATTAATGAAATAGAAATTACGAAGGAAAATTTTAGTGTCGACAGGGCCCAAACTCTAGCAACTCTAACTGCTTCATGAGTTCCAATGTTGGAAAATCAAGTGACATGGGCAAGATTGCCTCTCTTCCATAAACAAGCCTGAATGGAGAGTTACCTGTGGATCTCTTGGGAGTTATCCTATCAGCCCATAAGGCTGATTTCAGTTTGGTATGCCAAGACCTCTGATTCTCATCAAGATTCCTCCTAATGATCCTCAACAAGTTCTTGTTTGTAGATTCAGCCTGGCCATTACCCTGAGGGTAGTAGTTTGATGAAGTACTTAGGTAGATCCCGTTCTTGATAGCCCACTTAGTCACCTTGGATCCAATGAATGTTAATGCATTATCTGAGATTATTGTAGCAGGTATGCCAAATCTGGCTACTATCCTCTCATAGAAGTCTAAGATGCTAGACTCATTTGCTTCCTTGAGTGCTACTGCTTTAGTCCATTTGGTGAAGTAGTCTGTGGCTATCAAAATCCACTTATGCCCTTGGCTTGAATTGGGATTAATGACTCCAATGAAGTCCAAACCCCATTGCATGAATGGCTAGTCAACTGAAATTGGATGCAATGGAAGGGCAACAAGCCTCTCTTTACCTATGAAGAATGCACAATTCTTGCACCTTTTGATCCACGCAAAGCAATCACTGAAAATCTTGGGCCAATAATAACCAGCCTTCATGATTTTTAGAGCTGTCACTCTTGGTGCAAAATGACCACCAGCTGGTCCACCATGGAACTCTTCCAACACCCTATGAATCTGATTTGTGCTAATACATCTTAGCAGCACTCCATTCACATCTTTCTTAAACAAAAAACCATCTACTATGGCATATGGGACAGCCTGCAATCTGAAGTGTCTTCTTTGGGTCTTGTTCATCTCTGGAGGGTATAGGCCTGTGCTTAGGAAGTGCATTATACCTTGGGTCCAGCAAGGAGTGGGGACAACATTATCCTCTTATTGAGTGCTACCATGCACATGGCTATCTTGAACTATCAAAACAACCTCTTCTTTATTGCATACTCCTTTTTTCTTTCCCACAATCAGCTGCTCACACAATCCTTTTCCTCTTACCAGCTTGGTGACCTTGATCTCAATGTCATACTCCATGACACAAGTGATCCAACTTGCCCTTTTCTCATTCAAATCCTTGTTGAGGAGGAAGTCCTTTACTCCCGCATGAGAGACCAACAACTGAACCTTATTGTTTGAGACTAGATGCTTGAATTTCTTCAAGCTTCTGATTATTGCAAGTACATGCTTCTCAATAAAAGAATATCTCACCTCATAGTCATCTAGGCTTTGGCTGAAGGAAGCAATTGGCTGCTCATCATTGTCCTTGTTTTGTTGTACCAAAATGGTAGAAATAGTATCATTACCTCCAAATGCATAGAGGATGAAATCCTTGGAGAAATCCAAGTTGATGAGAGTTGGGGCTTAAGAGATGGCTTCTTTGATTGCTTCAAAACTTTCCTTTCCTTCTGCTGTCCATTTGAAAGCCATGATTTTATTTAGCATCTTGGTGATAGGTTTGACAAGGGCTGCAAAATCTGGAACAAACCTCCGAACAAAGTTTATTCTTCCCAAGAAACTCTGAAGGGCCTTCTTGTGGCTTGGCAATGGTAGTTCTCTTATGGCTTCATCCCTCTCTGGATCAATTTATAATCCTTCTTTGGAGACAATATGGCCAAGGAGCTTTCCTTCATGTGCTAGGAAGATACACTTCTTAGGATTTAAAGACACTCCAAATCTCCTGCACCTTTGGAAGACTTGTCTCAAATGAGAGAGGTGGTCTGCTGCATTCTTTGAAAAAATGATGATATCATCAAGGTATATCAACACCATGTTGTTAATCAAACCTTTGAACGCCATGTCCATTTCTCTTTGGAAGGTAGCTCCAGCGTTGGACAACCCAAATGGCATTTTCCTATATGCATAAGTTCCCCATTTGGTTGTGAAGGCTGTCTTGAACTGATCTTCTTCCTTCACCATAATCTGATTGTAGCCCGAGTAGCCATCAAGTAGTGAAAACCTCTCGGAGCTAGCCACCACTTGTAAAATTTGCTCCATATAAGGGAGTGGGTAATGGCCCTTGAGAGATGCTCTATTCAAGTCTCCGAAGTCAACACACAATCTGATCTCTCCACTCTTCTTTCTGACTGGAACTAAGTTGGTAACCCAACTAAAATGCTTGATTGGGAATATGATTCTTGACTCAATCAACTTGTTCAATTCCTTCCTCATGAGAGGTTCCATGTGTGGATTGACTGGCCTTTGTTTCTTCCTGATGGGCTTAGTATTTGGATCCAACTCAATGGTGTGCTTGGCTAACTTGGGATTGAAACCTTTCAAATCTTCGTAGCTCCAAGAAAACACATCAGGGAACTCTTGACAAAGTTGTATGAACTCATACCTTTCTCACTCAGTTGTCATCTTACCAATTTGGAGTGATTTGCCTCTTTCTACTGAGATGGACACTGAATCTTCTCCCTTCACTTGGATGTTTGCTTTCTCCTTCCTAAACTGATCATTAGGATTGAAAATGGACTCCAAAGTAATAAGTCCCTTTGGTAGTTTGTTGGTTCTCAGCTACACCACTTGGTCACCATACTGCTGCTCCAACTTTTCCTGATTTTTGGCTGAGAATTCAGCCTCTTCTTGCAAGAAATGGATGATTTGCTGATCATTTTCAAACACTTGCCAACTTACATTGTTGTCCGTCACTGAAGGCCTTACAATCACATGGATGTTTGGTTGTACCTTATCTTTTTGAATGCTCTCCACAACGTCAAAGGCTTCCCCAACTGCTGCAAGCTTGTCAGCGGCTTGGTTCTCTTTCCTAGGAATGGATTTGATGCCAAAACCCTCAAAATATTCAATGAGGTCCCACACCCTATTCTTGTAGCACTTGAGTAGATCATTCTTGACAGCATGCTGCCCCTTGACTTGGTTGACAATCAACTCACTGTCACCAAAGACTTGCAAGTTCTTTATTCCTCTCTTGATTGCCCAATGCAGTCCTTACACCAAGGCTTCATATTCAGTAGTGTTATTAGAGCATGGAAACTGAAATCTAAAAGCTGAATAATACTTAACTCCTTGAGGTGAAACCAACATGGATCCCCCTCCTGCACCTTGTCTACTCCTTAATCCATCAAAAAACAACTGCCATACCTCATTTTCATCTTTGTCATTTGGCTTGGTGATGCTAGGAATGGGCTGATCTTCTTGATGTATGTAATAGACCCCTAGCTTAGATTCTTCTACTTCTTGATAAGGATCAAAAGCATGCACCTTGTTTTCCCATTCATCAAGAGTTAGATCCGGGATGCTTCCAACCTTGGTGTCAGCTTCATCAGTGCTTGGGTGATCTTCTTGATCAAATGCTGAACAATTGGCATTGATCTGACTTGGATTGTAGGGCTCAATGTGGAAGTTTGCAATAGGTTCAGACCTGATTGTAGCTTTGGTTCCATACTTCGTTCTAAACAGCATGTGTGACCAATCAGTAGACAAATATCCTCCAATCTTTGCTATGAAATCTCTTGACAAACATAGGGAAAAGAGTGGTGGAAGGTCTATAACTGATACATCTTGTAAAACAACAACATTTGGACATGCATTCAAGGTAAGACTCAAGTTTCTAATCACCCCAACTATTGTTACTGCTGTCCCATCCAACTGCACTACCCCTTTGGATATGGTTTCATATTGAAGTCCTAGCTGATCAGCTACTTGCTTGGGCATCACTAAGCTACTTGCCCCAGAATCAATCATGTAATTGTGCACCAATTGGTTTCCAATGATTAATGAGACATAAAAAGGAGGGGGCTTCAACATTTTACCTTGTTGTCCTCCATGATTCCCTTCAGGCTGGGCAGCATTTGTGAGCACCTTCTCTTGCATTTGGACTTGCTGATTCGAAGTTGGCCAGTCCTTCATGGCAGCTTGTAGCAAATCTCTCTGGCCTGGGATAGATAGGGATTCCCACATTGATATATTTACATTTGTCTTCTTCATCTGATCAATGATACTAAATGGTGATGAAGGATCTCTTTGTTGTCCCTTGGTTTGCATATTCATCTCTTGCATGTGGGCAGCAACAACTGGTATTTGAGTTGGTCTAAGAGCTGTTCTTGGCTGCCCTTGTGCATTTACAACTGGATTTTGTTTTCCAACCATTTGTGGAGCCATAAAAGGTTGTGGATTGGTTGGAGCTAATGGCTGTTCTTCACCCAAATTCCTTCTTTTTGACCTTGTGTTGGCTGCAACACCTTGAGAGACTGTTTGATTTATGCCACAAAAATCCTCTGTCTACCAGTTCACAAGTGTGGTGTCATTTGGAGCTGATTGCTGCTAAAATGTTTCTTATTGTTGGTTGTTTCCTTGACTGCCCTCACCCTCCACACCAGTAGTTGTCACCATTAATTCTTGATTCAAGGCACCATTGAAGCACATAGATTGGTTGTGAGGTTCATTGCATGGAAAACACCAATCATACTCTTGAGCAACGTTGTTTTGTGTTGGCACCAATGCCTTAGCAGCAGATATAGCATTTGGATTATAGGGCTGAAATGGTCAGTGTTATCCAAAATTCACCCCTCAAGGTAATTTTGATAACATGCATCAAATTCTTTAGTCCCAAGCAATTATATTGATTCAAGTCAAAAAATCCTGTTTTTGGGGTCCCCTCGGCTTCTTTCTAACTCTCCTGTCCAAGAAGAAAACCCAGAAAGTTTTAAAAATGTGAAAAAATTGCAAAAGCCAAGCTTGGTGCCAAAATACAGAGAAAATCGGCTAAGTCTTGTCCTAGGCGGTCCTTGGGAAAGTTGGGATGCCTGACCACGAATCGGCCAAAAAGCTGCCAGGCGGTCTGCGCAGCGTTTGGGACAGCCGGGCCAAAAGTACACATGGGACGTGAACCGGCTGAAAAGCCGAAGGACAGTTTGGGACAACTGGGCCAAAGGTACGCGCGAGACACGAAAATCTGAACCGGCCGAGAGAAATTTTTTTGTCAAGTTTGGGACATCTGGGACAAAAGTACGCGGAGGACGCCAACTGGCTGATTCGGACGAAACATGAGACTTTCATCCAAGGTAGTTTGGGAAATCCAGGCCAAAGGTACGCGTGGGACACGAAAAGCCGAAGCGGCTGAAGGCAAAGAAGAAAAGTCAACGTTTGACCCGTGAAACTTCAAACGGCCATAACTTTTGACTTCGAGCTCTGATTTTCACAAAATTGGACTTTCTGGAACAAGCATGATGTCCTCTATGCCACAGAAACTGTATTTATTATTTTTAATGAGGGTAGATATATTTAAATAAAAGAAACATATTCAGCTCCAATCAATTAATGCTCATTCCCGTCAAATGACAGAAAACGCCTGTCAGACCCAAAATAGCTGCCCGCACTCAGAAGGCCATAACTTTTACATTTCTCAACGAAATCACACAAAATTGGTACCGTTGGAATCATGGCTCTGAGCCCGATGCACAGTAATAAATAAATTATAGATTTTGTGAGAGATCGATGGATATTTTTTTATAAAATGTGGCCGAGTTCATAACAGTGTTTCATTTGGTGGTTGGGAGTGCAATTAAAAGGCATGGTCATCATTCTTTCTCTGCTGCAGCACCTAGGATAGTATGGGGAGCCTTTTGCAAGTAATATATAATAATTTTACTCCATTTAATACCTCTTACAAGTGGTTGAAGGACAGATTTTGGGATTTCTATTTTCCCTTTTCTTTCCCTTCTCATTTTTCTATAAATTGGAGTGTTGGGCTCATTGTAAAGGGGGGGGGGAGTTTTCAGATAGCAAAGCTCTATCAAAATTACTTTGTGAAGCCAATGTGCTATAGGCCCTTGTAGTGGACTCCTTGTATGGTGATCCAGGCCCTTATCCTGTAATAGATTGAACTGTGCATATCATGAAGTAATAAAATATCAGTTTGTGGATATATCTTCCCCTGCTGTGTTTTCTTACATTCTTCTTGCCCCTTTAATATTTCTACAAGAATATTGTGTCTATTATTATGTTCTTGCAGGGATCCATTATCATTGTGTATGCTTGGAATATCATTGTGAATGCATTTTGCTAGATTATGGAGAACTGTCATCACCTCTTCTAGTGTGTACTTTGCCTTTGTATTTCACGCATTTGGAGACTACTCTCACACCCTCCTTTTCTGGTGTATCACCGCTTTAGTGTAGGCTTTCATTTTATGCATTCTCTCTCTCTGGTCCCTTGGAAATTTAGATTAGAATAGTTAGTTTCCCCTGCATTAGAGTAGATTGTGGCAGGTAGTTTAGGAGCAAGAACCAGCTTTCTCTGGAGGGCTATCTCAAGTAGCAAGTCCCATAACTTGGAGATAGTACCCATGTTATCCAATCACACCGTGAGTTCAATTATATGCACTTGTATAAACACAAGGGTGTTTTGATTCAGTGATAATAGTCTGTTGGCAGGAGGCCTTGCTTGATTTAGATTTGTAGTTGGATTAGGTGGTCTATGAGGTTGATATGGCTACTTGTTAGGCTGAGGTTGAGGCTGGAAGGAAGGTCTAAAACTTTGGGCTTGTTGCCTCTTGAGAGTAACCAGCTCATTACCTAAATTTTGCAATTGCTTCATGACTTCTTGAAGCTCATTTGGGGCACTTGGAGATGAAGTAGAAGCTTCATTTGAACTCTGATTTCTAGGAGTGGGAGAAGGAGCCAAATTAGGTGCTTGATTAGTGTTTGGGCTCTTTAAACTTGGAAACAATGGCATGGGAGGTCTAGGGGCTAGTTTGTCAGCTTGGATCAAACAATTTTCAGCCCTAATGGCAATGCTATAAGCCATAGGGATAGTTATGCCTCCCATGGACTGAATCAACATAGAAATATCAGAATTTAGAGCTTTGAGATAGTAAAGAAAAGCACCTTCTGCTGTTGGCCTGACTGCCACTGGAATTCTCTCCCAAGTCCTTTGAAATCTGAAGTTGAAATCAGTCAACTGCTCATTGGGAGCTCTCTTGATGGTTGTCAGCTACTCTAAAAGAGACAAGCTGTCTCCCTTCTCTACAAATTACTCATGAAGTGCTACAAATAGCTGGTTCCAATTTTGAATAGAACCTGAGGCAAGGCTTCTAAACCATTGTAAAGCCATCCCCTTGAATGAAGATGCTAGCAATTTGACAGTAACTTGCATCTCATTGATTTCATGAATTGCACAAAGGTTGGCAATTTCTTTAACATGATCACCAGGAGTCGTCTATTCTCTCTAGTGAAGTATGGAATGTTCTTCAAGGCTGCAATTGGAATTGGATTTTGTGCATTAAGAGCAAGTGGGCAGCTGCCAGTGAAAATGACATAGGGGTTGTTTTGTGCCATTCTAATTGGTCTTAGAACCCTTGTTGACTAAATGAAAGGCCTACCAGGTGGAGGAGTTGAGAGAGTTCTGTTTGGTGGAGATGGAGACCTTTGAATCCTTCTTCCTCTTTTCCTTCTTCTTGGAGATAACTGCAGATATTCAAACAACACCTCTTCTTCTCCAGCTCTTGACCTTGTAGTGATTCTTCTCATGAGCTTTCAGGTCTGCATTGCTAAAACCAGCCGATTCTTCCCCTTGGAGTCACCAAATGTGTAATTTATAGATCTTTTAAGAAATAAAATTGCAGCAGATGCACATCAACTTTGCTGTATAGAAAATGAGACCTCTAAGCTCCCACCCGGCATGCCAAAACTGTTGTTGCAAATCAGCAACACCCCTGGCTGCAAATCAGGTTTCTAAGTTGATGTTTCAGGCATCCAGTGTGATTGCACAACATTGAAACCTCTCTCCAAGTGTGGGACTTGTAAAATGAGAGAGGAATCTCCAGATTAGAGGCTGGTTCCTCAAACTCCTTTGATCAGATCTATTATTTGCACAATTGCAGAGGTTTGAATCCTAATCCTACTCTAAATTCCAAGGAGACAGAGATAGAAAGTGCAAACATTGAAACTAAACTAATAGGTGATACACCAAAGGAGTGGTGAACACTTCTTATTCATGTAAATTGACAAAATTTCATAAAATGCAACATGAAACATCATACACAGGCTGATAAGATGTAATTAGAAGTTTGAAATGAAGCAACACAATACAAACAAAGGACTGAAAATTGATCACAAAGTCTGCACTGTCATTTTCACTGTCAAAATCCTTGCATTTGCAACATCAAAGAGGCAGAAACCTGTTACAATCATGAAGAAGGTCTGATACTTGCAAAAATCACTTGTTGAAGGTGAAAGAAGAAGCTTGTTATCCAAAAAAAATGTTCAACCCTAAAAAAATGAGCCAAATCTGGCTTTTACAATGCATGGGTCGAGCCCAGGAGAGAGAAAACGTGTAAAAACGTGGGAGCCAATCCCCATTGAATGAAGATGCATTAAAATAGCATGGGCATCCTTACAGACCCATGCCCTGACATTTTTGGTCATGCTGAAGAAGAATGCGACCCATTTTGCATTAAAATTGGTTGTTGAAACGTCATTTCTGGCCATTACCACGTGCCAAAGACGTTTCTTGATTTTCTCTCTCCAAACTGAACCAAAATGAAAAATTGACCACAGAATCTTGTAGATAATTTCACTATATTTCCATTGATATAAAGAACGTGAAAATCTGAGCTCTGGATCGAAAGATATGATGATTTGAAAATTTAGGGCAAAACAAGGCCAAATCAGGTCGGCGGGCAAAAAATCTTAAATTTTTACCTTTTTGGTCATTTGGAAAGTTTTTCAAAAAATTCCCCGCACCCCATTGGTTCAAGTGCCACGTGGCATGTTTTAATTGGTCGCTGGCCCTTCCCACTCCATTTTACTTCATTTTTTCCTTTGGAAATTTTTTCAAAATTTCCCTGCCGGGCCGATGAGGTGAAGACACGTGGCAAGATGTGATTGGCTTGGGCCTGTCTCTCCTAAATTTTCCGTGGGTCGCTTCGATATTTTTGGCTTGGACACGTGTCAAAACCCCATTAGGTGTGGGTTTGACCCTCCAAAATTCTCATGCGGGCTTGCTCTGAATTTTTTGCCCTAACTAGACACGTGGCGAGATTCTATTGGCTCACAATAAGGGGGGCGGACCTTTTTTCTTGAATTTTCCATTATTTTCCCATTGGGAAAATTTCCCAAGTTCTCTCGGACTCTGCCCAGCTGGGACACATGGCACGTTCTTATTCGTTGGCGGGGGCAGCGGGCCAAAACTTCACCTTTTGGATTTTCGGCAAAACACTTTGCCAAAATTTCAACTTTTCCTCCGCCCTCTCAAACTCCGGCTCCTGGTGACACTTGTCTTATTTTAATTGGCTGCGGGGCCATCTCTCCAAAATTTCCTTACGCAAACACTTAGCCAAATTTTCCAATTTTCACCCCTGGATGCATGACAGCTCATGATTCGTCGGCGGGTCCCGCGGGGAAAATTTTCCTTTTGAAACCTATGCCAAAACACTTGGCAAAAAACCAAATTCTCCTCCAACCCTTGCCACTTCCTGGACACGTGGCACGTCCTAATTGGCTGTAGGCCTTCTAGGGGAAAATTTCCCACAAAAACTCTGTCGAGCCATAACTTGAAAAATACATGGAGTTAGGAGGAAAACTTTACCTTTCTGGAAAGCTGAGAGAGATCTCTATCCAATGGTGCCATTTCCATAAGGTTTTGAGTGCCTGAAAAGTAAAATTTTGGACTGAGGCACAAGAAAGAGAAGAATGAGAGGAGTTAGCCACAAAAATGAGTAGGGGCACAGTTTGGATAATAGTTCGTGGTCCTTGCTGAAGAAATTTGATGTTTGTAATCCATAACCAAGACACAAAAAGTGGAATTTGGAAAAAAATGGCAATAAATTGCTATTTACACATACATCGATAAAACTTTGCAAAAAAGTGTGACAAGTTTCAAGGCAATTAAAGCAAATTTGAATATGGGGTGAGTTGTACATCTTTAGAAGCATGTGTTGATGCCCCAATGGATTGTGGGCACATTTGATTATTCTGATTTAATATTAACCTGAGTTAAGGAGATTGCGAGGAAAATAGGTGCATGCAAAAAGAATGGGAAAATTTAAAAGATGATACTGTAAATTTGATTTTATTTGATTTGATATTATAGGTTAGAGATTGATCAAATTCTTCTATTTCAAAATATGAATCTATAATGTACAGATCCATTTTTCTTCATAACATAATCATTTTACTCATCGTGTAGGATGTCCCATAGAATTTCGTTTACCATGTAATCATAAAACAACAGGTTTCTAGGTGGAGAAAGTGAATATCCATGTAGACTCACAAGGTTCCTATGCTTGATGCTTCCAACTGTTTCGAGCTCAATTCCAACTTCACACAAGCTTTGTGGGTAGTGACTGTGCAGTCTCTTTATAGCAATTTGATTACAATTCTTTAGAACACATTTATAAATAGTGCTTGTAACACCATAGCCAATTATATATTTCACATTTATATTTTCTCTGATTCTCATTATGTCATCATACATGTGAAGAGCCATGTCCATAAATCATTCTAGCCAATAGGGCAAGGTTTAAGACCATAATTTTTCATTAAGTTTATTTTATTTTGTGCAGAATCAGAAGCTTCTTCAGAATCACACCTAAAGACATATTTTTCGGCCCCACTATTCTAGAAGGCAAGTATGCTAGTGACTGCACTATATGGGTACAATATGTGTATAGAGTGTAGTGTAGTGAGAATAGACTAAAGTGAATGAGAGGAGGTGTAGTTAGTTACAAAATCAAGGTATTTGTCAACTCCTTTGTGCCTCAGTATCAAGAAATCATTGGGAATCATAAGGTTAGAACTCTTAATGTTGTTTCTGTCCATTGCAATGAATCATTAGGCCCCAAGTTAAGCAATCAATCTACATGTGAAGATAAAAACTGGTATTTCGGAGCATGAATAGAATATTTGGGGAAATTTAAAATTGCCAAAGGAAAACAACCACCTTTGAAATAGGATATGTAAATGCATCAAAACATAATGAAAGAACATTTTGATAAATAACATAGTTTCAAATTCCATGGTAGCCCAAAAAATGCTCACCATCATTGCTCATTTTTGGATTTTTACATTCCTCCCTTTCAATTTAGACACAACTTGAGATAATTGTTTTCTTGAAAGATGTACGTTCAATATTCATGTGTATGGATCAATCATACAAATTGCTTTGGTACAAATACCACTATTTTTAGACATCTATCAACTTAATAGAAGGCCCCTCATAATTTACCTCCTTTTGTCAATCACAAGGGGTTTAGTAGGTTTTTCCTTCAATAATTTGTTTTCAAATTTGTATTATGTTTAGTTTTCTTTGAACATTTTGGATAATTGAATTAGAATGCTAAAGAAATAAATATTGAGAATGAGCTTAAGTATCTATATAATGTAAAAAATAATTATACCTTTGTTTTGCTGGTATGGAATGAATGAAAGAAAGATAAGATTTTAATAACATCTACAATCTAGAAAATAGTCTATGGAATCAGGTGTTGCCATGAAAATTATCAATCTTACAAACTTTACAACCCTTTTTGATATTGGATATTTTACTCTATATCTATCATGATCTCACCAAGCATTTCGAAGCTTCTCCTACTCAAACAAATTGTATGAGTTGCATAGAAACATACAGAGCCAGAATATGTAGATAGACACATCTGATAGTATCCATTTCATCACTCAATTTTTATAGCTACATTTATATACTAGAAGAAGAAATAACTACAGTTATGTACAACTTTAAAGGAGCAACAACTATGGACTAGTGTTAAATCAAGGTAGCTTAGTAGAAACATGACATTATTAAGGACCTTCACTTATCAAGCTCATATACAAATAGATATCAAGTGTACACAAATTTGTCTAAATCTTATTACTTGGTCACTTTTTGATCTTTCCCCCCACCCCCACCACCTCTTTGTATTCCATGTTCCAAAAACTTCATGGAGTTCATCTTTAGTGTATTAAATGTGCCCTTGTTTATGTTCTAGAAGTGTTTTGAAATGCACTGTATATATAATTCATTTAAAATATTGTAAAATTACATCTATATTAATTTGTACCTTTGAAAATTGGTGCTCATCTATTCATTGATCAATTTATAATCTCGTTGAAAATAGGATTGTTTTTTATGTAACTAATTAAGTAAGTATAGATATATTTAGTTTTATGAACTTATTTTTTCACTTTTTCGTAGGTTATTTGTGATTCTCATTCTCTCATAGTAAAGAAGAGAGTGTCATCTCTAAACGAACTTCAGGTGGGTTTCAATATTGATTGAAGTATTTATTCATTTGTTTTATTTATTGCATGTTATGAATAAAAAACATTATTATAGATTGCTTTCATGTTATTTGCTTTCGATTGTTGCATTTATATTTAGACTTCAATCCTTTTTCCGAAGTGACATGTGGGGGCATGTGCCTTCGTCAATGAAATGATTTGTTATGTGACGAGGGACTTGTTACCCAATGATTTCTTGATACTGAGGCACAAAGGAGTTGACAAATACCTTGCTTTTGTAACTAACTACACCTCCTCTCATTCACTTCAGTCTATTCTCACTACACTACACTCTATACACATATTGCACCCATACACCGCAATCACTCGTATACTTTCCTTCTAGAATAGTGTGACCAAAAAATATGTCTTTAGGTGTGATTCTGAAGAAGCTTCTAATTTTGCACAAGAGAAAAGAAACTTAATGAAAAATTATGGTCTTAAATCTTGTACTATTGGCTAGAATGATTTATGGACATGGCTCTTGACATGTATGATGACATAATGAGAATTAGAGAAAATATAAATGTGAAATATATAATTGGCCATGGTGTTACAATCACTTTTTATAAATGTGTTCTAAAGAATTGTAATCAAATTGCTATAAAGAGACTGCACAGTCACTACCCACAAAGCTTGTGTGAAGTTGGAAATGAGCTCGAAACAGTTGGAAGCATCAAGCATAGGAACCTTGTGAGTCTACATGGATATTTGATTTCTCCACCTAGAAACCTATTGTTTTATGATTACATGGTAAATGACATTCTGTGGGACATCCTACACGATGATTAAAATGATTATGTTATGAAGAAAAATGGATCTGTACATTGTAGATTCATATTTTGAAATAGAAGAATCCAATCAATCTCTAACCTGCAATATCAAATCAAATAAAATCAAATTTATAGTATCATATTTTTAATTTTCCCATTCTTTTTGCATGCACCTCTTTCCCTCACAATCTCCTTAACTCAAGTTGATATTAATTCAAAATAATCAAATGTGCCCACAATCCATGGGGACATCAACACATGCTTTTAAAGATGTACAACTCACCCCGTATTCAAATTTTCTTTAATTTACTTGAAACTTATCACACTTTTTTGCAAATTTTTATCGATGGCTGTATAAATAGAAATTTATTGTCATTTTTTTTCAAAATTCCATTTTCTATGTCTTGGTTATGGATTACAAATATTAAATTTCTTCAGCAAGGACCACGAACACAATAGAAGTTTTTGTAATATAAATAAGAAACAATAATAATTGGCCTTAATTAAAATGAAAATTCAAGAACCAAGCATGCCCCAAAAATTTAGTATACCCTCTCTATTACCAAGAAAATATGGCCACACTCTAAGCACTTATTTAATCTTCATTTTCAATCATCACAGGAGCAGACCATTTCATCCAAATCAAAAATATTTAAATTAGATGAGTTTTATTAATAATCTAGCTAGAATGCCTCTTCCATGTAGGCAAAAACCCAAGCTGGGCAAACATAAAATGGGTTATCAAAATTATCCAAATGGATAATGTAGGGGAATTCGTGTCCACAAACTTACAATTGCTGCAAAGCTCATATAATTTAAAGGCAATATACTGCTCTGTAAACTCCATAAACAAAGTTGTGGAAAGGGAAAATAGAATGATTATGGTGATAACTTAATAATTTTTGAAATAAGGTATTTCAAATAAATTATACGCAGAGATTTTTGGTACTAATGTAACAATATAAAGAAAGTTTTGAAAAAGCAAATTTTTGAAAAATGAAATGTGTATTAGAACATATACATAGTGACCTATGTGGAAAACCCAATCATTGCATGGTTCAAAGTACTTCTCTTATCTTAATGTTTCAGTGGAGTTATAGAAAGGAAAATTTACAGGAAAATCCCGATCCTCCAAAGTCAAGACAAATCATGGAGGAAAATTCATGGAAAAAGAGTTTAAATTACTGCAAGGCTTGTTTGACAGAAGGAAAAACCAATAATTATAATAAAGAAGGACCAATATATATTAGAAGGATAAGGTATTTAAAATAAAATTTGGCTAGACGTTTACACGATGTAGTTCATTTGTTAAATATATGGTCCTATAGAGGAGTACTTAAAGAAGGTTGGTCGGGTTCAAAAACAATAAGCAAAACATCTCAAGCTTTTCAAATCTAAAGAGTATGTTTTAATTTCTTAAGATTGAATGATTAAGTGAATCATTTTCCTATCAGATATAGTAATAATATAGAAGCCTATAGATTTCTTCATTTACAATCTGAAAAAATAAAAATCTATGAGTAGAGTGCTAGATGAAAAATCAGACTTGAATAAAGTTGATTCTTGATAGAACAAGGTGAGGTGCACAAAAAGTGATCAATCAGGATCCAAAATAGATGGAACCTCATTCTAAAGCTATGAATGCTCAGGATTTAGACTCATTTATATCCCTCGCTGGTAAATCTCACTCCATTCAACCCTCCAAGCTAATGTTTTCTTGAGTAGGCTAATAATTAATTTATCGGAACTCTTTCACATGTGTCTATCCTCTGACCTTGGAAATCATGGTGCTAAAAATAGAGTGAGCAGATATGACCACACTCGTAATTATTATCTTTCATGTTTGCATCCAAACAGTTGTGCACCAGGTGACAATATCTTGGTAGCATGGAATCTTGTCTCTCCACCCTTTGATATGCAAAATGGCATGCGCTTTGTTAACTTTAATATCGGAACTGGAACATCCATGACTTAACCCCATGTATCGGGTATAGTCAGTCCTCTCAAAGCCTTACACCCAAGGTGGAGTCCCTTTGCAATTAGGTCAACATTGGTAACTATAGATAAAAGCTTTAAGCTTTCATATTTCCTTTCTTTACTTCTAATAACTAATATGCCATCTTAGATGTAGGATGATAATATTAAGCTTGTAGCTGAGAATTCAGTGAACTTGGGAACTTATCTATGAATTAAAGTAATAGGAGATGCTCAAATTCAAGAAAATATCTAGATAGCATTTTGATTTGGACATTTAATAATTCAAAATTTTTAATCCCTCGCTGGTAAACCTCACTCCATGCATCCCTTGAAGATAATGTTTTCTTGAGTAAGCTAAGAATTATTTTATTGGAACACATCAATAAATATATATTAATAAAATAAAAAAGATAAAAATACAGATGATTAAAAGAAGAGGGTGGATGGTTGGTATAACCACGCTAGTAAAAACGGATCAAAAGCTAAACAGGAACAACATAAAACAAAACCTCATTGACCAAGAACCAAAGCTGTAGACCTGGTCATAAGAGGAGGTTAAGAAATATAGTTCAACTACTACATACAAGTATAAAAAAAATTTAAATGCATACCTATAGAATTCATGGCCAAAGGAAAACAACCACCTTTTAAATAGGATATGTAAATGCATCAAAACATAATGAAAGAACATTTTTGATAGATAACATAGTTCCAAATTCCATGATAGCCCAAAAAATGCTCGACATCATTGCTCATTTCTAGATTTTTACATTCCTCCCTTTCAATTTAGACACAACTTGAGATAATTGTTTTCTTGAAATATGTACATTCAATATTCATGTGTATGGATCAACCATACAAATTGCTTTGGTACAAATACCACTGGTTTTAGAAATCTATCAACTAATAGGAGGCCCCTCATAATTTACCCCCTTTTTTCAATCACAAGGGGTTTTAGTAGGTTTTTCCTTCAATAATTTGTTTTCAAATTTGTTTTATGTTTAGTTGTCTTCGAACATTTTTAGATAAGTGAATTAGAATGCTAAAGAAATAAATATTGAGAATGAGCTTAAGTATCTATATAATGCAAAAAACAATTATACCTTTGTTTTGCTGGTATGGAATGAATAAAAGAAAGATAAGATTTTAATAACATCTACAATCTAGAAAATAGTTTATGGAATTAGGGGCTGCCATGAAAATTATCAATCTCACAAACTTTACAACCCTTTCTGATATTGGATATTTTACTTTGTATCTATCATGATCTCACCAAACATTTCAAAGCTTATCCTACTCAAACAAATTGTTTGATTTGCATAGAAACATGCAGAGCCAGAATATGTAGATAGATGCATCTGATAGTATCCATTTCATCACGTAATTTTTATAGCTACAATTATATAGTGGTAGAAGAAACAACTACAGTTATGTACAACTTTAAAGGAGCAACAACTATGGACTAGTGTTAAATCAAGGTAGCTTAGTAGAAACATGACATTATTAAGGACCTTCACTTATCAAGCTCATATACAAATAGATATCAAGTGTACATAAATTTTTCTAAATCTTATTACTTGGTCACTTTTTCATCTTTCCCCCCACCCACCACCTCTCTATTGTCCCTGTTCCAAAAACTTCATGGAGTTCATCTTCAATGTATTAAATGTGCCCTTTTTAATGTTCTAGAAGTGTTTTGAACTGCACTGCATATATAATTCAGTTAAAATATTGTAAAATTACCTATATATTAAATTTTACCTTTGAAAATTGGTGCTCATCTATTCATTGATCAATTTATAATCTTGTTGAAAATAGGGTTGTTTTTTATGTAACTAATTAAATAAGTATAGATATATTTAGTTTTATTAACTTCTTTTTAAACTTTTTTATAGGTTATTTGTGATTCTCATTCTCCTGAAGTAAAGAAGAGAGTTTCGTCTCTAAACGAAATTCAAGTGGGTTTAAATATTGATTGAAGTATTTATTCATTTGTTTTGTTTATTACATGTTATGAATTAAAAAATTATTATAGAGTGCTTTCATGTTATTTGCTTTTGATTGTTACATTTATATTTAGACTCCAATCCTTTTTCCGAAGTGACATGTGGGGGTATGTGCCTTCGTCAATGATAGGATTCATTATGTGCTGAGGGACTTGTTACCCAATGAGGCCATTTTGAAGCATCCCAAGTTGGACGTTAGACTAATCATTAACAAGGATTTTTAAGTTTCCTATCATACCTAAAAACATCTTCTAGAACTAACATATTTTCCCTTTCCAGTTTAATATGAAGAAGAATAGAAACATAATTCCCCTCCCTACAATGGGGCTGACATTAACCACGTCTCGCTTGTAGAGGGAAGAATAGTTTAAATGTCTTCAATGTGTTGTTAATGTTTTTCATTGCATGCAACCGAAACCACCTAAAATAATGATAGCCAAAATGATCAGAGATCGCCTCCACCTAATGCCAACATCCCCAAATTTTCTCTCCGAAATCTGAACGATTAGAGATCATTCATGAGGCTTTTGCTTGATTTATGATTCTAACGAAGATTCACTGAAATATGAACCACCCCAAAAGTTGAGGAGGATGGGAATTCCAATCAAGGCATCTATGACTAGACAAAAATAAAATAAACATGCAAAGAAAATTGCACAAGTGAAAAGAAATAAATTTGATTTTAAAAAATATCTCGTAGTGGTTAGTTTATAAGTGTTTGTCTATAAGTGTTTTTGAAACAAATTGTAACTCGTTCCAAATAATTTCATGTATGTATTGTGGCAGTATATATCCGACAGAGAATCAAACTTATCAAACACATGTTCATTTTTTGTCATCCAACAATTATGCATTCCTAATTTCTTTATCATTGTGTCTCTATACAAATATCTATAGTTTTCTCACTTCAATTGTATATATTGTTCTTAATGTTTTCCATTCTATTTGCTTAACATAATAATATGTAATTCGTTTCAAATAAATACATGTATATATTACGGTGGAAAATATGGAGCATAGAATCTAACTTTTCAACAAATGCGTTCAATTTTTCATTTATACAATTGCTCGCTACTTTTTGTAAACCAACAACAAAGCATTTTTAATGTGTTCTTCATTATATATTTCCTTTATACAATTGCTCGCTTCTTTATATAAACCAACAACAATGCATTTTTAATGTGTTCCTCATTATATCTACATACAAATACATATAGTTTTAAAATTCTGAGAAAGAGTCATGTAATTTTTAGATATTTTCATGCAAAGATTTGTACATTATATCACTTTTTTGAATATTGAATTGTTACAGGGTTAGATCTCATGTTTGCACTTTTTAGAAAATATAAATGAAAAAGGAAGAAAAATTTAAAGGTTCTCATTGCTTACAAATGCATGCTTTCCAAAACACATCCTTCATTTCATCTTTGACTGCACTAAAAGTTTACATTTTCCACCATAAATTTACACAACTCCAACTATCTTGAGCATCTTTTATAGTTGTCATGGAAATAAATTTGACCTACGAAGGAATTTCTCAATTGATTGAGGGCAGTTCCATTGTTGACCCCATATTTCAGGTACTACACTTGTCCTCCCTAAGGTCCATTCTCAACATGGCTTCCCAACATTGTGTTGACATTTCAGATGGGAAACATTTTCAGACAACACTTCTACCCTCCAAATTTGCAAGCCGTGTAACCGAAAAATCAATACGAGAAGGCTCCATTGTGTGCTTACACAAATCCCACATTAGAATGATCTAAATTGAACTGTAAGCATCATCTCTTGCTCGATTACTAATGTATATAAACTCCCTATATTAATTATAAAATTTTTTTGTTTGTTTTTTTTTCATCCGTTGCTAAATTCTAATTCTATCATGATTTTCTTTTCCACTGCAGGAATGTTCTTATCATTGAAATGGATTTTGTTATCGAAAAATATTTGATAATCGGTGTTCCAATCCGACTACCAACAAATGCTCTCCAAGACAGTCAGTTTCCTCAAACAGATGCAAGTTCCAATTAGGTTAACTAATATTTTTCGAGAACACCAACTAAAATAAGTGGATTGAATACATATAAGTGCATGTGGTCCGTAGAGGGTCATGGCCTAGCAAAAATAACCCTTCATGAATATCACAATGCAAGGGTAAATCCATATTCACCTATTTCAATGAGGTCGTGGAAGCATTCTATGAGCAGATTGAAAAAGGGAAGCTATATACAATTTCCAATGGGAGGATTTTTTATACAAAGCTATGTTACAACCATTTGAACAAAGCCTTGGATATTTTCCTGCAACCTTCCTCAATCATATCTCCACTCATAGAAAATGAGGATACAATAACTTCCCATCAATTTCACTTCACCAAAATCAAGGACATACCTACAGGTGTTGAAGGTTCTACAGTTGATTTGATTGGAATTGTTCTTACGATGTCACCATGCTCAAAATTTCATCGGCATGACAAGTTTAAAACAAAGAGAAGAACACTACAATTAAAGGACATGTTAGGATTCAATGTAAGTGTCACATTATGGGAACAACACTTAGATGAGATAAGTAATGGAATTGAAGACATGCTTTCTATACCACCTCTTATGGTCCTTGCCTTGAAAGTTGCTCCCATCTCCAGTTTTAATGGAAGCTCATTTGACACTGTTTTAAGAACCAAATGTTACGCCAACCCTCTAATTTCATAAAAAAATACACTTCATTGCTAGGTTGATTCTGATGACTACTCCCTTCTGGTACCCTCTATCAAAAGCCAATTTCATGGCCCTTCAAAAAGCTTGATCTCTGTAACAATAATTTTTTAGGTACTACATATGGGGAACACCTAGAGAAATGAATGGGCCATGGTTACTACAAAAATCACAAATATCAACATGGAAAACTTTATTTGCAAGGCATTTCCTCTTTGAAAAGGTGAAAAACAATACAGGAAGAAGGTGAGAGATAATGGTAATGGTTCATGGTTCTATTCGAGTTACAACGTACAACTAAAGAACTATGATTATAGATATGCATTCAGGATTGATCTAAAGGACCTAACAGGAGAACTCCAGTTAATTACCGCTTTTGATGAGACAACTGAGTCAATCATGGGTGTTAAAGCTAGTGATCTCCACCTATTATCTATAGATGAAGACACAACTAGTGAAATTGCAAGCAATGTCATCGGCAATGAATACTACTTCACACTTTCCCTTAGAAAAGAGACATATTGTGGAAACAACATATTGAAATGTGTCATCCTAAGTTCTAAGAAAGTGGATAACAGTGAAAATCCTCCACAACCTTCTTTATGCAAATACTTATAATGTATCCATCCCTTCAATATTTACACCCTCACCCATCCCATTCTATACTTTGAACTATCACCGATATGTTGCTTAATTCGTATCTATGTTTCGCCCTTTTCCCCTTCTTCAAAAGAAAACTCTTGTAGTTCCTTATAAACTGACATACTATTGTAACCTAATACTATGTGGATTGTACATAATTTTAAGAAAATAAATGCATTTTACTTGCACTTTTATTATGTATGTATTTTCATCCTTGTATAGTTTTAGAATGTATTGTATCTTTCCATATAACAAAAAATCTTTTCCTTAGGCAACACATAAAAGTTTTTTATCCTCAAATTGTTACCTCTTATGATTAGTTCCCATTCAAAATCCACATGCATTTCAAATGTATATAGTTTATTGACTTTGACATACTATTGCCTCCTACTATTATGTGTATTGAAATATGTTTTAAGAAAATAAATGATAATTACTCGCACTTATATTATGTACGTATTTTTATCATTGTATACTATTGGAATGTACTGTATCTTTCCATATAACTAATATTATTTTACTTAAGCAAAAAATGTATTTTTTTAATCCTCAAAATGATACCTCTTACATGTAGTTCCCATTGGATCTCCACATGCATTACAATTATATATAGTTTATTGTATAAAGTTTTTTTTGTATGTTAGTAAACAATACACTGTTCATTACTAACTGATACATTTTTTTTCCCAACAGGTGGTACTCCATAGGTGTATCACTTCGCAATCATGTCAACTCCTACAAAATGAGCAGGATGAAGAGAGAACTTCACAAAAAATAAAGTTCACATAAATTATGAGTAGAGATGTCATCACCTAGAGTGTAGAACAATGAAAATAACAAATATATTACAACTTACATCGACCAACAAGCTACCATTCCCTGTCATCCCAAACTTTCCAAAAAATACAGCTACTGATGGATTTCTAGTCAACGTTCCGCAAGTAACTTCCATAGAAACAAATTTGCATGAACATACCAATTCCTTCCATATGAACCCATATTCGCTAACTACTACCACATATCACCATTTTCTTGTGCCACCACAAGAAACTGTCTCATGTACCGAATCCACAATCGACCCAAATAGAACTCCCCACCACTCCCCATACATGAAGACTTTCCATATTTTTTCCCTCTTCATAGACTATTGAATCCCAACGTCAATTTCGCAAAAGAATAAATTTGTTGGAAAACATCCAAACTTGCTCAATATGTTTGGAAAATTATCCTAGAATTAAAACAATTTCCTTTGAAGGATTTCCCTCCTGTAGCAGATGTAAATCTGAAAAACACGGCCATCGCTTCTCTTCCTGGAACAACATGGACCCTAAAAAGTATCCTACCATTCTTGCATCTTTAACCCAAATAGAGGAGATGCTTATCGCATGGGTAAATCCATTACTACAGGTCACCCAAGTATGTGGAGGATAATACAAATACTCCGGACACACCATAAGTTTCCCGCAAAACATTACTTTAATAACAAAGTATCTACCACACCACCTTGGATATTTGGACATAGTACTCATACAAAGGGAAAGATATAATTTACAAAATTATGATTTCTACGTTAGTAGATCTCGTGTTTGGGAAGCCATACAATATAAAATCCAACACGATCCCTATTACAAATATGTCTTAATCGACCATGACGCCCTATCCTTCCTATCATCTGAGTCATCAAATGTTTCCTCATCTCTTAACACTACCATAGTGGAATTTCTGTAGATACAAACTACCTCTAGAGCTCATGGTATTGATGCTTCCAATGAATTTGATGAAAAGTATAAACACTCATCATCTTTCATGCCAACACCCTACAATTCAGGAACTGAAGAAGTGGAAATCAAACAGTTCTTGCTCAACCACAATGGTAACACCCCATTTACCATGTCATGGCTAGAGCTTGGTATCTCACCTAAAAATGAATACAATATGGAGGGCATGTTCTCAATGGCCTTCCCAACTTTGTTGCCACCTGAAAAAGAAATTTCGTAACAACCTTGCATAAAAAAAGTTCCTTTGCATGAATATGCTTTTCATTTGATGCGCTACCATTATGATCACTTCGTTTCACACCCAAGATATTGCTACTTCCTTCTAAACCTCATAAGGTGGCACAGAAGCCAATCCATAACTATAGTTTTCATGAAACAAAACATTGAATCTGGAATCCCTACAACAATTAGAGATCCATGAAGACAAATATTGGAATGCCCCAAAGATAACCTCCCAGACAGTTTAATGTGGTTTGGATCGAGCATTTGAGGGAAGCGTTCATTTTGGGAAAAAAGTAGAAGCGATATTTCAAATATGGTGGAACAAATGGGGACACCAACCTTATTCTTCACTCTAAGTGTTGTAAACACTAAATGGCTGGATTTCCACAATATTATGTATGGTGAATGCCCTATTGATCCTCAAGTTGCATAACATTGGAGAACACTTAACATTGTCTCAAACCTTCATCGAGTATCAACATACCTACATCAAAAATTCACAATATTTCATGAAGAAATATTATAGAAGCAACTTGGAGCAGTAGACTATTGGTACATGTAATAAAATATACTATTTAATAAAAATTTTATAGACTACATAGCTAATATTTATGCTCTCTCAGCTCATATGTATGAATGGAAATATAGAGGCTCCACACATGTCCAAGGTTTATTATGGATTGAGAACACACCTAAAGTTGACGTAATGGACTGGGAGGATATAATAGTTATTAAGGCAATAAAACAATACTTTGATAAGTTCATGTCTTCATGGAACCCCCGTCTGACTTGCAAACGCTTGGATTTTATTCGCAGGTCACTACTAGATGACCCTTGTTTGCTAAATAGAACAAAAATACTATCCTCCTCCCCACATGCAAACCTTGAATAACTTCTTAATCATGTTCAGTGCCACACAAAATTTTCATAACAAACATGCTTGCATAGAAAGCAATCACAGCTGCAGTGTAGGTACAATGCACCATGGGCCATGCAACCTACTTCATCCATGCTAATTGAAAGTGATGGGATTATTAAGTTCCTCCCTTCGAGAAATGATGAAATACTAAACATACACAATCAAACTATGATATCCATATGGAGAGAAAATGTCAATTTCCAACCGGTACTTTCCCGCCATGCAGTTTTGAAGTATATTGCAAAATATGCTTCAAAAGCATAGTAATGTTTAAAAACCTATCACCATATGTTATCCATATTTTCAAGAGATGTTGAAATGGATTCAACAACACACATTGCAATTCAAAAAATGCTCACAGAGAGAGTTGTTGAACATGAAATAAGCGCACAGGAAACATGCAACATGCTGCAAAAATTGCCACTTGCTATGTGTAGCCATTCATTTGTATCATTAAATGTTGGAAAAAAAATCTTGAGACATGTCATTAAAAGTGATTTCGATGTACAAGAAACAAGCACTTTCTTAGATGCATATAGAGTTCTCTTTGCAACCATGGAACACCTACCACTTATTCAGGTTGCTTGAGATTGGAGCTACATCAAGAACCGTAAAGGAGATAAATGGAAACTATGGTCAACTAAAGCAATCGTTGGGGTCCACCCAAGATTTTTGGATGTCCCAACTTAGGATTCAACGTCATATGACCTTTTTTGTTGGAAAAAAAATCCTTTTATACAAGCCTTTAAAAAATATTGCCTTCAAATTTGGCTCAAGCCCACATGACATCAATGACACTTGGGACATATTCAAACACAACTATAGACCATGGCATGTTTTACGCACTACCGTAGACACAAGACATGAAACAGATGTTAGTTCTAACTCCTAGGTCAAATGCAATATTCAACATGAACCATTAAAAGAATGGCATGTTTTCACACAACTTCATCCTGGAAACAACACAGGTCTTGACAATCTTGAAATGTTAGGGAAAAGAGATTTCAACATACACAATAATTGGAACATATCTAGTGTTCCGCCTGATTTGCAAATAACCGGTTCATCATTCATTGAGAGATAAAAGTAAAAAATAATTAACACCAACATATAGGCCACACCACCATCTTCGACACTACCTTTTTCTTCAGAACAACAACTAGCTCTTGATACCATACTACACCATTTAGCAAACAAATCCCTTCTACCTCCACTAAGATTGATAATTCAAGGAACAACTAGCACAAGAAAATAATTTCTAATAAATAAAATACGGAATTCATTCACAACAACATCAACCACATCTCCCTCACCTCTCCTTTTGCTTGCCCCTACAGGTGTTTCAACATTCAACATATCTACATCCATAATCCAGGAAGGCCTCCTCATTGTAAATTTTTGGGTTGACATAGGCCTCGTAAATGGTTCTACAGGAAAAATCACCGAAAATGTCTACGACGCATCAATACCACCACCATCATTACCTTTATTTGTTGTTGTCAAATTTTATTGATACAACGACCCCTGTTAGGATCCCTCCAACCCATTACATATTCCCATACCCCCTATTTCGAGAGGGAATCAAAGATAATTTCCAATTAAAATGGCCTAGAGATTAACTATCCATAAGTCCCAAGGACTTACTTTACACAGAGCAACTGTTGACATTGGAACCACTAAAATCCAAGGTCTGACATTCACACCTTTCTCCAAAGTTCCCTCACTTGCAAATTTTTGGATTTCACCTCCTTTTTCATTCGAAAGGTACTCAAAAATGGTGTGCGTAACAACACTTGGAGCAAGAAGAAAGGAGGAGTCAAGACTACTATCACTCAACCCATCGTAAATACTACCCTCTACTTTGATAGCACCTCCAATACTACTTTACTCAACACTTCTTGTATCCAAAGCGGCAGTGTCATTCAAGGGGTATAAAATGTATTCATGTTATCTCAGACCTAATTTGGTTCATTTAGTAGAGAATTGCCTTCTACTGCGTGTAGTTGCAGGGGCAAGTGTCGGATCAATAATTTGCGTTGTAATTTCCACCAATACATGGCAAGAGCTTCAAACCTATTTTATAAATTCTATGTCAACCAAGCCTGATTTTCCTCAACTCAACATTGATTTGTATCGACCTCGAGCTATAAATCAACCTGTTGGATAAACTATGAGATCCTGGTGTGTTAAACTCATCCGCTATGTGTTGATTGACAAGCTACTATGTTGGGTGCGTGTTATTCTTGGTTTTCATGACTACCTTGCTTTTCTGTGCCTTGACTTTTGAGGGTTACCATAGTCGTCATCGAGGGTTTTCTTGAAGCTACCCATTTTGATTTTATTGATTTGAACTCAGCTTCTGATACCATTATTTCATGCTCACTTATGTTTTTTTTCCCTAGTGTTGAGCTCGTACTGTGCATGAGTTGGGTTTGTGGTTTATGGCATGTGAGTTGGGGTTTGTAGATATGTCACTTTTCTTATGATGAGAACCTTAGATCTGGGATTTTACCTCAGCTGCCATAAAAAGGTAGCTCTCTTCTTTTTGTTTCTATGCATTATACTTATTTTCCCAGCTGCATGATTGTATTTTGTTTTGAAAATCTGAGTTTTATTTATAGGCTTGATTCATTATCCATTGGGTTGTACTCATTTTTAGCCATTACTGCTACCATGGTTTCATCTACCTTGCTTGCAACCCTTTCAACCTCAAATCACCTTCTCCTATCGTGTATTGGCCTCTGTAGCTCATTGTTTTCTTTCCCCCTATGTGTTTGGTCAATCTATCATAATATATACCTAAGATCTATTTTTTTAAGCTCCCTTGGAGGGATTTGCCTCATACTCATGCAAGGATTGAATCTTTGAGCTTCCTACATGATGTTTGTATGACTTAGTGTTTTCTTTGCTGAGTTACATCACTTTGGCCTCTGTTTCACCAATTTTGTGTTGTGCTTGTGTGTTCAAACTACCCATTTGAGATTGGGTACCTCATTATAGATTGTTTTTTGGTGCCTTCTCGAGGTCTATGGTTGAACTTGGCTGAGTTACCACCTAACCCATATTTGAGCTCGATGGTCCTCCCAATTTGCTATGGTTTCACTAATCTGATCCAATGTCAAGGCTTAACTTGGTGACTTCATTAGTGGCTTATTGATTTGTTCATTATTGCTCTATATTTTACCTTGCATGATTTACAGTGGTTTCGTCTTTAGCTTCCTAACTTTCCAAGCTAAGTTCATTCTATGGAGAAAACCTTGGCTACTTGGTGAGCTTATGTGTTAAAATCTGGAATCCCACTACTTGTAGGTGCTTACTTTATTATATTCGCTCTATTATTTTCTTGAAATTTCACCCTCCTTTGGAACTGGACATGAATACCTAGATGGTTACATTCCACTGTGAACCTTCAAGGTGCATTTCTTAAATACTATAAATTTTCACTCGATGTACAAAGTGTTGAATCTATCTTTTGTGAGAGGGTTGTATTCATTCATTAAGATCTAATGATTCTTGTATTGCATAGTTCTTCTTTGCAAATATGTATGAAGACTTCTCATTTTGGTTATTTTGTTGTTCCTCAGGTTTTCTTCTCATTACACAATCATGGGAAGGGGAAGAGGAAGCAGAGGGGAGGGCGAATCCCCTACATTAGACTTCATGCTTGAAGATTGCAGAAGATATATGACAAGGTGTGGCATATTTACATACAATGGGAGTGACACATGGAAACCTCAAGTCATCCAACATAGTCATTGGTTGTGATTTTTAGGTGCACATAACCAATTATTACCTTTCACTCTTTAACAGCCACAACCACGACACTATGGAGTTGTGGAGCTCAATTACTTCAGATTAGCATGCAATGTGAAACTTGCTGGATAACACAGTAAATTTCATCAATTTGGAGGGAATGACATCGGTCAGGAAAGGAGGAACCGACATCGGTTAGGGAAAGGAGGAACCGACATCGGTTAGGGCAAGGAGGAACTGACATCGGTCAGGCAAGGAGGAACCGACATTAAAGTAAATCTATTAATTGTAATTACATGGCTAAGTACCCTAAGTTTGTATACACATATATAAGCATGAAAGATAGGGTTTAGAAGTAAGAATTAAGAAGAGCTTACAAAAGTTGATGATTATTGTGAGAATAATTGTGTGAGAGAGAATTCTTTGAGAAGAAGAAAAAGCTTGAAAGAAAGTACTGTACATTTGAGAGGTGTGGAAGATTGTAAATCTTCATTGTATATCTTGTCAAATATTTGGATCATATATTAGCTTGTTTCTTGGTGGACATAGCCCACACTGGGTGAACCATGTTAAATCTAGTGTTGATTTATGTCTCTGGTTTTTTGTATTTCTTTTGGTAGAATATCTACTTTTTTTGCATGTATGCTTAGATTTGATATACTATCTGTACAACCGGTGTGCTAATCCCAACAACTAGTATTAGAGCTTTGTTTAAGGGTTTTGTGTGTTGGTAGATTTACTCATAGAGGGTTTTCTGATTGAGTGGGAGCTACATCAATGGTAGAAGAAACAAATACAAGGTAGAGAAGTTTGACAACTGAAATTATCAATTATGGAAGATGCAGATTGAGGATTATTTGTATCAAAGAGATTTTTATTTACCATTGGATGAGAAAGTCTAGACCTATGAAGATGACCTGATGAAGAAAGGAAGATTCTTGACAGAAAGGCTTTGGGATCTATAAGATTGATCCTAACAACATCCGTGGCTTCCAATATTACAGAAGCGGCTTCTACGGTAGACTTAATGAAATCTCTTGCTAATTTATATGAAAAACCTAGTGCTTCAAATAAATTTTATTTGATGAAGAAACTATTTAGTTCTAAGATGCATGAAGGTGGATCTACATCTAGTCATTTTGAATGATTTCTAGATCTATTGTAAATCAGTCAAAATCAGTTGCTATACTATTTGATGATGAAGTAAAAGAAATTTTTATTCTTATGTTCTTTGCCTGATAGTTGGGATAACTTGGTAATGGATGTTAGTAATACAACATCTACTAATAATATTTTGAAGTTTGATGATGTTGTTAGCATAATATTGAATGAAGAAATTTGCAGGAAGAGTACATAGGAATCATCATTTGCGAAATGCTTTGAATGTAGAAAGCAGGGGTAGGACAAAAGGAAAGATCCAAGAGTTTAAGAGTAATGGGAAATAAAAGTCAAGGGATAGCATATCTAAATCCATAAGTAAGGGAATTACTTGTTGGAAATGTGAAAAGAAAGGACATGTAAAGAAAGATTGTTGGTCAAAGGACAAAGAGAACCAACACCCAGATAAAGTTAAATAAGTAAATCTTCTTGCATCAGAGGTAATGCAAGATGCTCTTATTATTTCTTTAGATAGTAGAATTGAATCATGGGTTTTAGATTCAGGAGCTTCTTTCCATGCAACCCCTAATAAAGGGTTATTTCAGAAATTATGTCCAGCGACAATTTTGGGCATGTTTATTTGGTTGATGATGAACCTTGAAATATTACTTGTAAAGGGGAAGTTCATCTAAAATTGCAGAATGGAAATACATGGGTATTGAAAGATGTGAGGCAATGTGCCAAGCCTCAGGAGGAATCTTATTTCTGCATGGCAACTAGGTGAAGTCTGGTTGCATGGTTACTTTTACAAGAGACTCTTGGAAAAGTCACCAAGGGTGATCTTTTATGTGGCAAGAGGGTAAGAAGGTAGGAACGTTATATTTATCTACCTATGTATTACTGAATCTTTTTCTACACTATCTACTTCAAATTCAGATGCATGCATGTGGCATAATCGGTTTGGTCATGATGAGTCAAAAAGGAATGCAGATCTTAAAGGCTAGGGGTAAGTTATCAGATTTGAAAGATTTAGATCTTGATTTATGTGAGCATTGTATCTTTGGAAAGAAAAAGAGAGTGAGATTTATCAAAGTTGGGGCAACTAAGAAGGACAAAAAAATTGGAGCTTGTACACTCAGATGTGTGGGGACCAGACTCAGATAGCTTCTAATGGAGGATCCCAGTATTATGTTACTTCCATTAATGATGCTACAAGAAAGGTATGGGTTTATTGTTATTAAACGTAAATTTGATGTTTTTGATACTTTTAAATGATGGAAAGCCCTTTGTTGAGAATGAATAAAATTCTAAGTTAAAGTGCCTTAGATCTGACAATGGTGGTAAATAATGTAGCAAGAGCTTTTAATTATTATTGTTTTTTGAATGGGATACAGTAGAGAAAGAACAGTTCCAAGAACACCACAGGAGAATGCTGTTGCAGAAAGAATGAACATGACAATCATGGAACATGCTAGAAGTATGAGAATACATTCTAGACTTCCCTTGCAGTTTTGGGTAGAAGTATTTGATACAACCGTTTATTTGATTAACCACGGGCCTTCAAGTTCACTAGATAGAGGAATACTAAAGGAAGATTGGACCGGAAAAGAGGTAGATCTTTCTTTTATTAAATTTTTTGGTTTAGAAGCTTTTATGCATGTTGATAGGGAAAATAGAAAGAATTTGGATGCCAAATCCAAGAGGTGCACTTTCATTGGTTATGGATCTAGTGATTTTGGTTTCTGTTTTTGGGATTTAGAGAATTCTAAAATTATTAGGAGTCGTGATGTTGAATGGAATGAAAAGAGAATGTACATGGATAAAATTTTGGTACCCAAGGATGAACCGGTTGAGAAGTTTGTGAATGAAAATGAACTCTCGGATATTCAAAAGTAATTACCGACCAGGGTTACACAGTAATCTAGTGTTTGTTGACCCCTAACCGGCATCAGGTCATTACGAACTGGTATCAGTTACAGAAGATCTAAACCGGCATCGGTTAGTAAAACTCGGCATTGGTTAGAGGTGACCAGTGCATCGGTCACTGATCAGATTTGGATAGGAATGTCTAGGAGGTCCAGATTGAGCCCTCTGGTACCCCCAAACTCCTATGAGAAGGTCACAAAGAGTAAGTAAACTTCTAGAAAGATTTACACCTTCTCTATTTTATTTATTATTAACTGATAATGGTAAACCAAAGAGCTTATGAAGAAGCAATGCAGGATAAGACTCACGTTTAGTGGGAGCATGGCATGGATCAGGAGATGGACTTCCTTGGAACAGAACCATACTTGGGATTTGGTTAAGTTGCTAGTAGGTAAGAGGAACATTGCAGAACAAGTGATTTTACAGGATTAAGGAAGAAGAGGGTGGACAGAAAAGGTACAAGGCAAGGCTTGTAGTAAAGGGATTTATCGTAGAAAGTATGTATTGACTTTGGTAAAATATTTTCTCTTGTTGTAAAGATGAACTTCTATTTGTACTGTTTTGATTTTAGTTGCAGTAGAAGATTTGCATTTAGAGCAAACTAGATGTGAAGATGGATTTTCTTCATGGTGATTTGAATGAAGAGATTTATATGCAGCATCCTCTTGGGTATGATTGTCATATATCTCCCACCGGATAAATTAGTGTGCAGGTTGACAAAAGAATATGGAAATCAAAGAAACTCAAAGCCTGGTACATTTATTTACGCCACCAGTCGCACTTTGCGCAGGTTAGAAGGCGACCAGTGTTTATTTTAAGAATGTTGACACATGGGAGCTAAATTTTGTTACTGCACCTGTGGCATGGTATGCTTATTGTAGAATCTAGGTATGTAGGATCAGATGGTGACATGAAAAAATTTGCGCCCTGGTACAGGTTATGAAGGATGTAGAGCTACAAAAAGAATCCTTGGCATGAAAAAGGTTACACCTAGAGACAGGTTGAAAAATGTCGAATGAAAATTGTTGCAGCCTAGGAAGCAGGTTACAAGGAGGCATAGGTTCTTAGTAAAATGTTGACATGGAAAAAGGTTACACCCTCGGGGACGACAGGTTAGAAGGTGCCAGAAGGTTGGAAAATGTCGACAGGGGAGAAATGTCATGTCAGGAACAAGTTGGAAAAATGTTCAAATGAAAAAGGCTATGCCCTGGCGTAGGTTGGAAGGCACAAAGTTGAAAAATCATGTCGGACAGGGTTGAAAAACCGTTACGCCCAAGCGCAGGTTGGAAAATGGCGACATGAAAAAGGTCGGGTCTTGGAGTCAGGGGAAAAAGTCGGAAAAGCATGGGAGGAAAACATGTCGAGCCCTTGGCCCAAAGGTTGCAAAGGCATCAACATCACATTTTCAGCACCTATGGCACACTTAAGAGTATGTTGACATGATGATGGATGCACAAGCGTGCACCTTCAGGAGGCATCCTCCAAACATTTTGAGCTGTTGACACCCCGAACCCGACAGGAAGCAAACCCTGACCCAAATATTCAAATGGCCATAACTTTTCACAGGGAGCTCAGATTCACGCAAGGTTGGAATTTTCATGGAAAGCTTACAAGGTCCTATATCCCACTAAGAATACATATCTTTAATTGGGTGAGAAAATATTCTTCAAAAATATCAAAATACAGTTCACCATTTTTGGGTTTGCTAGGGTTCTCACCTACCGCCATAATGAGATGAATTAAATACAATCTGGAGGTGGTTGGGGTAGATTTGGAATTCCTCTCTCTTCCCTTTCTCATTCTTCCTATAAATTGTAAGGAGGGGCTTCTTTCTAAAGGTTGGACATTCTTGTTTTTCCCCTCCCTTCTTCTCTTTGGCAGGCGAAGTTGTGGAGTTCAAACCTCCCATCTAAAACTGTAATGCAACTTTGCCTCTTGGCATTTTGTAGTGTATTGTATCAAATCTTTGGAGCAAATAATGCATGCCTATGGATGATTCTCAACCCTCTATGTGTTTCATTTTGCATCCTCCTGATCTTTCACTGCAAATTTGGTTATCTGTGCATGATCTTGCATTGCATTTTAATGGTTTGTGTTTATTGGCAAGACAGGTGTTCTTCATTCCTCGGTGCATCACCTTTGTTAGTTTAGGTTTATTATTTATGCATATTCTTACCCTGTCTCCTTGGCAAGTTAGTTTAGGTTTTTGAGTAAACCCTCTAAATTTTTATGTGTGCATCTGAATAGAGGAATAGGAGCTGCCTTCATCTGGAGAGCTTTCCCGATTCACAAGGTCCCACACTTGGGAAAAGCTCCATGTTATGCAATCGCACTGAGAGTCTCAACCCATCGAGTTGCAGACATTCAGGGGTGCTGTGATTTGCCATCAACAGTTTTGGCATGCCCGGTGGGACCAAGAGGTCATTCCATAAGATTTGAAGGAATTTTCAAGAAATTTAGACTTAGAAATTGCAAGTTTTACGATTTCAGATTTTTTTCACCTCCTAGGCTGAACTTTGAAATCAATTTTCAAGGGCTTAACTTGCTCAAAACAAGTCAAAATTTCACCAGTTGATAGATCAGGGGATAATCTTCAAAAGGGTATTCTTAGATTTTTGAGATTTTGACTTTCAAAATTTCATGGTTTTTAGTATTTCAGGTTTTCCCAGGTCATTTGTCGAGCATGGTCCTATCCCGACAGCAGTCATTTCCTTGGGTGTCGGGCATGTCCCAAGTTTTGGCAATTCGGGTTTTGTAAGTTGCCTTGCATGACCTGAGTTTCGCCTGTGCTTTTTCGGGGATTAGTAGTTGCACAACAAGGACCCAATAATTCCGAATTGAAGAACTGTATCTTCTAGGTCCTTCAAATTTTTAAATTCTATTTTTTAATATTGTCAGGTTTGGTGTGTAACTTGGCAGAATCCAGCCTTTTGAGGATCGTTCTCTAACACATCTGGTGACTCTGAAGGGATAGAATTCAGTGGTGTAGTAGCAAAATTTTCCAAGGTGCATGAGAATAATTTGAACCAGGTCTGATACTCGAGAAGAGGGGCTATTTTTCTAGTTGCAACTATCACCAGGTAGAGGAAGGAGAGGAAGAAGACCACAAAGATCACCATCTCCACCTAACAGGACTTTGTCTACACCTCCACCTGGTAGACCTTTTCTCGCATCAACCAGGGTTCTTAGGCCAATCATAATGGCACATCTACCACTGAATCCCTTTGTCAATTTCACGGGCAGTAGTCCACTCACCCTAAATGCTCAGAATCAGGTTCTAGTTGCAGCACTAAAGAATATCCCCTATTTCACAGGAGAAAATCATACTACTCCTATTGACCACATCCAGGATATTGCCAATGCATGTGCAATCCATGAAATAAATGAAATGGATGTTGCAGTCAAGTTGTTGGCTTCATATTTTAAAGGTAAAGCCTTATAGTGGTTTAGGAGCCTAACAGTAGGGTCTATTACGAATTGGAACCAACTTTGTTCAGCTCTTTGCAACCAATTCGGGGAGAGGGTAGACAATTTGTCTTTATTGGAACAACTGATGATAATCAAAAGAGCTCCTAACGAACAAATGACAGATTTCAACTTCAGATTCCAACAGACATGGGACAGGATTCCAATAGCTATTAGACCAACCGCCGAAGGCGCATTCCTTTATTTCTTAAAGGCTATAAATTCAAACATAGCCATGATGATCCAATCAATGGGAGGGACAACGCTGTCAGGGGCCTTCACTATCAGACAGAGAACTGTTTGATCCAAGCTACAAGCTTGCACCAAGGCCACCAATGCCTCTCTACTATGGGAAATCCTTGAATCCCATTCCAACTCCTAGAAATCAAAGCAATAATGATGCATCAACTTCTTCAAATACTTCAAAGGAATTGCAAGAGGTTATGAATAGCTGCAGAACCTTGGAAATGAGCTGGTGACTATCAAAAGATAGCAAGCTCAAAGTGCTAGACTGTATCCGCCTCAAGCGCAGTACCAGGCTAGGCCCCCATACCAATAAAATAGACCACCAACTCATGCTGCAAATCAAAACCAAAACCAAGGACAACCTCAAGCTGTCAGGCCATTTCAACCGTATGATCCAAATGCAACGACATTCTCAAGAGCCTTGGTTCTAACACAAAACAACATGACACATGAGTACAACTGGTGTTACCCTTGCAATCTACCTCACAATCAGTCAGCGTGTTTCAATTGTGCACTAAATCAATCCTTGATGGTGAAAACCATTGGTGTGTCTCAAGAAACAAGCCAAGCATGGAATTAGCAATAAGAAACACAACAAGAAGCACCTCCAACAGAAACCACGTTGGCCAATTGGAAAACGGAAGACTTATGTGGAGTTAACCAACAGCCTTTTCAAGGTGTGTCTGTCAACACACAGTCAAAGAAGAGAAGCATATAAGAGGGGAAACCATCTAATCCAGTTGTTTCTCAACCCACTCCTACACAACAAGGGGTTAGTAGACCAAATGCAGTTCCAAATGTGCAAAATCAGCCTAAGGTACCTGTTGTAGCAACACATGCACCTGTTCAAGCTCTAGAAAAGGTTGCACCAAGTAAGGGACAACAAAAAGATAGATCATCCCCTTTTAACATCATCAATCAAATGAAGAAGACACATGTGAACATTTCCATGTGGGAATCGCTGGCGATCTCAGGGCAACGAGATTTATTGCAAGCTGCAATGGCTAATTGGTCTGCCTTGAATGTATCAAACCAGGGACATGAGAAAGTTCTCACTAATGCAGTGCAACCGGGTGGGGGTCAACCAAGCAAGAATTTGAAGCCTCCACCATTCTATGTGTCATTGGTTGTTGGAAACCACTTGGTACACAACTGCATGATAGATTCAGGGGCAAGTAGTTCAGTGATGCCGAAGCAAATAGCGGATCAACTGGGTCTGAAGTATGAGCCAATGTTGAAAGGAGTAGTACAGCTAGATGGAATAGCAGTTTGAACAGTTGGAGTCATAAAAGGGTTAAGCCTAACACTACATGCCTATCCTAATGTTATAGTTCTGCAAGATGTGTCTGTGATTGACCTTTCGCCACTCTTTGCGTTGTGTCTATCAAGAGACTTCACTACAAAAATTGGTGGATATTTATCTATAGATTGGTCACACATGATTTTCAGGATGAGGTATGGGGCCAAAGCAACAATCAAGTCAGAACCAATTGCCAATTTCCATATTGAACCTCATGTTCCAAGAACTATTAATGAAAATTGCCCAGCCTTTGATCAGGAGGAGAGTTCAAATGATCTAGAAATAGGTACTAAGGTCGAGGGAATTCCTGATTTGACTTTGGATGAATGGGCAAACAAGAGTCATGAATTTGACCCATACAAGGAAATTGAAGAATCAGAATTGGGCGTGTATTGTGTACACAAAGAAAATTCACCCATTCCTGACATCATTCAGCCTGAACAAAAGGATGACATCAACGTTTGGAAACTATTTTTTGATGGTTCGAGAAGAAGACAAGGTGCTGGAGGTGGTGTAATGTTGATTTCACCACAAGACATCAAATATTTTTCAGCTTTCCGTTTCTAGTTTTCCTGTTCAAACAATATGGCTGAATACAAGGCATTGATTCATGGACTTCATTTGGCTAGGAAAAAGGGCATAAAGAACTTGTAGGTGTTCGGGGATAGCGAGCTAATCATCAACCAAGTCAAGGGAAAACATGCTACAAAGAATGACCTACTAAAAAACTACAAGAACAGGGTATGGGACCTCATTAAGGATTTCAAAGCTTTCAACATCGTGTCCATACCTAGGAATAAAAATGAAGCCATGGATAGGCTCGTAGCAGTTGGAGCAACGTTTTATGTGGTTGACAACATCAGAAGGGAAAAAACACAACTGCATATCCATGTGATTGTGAGGCTAGAAGTTCCAAATAATAATACAAGCTAGAAGGTTTTTATGAATGATCAACAGATCGTCAATGCTTTACAAGAAGAGGCTGAATTCTCAACTAGGAATCAGGACAGACTAGAGCAGTAGTACGGGGATCAAGTAGTGTAGATGTGGACAAATAAGCTTCCCAAGGGTTTAGTAACATTGGAGTCTATCTTCAACCCTAACAACCAGTTCTGTAAGGAAAAGGCTAACATATAGGTCAAGAGAGAAGAGTCAGAGCCAATTCTAGTTGGGGAAGGAAAAACACTTCAAATTGGTAAAGTGGCCACTGAGCAGGAGAAATCAGATTTCATACAACTTTGCCAAGAATTTCCAGATGTCTTCGCTTGGAACTATGAAGAATTAAGAGGATTCAATCCGAAGTTGGCACAACATACCATAGAATTGGATCCAGATGTTAAGCCCATCAGGTAGAAGCAGAGACTAGTCAACCCTCACATTGAGCCTCTGATGAAGAAAGAGTTAAACAAGCTAATAGAGGAAAGCATTATATTCCCAATCAAGCACTCAAGCTGGGTTGTAAACTTGGTTCCGATCAAGAAGAAGAGCAGAGAAATTAGGTTGTGTGTGGACTTCTAAGACCTCAATAGGGCATCTCTCAAAGACCATTACCCACTTCCTTCAATGGAACAAATATTGCAAGTGGTATTTGGTTCAAAAAGATTCTCTCTCCTAGATGGCTACTCAGGGTATAATCAGATAATGGTGAAAGAAGATGACCAGTTCAAGACGGCTTTCACCACCAAATGGGGAAGCTATGCCTGCAAGAAGATTCCATTTGGGCTATCAAATGCTGGAGCCACTTTCCAAGGGAAATGGATATGGCATTCAAGGGATTGATAAATAAAATAGTTCTAATATATCTTGATGACATCACTATATTCTCCAAAAATGTAGAGGATCACCTCTTTCATCTAAGGCAGGTATTTCAAAGGTGTAGAATATTTGGGGTATCATTGAATCCCAAAAAATGTATATTCTTGGCTCACGAAGGAAAATTTCTAGGCCATATTGTTTCAAAGGAGGGGTTGATGACTGACCCAGAAAGAGTTGAAGCAATTCAAGTGTTTCCATTGCCAAGTCACAAGAAGGCTCTTCAAAGCTTCTTAGGAAGGATCAATTTTGTTCGCAAGTTTGTTCCAAACTTTACAGCTCTCGTAAAGCCAATAACGCTGATGTTAAAGAAGAGAATGGCATTTAAGTGGACATCTGAAGGCAAGGAAAGTTTTGAGGTAATAAAAGAGGCTATATCTCAAGCTCTGACTCTTGTCAATCCAGACTTCTCCAAGGACTTCATGCTATATGCCTTCGGTGGTGGAGACACAAATTTTGTAATCCTGGTACAGTAAAACAAAGAGGGATTAGAACAACCAGTTGCTTTCTTCAGTTAAGGCTTGGAGGAATACGAAACTAGGTACTCTTTCATTGAAAAGCATGTCCTTGCAGTGATCAGGAGCTTAAAGAAATTGAAGAACCTAGTCTCAAACAACAAGATCCAATTGTTGGTCTCTCATGCGAGAGTCAAGGAATTCCTTCTAAACAAGGATCTAAATGAGAAACATGTAGGATGGATAACCCATGTCATGGAATATGACATTGAGATCAAGTTCAAAAAACTAGTACGTGGAAAAGGACTATGTGAACAGCTAGCTTTGAGTCAGCAAGTTGAAGCAGGTTTTAAAAAAGAGACTATCATGGTACTACAAGATGGTCAAGAACAGGAAAATGATGACGTGCCTGCTCCTTGTTGGACTCAGAATATGATACACTTCCTACAGATAGGCCTATGCCCTCCAAACATGAGCAAAGCAAAGAGGAGATACTTTAGATTACAAGCCATTCCATATGTGCTTGTTGATGGTGTTTTGTTCAAGAAAGACATCAATGGATTTCTATTGAGGTGCATTGGGACAGGTCAAATTGAGAGGGTGTTACGATATTTTCACGATGGATATTCTGGAGGACATTTTTCCCCATGGATAATAGCTCTCAAGATAATGAAGGCAGGGTATTATTAGCCCACAGTGTTTAGCGACTGCTATACATGGATAAGAAAGTGTAAGAAATGTGCACTCTTCACGGGCAAAGAAAGACTAGCAGCACTTCCATTGCACCCAATTTTGGTTGACCAACCATTTATGAAATGTGGATCGGACTTCATCGAGGTCATCAATCCAAACTCAAGCCAAGGCCACAAGTGGATTCTCACAGCAACGGACTATTTCACCAAGTCGACCGAAGCAGTAGTGCTCAAAGAAGCAAATGAATCTAACATACTAGACTTTTATGAAGGAATAGTGACCAGGTTCGGTGCACCGGCCACTATTATATTAGATAATGCATTGACATTCATAGGTTCCAAGATTACAGAATGGGCCGTCAAGAATGGAATCTATTTGTGCACCTCTTCAAATTATTACCCACAGGGTAATGGACAGGCAGAGTCCACGAACAAGAATTTGTTAAGAATCATCAGAAGGAATCTGGATGAAAACCAAAGGACATGGCATACCAAGCTAAAATCAGTGTTATGGGCTGACAGGATAACGCCAAAGAGGTCTATAGGTAATTCTCCCTACAATTTGGTCTATGGGAAAGAGGTAGTATTGCCTATATCATTAGAATTGCCAGCATTGGAGCTAATGAAGTAGTTGGAGTTGTCTGAGTTTGAACCAATGGAGGCCAGATATGCAGAGTTGATGGAATTGGAAGAAATCAAAGAGCATGCAGTTTAGACACTTGTTAGTGTAAAATCACATCACCCCCAAATGAGTTCTATAGATCTACTTTTCTAAGGCAGAGTCATTTGGTGTGATCTGCATAACATTGAACTTTCCCTAAGGTGTGGGACCTTGCAAATGGAAAAGCTCTCTAGATTAAAGGTTGGTTCCTATTCCTCTGTTTAGGTGCATACGTGAGAACTTGTAGAGGATCTATCTCTATACCTAATCTAAAATTTACCAAGGAGACAAGGATAAAAAGGGATATAAGAAATAAGAAATGACTAAACTACAAGGTGATGCACCGAAGGAATGATGAACATTAGTTTTGCTAATAGACACAAACCAACAAAATACATACAATAATCAAGCACAGATAACCATATTTATAATGAAAGACCAGATGTGAGTAAAAGAGACAGAAAGGATCTAGAATCGATCACAAATGTGTTTTATTGCTCTATAGATTGATACAATGCATTACAAAATAACCATGAGGCAAGAACATACAACAATTTTAATAAAAGGCCTAAACTCCATGAATTCCTTTGCTAGAAGGAAAGGGGATCCTGTAAAACAAAATAATGTCCAACCCTTTATAATGAGTCCCGAGCCTATATTTATAGATTCAATACAGATGAGAGAAAAAGAAAGAAGTGGGAAAACAGCCCCAAGCTCAACCACCACTATTTAATGTCTCACATATGTGTTCCAAATATGTCTTGACTACATCAAATCCTTATTCGGTGCCTTGAAGGAGGAAGAAGTGGCGGAGTAGATCGAATCTGATCTGGTTGTTGAGGAAAGAAGATCCTGCATTAAATGCCTGAATACATTTCTCCATTTTTCACCTACCAGGGCCTGAAAAAATGATTTTTTATCTTTCCATAGTGTAGAGGACGTCGAGATGCTTCCAATGGTGTAAGATTTGCAATATTTTGAGCCCTCAATCGAAAGATATGCCCCTTCAATCAAAGTTTGTATCGGGTCCGTACAAATGGGTGGGAAAACAGTTTGAAAAATGGATCTTCCTTTTTAATACAGGGCACGTGGCAGCTAAATTAGGAACAAATCAGATTTGTGGGTCCAAGATTTATCTTTTTCCCCCTTTTCTACAAAAAAACACAAAACTTAGAAAACTCCCGTGGCCCCGACACTCAACTTGGACACGTGGCACCCTTTGGTTGGTTGGGGAGTTGCACTTCAATTTTTATCTTTGTGTCTTTTGACAAAAGGAAAATTTCCACCTTTTCCTCTGACTCCTGCATTGACCTTGAATTAGGATCAAACACTAACTTTTTCCTTTGGGTGGAGTTGTGGCCCATTTTGCAACTTTTACACCTTTGGAATAACAAGGGGAAAATAACCAACTTTCCTCCCAATGGCCCGCTTTAGCACTGCTAGTTTAGGCTTACCACATGGCGCTTTATCCACTGCCTGCCTAATTTCTATATTTTGGTTAAGTGTGATTCAAAATTTTCCTTTGAAGGAGCATTGAGTTGACACTTGGCAGCCCCCACAAGTCTGTGGACTTTTCAATGGTCCCTTTTATCATTTTGGACTCTAGGTCACATGGAGAGCTTGCGCTCATTTGGGTCTCCGCCTTTGGGCTAACTCTTGGAGATGTGCCAAGCTGACACTTGGCAACCTCTGCTTGCACTTTATACTTAGCCAATCTTGGACTCTTTCCTGAATGGTTTTGAGCCCGAAAAACTTTGAAACTTCACCATTTTTTCCACTTCTTACTCCTAGTTCCTCTGCGGCACTGCCCCTTATTTTCTAACCCTACTATTCCATTTTTGAGTCTACTTATGACCTATTTACAAGATCTAAATGATTTTTCTTAGGTTCTTTCTATGTGGGGTCATGGCTTATCCAATATTTTCTCGGGGGACAAAATATGGATAAAACTTTAGTGACTCGCAGGGGTATCTACCTGCTAGATGAAAAGACCAATTGCCTTGTCATAATCATTAGGCATGGAGTCGAAAACAATGGTAAGATACTGATTCTACCTCTGATTCATGAGCCCAATTGTTTGCACTCTTTATTTTCATAGGAAATCTCAAAACGAAGGTTTTTTGAGAGTAGAAAATTATTTTGACTCGATGCTTCATCTGTCTCTCTGAATGGACTGCATAAGAGCAACAAAACAACACCACAACTATATATAAAATTTGAAATCATACATACTCCAAATAGAACATGTAGAGCATGCAAAGCACTTAGGAGAAAAGCAACCTAAACTATAGCAAGACAATGTGCACAAGCACTTAGAGGAAAATAAATTAACTAATATGTACAAGGTGATAACCTTCTTTCTAGTAATAATGTTTAAGATAGTTTCCATTTATTGGAATCTCCAATTCCTCACCATCCAACATAGACAATTGGAAAGCATTGCTACTTTTACATCATGTGACCATGTAGGGGTCACTACAAATGGCATCAAACTTGGAATGCCTTCTTGGTTTTTCCCGATTTGCATCCCATTTCAAAACCAGATCTCCTTCCTAGAAGGTCCTTGTTTTTTACTTCTTGTCAAAGCATATCTTGATTAAGGCCTAATCCTTCTCTATTATTTAGAGTGCATGCTCTCTGGTTTCTTCCAATTCTATTAACTCCACATACCCGGCCTCCATCAATTCAAATTTAGACATCTCTAGTTGTTTCATGAGCTTTAATGCTGGCAACTCAAGTGATATAGGCAACACTACCTCTTTCTCATTGACAAGTTTGAATGGAGAGATGCCTATAGATCTCTTAGGTGTTATCCTATCAGCCCATAAGGCTGATTTGAGCTTTGTGTGCCAGGTTCTCTAATTTTCATCAAGATTTCTTCTGATGATATTTAGTAGGTTCTTTTTTGTGGACTCAGCTTGGCCATTACCTTGAGGGTAATAGTTTGATGAAGTGCTCAAGTAAGTCCCGTTATTAACAACCCATCAGGAGATCTTGGAACCTATGAATGCTAATTCATTGTCTGATATAATGGTGGTTGGAACTTCAAATCTGGTCACTATCACTTCATAGAAATCTAGTATACTAAACTCATTATCTTCCTTGAGTGCCATTGCCACGGTCCACTTGGTGAAATAGTTTGTTGCTGTCAGAATCTATTTGTGGCCTTGGCTCAAATTTGGATTGATGACTCCAATGAAGTCCAATCCCCATTGCATGAAATGTTGGTCAACTGAAATTGGGTGCAATGGAAGTGCTGTTAACTTTTCTTTGCCTTTGAAGAATGCACAATTCTTACACTTTTTGATCCATGCATAGAAATCACTAAACACTCTGGGCCAATAATAACCCGCCTTCATGATCTTGAGTGTTTTCACCCTTGGAGAAAAATGGCCTCCAACTCCTTCAACATGGAATTCTTGTAACACTCTCTGAACCTGATATGTCTCAATGCATCTCATCAGAATGCCACTGATATCTCTTTTGAACAAGACACCATCAATAAGAACATATGGGATGACATGTAGTCTGAAATGTATCCTTTTTTCTTTACTCATCCCATGAGGACACAAGCCTATTTAAAGGAATTACACCATGTATTAAGTCCAACAAGGAGTAGGTACATCATTATTTCCTTCCTCTTGATTATCCTGTAGAACAAAAACATCTTCTTTTTCACTATTTGCTTTGTCTTGTTGACCTAAGGCTAGTTGTTCACACAACCCCTTCCCATGTACCAACTTAGTGACCTTGATCTCAATGTCATATTCCATGACACGAGTGATCCATCCTACACATTTTTCATTTAAATCCTTGCTGATAAGGAATTCTTTAACTCTCGCATAGGAGACCAACAATTGGATTTTATTATTTGAAACAAGATGCTTAAACTTCTTTAATCCTCTAATTATTTCCAGGACTTGCTTTTCAATGAAGGAGTATCTCACTTCATAGTCTTTCAAACCTTGAATGAAGAAAGCAATTGGATGTTCTATACCTTCTTTGTTTTGCTAAACTAAGATTGCAGAAATTGTGTCACTGCCACCAAAGGCATACAATATGAAGTCTTTAGAGAAATCTAGATTCACAAGAGTTGGGGCTTGTGATATAGCTTCTTTGATGGCCTCAAAGCTTTCCTTTCCTTTAGATTTCCACCTGAATTCTAAGCTCTTCTTCAACATCAACGTTATTGTCTTAACAAGAGTAGAAAAGTTTGGTACAAACCTACAGACAAAATTATTTTTTCCCAGGAAGCTTTGAAGATATTTCTTGTGGCTTGGCAATGGCAATGCTCTTATTGCTTCAACTCTCTCCAGGTCAATTGCCAATCCTTCCTTTGATACAATATGGCCTAGAAGCCTACCCTCATGGGACAAGAATATGCATTTTTTAGAGTTCAATGATACCCCAAAGCTCTTTCATCTTTGAAACACCTACCTTAGGTGGAAAAGGTGGTCTGCTACATTTTTAAAAAATACCGTAATGTCATCTAGATAGATCAATACTATATTGTCGATCATTCCTTTGAATGCCATATCCATTGCCCTTTAAAAGTGGCTCTGGCATTGGAAAATCCAAATGAATTTTTTTTGTAGGAATAGATGCCCCATTTGGTGGTGAAAGTTATTTTGAACTGATCATCTTCTTTCACCATGATTTGGTTGTACCCTAAGTAGCCATCTAGGAGGGAGAATCTCTCTGATCTAGACACCACTTGCAAGATCTGCTCCATTGAACGAAGTGGGTAGTGATCTTTGAGGGAAGCTCTATTCAAGTCATGAAAATCTACACATAACCTAATCTCTCCATTTTTCTTCCTGACTGGGACCAGGTTTGCAACCCAGCTTGAGTGTTTGATTGGAAATATGATACTTTCCTCTATCAGCTTGTTCATCTCTTTCTTCATCAGAGGCTCAATGTGTGGATTGACTGGTCTCTACTTTTTCCTGATGGGCTGAGCAACTGGATCTAGTTCGATTGTGTGTTGTGCTAGCTTTGGATTGAACCCTCTTAGGTCTTCATAGCTCCAACAAAATACATCTATAAATTCTTGGCAAAGTTGTATGAATTCATACCTTTCTTGCTCGGTGGCCACTTTGCCAATTTGAAGTGTTTTTCCTTCTCCAACTGGGATTGAATCTGAATCTTCTCCTTTGATCTGTTTGTTAGTCTTCTCTTTTCTAAACTGATCATTAAGATTGAAGATAGACTCCAATGTCACTAAGCCTTTGGGAAGCTTGTTTGTATGTAGTTGTACTATTTGATTCCCATATTGTTTCTCTAATCTATTTTGATTTCTAGCTGAGAATTCAGCTTCTTCTTACAAATAATTAATGATCTGTTGATCATTCTCAAACACCTGCCAGCATGTGTTGTTATCTAGCACTGTTGGCCTCAAAACTATATGGATATGTGGTTGTTGTTTGTCTCTTTTGATGTTGTCAACCACATCAAACGTTGCTCTAACTGCTGCAAGCCTATCAACAACTTCATTCTCCTTCTTGGGTATGGACACAATGTTGAAGGCCTCAAAATCCTCCATGAGATCCCATACCCTACTCCTGTAGTTCTTGAGTAGGTCATTCTTGATAGAATTAAGTCATCTGACTTGATTGACAACCAATTCACTGTCACCAAACACCTACAAGTTCTTGATTCCTAGCTTCCTTTCCCAATGAAGACCATGGACCAAAGCCTCATATTCAGCAATGTTATTTGAGTAGGCAATTGAAATCTGAAGGATAAATAATATTTCATACCTTTGGGGGACACAATCATAGCTCCTCCTCCAGCTCCTTGTCTACTCCTTGAGCCATCAAAGAACAATTTCCATACCTCATTGTCATCTTTATATTTTGGCTTAATTAGGTTAGGAAGAGGATGATTCTCTTCATGTAGATAGTAGACACCTAGCTCAGATTCTTCCATCTCCTTATAGGGGTCAAAAGCATGTCTTTTGTTGGCCCACTCATCGAGAGTCAAGTCTAGGATACATCCCACCTTGGTATCTGCTTCACAAGTGCTTAGGAGGTCTTCTTGATCAAAAGTTGAGTAGTTGGCATTGATTGGGCTAGGCACATAAGATTCAATATGATAATCAACAATGGGCTCAGATCTGATTGTGGCCTTTACCCCATACCTTGTTCTAAAGAGCATATGTGACCAATCAGAAAATAGATAGCCTCCAATTTTGGCAGTGAAGTCCCTGGACAAACACAAAGCAAAATGTGGTGGCAAATCTATGATTGATACGTTCTATAGAATAGTCACATTATGGTAGGCATGCAGAGTGAGGCTCAGATACTTGATGATTCCAACAGTTGTCATCGTTGTCCCATCTAATTGCACTACCCCTCTAGAGATGACTTCATATTGGAGACCTAGTTGATCAGCTATTTGTTTGGGGATTACAGAACTGCTTGCCCCAGAATCAATCATACAATTGTGCACCAATTTGTCTCCAATAATCAATGAAACATAGAATGGAGGAGGTCTCAGGTTCTTACCTTATTGTTCTCGATGGTTTTCCCTAAGTTGAGCTATATTGGTAAGCACTTTCTCTTGCTGGTTAGGGGTGTGATTTGAGCTTGACCAATTTTGTATAGCAGTCTACAATAGATCCCTCTACCTTAGAATGGCCAGTGACTCCCATAGTGAAATGTTCACACTTGTCCTCTTCATTTGCTCAATGATGTTGAATGAGCTATCCCTTTTTTGCCCCTTCCTAGACACATTTTTCTCTTGCACCTGGGCTATTACAACCGGTGCGGCTATGATTGCAGTCAACAATATACATGTTAGTGAACTTATTTTCCTTTCCTATTTGATACTATTCCTTAAAATTTATATGGTATAGGATCCCTTGTAGTGGGCCAGCTCTTCTTGGCAAGTCTAGTATGACATGTTCCTTTTAAGGAAAAGTGCAATGTAAGTGTAGCATGTTCTGGAAGGTAGCTTGGATTGACTTTGCACATTGGGAGTTGTATTTTGAATGCCACTACCTTGCTGAGTGACGGAGGGTTAAGGATCACCTGAGCTTGGTGATTCTCCTTCTCTAATATTTCTCCTCTTAGACCATGTATTAGCAGCTATACTTTGAGAAGGAGTCTGATTCATTCCATAGAAGTCTTCAGCCTGCCAATTGACAAGCATAGTTTCATTTGGGGGTCCCTCTTGCTGAGCTCCTTGCTGCTAACTTTCTTCGTGGCTAGGTTCTTGTGACACACCAATAGTTTACACCATCAGAGCCCGATTTAATGCACCATTGAAGCACATCAACTGATTATGTGGCTGATTACATGAGAAACACCATTCATACTCTTGCGTCATCTTATCCTATGCTAGAACCAATCCCCTTGATGTTGAAACTATGTTTGGGTCATATGACTTGAAAGGTCTAGCAATTTGAGGTTTCCCTTAGTGTTGACTCTGATTTACAACCTAGGCTAGTGGTATATTTTGCTGATATGGGGGTCTGAATGGATACTGAGCCTGGGGCTGATATGGCCTAGAACTCTAAGCCTGCTATCTTTTGATGGTTAATATCTCATTTACCAAGTTTTGTAGTTGTTTCATCACTTATTGAAGCTCCTTTGAGGTGTTAGATGATGAAGTGGAGGCTTCAGATGAACTTTGACTCTTGGGGGTGGGTATAGGAGATAATGTGGGTGTTTGGCTGGTACCTGGGTTTCCTAACTCAGGGTAAAGGGGCATGGATGGCCTAGGGGTAAGTTTTCTAGCCTGAATCAAATGGTTCTCAGCTCCTATTGAAAGGCTATAGGCTACAGATAAGGTTGTGCCCCCCATTTACTGAATCATCAAAGAAATATCATAATTTAAAGCCCTAAGAAAGTATAAGAAGGCACCTTCATTAGTGAGCTTTACCACTGTTGGAATCCTATCCTAGGTCCATTGAAATATGAGGTTGAAATCTGTCAGTTGCTCATTTGGGGCTCTCTTGATTGTTGTCAGTTGCTCCAACAAAGACAAGTTATCACCTTTTTCTCCAAACTGGTTGTGAAGAGTTGTGCATAGCTAGGTACAGTTTTGAATAGATCCTTCTTCAAGGCTCCTGAACCATTGTGAAACTCTACCTTTGAGTGAAGAGGCTAGCAACTTGACTGCAATATCCATCTCATAGATCTCATGGATTGTATAGACATTTGTAATATCTTGGACATGGTCACCAGGAGAAGTCTAGTAATCCCTAGTGAAATATGGGATGCTCTTTAATGCTACAATCAGGACCAGATTTTGTGCATTCAGGGTGAGTGGGATACTACCAATGAAGTTGACATAAGGATTTGGCTGAGCCATGCTGATCAGCTTGAGTACCCTTCTTGTTTGAAAGAACAACCTACTAGGAGGAGGTGTTGATAAGGATCTATTTGGGGGAGATGGAGACCTCTGGGCTCTTCTTCTTTTCCTTCTGTCTAGAGACAAGTGTATGTGTACAAAATTTCCTTCCTCTCTTGTTCTAGACCTTTTTTGTATCCTTCTCATGAACTTTCTTAGACTACTGAAACTAGTGGATTTGTTTCTTTTGGAGTCGTCAGATGTACAATTTTAAAACTTCTTAAAAGTTAGAATCACAACAAGTGCACATCAATCTTACTGTAATAAGATGGAGAATTCTTTGTGCCACTGGGCATGCTAAAATTGTTAGTGAAAAATCACATCACCCCCAAATGATCTCTATAGATCTATTTTTCTAAGGCAGAGTCATTTGGTGTGATCCGCATAACATTGAACACTCCCCAAGGTCTGGGACCTTGCGAATGGAAAAGCTCTCTAGATTAAAGGTTGATTCCTATTCCTTTGTTTAGGTGCATAAGTGAGAACTTGTAGAGGATCTATCTCTATACCTAATCTAAAATTTACCAAGGAGACAAGGATAAAAAGGGATATAAGAAATAAGAATTGACTAAACTACAATGTGATTCACCGAAGGAATGATGAACATTAGTTTTGCTGATAGACACAAACCAACAAAATACATATAGTAATCAAGTAAAGATAACCATATTTATAATGAAAGACCAGATGTGAGTAGAAGAGACAGAAAGGATCTAGAATCGATCATAAACATGTTTTATTGCTCTGATGATTGATACAATGCATTACAAAATAGCCAGGAGGCAAGAACATACTACAATTTTAATGGAAGGCCTGAACTCCATGAATTCCTTTGCTAGAAGGAAAGGGGAGCCTGTAAAAAAAAGAATGTCCAACCCTTTACAATGAGTCCCGAGCCTGTATTTATAGATTCGATACAGACGAGAGAAAAAGAAAGAAGCGGGAAAACAGCTCCAAGCTCAACCACCACTATTTAATGTCTCCCATAAAATATGTTCCAAATCTATCTTGACTGCATCAAATCCTTATTTGGCACCTCGAAGGAGGAAGAAGTGGTGGAGTAGATTGAATATGATCTAGTTGTTGACGGAAGAAAATCCTGCATTAAAGGCAGGAAGACATTTCTCCATTTCTCATCTACTAGGGCCTGAATTTTTTTTATCTTTCCATGTCGTAGAGGACGTCGAGAAACTTCCAATGGTGTAATATTTGCAATATTTCGAGCCCTAAGTCAAAAGATATGCCCCTTCAAAGTTTGTATCGGGTCCATACAAATGGGTGGGAAAATAATTTGAAAAATAGATCTTCCTTTTTAATACAGGGCACGTGGCAACAAGATTAGGGAAAAATCAGGTTTGTGGGTTCATGATTTATCTTTTTTCCCCTTTTCCGTAAAAAAATGCAAAACTCATAAGACTCCCGCAACCCCGACACTCTGCTTGGACACGTGGCACCCTTTGATTGGTTGGGGAGATGAGCTTCAATTTTTATTTCTGTGTCTTTTGAAAAAAGGAAATTTTTCCTCTTTTCCTCCGACTCCTCGCTTTGACCTTGACTCGGGCTCAAACGCTGACTTTTTCCTTTGGGCGGAGTTATGGCCCATTTTGTAACTTTTACACCTTTGGAATAACAAGTGGAAAAAAACCAACTTTCCCCCCAATGGTTCACTTTAGCACTGCTGGTTTAGGCTTGCCATGTGGTGCTTCCTCCACTGCCTTCCTAATTTCTATATTTTGGTTAAGTCCTTTTCTTGGTGGGGTCATATTTCTTGACCTGGGACACACAGCAGTCTGGCACTCATTTGGAAACCCTCTCTCAATTTGATCCTTGAATTAGCATCATTTGGACACTTGGCACTCTCCGCCGGTCTACCCCATGCATTGATTATTCAACTGACTCTGCCCCTTTTTGAGACTGGACACATGGAGGCACCGCGCTCACTTGAAAGCCCGATTCAAAATTTTCCTTTGAAGGAGCATCGAGTTGACACTTGACAGCCCTCGCAGGTCTGTGGACTTTTTAATGGTCCCTTTTATCTGTTTGGACTCTGGGCCATGTGGAGATCTCGCACTCATTTGGGTCTCCACCTTTGGACTAACTCTTAGAGATTCGCCTAGCTGACACTTGGTGACCTCTACTTGCACTTTATACTTAGCCAATTTTGGACTCTTTCCTGAACAGTTTTGAGCCCGAAAAACTTTAAAACTTCACCCTTTTTCCCCTTCTTACTCCTAGTTCCTCTACAGCACTGTCCCTTCTTTTCTGACCCTGCTATTCCATTATTGAGTCTACCTGCGACCTATTTACAAGATCTAAACGAGTTTTCTCAGGTTCTTTCTATGTGAGGTCGTGGCTGATCCAATATTTTCCTGGGGGGAAAAATATGGATAACAACACTTCAAATTGAAAAAATATCAGTGTCCTTCATCACATGAGGATTTCAAAAACATGACACGAGTGCCATATGCTTCAACAATTGGGAGTCTCATGTATGCTATGGTTTGTACCAGAGCAAACATTACATAGGTAGTGGGAGTTGTGAGTAGATATATGGCCAATCTAGGTAAAGAGCATTGGAAAGAAATCTAATTGATACTCAGGTATTTAAAAGGGACATCTAGCATGTAGTTATGTTATGGAGGTTCGAATAGTTCATTATGCGGCTATGTTGATTTGGATATGGCTGGAGATCTGGATGGTAGGAGGAGCACTACTAGATATATTTTCACAGAAGGTGGGACAACAGTTAGCTGGATTTTAAGATTGCAGAAGGTTGTGGCTTTGTCTACTACATAGGCATGGTATGTTGCAGCTACAGAGGCTAGGAAGGAGATGATATGGATGAGTAGGTTCATGAAAGATTTGGGAAAGGAGAAAGATGATTGCGAGTTCTTCAGTGACAATCAGAGTGTAATATATTTGGAAAAGAACTCAGTGTTTCATTCAAGAATGAAACACATTCAGTTGAGGTATCACTTCATATGACAAGTATTGGAGGATGGGTAGTTGAATCTGGAAAAGATTCATACGAGTAAGAACCATTTGGATATGCTAAAGAAGCCATTAACAAAGGAGAAGTTGGAGCTACACTCCACTTCTATTGGTCTTCGAGTTTGAGAATTGAAGAGGAAGAAAAAAAGATAAGGAAGGATCCAAGAATGATGTTGTACAGGTATGGTGTAATAATTAATCTCTAAGTGGGAGATTGTTGAGTTGTCGAGATCAATTACTTCAGGTTAACATGCAATGTGAAACTTGTTGGAAAACATAGTGAATGTCATCAGTTAGGAGGGACCAGCATCTATCACCTATGACCGGCATCGGTTAGGAAAGGAGGAACCGACATCAGTTAGGGCTAACTGACATCAGTTACCTGTGCAGGAGTGTTTTAATTAACTCTCGGGAATTAGATATATTTTTAGCATTAAAGAAAATCTATTAATTGTAATTACATGGCTAAGTGCCCTAAGTTTGTATACACCTATATAAGCATGAAATCTAGGGTTTATAAGTAATAATTAAGAAGAACTTGTAAAATTTGATGATTATTGTGAGAATAATTTTGAGAGAGAATTCTTGGAGAAGAAGAAAAAGCTTGAAAGAAATAAAGAAAGTACTGTACATTTGAGAGGTATAGAAGATTGTAAATATTCATTGTATATCTTGTCAAATATTTGGATAATAGATTGCCTTGTTTCTTGGTGGACGTATCCCACACTGGGTGAACCATGTTAAATCTGGTGTTGATTTGTCTCTATTTTTGTGTATTTCTTCTAGTAGAATATCCACTTTTATCTGCATGTATGCTTAGATATGATATATTGTCTATAAAACCAGTGTGCTAATCCCAAAAGATGCCTCTGCCTCTACCTCCATTACCACTAATGCTTGTCTTTACAGAGCACCCGAATGTAAATGTTTACAATTTTAGAAAACATTACGTTGCGAATTATTGAGATTTGAAAGATATTGTTTTACAAAGTCAAAGTTGAATTTTATTAATGATATGAATTGTAATGTATAAAATTATAAATTAGTGGTACTGCACAGTTAGTGATTGGTGATTCAATAATTTGAAAATACACATCACACCAACATTATCATCCACATCGACCATACCTTTGTTTTCGATCTCCCACTACACGTACAAATCATAGCTTGTCTACTTGGAGTCGGCATGGCTAATTGTGAAATAAAGTAAATCAGTGTAGTGAAGTTCCCACTACCTAAGTGATTGGGAATCTGATTTATGAATGTGACGTACACACCCACTTTGGTCATATAGTGCAGTGCAAGAGGAAGAGGAAGGGGAAGGGGAAGGTGAAGCACATCGATGACAGTGAAGTGAGTTTGTGGAGGGTGAGGCATGGAATGGAAGAAAATATATCTAGATATAGCAATGGTGTTGCCTTCCCTTTTTCCACTCATGGGTTACCACATATTTTTATGGTGCAAATTCATCAACACCCCTCTGCTAACAACAATATGTGTCAACAACGTTAGACAACTTATTTGAATCAAAACTATGACAGAGATGAGTGTGACCTCACATACCCAAACCTAATCTAATTTATTTATTTTCAGTTGAAGTTGGAAATTGTTGATAATGATAATGAATAATAGGAAACAGATAAGAAGAACATTCTCACAAAAACATGTCTTGTAAATGGTGTTATTGGCTCTATCGTTGACAATATTTTACGATTATTTGTCTGGTCTACTTGATTTTCCTTTATTTGTCATCATAAAATTTTATCGATATGGGGGGCCCAATGGGATGCCAACAACCCTTCCCATGTTCAAATTCCACCAATTTCTAGAGTTAACTGAAGAAAATTACCGGTTAAAATGGCTTGGGCATTTTCAATCCACAAATCTCAAGGGCTTACTTTGTGGAGAGGCACTATTGACATTGGGGACATGGAAAGACATCAAATTACCTTCACAACTATATCAAGAGTTCCCTTCTTTTCTACCCTTTGACTTTTACCCCTTTTCTCATTCACCTGTTATGCAAAAATGTCCTCAACACCTCTTATGTGATCACGCATACAAGAGGAATCTCTTCTTCGTTCCCTTTCCTTAACACTCCTCTCTTAATCCTCATTGGCCCTCCCCTTTCAAACTACTCCACTTCTTCTACAATCCAGATCTGTTCTACTACTCCAGTTTCTACTACGTTGTTTTGTTTTTCATTTTCCAACTTAAAATATCATAATGTTTCGTTGTTTATTTCAATTTTCTTTTCCGCTAAACAATATTTCACTTTTGGCATTAACATCACACACCTCATGTGTAATTGCTAGCATAAAATTATTAATAAATTCAATATATAAAATTTAAGATAAAATTTTTGACATTGATATTTATTAATATTTTTAAATAAATATATTTAAGATACTTGTACTAGTACTAAATTTATTTATAAATAGGTTTAAGTAAAGCAAGAAAAATTAAATCCTAACATGTTTTTAAAATTTCATTAAAATTAATTTTAATTTTATGTATTATATTTTTTTAGATTTTTAGAAAATATTTGAATGTAAATGTGACACAAAGATTTTAAGAGTGGAGAATTTACTATTGGAACTATGCATTATATTAAAAATATAATAGAGTTACAAGAGTAGGGATGACCGAAAAAATCATGGTCCCACAAAAAATCCACGAAGGCACCATAGAACAACTAAAGGGCAAACAAAAAACCAAACGCCACAAAGGCAAAGCTCAGTACCACCTTAAAACATCAAACTAGAAATATTTAAACACATGCTGCCACATCGGGAGGAGGAGGAGGATCACCTCGAAGAGGGATGTAAACTCCAATGGAAGACTCAACTGACGGAGGATCAACCTGCCAGTCATCCTGGTCGAGCATTTGGATTTGCAGAAGCACCATAATTCCCCAACTAGGAGGCGGAGAGCCAAAAAACGTATGAGCTCCCTGATGAGAGTAGGCCCATCATGGAGAACTAGCCACTACCTTCCTTCATGGATGAGGACTCCAGCCCAACCTCAAGGAGGGAAAAACTGAAGGGTGACACCGAGGAGATGGCTGCGAGAGTAACTTCTGTGATGCAAACATTACGGAGATGGTCGGCATGGAGGAGATGGACGAGGTGGTGGAAACAAAGGGTCGGGAGGGACCAAACTTATCATGCATGAAGCATTCCCCCAATGAGTAAGTAGCTCTTATAGGTGGGAAAACTCCAAAGTAACTCTTTTAGCTTGGGCTTGAATCTGTATTTGTGTAACAGATAAAATAGCCACTTTATCATTAGTGAAAAATAAAGAAATAGGATGATCATGCTGGAATATAAGAACATTACAAGCTTTCCAAATTTGAAAGAGAATACAAGCTTTGAAAAAAATCCACTGGGAGTCAATATAGGACGACCAAGAACTGAAATCCCCAAATAACACCACCCATCAATGAAAGAAATCAAGGTGGTAGGGTTGAAAATAAGAATGAATCCAGGACCAAGGAGCTTGAGCATGAGCACAAGACCAAAACACATGTTTGAAAGATTCAGGCTGAGAACAGAAAGGACATTTAGGATTAGGAATGCCAATGTGACTAAGCCTTTCACCTAAGGGAAAACCCTTATAAATGAGACACCACAAAAAATGGTTGACTTTAGGTTCGAATAGAGGGTACCAAGCACAGGAAAGATGTCTAAGCCAAATAGTTGAGGTAGATTAAAGCCCGCAATGAGCATTGAGCTTGGAAACGGAAGGTGAAATAGTACTCAAAATCTGGTAGATAGCACCTACATTATAGTGAAAAAAGTAATATTATGATTCCACCACCAAGCATCGAGAGGTTTAAGACCCAGCTTATGTAGCATAACATCTGACATCAATTATTGAATTATGTGGATAAAGTGGAGAATTTAAGTAATTTTTTATGAAGAGTTATTAGCTATGATTAATATAAAGTAAAGTTGTGAAAGTTTAAGAGAAGAAGATTTTATTATCATTCAGTCAATATAATGATAAATAATATTGTAATAAAGTTATTTTGTTACAAATTAATTATAAATATAGGCAATGAATTTGTTTTCTTATAATACATGATAAATTTTAGAATTTTTTAAATATAGAAAGAAAAACATAATATTTCAAAAAGAAAATATTAAAATAAACTTATATAATTCGTCGGTAGGTGTTCTCTTTTGAAGATGCTCCTGCTGGAAAGTGTCAAATTCTGATAGATCCAATGTTTACAAGTTGACATATTTTAGATATTTGTTGTTTGTTGGGTTTTGGATATTTATAGTTGTAACGGTATTCACAATTAATACATTTGGTGAAATACTGTGAGTTGTCTTGCATATTTATTTGCTAAATAAATATTTTTTGCTGAACAATGTTTGGAAATAATTAATTTGGTTAAACATGAATGCAAAAGGAAATATCAAATACATTGCCACACTCAATTCCCTTCATTATAAATTTACAATCTAACCTCACCGGTGTTGATTGCAACTCATGTGTAATTGCTAGTTATACCATATTATGCGTGGGCCAAAAGGGGTTGAAGTAGATACAAAAATAAGAAATTTAAATTTGTTTTGAAAATTTCATATACTTATATTCTCAACATAGAGACATTATTAAAAATGAATTGTAACATTTCAATTTTAATTTTTAATTTATTATTTTTTAAAATGGTGAAATATAAGGGTTGAAATATGAATTACTTTTTTAAAAGGAAAACATAGTTGATACTTGTCATGTGTCCCACCCATTTTAAAAAGTTGCTAATTAATTTTTTGAAATCTTCTAGTGAAAAATTAGATAATAGTGTAGTATGTCACCTTTTTAAAGAAAAATAATGAATATATTTTAAAAATGTAAGTAAACAAACCTTGTAAATGCTTATAAAATGGAAAGTCATTTTTGTCTCCCGTAACACCCCCTTCATATTGGAATATTTCTACAAATGGATATAGAATTAGTCCTTGTTTTTCATCATATTTTCCCTAAATTTGGTTAAATGAACTAAAAGATACGTAAAAAAAGTAATACAGATACACTTGTGCAATATGGTAGCATGATAAGGCATATATATAAATTATTAAAGATGAAAACTTTAAACTAGTTAAATTATGGGTAAGTGCACAAAGTTGGGGGGCCAAAAGTGGACAAAAACCCAAAAACAGACGAAAAGCGTACGCGTTTTACTAAAATGCGCTCGCGTTTTAATTTTTTTGGTTTGGTAATTACCAAACCTATAACGTACGCATTCCATAATATACAAAACCCGTACGCATTTAAGAGAAGTTAAAACGTGTATGCGTTTTGTATAATATGAACTATGTATGTGTATTTGGGTGTCTTATACTTACAAAAATAAATGTTTAAATTTATAAGAAATCTTATACTTTAAATTTATTTTAGTAAATATAAGAAATTAGGGTCACTTTGCACCTGATGGAAGTGGTCCCGTAGCTCTAACAGTTATAGTCTAGAAGATAGTTTTTCAAAATCTAATATAGTCAATACTTACTCATTTTCAAGATTTCAGCGAAGGACCTAAAACTTTCAGGGCATATATATTGTAGTTGGTATTTGTTTTGGGAAAGTATATAGTCATTTTTAGGTTTTTGACCTCCTAAATTGGATTTTTTCCCTACCATTGATTGAATTGGTACCAATTTTTAAATTTGGTCCATAATTCACTTTAATGACCATGAATAAACTCTATGACACTTGTCTACTTCTTACTAAAAAGAAATCCTCGCTTTGTATATAGAGGATTGTTCCCTGAATGGGATTTCTGTCCTATTTACAAAATGAGGTGATTGTAATGTGCCTCCTCCTTAAGGTGCGATAACACTACTAGGTTTTGAATGAGTTTTTACGAATTGCATCAAGTGAACTCATATGATTTCTCATTCTTAGAAACATGGTGTTCCATATAAAAATCATCCCCTCACCTTTCCTAGCTCTAAAAGCATCCTTTCATGGAATCAAATTCATAATTCTCATACATTTTTTTGCTCATATGTCTCTTATGGAGACAAACGATGCATTAATACTTCACACATGATGGTCCTGGATACCTCAGTGACATGACTAGCTCATTTCAACTTGTTCTGAAGGGTGTTTAATTAGCTACAAAATGGCCAAAAATGCCTTTCTAGGTCTTCAGAGGAAGTAGTCTCTAATCAAAACTAAATTAGTCAATCGATCACCTTAGACACTATTCCCTACACACTGAAACATGTTGAATGATCTTATTAGGACTTTCCTTTGGGTGAGGGTTTATGATTTAGGGTTTAGGGCTCATGGTTTAGGGTTTAGGGATCGGGTTTTAGGACTCAAGGTTTAGAGTTTAGGGTTTAAGGTTTAGTGTTTAAGGCTCATAGTTCATATTTTAGGGTTTAGGGTTTAGGGTTTAGGGTTTAGGGCTTAGGGTTCATGGTTTAGGGTTTAGGGTTTAGGGTTTAGAGTTTAGAGTTTAGGGTTTATGGCTCAAGGTTAAGGGTTTAGGGTTTAGGGCTTAGGGCTTAAGGTTTAGGGTTTAAGGTTTAGGGGTCAGGGTTGAGGGTTTAGGGTTTATGGCTCAAGGTTCAGGGTTTAGAGTTTAGGGATCAATGTTGAGGGTTGAGGGTTTAGGGTTTAGAATTGAGGGTTTAGGGTTTAGGGTTTAGGGCTCAGGGTTTAGTTTTTAGGGTTTAGGGTTTATGGTTTATGTTTGAGGGTTCATTTTTTAGGTTTTTGGCTTAGGGATTAGGGCTTAGGGCCTGGGCTTCATGGCTTATGGTTTAGGGTTTAGGGTTTAGGGGTCAAAGCTTAGGTTTTAGGGTTTAGGGTTGAGGGGTGAGGGTTTATGATTTATGGCTTACAGTTTAGGGTATAGGGCTTATGGTTTATGGTATAGGGTTTAGGGTTTAACACTCATGGTTTAGGGTTTAGGGCTCATGGTTTAAGGTTTATGGTTTAGTGTTTAGGGTTTACAGTTTAGGGTTTAGGAATTAGGATTTATGATTTAAAGGTCAGGGTTTAGGGTTTAGGGTTTAAGGCTCAGGGTTTAAGGCTCATGGATTAGGCTCACCCATTCACTCACTATAATATTCTATGTCTTACCCATTCTTATAAGTATTGACAGAGAGTATTCAACTAAAAATGGTTCTTCTACTTCATAAGCAAAACATTTAAGGGAGTCATCATAATTTGATGTCTTTTATCTACTGATATTTTAAAGGAGGGAAATTACAGATATCCAAGAAAAGTTTGGTACAAATAAATTTTACCCAATACAAAGCTATCTTCTTCTTCCCATTGCATGTGAACTATTTCACTCATTGTCATGTGCTATGTCTTACTAGTTCTTATTAGTATTGATAAAGAGTATTTAACTAAAAATGGTTCATCGACTTCGTAGGAACAAAATTCAAAGAGATTCATCAAAATTTGATGTCTTTCATCTATTGATATTTTGAAGGAGGGAAATTCCCACCTCTCATAAACAAGGTACTTGTAAAAGTAGACTTAATGATGGTTCTAGGCACAAGACTAAGAAATATGGTCCTAAAATATTAAAAAAGATGAACTCATTCATGAGACGTAATGGAAACATATGAGGTGTATGGGTTTAGCATTTAGGGCTCATGGTTCATGGTTCCGGGTTTAGGGTTTTGGACCTTTAGGATTTAAAATTTAGGTCTTAAGGTCTATGGTTTATAGTTTAGGGCTCATGGCTCAAGGTTTATGGTTTAGGGTTTAGGGTTTATGGCTCAAGGTTTGAAGTTTGAAGTTACGGGTTTAATGTTTAGCGGTTAGAGCTTAGGGCTCTAGATTTAGGGTTTAGGGCTCAAGGCTCAGGGTTTAAGGTTTAGGGTTTAGAGCTCAAGGATTAGGGTGTAGGGTTCAAGGCTTAAGGTTTAAGGTTTATGGTTTAGGGATTAGGGTTTAGGGATTAGGGATTAGGGTTTAGGGTTTAGGGTTCACGGTTTATGGTTTATGGCTTAACATTCGGGGTTCAGAGTTACTGGTTTAAGGTTTAGGGGTTAGAGCTTGGGGCTCTAGATTTAGGGTTCAAGGTTTAGGGTTTAGGGTTTAGGGTTAAGGGTTAAGGGTTAAGGGTTTAGGTTTTAGGGTTTAGGGTTTAGGGTTTCGCGTTTAAGGTTTATAGTTTAGGGTTCAGGTATTATGGTTGATTGTTAAGGGTCTAAGTCACAAAGTTCAAGGTTTAGGGTTTAGTGTATAGGATTTAGGGCTTATGGTTTAGGGCTTAGGGCTCATGCTTTAGGATTTATGATTCAATGTTTAGGGTTTAGGGTTTAGGGTTTATGGGTTAGGGTTTAGGGTTTAGGATTTAGTTTTTAAGGTTTAGGTCTTAGTGCTTAAGGCTCAAGGTTTAGGATTTAGGGCTCATGGGTAAGGGCTGAATATTTAAGGATTAGGGTTTAGGGATTAGGATTTATGGTTTAAGGTTTATGGTTTAGGTTTTAGAGTTTAGGGATCATGGTTTAGGGTTTAGGTTTATGGCCTCAAGTTTAGGGTTTAAGGTTTAGGGTTTAGGGTTTCCATTGTAGAAATTAAATGCTAAAAGATTTAAGTTAAATGCTGAAATCCTGAAAACAACCTATGTATTGACCAGATTATACTATAAAAAACTATCTCCTAAACCGTGACTAATGGAGCTATGAGACTAGTTCCATGAGGTTCAGAGTGACCCTAATTTCTTATATTTACTAAAATAAATTTAAATTTTTTCATTTATTGAAAAACTTATACTTAAACATTGATTTTAGTACATAGAAGCTTGCCACAAGCATATACAATGTTTATACTATACATAATGCATACTTGTTATAGTGCGTACGCGTTATAACACATACACGTTTTACGTTTTCAATTTTTCCAAGCCATGCCTCAAGCCTTGGGATCTAGTTTGGATCCCCAAGCCTGAGGCATGGACCTGCACAAACACATCAAACATCGTGTTTTTATAGGAAAATGTAAAAATGCCACTTAACTCCATGATAAATCAACATAAAACAATTAATTCGTTTAAATTTTTTTTGACGTAGAGCAGAGTTTCTTCTTTCTAAAAATATAAATTTTCAAATTTTCTGACTAATATAAGGTTTCCATATTATTTATTTTCTAACTATGCTTTTTTATAGCTATTTTTTGAAGTTTAAATATGTCTATCTTTCATCGTGTATCTTTTTTTAGGGTCATCAAAATTGGAAAAAATATATACTAGCACAAACTAGGACTAATTATATACATATTAAAAAAATAATAATCTAATTTTCTATATTTTTTGAGGTAGTTAGGGGGGGCAGGGTTGGAGCTCCGTTATTTTTCAAAAACATAAAATTTATGTACTAGAAAAATCATATAAAAATAAATATTTTCTAAAAAAATATAAAAACATTCTAGCACAAACTAGATGCTCCTAGCTATCTTTCTACCAAAGGGTTTTCAAAACTAATAAATGGTGCTCAAAAAATAGTGGGGGGCATGAAAGTCACTATGTTATGTTTTTCAACAAAAATAGGAGCACTTGTTGGTATTGTAGTTATTTGACCCACTTAAACTTATCTATTTTCAATAAAATTTAGTAGCTTATAAACTAGACTCAAAATGCTACGATTCATGTTTACACAACATCTTCCAATTTTGAGTCTAACTATTTCAAAAAACTCGTACAAGTTAATTTTTTTTATTTTTCAGAAAAATGCGTCGACTTAAGACCCCCTTTTGGCCCCCCAACTTGGTGCACTTACCCTTATAAAAAACAACATTTAGACAAAGGATATTCAACTAAAAATTCCAATAGTGTTTTTATGAAATGTCTTTGTGAAAAAAATTAACTTGTTTATCATGATGAGATGTGGTTTCTATTGTTTGAAGTTAGAAACATCAATTTTTTTTTTTTGTGTTTATGTGAGTTTTTGTCTCTTTCCTTGGAAATGTAAACCATTTCTAAACCAAGAGGCTTGTTTTTAAAATTTCACAATTTGGTCATACATACACATTGAATTACACAAGCATTTCCCTCATGGTTTGTAGTCACACAATGTATATTGTGGGTTTTAAATGGGTAAGTGTCTGGAGGCATGGCTTCAAAAAGTGGCCAAAAAGTATTTGAGAGGCATATTAAACATAATGTACTCACGTTGTGGCTTACTTGCAAAATAAAATGTGGACACTTTATAATACGAGCACATTATGGCTTGGTAATTCCAAGCCATAACACGAGCGTGTTAAATTACTATGAAAAAAATAAATTAAAATATCGGGAAAGACCTAGCATTCAAAAGTATAACACACATTCATAGAGAATATAGTGTTCTCACATTACAACATGAGCACTATATGGTTGCTTTGGCTTGAAAATTACCCACCCTTAGGCTATGTTTTGATTTGAATATCTAATCATAAGGGTTGGATTGTCTATTCCATGCATGAATAAGTGTTTTGAAATTTATAATATCAAAAAACATACAAATATTGAGTGTACTCTTCGTTGACTCATGTGTTTTAAGACAATATTCTAAAAAACACCACTACAACATCAAGCTCCATCTTAGCTTTGTGACCATTTATTTCTTTCTAAAATTTGAATAGTTTAAGGTATTGATCCTTGATTTAATTTTAGAAGTGTCTTCATTTTTCGCAAAAAAAAACATGCATTGTTTTTTATGTCTAATTTTTGATCCGTTTATCCAAATTTAAAAAAAAAACACATTGTCAAATTTTATGGTTCATTCTACACACATTAAATAAATTGAATTTCATTTATTTTCTCAAAATTAGGGGGAAAACACTTTTTTTTTTGTTTTTTAGACGTGTCCACTTTGAAGATTAGTAACAAATAATATATTCATTAAAAAATAGGAAAATATATTGAACTTTCTACCAATGGGTTTTGTAAAATTAACGAAATTCAAAAAATAAGGGCACACATGTGCCACTATATTACTATTTTTATTATAAAAACAAGACCGCTTAATTTACGCACCATATTTGACCCTCTTAATCTCAACCATTTAAAAAAAACAGTAGTTTAGAAACTAGATTTCGAGCACCATCATTCTTATTTTTTTCTAATTCTAAATTTTGTGCATAGTCATGTTAAATTATTCATTGAAAATTTGAAGTTAAACTTTTGTTGATTTCAAGGAAAAAGTGGCCACTTTTTGCCCCACTTTCATCTCGCATTTCCATGCACTTCCCCAAACCCCACCTTTTGTCCCACTTTGGTAGGGAACTTGAATTGTATAGCTAGTGACTAAAATTTGTTATTATTGGCTATTCAAACTCCCCCATTAGATTAAAGTGCATATGTGTGTGTGTAGAATGAAAATCATGCACTTGGGTACATTTCTAGGTCCTAATCACATATTACTATTCATTTGATTCCTAAGTGAGAAAAATAGCAATTGACAACTATCTTTGGCCTTTTTTCTATGTTTCTTATTTTATATTTGGCCTTATACACCATACAACCCATTTGGTACTTCACTGCTTTATCGTTCATGACTCTAGACACCAATGCCCAAACAAGATGCTAGCGCTTAGGCGCCCTCGTCCTTCTAGGCACCCTGACCTCTTTCTAATTTACTTGATTATTTTGGGCATATTATTTTCTTATGGGTCGGCCTTCCAGTTGTCAATCAATCCAACTAAGGGAATAATATAAATACAAAACTATGTGACCAAAATAAAGGACCAAGATCTAAACATCTATTATCACCACCTACGGTTGCATCTAGAGGCATTCTAAGAGAATCAAGGTATACATCTAGCACTCACTCAAGGGACAAGGGAATGTATTTTCTACATACACACATAGGAGGGGAAGTTCATTTTTCCATCCACACATCTAATTACATTATTACATCTAGTTATTTCATGTTATCATATGCACTTTCACAAGGGATTACTAGGGCACAATTCTATCACACACGCACAAGAACTACATGGATTCTGAAATGTAGTGCATTGTTCAGTTATAAGCTCACTTAGTTAGGTGGTCACCAGGGTCAGTATGAATCCTCATTTTGTATCTTTTCTTTTTGGGATTTGATGTAGTTTGAGGGTTTTATAGGTCATCTTCTATTTGTAGGTTATAGGCGAATTCAACGATCATCCAATGACATAGAGGTGAACAAAAGTGAAGGTTAGTGAAATTTGTGCGACATAGTAAAAACCAAATTCTGAGATCCTGCTCCCAACAAAGGTCCCTAACAACTAGGCACCCTAGTCCTGTTCCCTGCGCCCTAGTCCCGACATATCCGATAACTCTAAAATTTTATAGAGGAAATTATGACAGTCTTCCTTTTCTATTCATTAGTCTTTCAATCCAGAACAATCCCAGGGATATCACGAATCAGCTAAGTATCTATTTTCTCCCTCTTGCACTTAGGGTTTCATTCTTATATAGCTTATTGGTTGTGTCATTTATATTCTAGAAGTTGTTTATCATTTGTTTATCATACGTGGCTATGTAATTAGGGTATTAAAAATTCAATATTTGTTAAATCATTTAGTGAACCCATCCGTTTGGACCCAACCTTGCTTCTAGACATTTTTGAAATATTATTATCATGGCTCAATCTTATGAACCCTTTACTGAAGAACATATTCAGGAGCTCAATGCTCATCTTTTTTAACATCCCCAAGATCTAGATATGCTCTTATTTGTTTTTGGTGAGGAGGCCACTAGTCTGGCTGAGCTTAATGTTCGTACATCCATTCCTACTTTTATGCCTATTGATGCTCAACCCTCTACTTCCACCCTTCTACCTACTTTTATTGTTCCCATATATGTTCCTACCCCCACCAACCACTCCACTCCGCCTCTTATTTTCCCAGGCATCATCGTCCGCTCTGGGTTCTCTAGACCAGTTTGTACATTAGTTGTTCCTTTTTGGGTCCTTTCTATCCATTAGGCCTTTTAGTGATCAATTATGAAATTCAAACAAGTAAATCATATAAATACAATGTTATGAGATCAAATTAAGGGACCAAGCTATAAGCATCTATACTATCACCTAAGGTTGCATATCGCAAGAACTCAAGAGAATATTTGCATCCATCTAGCTTCACATAAGGGACAAGGGCTAGTTTTCTACATCACACACATAGGAGGGAAGTTCATTTTTTCCATACACACATCTATTAAATATTTTTACATCTAGATACTTTGTTCGCTATCAAGTGCGACATGCACAAGAGCCACCTAGGAAATGATTCCACCCTCACACACAAAACTACATTGGGTCTGAGATGTAGTGCACCGCTCAGTTATAAGATTACTTATTTGACAATTGAGGACAGTCTGACCCCACATTTTACATCTTTCTTTTGATTTGATGTTATTGTGAGGGTTTTACAGGTGATATCTTTATCACAGGTTATCAATGACATCGGTGATCATAGTGCAACCATATAATGACAAAGAAAAAGGGTTTCAGATCATCCAAAAAACATGTGGAATTCATCTTTGCACCTCTTGCATATACCCTGACACCTAGGAAGGGATCCTAGCACCCAGGATCCCTAATACGAGTCCAAGCGCCCTGGTCCCTGCTCCTACATTTCTACATTTTTCTAGGCTTAGTCATGACCTCATGTGTTCTTGTTATAATTCCTTATTACACTTAGGGATTTACTTTCATTGATTTTTGCTTGAGTCATCTAGTGTACTTTACTGTCATATCTACTTGTAAAATACATAAGAATTTAACAAAGTAACACTTTCCATTTAGTTTATTTTTGCTAAATCAAATCCTAAGTCACCAATTCCCAAACCTAAAAAATCCAATACCAATCCTCTCCCCACCTCATCTAATGAGATTCCTATTCCACCTTCATCTACTTCGTCCCCTAAATTGACCAAATCTAATGTGGTTCCTATACCACACCCATATCCCAAATCTACTTCATCTTGAACATCATCCAAATCTAATGTGATCCCCATATCACAACCATCCCCTTCATCTAAATCTACCACATCCCCTTAATCTACATCTACTAATCCTAAACAATTTAATCCTAAGCCAAAACCATCTACTTCAAAACCACGTACTCCAACCAATCCAAAATCAACCAAATCTACTTCGGCCTCTAATCCCAAACCATCCACTTTGTCCCCCAGTCCTAATCCATCCCCTTCATCCTCTAAGCCACAACAATCTAATACAACTCATAAATCCAAATCAACCAAAACATCTCATAATCCACCCAATCTTGCACCTTTGCTTCCTACTCCCCCAAAACCATTTAACCCAAACCACTTCAATCCTTTTGGATAATCCTTGACCACAATCTCCCATCGTCTAAAAAAATTCAACATGATCATCCATCTACCAATCAAATCACTTGATTAAAACCCTCCCAAACCGTCTTGGTATTGAGAACACTATTAATGTGACTTCTATCACACCCATAGACATTCGACCAATCGTTGCATGCAATTTAGGTCTCATGTCCAAAACCTCATTAGCCAAAGACTTTTTATCCTTTTACCTCTTTATCCACCACCCTTACACCCCAATCCTCTCCCTAATCACCATCCACCATCCAAATCCCACTCGACATCCAAAAATCGTCAGCCATCCAAATCTCATAGTACATCTAAACATCCCTCACCAACCAAAAACCAAAATAAATCTCACCTCCCATCTTTTGTTAAGTCCGACCTCTTAGTGGATGACAAAACTACAACCCCTAGTCTCATGATGACCACATGGCATCATCTTCCCCATCCACTTCATACCCTATAGCCAAAATATGTTTGGTAATATGAAACATCGAGGCAAAGGATTAGACATTTATGAACAAGGCATTCACAAACCCATCTCCCTCCATCAAAATCCAAGTCGTTTAGGCTTAGGATATAAACCTAACACTAACAAAATCCCTCTCACTACTCCATCATGACCCATTTCTACCAATCCTCTTGTTGATCCTACCATCCCAACCAATCAACCTAATCACAAATCATTTAATCCTCCTACAACAAACACCTAAGAATGGATTGAGCACATAATTCGGTGCCTGCACATGGATGTTCTTTCCTTACCACTCATCCTCCTTCCATCCAACATCCAAATCCCTTTGCATATAATCCATTTGTATCATCACATCCATTCATATCCTCCTCCAAACCATTCATTTAAACACTTGATCAGCTTGCTCACACATGTTGTACGTCAATAGTACCTATTACACCCATGTGGCCTTGGTCTATCATTATCTCCAACATTCAAGCACAATTTTCCTCCTAGAGATCCACACAATTTAACACACTTAATCATCTTATGGTGAAAAACCTTGGGTGTGTATGTTGACACTCTAGCCAATGTCATCTTCACACTCATTTCCATCCTGCCATCAAGCCACTAGTGATTATTAACCCCTTGAGAGTTATCAAGAGAGTGAAACCTATTTATACAAAAGAAATCAAAATATCAAAAAGCAAAAACCATATAAAATTTTAAAAATATCAAATAAAATCCACCTCAAGACTCTCTCTTGGGGTGTTTCTAGCATCTCTACTAGGACACCTGGCTGGAAGTAGAGCAATGTGGTGACAAGAATTATATGCATCTCTGTTGGGGATATGGAGGAATGGTTGACAACAGAGCAATGCACAACTTAGCCTTCCATTCACCCTCCATCCACCCATTTGACTTAATCACTCCTTATACATTGGCTATTTTGTCTTCACATACTACCCATTCAGTCTTCACTTCAAGTGGTAAATAACCATCACAATCACACACACTTTGATATCACAGAACATAGGGCTCACATGTTGTCAAGTATTGTTTATTCCTTGCTCACACTTTTGTTCTAGTCTAACTCTTTCCTTACAACATGTGCCATTAGGATCATATTTTTTTCATCACGAATGTCATTTTCCTTCCATCCATCACATCCACATCCTTTTTCCCTTGGATCGAACATCCGTGGGCAGATGATAATCCTTTCCTTTTCATGTCCCTTTTCCATTATCATCATCATGACTGAGGGAAACCTTACTACCATCCACTAGGGGCATCATCCATTTTAGATACCACTCACTTCCCATCCTACCCTACACCTAGGGGTAAATCGAACCCATCCATCCATCCACACAAGCCACCCTACTTTACACTTGGGGGCACCCCACATCTATCCCTCAATCCATCTCCCCTATACCTGGGGGCATATCTTATCATCTTCCATATCCCCCATTTTATACTATACCACATCCCTCATCCTAATCCCATCTAATCCTAACCTATCAATCAATCCTTATCATATCAAACCTATCCAGTTTCCCTCAATCCTTCCCTTTCATCCTACAAAAAAATTCTTCAAGACTTGTAGGAGAAAGTCACATCCCACCTTACATCCCTTCCTACCCCCCATGAGGCACAACCATCATAAATCCTTTCATCTTACCTATACTCAACCATTCCGCCCGATCCCAAATCCCAACATCCCAACATCCAACATCAAATCATCTACACATCCAAAACCCAAAAATATAAAAACCAAAACATTAAAAAAAATCCATAAAAATACTGCAAATTTATAAAAAAACAAAAAACAATAATGTACAAAAATGCAATGTGCATGTTTTTTTTTGTGTGAGTTTTCTTGCTTTTCTACATTTACATTTTCGCTGATGATATGAGGCCCCTTTTGTTTCTTTTTCTTTTTACATCGGTCCAATGATATGAGGACCATCTTTATTATATTAATTTTTCCAATGATATGAGGACAAGGGAATTCAAAAATAAAATCATCATGGTATTTGTACCTTGATGCATCTTGATCTATGCCACATCAATCACAATTGATAATAATGATAACAGTGGGCACTTTATGGTATCACCCTCCTTCTATCATCATCTTTCAACCTTATCATCATCCTCATATTCATCTAACTATCTAACCTCCTCATCCTCCTATCTAATCGACCCTTTCTCCATCATTCTTGATATCCATATCCACATCTTATCTCACATCCAACATCTAAAATCCTCACCCCTTGGCTAAGACATCTTCTAACATCTTATCATCAATCAAACTCGAAAAATATTTCTCATCACTTTATCAATCATCATCCCAATCCTATCCTATCATCCAAATCAATCCAAAAATTGATCCTTATTCTCTCATCCTCCAAATCAAACATCCTATAAACCAATACCCTATCTTCATATCTAATCAATCATAAAGTATAACATCCTCAACACCAACATCCTCAAAATATAACATCTTCAAATCTACACCCCAAATCTCCCTAACCCCTTGACTGGGGCATCCTATAATCCAAAATCCTCAAAACCTAACCCTTTGACTAGGGGCATCTTCTAATCCAAAATCTTCACCTTTGTCATACATCGTTGACTGGGGCATCCTCTACTCAGAAATCCAACATCCACTAATCCTCTAATCTCCTATCTTCTAATCTTCTAATCCTCATCCTATAAATCCTCAAACCTTCTAATCCTCTAATCCTCATCCTCTAAATATTAAAATCTTCTAATCCTCAAATCCTCATCCTCTAAATCCTCAAATCTTATCATCCTCCAATTCTCTCTCATTTATTAATTTGGGCTTCTCCTCTTTTTGAGTGGTTACCCGCCTTGTTCCTCCCCACCTAACCCCTTGAGGGGGCATCATATCACCATCCTAACATAATCTCTTCTTTTTCTTTGAACAGTAATTGCTACGCAATAACCATTCAAAGAGGGGCAGAATGTAGACATCTAAAATGTGGAGGATAGACCATGACATTTCACACTGATGAGACAAAAGACATGTTCTTTATGGGTGCTGATAAGTCCCGGTGACCTAATTAAAAAAATACAATTACCAAATTGTCTAGGTCTTTTCAACAAATATCCCAATATCATCCATATAATAATTATGCATCACAAGATTAATTATTGCTATCTAATCCATTTGATCATATTTACCCTTTATCACTTCAGATTCATCATCCCAATATCGATTCCAATCCTAGATATCATCTCATCCAAATATCCCCATGGTCTTCTTCATATCATTCAAATAATCATTCAAATCCAACATATCCCATCTCATCCTTAATCCCTTTTATTTCATTATCCTAAATCCAATATATCATATTATCCTATCTTTTAATCCTTCATTGAAATTTTTCTTGGAATTTAATATCATTCCTACGCCTAACCCCTCAAGTTGTTGGGCATGCATATCACCATCTTAACATCTTTTCTTCCTTTCTTTGAATTGTCATTGCTCCTCAATAACCTTCCAAGAAGGAAAAAATGTAGACATCTAAAATGTTAGACCATGTTTCCTTCCCGCAAATATGACTACATCATTCATATAATAATTAATTGTAAGATTAATTCTTATTATTTAATCCATTTGATCATATTTACCCCTTTATAATTTTATTGTGCATTTATCATTTATCCTATTATTTTATCATTAATCCTTCTATTTCATTATTATATCCTATACATTTCATCACATAATCCCTTTTATTCCATTATTACATATTATCTTATTTTAAATCCTTCATTAAAAATTTTCTAGGAATTTAATATTCCTACATTCACTTACCCACCTACTCTACACCTACCCTACACCTAGCCTTCCCATGTAATCACATCCCTAATCACAATTAACCTAACTTGATCCTAATCGTATTCTCCACCTCTAATTCTAAAGGCTTCTATTTCTAGAAGCCTCTCTAAACTTCCCTCCGTTTAAAAATTCAAATAAACCTTCCACTCCATTGAATCTTCTCTCAAATTCTAGAATTCTCCATTCTTCTCATGTATTCTCCACCCTTGATCCAAATCCAACATGGCTTCATCCTAGCCATTGAATCCTCCACCCCTTCAATATAAATTGTGCTCTCCTCCTCCATGAGAGCTAGTTGGAAGAAGTCACAAATCCATAACAAACCTCTATTATTATTTTTATCCTCCATCCATCATCCATCTTTAATCAATCCATCAGTAATCTACAATCAACCCATCTTCATCAATCAAGCAATCCAAAGGCAATCAAGGGGAGGTGTTGCTCAAGTTTCTCCACCAAATCTGAAGCGTACAACACCAATCAAGAGAAGATCCAATACATCAAAGGAGGAGCTTTGCAACTTGTAGGTAAGTGCGGGTATTGAATCTCCCCCCCCCCTTCAATCCATTGCTCTATCTGAGATTTTGTTTGAGAAGATTAGAGTAGGAGAACGAATTGTGTTTTTTTCTTGCATTCACAGGCTAGTCTTTTCTTGCATTACAATTGGCATGTTAATGTATTCTCAAGGATTATGAGTTTACATGGTGTTTGAGAGATGGCTTTTTTTCCATGCCTTTTTGATTGAGAAACAAATAATAATAAGAATAGTCACAGGTTACATGTTCAAACCTTGACGATAATATTGCAAACAATGGCAAAGTTGACAAAAGTGTGACAATTATAGAAATATTTCTTTGGCATCTCCATTGCATCTTTTGAGTGTGATTGTTAATGTTATTAAAACACGTGAAAATGTAAGAAATTTTTCTATGTATTAATTCACAGCTTATATAATTGAAACACACAATAATATAATTGCAGCGATTCCAAAAAGTTACAAATCTATTTAAAATGAAATCTTTCTAATTGATAATGTTTCACTCCTTTGCATCTCCATTACAACACTCGCATGCAAGTACTATTAACCTATCCCTATTAATAATCACATAATATTTCCAATTACATTCAGACACGAAATTTATTTGTTTAAAAAAAAAAATTGCTTTGGTTTGAGATTCGTGTGGGATAGCCTACACACATGCATGTGCAAAGTGCACTAAATGTGCTTTACGACATGAATAGTGCCGATGTTCAAACCTCTCTTGCAAAGTTTAGTGGAGCCTAAGCTAAGTTCCAATTATTTACGTGTATTTCATTAAAAACTATCATTTCATAACACTTTCCAATTAAACGCTGACACCTTACTATCAAAATACGAGAACAACGCTTTCCAATGACTTTTGATGTGCGCAAACCAAGAACTGAAGTTGCTTGACGTCACTTTATGAAGAGCTTCAAAAGAGAGAAAGGGGGTAATAACGCTCTCGAACATCATCCCCATGTGGTGAGCCGCGGCATAGCGCTTCAAAGCCCGCGTTTTCGAGGACGTGCATTTATAGTCGTAGCGACATAATTTTTACACGAAATTCAGAAATATCTTCAAACAACACACGAATGCCCTCCACGAGTCCACACTCACATTTTTTCATCACCCTATTTTTATAAGTAGTTACTTACATCCCTTTAAATCATGTTTAAATGCTAAGAACCAAAATACGGACTCCTGGCTTTTGGGAATTTGTCTTTTATTCCAATTTCCGACTGGTGGATTAAGCAGGGAAAAAGAACTGTTACCCTCTTGAACTCTGTGAATTAACAATTTAACACAGAGAAGCTTATCAAGACCTTCTCCCATCCAACGCCATGCACTACTTGTTTATGCTTTTAACTTCCCCCTCCTCGGATTTCGTACTCACGCAGAGGCAGGCTCTTCACCTATTTTCAACCTAATAAATCTCAACTGGTCTGCAACACACAGACGTTTTGAAAAGAATTACCCTAAAATCCTTCCGTTATTCATGCGAAATCCACAATAAAATAACAAAACACAGTTGCTATTAATCACACAAGCTCGTCTCGATACAAAACACAAGTCAATTTTTCAAAAGTATAAATACAGACATCCACACTGCCTTGTTAATAGTTTGATTTACATACAATAGGTAGCCTAATCCCAATGCATTCGAAATGACTAATCCCTTTTAGTTGTGATTGCAGCACAGCAGCGGAAACCCTGTTAAAATCCCCTGTTCTCTGCAGTATACAGTTGTGTGGCAAGAAAAGTGGGTTTGTGGTCACCGGGCATTATCACAAACACTTTTTCATCATCACCATGAGAGGCAGAACATGTGACTTCAGGCTTTACAGGGCCAGACTCCATGGATTCCAGGTTAGGCTGCTGCTGGGTACTTCTATTTTCTCTGAGATCGGCATTGGCCAACCTCCACCAAGTGCAGACCAGAAGGAGCGATGCAAAGCCCACGAGGGCCAGCATAGCCGCTACTCCCATGAAAAGATAGAGAGCAGGAGAAGGCCATCCCATATGCGAATTATTATATGCCGCTGCAGAAGAATTGTGGGTCACTTCCTCTGGATAAAGAATTCTGTGGTGAACATCCATCACTGGGAAATAATGAAAATCTAAACCAGTTAATGAAAGCAGCAGGTGGGTAACACAGGGCAGGCAGGCATGCAGCTTTAAATGAGTAAACTGGCTATTCTATGGGCTGTGTTATAACTTCATAAACGACTGTCTTGCCGTTTGTTTTGTGATTACCACTTCACGCCCCGGATGTGATAGTTTTTATTCCAGACAAAGGAATGCATACCTACAATTATCATGTATTTCAATGCAGTCTCTGTCCCCGGGAAAAACAGGTAAGTGGCGAGGTGGGGATATCTGTGCCTAGTTATTTGGGTTTTTTGCCATTTAAATCACCGACCTGATAATTGTCGTTATATAATTCCGGCGTCTCTTCCCCTCAAATTATTATTTAGACGTTACGAACAGTAGGTATCAAACAAACAAGGCAGAAAAAGTTGTGATGTCATTTTATTTAATTACGTGTCAACTGAAGGATTCGCAATAAATTCTGGCCCTTTCCTTCTGTTTATAAATTTTGGCGCTTTCGTTCTGGTTAATGTTTTCGCCGTGTTCCTCGGGGAAGGTTGTTATAAAAACAAGAAATTGGGCACCTAATGGGATGCAAAATAGTTGACTGCACTTATTTGTGGTACGGGACTAGGTAATTCCACTTCATTTCGGTGATAGCATGTTAAAGTTACTCTATGATTGTTGCACATCAAGCAGGTTTGGAAATTGACAACGTGTGGGTTGTTTTTGTGTGATTTTATTATTGGAATTTGTCTTTATATTAATAATACTAAACACTTACAACAATGTGATGATTGGAAACTCACACTCTAAACTTTAAAGTTACAATGTCGCGAGAGTGTACGATAGACGTCAAAAACGTAACAAAAAATCACATAACTAAATATCTAGGCACATGGGGCAGCAACACTAGGCAGAGGAGGAGGATCATCCTTTGAGATATATCAATAGCCCATCCGTCACAATCTGGGATTTGTATATTCAGAGGCACCATGATTCCATAGTTAGGGGGAGACGAGCCTCCAAAATTGGTCCCTTGAGGAGGCAAGTTCCATTTTTTTTGTAATTTTAGCCGCATATTACTGGTAAAAATATTTGGTAGCCGTGAAGAATGATATATTAAAAATTTACAAAATTGTATAAATTTGTAAATTGTCCTCTATAAATATATGGAAATATACAAATCTATAAGAAGGAATCATAAAAAATGTATACAAAAAATTGGAATTTACATTTATCTACGAGAATTGAGCTATCAAAAATATGATTTGACAGGTGGAGATAATTTGAAATTATAGGCTTGGCCGCAACTCTAATTCGTTTGGACTATTTAGATATATAGTGCAAGGTTGTCCTCTTACTTCCCTTCTATTTGCCTTTATGGCAAAATTTCTTGGTTATCTTCTTGCACAAAAAGTTGAAGAGGGGTAAATTTGAGGAATCTATCTCCAAGACTGCTCTACACAACTTATCAATGGATATTTCGTTGATGATTCTTTTTTTTACTTTGACTAAGAAAGACCAAAATATTTCAAAAATCATCATCTACATTGACATTTTTTGTAGTGCCTCGAGCTCTAATCTTCAGTGTTCTAAAATGTTGGGTTATAGATAGAGTCCATGGACCATGCTGAATTAGTTAAATAAGTTCCCCTAGATGTGGATTACCAATGAAGAACAATTTAAATTATTGGGAATTGCTTTTGGTTTTGATAACACCTTCTCTAACCTATAGCAGTACGTACTTTATAGGGTGATAAAATTCTTGCTGCGTTTTTAAGTCTCTTTCTTTGGTAGGAAAATTCATGGTCTATACTAAAATTTTTATAGCTACACATGTTTACTAATCTTCGTGTCTGTGCCCTTCCAAGGCTTCATTCAACAAGTTGGCCAGAATTCTTAGAGATTTTTTTTGGGCCAATGCAAGGCAAGCCAGAGGTTTTCACATAATCGCATGGGAACTTTGTTGTTTATAGGCAGAGTTAGCTATACTAGATGTATCATAACAAGCCAATGTGGCTGAGGTACAAGTGTCTGATGTGGCAGGTTTAAGTCGATAATGCTCGGGACTATCAGACGTAAAAAGAGTGAAACATAGGTTCATCTTTGTTGATATGGTTAAAATTTAGTTTACAAAGGGTATCATCAATGAGTTCAATAGTCTCAATATCATTATCTAAGGAATCATCAATGTTGTCTTAGGGGGGTACCTTTGTATTGAATTGAAGAAGTGTTTGTAATTAAGTAGTAATGTCAGAGCCATGACTAGGTTAGCCTACAAATTAGGTGGGTAATTTGTCCACAAATAAGGGTTGTTGCGGGGGAGTGATGATAGGTATTTGAGAAGCAGACATGTTGACAAGTTACAATATTCAAAGGGCTCTGGGTCAACAGCAATGGTGTACTCACATCTTGATTTAATAAAATTATATCCAACATAGTGACATTGCTAATTAAATGGATATAACAATATTCAAGAAAGATCAAGCTAAATAAGTACAAACAAGAGTGATAGATAGGGTTTATAGAGTGACTCACCTTGTATCTGTAGGTATGGATTGATTTTAGACTGATGAACACGCTGGAAAGGTAGATTCTAGATTGTATTAGCTCTATTTTTGATTATGGAAAGTGACGATCTCCGTGATAGGAGCGGCTGAAAGGGGACAGGGTAGCCCAGGTGCTAACATCTATTATGGGCACTGGTGTCTGCATAATAGCTCAAAATCTAGTTTTATCTGTGTCGCTTAATGTCACTCCTTGTTCGTTGTATGCCACATCAGATTCATTGTGTTGTACTTGTACCTACAAAATAAACCATAGATACCTGCATAATACTCAAGCACACTTTAAATGAATAAAAATATGCATATTCTTGAGTCAAACTAACCTCGGAAGTCACCGCGATGTGATTGTCACCGAGTGTCACACTACATTTTAGAATCTATGTAGTTCTCGTGTGTGTGATTGAAATAATGTCTCTTGAGCTAGCATGCTCTAGTGCTAGTTGCACAAAGAGATAATGGGATACAACTAATTTTTCCCAAATGTAAATGTGTGGTATGGAATTCACAATAATCCCTCCTATGCAATGAAGTATGCAGTGCCAAAATGTAGTCCTTGATGTAGTAGATAGAAAATATTATCTCTTTGTAGTAGTATGTGCCTCTTGAATTGCTTGCCCCGCACCCTAATGAGGTTAAATAAGATATGTATATATATGATTCCTTTGCTTAAGTTTCGTCATTAAAAAGTGAAAGGACATCCAAGGGTGATAAAAGAAGACAATAAAGAAGTAATAACTAAGACCCAAAAGATAAGAAAAAGAGATAGAGGACAAAAATGCCCAAAGGGGACAATAGCACCTGAGTGCTCCTATCCCTAATGGACAGTCATGTACATAGAGTCAAAAGGATAAAACAATGAAATCAAAGTTGAATAATATGTCGTCAGGTATGTAAAACTATAAGTTGTCAATCAAAAAGAACAAACAATACAAATGAAAATGATAAAAATAATGTCAAAACAAAGTAAAGAGGTGTTAATGAGTAACTCTCTTGCTTAAGAATCGTGAATATAAATAAAGTATTTATAGGAAAGATGTACATAGTGAGTGCGTGATTTAGTGACTACATTTTCCTTCACTTTATGTTGGTAAATAAGGGTTCGACAACATAAAGTAGAAAATAAAATCATACCTTGGAGATTCGAATGAAGATTATACCCAATAACGTGTCGAATGAGTGTTGTAGCATGTTGAATGGAATGAAATTATACGGAGAGGGAAGGATAAAGTTCCTAGGGGTTACCTTTTTGTGTGTGGAGTTCCTTGGATTGTCATCTTTATCGCAGCGTTCTTGAGATTTACATCATGGTTGTTTGTGTGCTTTTCCTTCGTTGGGATAGGATAGGACCTGTAAAACAAAACAAGTGTAGTCAATGCTCTAGGTAAATGCAATTGAAATTTAACTTGGAAAATATGTAAAAATGGAAATGCGTATAAGAAAAAGCTAAACCAAGGGGTTAGAGTACACCTAGAGTGTTCGAAAGAGAAAGGTAGAGAAATTTGTTACTTCTTGTAGACTTGATGCTTGGGAGTTGGTTGGAAGAGTTAAAAGTAATCAATTCTTGATCTGATTCGATCATACTAAGGATTTTGGCATCCTATTGCCAAAATAGGGATTCAAGCATCCTGACACTAAACTTCGGATATAGGCGTCTTGTCGCTACTAATGGAATGTGTTTTGGGAGAGTGGTTAGTTTTTCCCTCCAATTGTTAACACTTCCCTATGGATAAGTGCCACTACACATGATCACAAACCTGATTTATAACTTGCCTTGGGTGACAAAAAGGCACTAGGCATATTGTTTTCTTGCATTTTCCCTAGGTGTCGTTCCCTTATTTAGTTCATGCTTTGGTTACTAAATTTGAAGTTAGTTCTTGTTAGTGACCAATTGCAATATGAAATTGGATGTATAACTGCTCAAACTAGAAAAAACCATGACTTTGTAACTGTTGAAACTACTCTGTAACTATTTTTCCCCTAAGACAGGAGCACCCATGTTGGAGCCCATGTGTTCCCGTCTGATCTAGGCACATCTGTCCCTTCTGAGAATTTCGGCCAAGTCTATTTTTGGCCATGTTCTATAACTATTTTTTATTTTGTTCTTGTTATCTATGTTTCCGTAACTGTGTTATGTGACTACTGGGGTGGTGAAAAGTATCACCTGATGTTTTCCCCCATTCGTTTGGGGTGCGTGAGATGAAAAAATGTGAACGGATCCCAAACCAGGAAGACTGAAACTAATGTGCACATCTAATATAGGAATCCTACAGGGGAATAGGGATTACATATGGTCGTTACCATGACACAATAAAAACAATGGGAAAATGCTAGCATAGAAGTGTTAGTGGCAAACAAACAATGCACATTGAAATAAAAACTAGTAAAAACATATGGGAAAACAACAAACAAAGACCCAATGAGTAGTTGGTTGCATACTTCAGACACCACTTAGGATGTCACAAGACAATCAAAGCCATCAAGGCTTGTGAAAACAAGGTAACAAGAAAACAGAGGGCATAGCCCGCAAACAATGTCAAACACAGTACAAACAAATCAAACAATCATGTTTTTAAGGGTTCTTGCAAGGTAAATGCTACACATGAAGCAACCATTATCATTTTAGGAAATATAAATAGTATGCAACAATGTAATATCTGAATATAGGAATGAAAGTGTGAAATATTACAATGATAACACCTAATAATAAGTGCAAAAGGTAGATTCCCCTAGGAGCCTTAGTGGGACTAGTAATGGATAGGACTAAACATCTTACATCGTGAAAAAGCCTGTAAGTGACTTGCATTTACTTCAAGTTACGATGTGAATGTGCATGTGTGTATAAAAAATGATAAAGCATACTATGAACCGTGGTAACATGATAAGCAAAGGTGCAACATAGAGTAGTATAAGAAATGAAGAATGTATCCAATCATGATTTAAGCTAATGTTTTTGGATTTTTGATTTATAAATATGTGAAAGAAAAATATCTAAGAGAGGAGGAATAAGGACGTGCCCTCGGTGTATTGTTTGCAACGTGAGGTCCATATGAAGAAACCCTCAACAATTAAGTATGAACTAAGAAAAAGAGTGCGTCATCGGGCGGTGTCGGGGAATTAGGATGGACTGAAATGTGAATACTAAAAGGATCTATGCAATAAGAAAACCAGGAAAGGGGCCACAATCAACTGATATAAAATAATTATGCATGTGAACATGATCTAAGACTTGATGGTCTTGGGAGAGTGCATGAGGCCAAGTTTATGAGATAGGTCTAGACCGAGCATGTGGAGAAATAGAGTGTGAAATATGTATAGATGGATCATGTGAAAAATGTGACCAATATGAAGAAGTGCTCCTATGATGTGGGCTATGGGATCTATAGATGTGATGAGGCTGATCAGGAGTAGCCATATGTGAAGTAAAATGAGATGTATGTGCAAAAGGTGCCATAAGAGGAGCAAGGGATCCATATACCATAGGATGTGTCAAGGATAAGGAGTCATCATGAATAGGAAAAATTGCACTAGGAGTTGGAGAAACTGAATATGGGATGGCTAGATGAGCCAAAAACAAATGTGTCGATGATTTACAAATGTAAAAAGATCAACACGCAAACATAAGGCAATGGTCTAGTGTAACATGAAAGTGCATGTACCATAGTATATGGGGTCATGCATACGGAGAAACTGGAATAGGTGTAACATTGAGAAACAAAAGAGCTACTAAATAATGATGACAACATCGTGAGGGAAAAACACTATAGATTCCAAGATCCCAACGACATGAGTAGGAAGTGTATAAGCAATGAGAGTATGTCCATTAGGAGAAAATAGAATAGATGTAACTTTAGGCTCATTGGAAATAGTGGAAGGATTAAATGTGAACATAAGGATCAAGATGTGAGTCAAAATATATGTAAAATATGTAATGTTAGGAGACTCATCAGTAGCAATGGAAAGCAATTGGTGCAATTTGAGAAGATTATAAGCAATAAAGGAGTATGAAATAGCCCATATAATCATAGAAAAAAATGTAGAAAGAGGGAAATGGATGCCCCCCATGAATGTAACAAGATAAGGTGTACCATAGTAAATGAATCATGCATATGATCTAGGAAAGTGAGAGCATTAGGAATAATTGGAAAATCAGTATGCAATGCTCTAACTTGTGATGAGGAAGATGTAGAAATAGATGTACCATTGGAAGCACTAAGCTTATGATCAATAGAAGTGCATAAAGAGTGATAACTAATGGGAGGAGTATCATGGGTGCCAATAGAGAAATGATTTTGTAAATCAGTAGCATTAGGGTGTGCAAAAGTATGGTCATTGGTGTTGTCATTGATGTCAAGTGGCATTGATGGAAAAGGAGTGAATGGTGAAGTGAGGCTCTGTAAGAGACATGAAGGTTGATTGGTAGTGCCTTCTAATGACGATTGAAGCTCACAGAGAGAGTTCAAGATGGTTTTAGTGTTCTACAGGCTTGGTCAGTGAGGTAGGATTCAACTGGAGGTATGGACATGGTTGGAAATCTTTGAACAAGTGATATACATGTCATTCATGATGATTTTAACATGAAAAAGAGCTTCAGGATTGAGTAATAGGTCAAATGTTGGGAGTCACAGTTGTAATTGGCTCACTTAGGCCTAGTTTTGGAGCCTAATGAGGTGTAAGAGATAATTTTAGGTCATAAAAATACCAAGTAAGCCTAGGAACAATACCTAGGGCATGTATGAGCATCCGAAAGGTTTAGTGTAACTCCTGGAGGGAAATTGCAAAAGTTCACCAAAGTTGGCCTTGAGGAATGACAGTGTAGGTTGATGCAAATGAGATAGGTTTGAGATGTACATAAATATTTATGAAAAAAAAACTCATGGATCATGTAGAGGGGTATATTTTAGTTCTTTATGTCAAATTTTATCAAGTTTTGAACAGGTATGTGGAAGTTTTGCAAGTGTTTCTAAAACTGGTTCTTTGAGAAATGTAAAATGAGTTGTCTATCTTTTAGCACCCAAGCAAAAATATGAAGGATTCTTCAAATAAATCATAGAATAAATTTTTTCGAGAGGATTCCAAGTGTGAATTGTTGCAAAAGGTTTGAAGCAATTTGGTTAAGAATCAAAGAAGATATGATCTTTTTTCTAGACATTTTATTTTCTCATTCCCAAGCCATTCTTGAATTGATGGAGGTAAAGTGGTCTATCTTGCTTCAAATATTTTGTTTAAACTATTTCAACATGTTTCAGGGTATTTAAATGTTTATATCATGTTTTTGAGTCATTCAAGGCTTTTCAAGGGTGACATTCTCCTTCTAGCTCTTTCATGGCACATGTTGCATCTTCTAGGCATAATGAGAGAGTTTAGTCACAAAAGATGTCTTACAACGACCTTTGAAGATTGAATTGAATGTGTTTTCCTCTTCAAGTACATGCAAGATGGCACAATGATCATTAAATGGAAAAGTGGGGCATATTTCCTCTTGTCTCAAAATATGTATTCTAGGAAAACTCTCCATGGTTGGAGCTTGAACTGTTCAGAATCATTTCAAGGCCTATGACATCTTTTTGCTTAGCTTCAGAGAATTATTGGATAAGTTTGTTGGTCTCAAGTTCCTTGTTATGCCTTCAAGATAGTTTGAACATGGAAGAGGTACATTTGATATTGGTGAAGCATCTTGTTGTTCTTGTGTGGACTGTAGGTCTCCTTGCAAACTTGGGTTGGTAAACTAGATTGTCAATGTTTAAAATGGTGATGTGCTTTGAGCATCACTGAGAAAAGTTTTACAATGCCTAAGTATTTTCCTAAAATGAGTTAGAATATTTTCCTAGACATAAAATTTAAGTTATCTTGACATGTACAACACAGTTATGGCTTGAATGACACTGTGCACTATATTTTCTTGGTTTTGAGAGCAATTGGAGGAGATTCATATCAAATGGATGCATGGAAAATTTGTGGGACACTTCCACATGACAACAGAAACTTGAATTTTCAAATTCCATCCAAAATTGAGTGAGAAATATTTTTTTAAAGGGTCTCAGGCTAGCATAGTTTAGAAAACCCCGATTCTAGGGTTTGAAAGTGGAATTTGTTCGAATCTAGAATTCTATCCAAAGAAAAATCACAAAAATATCAAGATATCTATGTCTAGAGCATACAAATGTTTTGCAATTTTTTTTTTGTGATAGCATGATGGTTTCGAAGAGAAATTGGTCATAGTTTTATTTTAGAAGAACTTGCAGACCCTATCTAGAGCTAAAAACGTGTTTATGGTGAAATTATTCAATTGGAACATTATAAGTGTTCATGCAAATTTATTAAATAGTGTGGAAGAAGTTAGCTAACATAAGAAAGTGATTGTTTTGATTTACAAATGCGAAGACACATGATAGTGAGTGTAAATATTTTTGGTGGTTGTTTCAGATAGTAATCAAATACAAAATTTCTTCAATATAAGCTTGAAATAGTGGAACATGACCCTCTTGGGATCAATTGAATAGTAATGAAGTGTATTGAATATTCCTAGAGTCTATCAGTGTTGTAAATAGTGAATGACATAGCCTAAACACAAAAAATTGGCTGATTTACTAATTGTCTTATCTACTTGTGAAGTTGAAGAGTTGTGGAACTCTTTAGTTCGAGGTAGTCGGGTTCATGGAGAAGCTAAAGGGCCATAGAAAGTTACACACTTGAAAATACATTCTCCTTGACTCGAATCCAAAAGGTGAAGGGTTTCTCCATGGTCAAAGACAAATGAGTAAGTTCAAATAACTTATAGCACCAAAAGATGGAATATGAAAATTCTATATTCTCTAAATAAGAGAACTTGAACCAATGTGTGTGAGTGTAGTGAAAAGACATGGAATTGAAAAGGTATTGACTATTTTTTGATTGTAGGTTTGAAGAAAAAGAAAATATAATAGTTAGAAAAGTAGTGTGAAGTGGATTTAGGAGTCCAAATAACAAAAGAGAGTTGAACAAAATGTTTTGTGTGAGAGATGTAAATGTGCTAAAGGATGTTGATGAGAATAGAGTATAGGGAAGTGTAAAAAGTAGCTGATATGGTAATTGAAGCATGCAGAGTTGAGGGTGAAAAAACACTCTATGTGTGTGCAAGAGTAAAGTGGATATGACAGTGTATGTTGCAGATATGATTGTGATAAATATGTGTTTGAGTGAAATATAGGTGTAGCAAGATAATACTGATAATTGCAGCTCTGATGTTAAGTGAATTAGATGCAGTAAGGGTAGAAATGGAGTATTGATGTTTGAAGAAGACTATGAAACTGAGATAGTGTTAGGTGTACAAATAGAGACATATGAGTAAGTGAAGAAGATTAAGATGTGTGTGATGTATGAAGAGGTATAGGCATACACTGTGAATAAGTAAAGAAAAAAATGAAAAATGTTCTATTTTATAGAGAATGCTTGAAAAAGAGTAAGTTTCAAAGTTGAAATTAGGTGCATATGAAGGTGTTTTGAGATTGAGGTGTTGAATGCATGCAAAGACATAATGTTGAACCTTATTGAAAATGGAATCTAATGTTGTGAAATTGAATTTTGGCTGAGTTGAGTAATGAGCAACAAATTATGATCATGGGTTTGAATTGATTAGTTAAGATGAGACAGATCTTACTTTAAGAGATATAGAGAAAGCGTGTATGTAGCAAGTTCAAGGTTTGAGGAAGGACAAAAATTTGTGTATAAAAGCAACCTTGTATGAAAGAGACTAAATATAATTATATAATTAGGGGAATTAAGAGTATAACATGAGAATTGAGCTAATTTAGAGGTCATTCTCAGTTGTGTGAGAAAACGGTCTAAGTGTGACCAAAACTATTGAACATGTATAAGTAGCATCTTATAATTTGGGGAGTTGCAACTTCCCTATGAGTTAAAGCTCAATAAACATCAATTGTAGCTGGTTAAATTATAGGGGTTTGAAACCTCCTTATAAGTTGAAGCTCACTAAAGATTAGTTGTAGCTGAACCAAAATTTGGAAGTTGAAGCTTCTAGACTGAGTAGCAACTTGGTCAAACTTTGGAGTTGGAGCTCTAGGTTGAGTTGAAGCTCAACCATGAAATCAATGTACTATATGAAGGACATTTTTTTCCTAAGCCTAGTTCCTTGTTTCAGTGGGTTTTTCCCAATTTGGGTTTCCCACATTAAAATTGGTGTCTCTGTGTGTACTCTCTTGTTATTTTCTTGTGTATGGTTTTTGTGTTCATCATAGCTAATTTGTGAAATTAATTTTGATAAGACACTGATTCACCCCCCTCTCAGTGTCCTAGTTTCCAACAATTGGTATAAGATCTTGGTACTCTAGAATCAAGTCTAAAAACTTGGAGTAGGTCCTTCCTAAATCACAAGCATGGTTATTGAAGTAATTCCTAGCTAGAAGCTCAAGAGACAAATATGTCAGTGAGGATGAAATATCAGATGAAGAGGCATTAGAGGTAAATCTTGAAGTAAAACTGATAAGTGCCCTAGATGAATTGAAATATCAAAGGAAAAAGAACCAAAAATGCAAGATAAAGATGAAGGAGTATGAAGATGAGATCAATTTTTTTGAATAAAGGAAGAAACAAAAAAATGAAGATGAATTCAAATAAATCAAAGCCCAATTGGATTTGAACTCATCCTCTTTTAAATTAAAAGAAGATGAGTACGTGAAACTCAATATTGAGTTGAAGTCTCAAGTTGAAAAATTGACACAAGCTCTGAACGTCAAAGAGGACACTTGTATGAGATACGAAGACGAATTGATATCTCTAAGAACTAATCTATAAGAAACAAAAGAAAGGCTGCAAATGTATGGAAACTTAGAAAAGAGTTCTGAGGTTCTAAATGAAATGCTTGACAAATAAAAGGAAATAAATGACAAAACTGGACTAGGCTTCATTAAAGAGCCTATAAAGAAGAGTGAAGATGACAAGTTTAATTCGGGTAGATAGTCAAACATGAACACAACTAAGGGGAAAAATTCAAGAAGGCCTAAACCAGTTAGGCAACCCAATGCTTTCAGATATGAGAGATTCTTTAATGGATGTTGCTTTTCATGTCATATGTTTGGGCATAGAGCTAGGGAATGCATGAAGAACTTTGACAAAGAACACCCATGGAGAAGTTGTAAAACTTATTATGAGAAGAATATAGTGTGTTTCAACTGTCAAGAAAAAGGGAATATTTTCAAGAATTGTTTAGAAGAACCTTCAAGTTAGTTTTGGGAAAAATAACACTTAAGAGGCATGAACATGTTAGTGTGATACAACTGCAACAAATTTGGACACTATGCTAAAAGGTGTCATGAGTTCAAGGCTACAAATTATGATAGGAATGATAGTTCACACCAAGCCAGAGGAATAAGTAATGCCATGTGTTATACTTGTCACAATTTTGGGCATTTCACAAAGTAATGCTATTACCATGAGAAATCAAAGTACAACAACTAGTATTATACTTTTAGAGGGAAAGATAAGAAGGCATCCAATATGAAGATCAGTCCTAGAAATGAGACTAATTCAGTCATGGTTAAAACAACTCCTGAAAAGAAGAAAGCTAAATGGATATACAAGGTCAAGGAAGCAAACCCAAGAGTTGAGGAAGAAAAGAAGGACAAGAAAATAGTGTGGGTAGATGATACAAGCTCAAGAAAGACACCAAGAGTAGATGATCAAGCCAAGAAGAGTGAAAGAAAGCCAAGGACCAGTCATGAATAACACTCACTCATAGTCAGGAGAAGACAAGTAAATTAAACACACCTTACATGTTTGCGAAGCAGTGAAGTTTTAGGAAATGAAGGTAGAACATCTAGCAGTACATCAAAGAAGATAGACAAGGCTTCACAGGAAAGAGAAGGAGAGAGTGAGTCATCAATCCTTTTTTATGACTTCTTATTGTTCTGAGAGAGTCTATCAAGAATAGAGTGCCTTCCTTAGGCTTTTAGAAGGCATACTATTTTTGGAAGAAGCATTGGTATGTTTGAAGTAAAGTCACCATCATCAAGTGTTGATAAGAGAATTTCATTTTGCGAATGCATTTGGAGTCAAAAGGTATATTTTTGATAAATTTTTCTCATTAGATTATTGTTATATAGGGTGTCTACATAAAGCATTTGAAATGTGTATAATTGAATTCATATGGTATGATATGTCCTTGAAAATTTTGTTCTCATCTCATTCTAGATGTTTCATATGCCTTCAAGCATGTCAAAGGAAGGTCTTATCTTTTCCTTGTGTTACTAAATGTAATGGGAATCTTGAATTCTATTGAAAGAGTATATGTCATGGTATGTCTAATGACAAAGGAATATTGAGTTTTTATGAGAAAAGTGTCAATGGTATGTTGTCCTTGAAAGTTGATTAATCCCAAACAAGAATAAAATTTTGTGTGCATGAGTCATTTTGTCCTTAAATGTCAAGAGTGTATTCTAGTGAAAGAGTAGGTCATGAGATAATGTCTGAGAAAAGGTATTATTGTCTGATGGATAGCCCAAACAAGTCAGAAAATTTTGTATGTAAGTGAAGTTCTCTGAAAGTGTTAAGATGATGGTCTTGAGATATAGTCTCAATGTATTAGTCTTCATGATAGATCTCTAAGTCATCAAGTTTGTAATAAGTACTCTAAAAATGTTTGATGATGAAATACTGTCAGAACATGGTAAGGTCTGTGATGTAGATTCAAGAGAGATACACAAGTTAACTTGATGACTCATAGTACTAAAAAGGCTTAAATGATAAGGTGCATAATGACCAAGTCAAGTATTTTGTAAGAAATAGCAAGTGTTCTCACTCATTGTGAAGGCATGAAGATTGAGTTTCAAAGTATGTAAGTTTGACAGAGGTAAGTATGGTTATCATGATGATTTCATGATAATAAGAAGAATATTAAAGATCATAATATTGTAAGAATGATATCAAAGAATTCACAATAAATTAGATGTTAGGAACAATTGAAAGGCCATATACCAGAGGTGTTTGAATAGACTAGAAGATAAGAATGTAAAATATAGATTTAATTGACAATCCTAAAAAAGATAGAGTTAAACATGAAAGAGATCCTTAGTTCTATCCATTAAAGTAAATATCTTGAAACTTGTTTCCATAGTTCAATTCTTATCTTTTTAAGAAGCAGTCGTGTGTGAAAAGAAAGTGTGTTAACATTTTGTAGGAATACGGTGATTCCCTTTCTCAATAGAAATTGAAAGTGGTGTACCATCTCCTGATAAATAAATGTAATGATTACAAAAAAAGTTTTTGCAACTTATATCAATGTTTTGAAAGTCTAAATATATCAAAATTTGGGTTCAAGTTTTCATCTCAGTATACATATAGATGAGTGTCAAGTAAATAGTCTGAGTTCTAAGTTTAGACTTATATTCAAAGGACTTGTGAAATATCTAGAGATTTGACACAAGAAAATGAAGGCACAAAGAGGATTATAACTAGGGAAACAATGTAGACTATGTACAATAATTTCATACTTGCAAATGATGGCTTGAATGTGGTTAGTAAACAAGATCAAGTTGATGTAATCATGTCAAATGTCATGAATTTGAGGCAAGAACCCTTTAAGGATGGTTCAATTATGTGTTGAACCTAAAGGAGCTCCAAGAAAATTTTCCATTCAAGTAAATATCAACAATGATACTCTCAGGTATGTTGAACATGTTGCAAGTTGTAGGATTAAAAGGCATTGGACCCATGGACTAGAAGGCTTATTAGTAACAAGGAATTTGTTAATTCAGGAAAGTAGTTTTTTGAGGTGGCTCAGAAGCCTAGAAAGCTTTGTAAATCACAAGACAATGTATTTAAGATGGCAATTTTTTGGGGGGATAAATTGTATCACAATAAAATGTAATTAAGATGGAAATTTTTTAGGGGGAGAAAAGACTTAAATTGTAAAGGGTCAAGAAAAAGTACTGAAGAGATCTTTGAAGAGTGATTAGATATGAATGACTTATCTTGATGTCTTGAGTGCAAGTCAAATGATTGATGACATGGAGCTTCAAAAAAATGAGGATAATATGATCCTAGGGGGAGAAATATAAGTGAGTTTTTGAGAATGGTGAAGTGAGACATCTGAATATTGAAAGAACAGGTTCAGGGGGAGCTATGAGGCTAATTGATGGAGGCATTCTTTTTACATCTAGTCAAGACACGGGTAGAAATATAAGTGATGCTAATCCAAGGGGGAGATTCTTGAAGTAAGTTTGTGCTTTGTAAGTAATTATCTTCTTGTTGTTTTTCTTATTGAATGCATGACCCTTTTGTCATATATATCAAAGGGTGAGAGAGTGTTATCAGAAAATAGGAATGGTGATGTGAGCTGCTGGTGTGTGTTTTCCATCAAAGGTTTTTGAGTATGTTGCCATCAATGAAAAAGGGGGAGATTGTTAATCCCTGGTCATTGGTTTTTTCATTGATGTCAAGTGGCATTGATGGAAAAGGATTGAATGGTGAAGTGAGGCTCTGTAAGGGACATGATAAAGTTGATTGGTAGTGCCTTCTAATGATGATTGAAGCTCATAGAGAGATTTCAGGATGGTTTCAGTGTTCTACAGGCTTGGTCAGTGAGGTAGGAGTCCACTGGAGGTATGGAAATGGTTGGAAACCTTGGAATAGGTGATCTACAGGTCATTCATGATGATTTTATCATGAGAAAAATCTTCTAGAGTGAGTAATAGGTCAAATATTGGGAGTCACAGTTGTAACTGGCTCATTTAGGCCTAGTTCTAGAGCCTAATGAGGTGTAAGAACTAATTGTAGGTCATAGAAATACCAAGTAAGCATGGGAGAAACCTAGGAACATTTCCTAGGGCATGTATGAGCATCTGAAAGGTTTAGTTTATCTCCTGGAGGCAAATTTCAAAAGTTCACCAAAGTTGGCCTTGAGGACTAACAATGTAGGATGATGAAAATGAAATAGGTCCACATTATACAGGAAATACTTATGGCTAAGAAATATATGGAATGTGTCGAGGGGTGTCTTATAGTGATTTATGTCAAATTTCATCAAGTTTTGAAGAGGTATGTGGAAGTCTTTTAAGGCACAAGTTGCATCTTCTAGGCATAATGAGAGAGTTTAGTAAAAAAAGATGTCTTATACCAACTTTTGAAGATTGAATTGAATGTGCTTTCCTCTTCAAGTACATGTAAAATGGCATAATGATCCTTATATGGAAAAGTGGAGCATATTTCATATCGTCATTTTTACCCCTATCACAAAAGAAAGGAACCCCATGCACACCGGCCTATCACCCAGCGGATGTTGGGTGCTCACCTAAGGAATGCGCGAGTAATGAGTCTCTCTTTTATGTGAGTTTAGTGGGAAAATCCATCTATGATTCATGTTTAAGATATTTGAAAGGAAGTAAGACATGTAAGCACCATAGAGCTCAAAACAGATCTTTGTAGTCATTCCAAACAGAAAGTGCTTAACAAATTATCTAACTTATACCAAAATAGAAAGAAGTTGTACAAGCATCCATACTTAGTCATAAACATAAATGAAAAAGAACTATGAGAAAGATGTATGCATCAGAATCATCAATGTTCATATTCATGTAAGCTGGTAACCTCATTACATTCATGGAGCCATTATAGAATGTCACAGAGAAGCAGACCATAGCCATGCATTATAACAGGACCCATGTAGCTAGGATCTCAAAAGAAATTTATTACCCTATACCCTTGATACATCCTTTCCTATGCACAATTACCCAACTAACAGAGTTCTTACAGTATTTCTGCAGAGCTCCGCCCTCTCTCTATCTCTCTATATCTTACTTCTGCAGGCGCTTGTATATATAGCCTTTTTGGACTGCCAACTCATCCTCCAGTACCCTCAGATCCGATGCCAAGTGTCTGAATGTGGTCCTCTATGTGAGAATGCTCCTTCAGGCCTGAGCTTTCCACTTTTTACCATGATGTGCTTCTAGAAGCTTCTACCACAAGCATGCTCCTTCATGGGCCAACCTGTTGCCAGGATGACACCTTATCCATTCCGCATGCATAGTCGAGTCATGATTTTCACCTGTTCTACCCAAAATGCCCAATATGGCTGAGTCCTGAAACTTTGGTCTGTTCGTCGGCGTGTGCGCCACTGGGTTTCCTTAAACCCTTCCTTAAACCCTGCCCTGCGCGCCTTTCTTCAACTAGGCCTTGTGCGCCTATGTGCCTTTTATACTTAGCCAATATTTTAGGGGCCCAACATCACCCCACACTATGCCTATTCTCCGTTCGCGAGAACAATTCTCCAGTGAAAAGAAAGAATACATGGGGCTTACGCCTTGGAATAAGAATAAGGGAATGAAAGAATTGGGATAGAAGAAAGAATGGGAAAGTGAAGGCATCACTGCAATAAGCTAGGAAAATATTTTTGTAAGTCAGCCTCCAACCTGTTCCAGGAATTGAATTCATTCTGTGCTCTCTGACAAAGGTCACCGACCAGGGAACTCACCTTCCCAGAACTTAGTCCATTTCCTTATGCGCTCATGGTGTCAACAATTTTCTCTAACTCCTTGCCTACATCCTCCAGCGCATCCATTCTTCGTGTAATCTGCGGGTACAGTTCCTTCAACCAGTTTTTGATTGAACCCCTTAAGGTTTCAATGGTCTTAGATTTATTTTCGACCTTAGTAAGGATTTTTTCCCTTTTCACCCTATTTCCCTTATTCTTCTCCTGAAACTCCTTAAGTTCTACTTCATGAGTGGCGACCAAGGTGCCTGTTGCTTTTTATTTTTCCACACAATTATCATACGCGGCCTCAACAGTCTGGGAAGCAACCTTCACATTAGCAAGAACCTTGCTGTACTCAGCTATGAGCAACACGACCTTCAACTTATCTTCTTTTTCTAGGTGCGCGACCACTTCTTCTACAGATTCCAAGGCTAGCGGCTGTCTCTCCATGGTGAGGACTCTTGTTAAATCCTCCAGGCATCCCAAGGCAGATCCATACTTATGCGCGGGAGACGCTAGGTCCAGATGCTTCAACACTATAACATCATTAATGGATGGACTCCACCTTTTTGTATACTGTGCATACCTTAGCCTTCTCATCCTTTAACTCATGCTGCCACTGGGCGCTGATCAACTTCTCTTGACTTAGCTCCTTTGTCTTCGCAGCTAGCTCTTCCTTTTTCTTCTTCAGTTCATCCTCCAGATCTCTGATTCTATCATTCCACCCAAAGAGTCTAGCTTTGATCTCAATAGAGACCTTGTTGAGTGCGTTGCATAGTTGTTCATCCGAGAGCTGTTGGGCATCCACCACTGGGTTGTCTTCTCTTGGTCCTGGAAATTTTATTATTGCCCCATGGCTTACTTCAAATTCTGGCTCATTAAGATGGGATTCAATTTCCCATGAGAGCATCTTCCTTGTCTTTGGGTATGCAACCTAATTATCAAAAGATGACATTGCCACGAGCTCCTCTGCTAGAATCATGCTTTGGAACCACAGGTGAAAAACTTTTTTGGGGTCATCAATATAACCCATCCCTAGCCTTTGCTCCTCTACGCACTTTCCTCCCATGCATGTGCCCTTAGGAATAATTACAGTCAAAATGGGGCCTCTAGTGTTGTCATGGTCCTTTTCTACACTTTCCTCCTTATCCTTGTTCAACACCAACATCAGCGTTGGGTTCCAATTTCTTCTCTACCAAGGTCCCAATGATATTTATTTCTTCTCTCTTCTACCACCTTGGTTTTGCCTGTTCCAGCTTAAGGCTTGGGACCTTCTACTTCTGCGTGCCAACCTTCTCACTTCTTCCCATGTCTTGGGTGCCTTCCCCCACCTGGCTATCCATGCATTGCATGAAAAGGAACCCTTGTTCCTCTTCTTCGCCTTCTTCTTCTAAATTATGCACGTTGAAGACAGGTGACTCTTGGTATCTTCCAGGTTCATCTTCCCCACTGTCATCTTCTCCACTATCATCTTCTTCACTATCATCCTTTTCACCTATGTACTTCTCCAAACTCCCAGTTTCTTTCTGAGGCGGTCTCCTCTTCTATCCTTTGCTTCTTCCTAACTAGGGATTCCGATGTAGGTGAATTTGTCTCTTCTTTTCCTGATGACTCCTTATCTGATGGATTTTCTAGTTCCGGAGTCTTCTCTTTGACTATGGGCCTCTTCTTGTGTGAGTACATACTAGTTCGGGTGCTTGTCCTAGGGGAACCTATTACCTGTGTATCCACCACACTTGGTATCTTCTTCTCTGGCTCTTTTTCCTCTCGTTTGGGCGTGGTTCTCTTCCTTACCAGTTGGGTCATTAGGTACAAACACCTTGTTCTCTAGATAAGTGCCCTTCTCATATTTGGGTCTTATGCGGAGGTATACATGTCCGCAGATCCTCCTGCAATGGGAAAAGTCACAGGCCTTGTCATTTAAACTTCATGTGACATGTACCTCTCCATGTACATGCACTTGCCAGGGTAGACCAAACCTTTGCACATGTCCCTGTGGTCCTAATCTAGATTACCAAGGTCCAGCTTCAAATTCTTGGATTCTTCAAACTTGTTTACTCCCACTTGGAAGTATTGAGCTGTGAAGGCAAAGGGGAGCTTGCACCACAGGCTCCATGTCTCATCTATTAGTTTGAATCTACCCAGGCATAAATACTGGTACACAACAAATTTAGTTTCTCCCTTTGTGGTCGCTGGTATTTGTTTCGGGAATCCTTCATTCCAACCCTGAATGCGTTCCTCAAGCACGTGTATACCATTTCTCCAAGCATGCCTTATACACGGTCATCATAGTGTCATAGGTGTATTTTTCAAATATCTCTTTGCGGGCAAAGGGTCCTCAGTGGGGTACTCCTACATGAATTTACCTAATGCATATGGTACCCCTAATCTTTGAAAACACAATGGTTAGCAGGAAATTACCAAAAAAGATTCTATCACCTTTCCTTTGAGCAGCTAACAATCTCATCTGCGATGAACATGCGGATAAGTTATAGATGGTGTCCTCTGAAATTTTACTATAAACATGTAACCATGGCCTTATTAACCTGGGTCCATCTCTCCTGCCCATTTAACTTTGTCACCAGATGCGCAGCCATCTTCATCACCAGGTCCTCGATGTCCGTGATATCATAATACCTTGTCCCCTTTTTGCATGCATAGGTGGCGATAGTCTTCTTAATTGCCTCTTTGTCTCTTAAGTCATCCTCCAAACCATCTCCTTCATAGATGAGGCCTATGAAATGTGAAATGAGCTGAGGGGTTATGCGTATCTTGCGCCCTAAAAAATGGAAGTAGGCTTCATGCACACGCGACATCAACCATTGATATAGGCACTCCAGGCTTCCCGAATTAGCGCAACTCAAAGATTTACAATAACCCTGCCTTGCCCAAATTGACCTTCACATCATTGTTATTGATGGGCAATCCCTCTAGTGTCCTTTTATTGGTTTGGTGCACTAACTCCAGCACCATCTCCTTCTCAATTGTGCTTGTGAGATGATTGTAGTTATTTATAGACATCTTTATTAGATGGGATTCCCACTCCTTCCCTAGTAACACTCCATCTGGGTACTGCATTTCTGCATACCATGCTTCATTTGTACATGTGATAGTCTCTTATTGCTTGCTCTTACCTTTTCTCTTTCCCCTCTTAGGTGTGCCAACTAGTTTCTTGGGTTCCATTGTCTAGGTCCTCTTATCACATTAATCACTTCTTATTACTCTTTTCTTCCACTCTCTCCAACCTTAGATCTTGAACTTATGAAAAAAACTCCTTAAACCCATGCCATAGTTCCTCAAACCCTAACTGGGATAAGCCCTTCACAAGACAGTGCCTTCTCACAACTTTTCTTACGCCCATGAAATCCATTCCTTCTGGTTCGCAAATCCAAACTAGTTACTCATGCTCAATCTCTTTAAATTTTTCTTCACACGGATAAATTCTAGAAGCCCTAATTTTCCAAGATGTAAAAGTGCTTATTTCTCCTTATACATAAAGTGAATAATGATATGCCTTGACCCTTTATTTATAGTTTCTCCCTTTTTAAGCATTAAGTGCTACTTCACCTACCACCATACTTTTAACATTTAATGCAGATTTTTCAAAAAAAATCTAATTTTAACGCTTTACCTCACGCACCCAAACCTGCACGGACAATCCTCCAACCTTCTGGCATGCAACCAATCCTTCTTTACAGGAGACTCTTGTACGTGCATCACCGGTGCCGAAGGCACTTCTTCTGTCCTGATTTTTTCTCTCACCTACCTCATGTTGCTAATGCACTTTTTTTTCCTTTGTACATGGGATTTTAAAGTAGCCTTATCTTGACACCAACCATCCTTTTCCATCTTTTCTTTTCATACTCCTCTTTCAATAGGGCCATTCAATCAGGATTTTCAACACAAACTTCCTTGGCATTTTACCCATGCTTTCCTTCAAATTACTCCACCCCACACTAAAATGATGTGCGGTCTTCTGCACACTAAAAAATCCTCAAAAAGTAATAAGGTTACCAACGCCCAAGGTGCAAAACAAAACAATAACGTGAAATGGAAAGTACAAGAAGGGAAATGCATAAAGGAAATTATAAATTAACTGGCAAAACTACCTTATTTACAAACACCAAGAAGACTTATTTATAGTAGGGCTTCAGCCTACTCCCATTGAAGTATCCAAAAAAATTCGTTCCATCCACCGCTAGTAACTGACATGCACTTGAATCAAGGATGTACGAGATTTTATAGGGACCTAACCAATGGACCTTCAATTTCCTAGGATGGCGTAGAAAATTAGAATCATACAGTAAGACCATCTGCCTAACCTCCAACTTCTTGTTCCTAATGTGGCGATCATTCCAAGATTTTTACTTTTCTTTCTCTATTTTTTGGCTCAACCTGACGAGTGATCGTATTTCATCTAGCTTCATCAATTCATCAATTCTCTCTTACACCACTTGCTCATCAGCCAACCCTCCTGCGTGCACTATTCGTAGAGAAGGTAACATGAACTCAACTGGTAGAATAGCTTTCACGCCAAACACCAATTGAAATGGTGTGGCTTTGTTCAGCCTTTTATAAGTTGTTTTGTAAGCCCATAATATGGCTGATAATTTGTCATCCCAATCTTGTCTTCCGACATCACAAATTTTGGTCAGGGTATGACTCAATATTTTGTTAAATGGTTTCATGGTTCCATTTGCTTGTGGGTGATAGGGTGTAGTCTTGTGATGAGCCACCACGATCTTTGCTAACAGGATCCTCACAGTCTCATTCAAGAAATGTATACCCCAATTTATGGTTAAACTTAAAGGACATCCATACCTTGTGATAATGTTCTCCAACAAAAATATTACTGTTGTGGCTACTGTGTCGTCTTTAGTTGGGGCTATCTCTGCCCACCTTGTCAAATAGTCCATGTAAGTGATTACATAGCATGAACCAATCCTACGTGCTACTTGTGTAATAGAGCCTACAAAGTCTATTTCCCATTTCTCAAAAGGTTCAGTGCTAGCCATAGGGCGCAAGGGAATTTCATCTCTTTTTCCTAGCTTACCAATGCACTGACAATGGTCACACACTTTACAATAGTCTTTGCAATCCTTATACAGAGTTTCCCACCACAATCATGCCATTAATATTTTATGCACGGTGGTGCCACTTGCATAATGCCCACCCACACCTCCTCCATGTGCTTCTTCTATGATGGCAAGGCACTCATGCTCTAGTACACACCTGCGTAAAACTTCATCACACCCTAACTTGTATAAGTCCCCAATGATCAACATGTAGGGCATGACGTGTGTGGCTAGTTGCTTCTTCTCTAATGCCTTCATCCCTTCCAGCACCACACCTTCCTTTAGAAATACTACAATCTCCTCCAAATCTGAGGGCACGTGTCACAACCTAAATAGTTATGCATCTGGCATTGTTTCTTAATTACTCTGCACATCCTCCCCTGAGTTGATTCTTGATAGATGATTAGGTCCACAATTACTCTTTCCAGGATTCACAACTACTGTGAACTCAAATGCTTGAAATAATAGCACCCACCGACATATGCGCTCTTGTAGAATGAGCTTGTTCACTAAGTACTTTAATGCCATGTGGTTGGTGTAAAATACAAAGGGTATTACCAACATATACTGTCTTAACTTGAAAAGTGTGTAGATCATTGACAATGCTTCAAGCTCAATCATAGTATAATTCTACTATGCTAGTGTCAACTTCCTGCTTACAAAACACAGGATGATCAACAATTCCTTCACCTGGCTGTGCAAGCACTGCTCCAATGGTGGTTCTTGAGGCATCTACATGGACATGGAAGGGCTTGTCCCAAGAGGGAAAATGTAATATAGGTGGGGTGATAAGCTTATCCTTTAATGTGTCAAATGCCTTATATTGTGCCTCTCCCCAATGAAAGGCACTTTTATGTCTAAGTAGCTCTTCTAAAGGTGTGACGATCTTGGCATACCCCTTGATGAATTTCCTATAATAACCTGTATGCCCAAGAAATCCGTGCACTATGCTTTGGCTGGTAGGCTCTCCTAACCCCACAATAACTAAAAACTTGGCAGGATCTCCTAGCAAGCCATCCTTACATATGATATGCCCCAATAACATCCCAAAGGGTGTAGCAAAGACACACTACTTAATGTTGAGGGATATCCTCAACTGCCGACACCTCTCAAACATCAACCTCAAATTATCACAATGGTCTTTTACTAGCCCATATACCATCCAATCATCCAGATAGACCTCAAGAAATTTATGGATGAAGTCTTGGGATGCTTGCACCACTGTGCGTGAGAAAACAACAGGTGCGTTCTTTAACCAAAAGGTCATAACCGTGTATATAAAACTTCCCCATTTAGTGGAAAAAGTTGTCTTCTCCTTGTCTTCCTTTACAATCCAGACTTGGTGGTACCCTGAAAATCCATCCGTAAAGGAATAGACTTCGTGCCCAATGACTCCCTCCAAAATTTCTTCAGTGAAGGGGGTTAGAAAAGGATCGATGACAAAAACTACGTTCAGCTCCCTATAATCCATACAGATCCTAACTTGCCCATCCTTCTTGATGCTAATTATCATCGGACTTATCCATTCTGATTCTTCCATAGCTTCAATGATCCCAAAAGTTATCATTTTTTCTATCTCTTCCTTTACCTTCACGTGTAAATTGGGATTCATCTAGTAGGGTCTTTTCCTAACTGGCCGCGCACCATCCTTCAGCTTTATCCTCATCTCCCCCAAAGAATGGAGGACGCCTTTGACACACAATAGATCAATGATCTTAGAGACTTACTTCTCCGACTAGTAATCTCCAATGATAGATTCCTTAGGTTCTTCTCCTGAGCCAATGTTAACCTTTTTTGTCTTTAAGGGCTCATGGTAGGCGCACACGTGATCATCAACACTATCCATTACCTTGCACTTCCCTACAAAATGGTTAACATCCAAGATTTTTGCTTCCTCCCCATCAATAACATATACCAACTTCCCCTTTTACTTTTCCAAACACGCACGCTCAAGTTGTATCTCTTCTACTTCTTTTTCCTTTTCTTCAAAGCGTGCCTACAAACCTGGTCCACCTAGCAACTCTAACAGCCTATCTTCTGTCATGACACTATCCCCCATGGTAAGGCACTTGACAGCCTGCAATGCCTTATCAACTGATGGCTTGGTACTTCAATACTCAAAGGTTTGAACGAGGTTAGCTGCTAGCTCTTGCCAATTCCTTGTCTGACGGTGTGTCTCTGGATATATGTACCATGCGTGCATGCAAGGGAGATACCAAGGTAGAAGAACCTAGTTTTAAGGGAAGAAGTGATTCATGGGAAGTACCTAGATCCTACCCATCAAAAGGAGATATATAAAGATACCATGGATGTCATTCAAATTTTACAAGGAGAAATCTAGTGTCTAAAGGAGTAGTCCAGGAGGGAGGAGCAAGGAAGGAGGGTCAAGGCACCAAGGGATGACCTGGATGAGGTCAAGGAAGTATGTAAAATGATAAGGCAAGAGAATATTATTCCCTTGCTAGAATCATGGTTAAGAGAGAAGGTACCACATGCCAGAGGAGAGCGTGAGAGGTAGACCTTGCATGTAAACCTTCCCCCTCACAGCCTTGACTATGATAAGGAGATCACATTGGATGTAGTCTTAGATGGATGGATCCTTAGTAATATCCTCATTGACACAGACAACTTCTCTAGTTGCTTAGCCATAACAGCAATTTGAGCCTCTAGGAACGGGCTAACACCAGTATCAACACTACCAACAGCCTCGACATGCAGAGCATCTTCCAATGCCTTACGCAGGTCTGTGAAATTTTTATGAGATAAGGCCATTCTAAAAGGTGTGATCAATCCTCCAACAAACCACTGAGCATGCTGTGAAGGGTGAATATCATATGATAACTTAGACAAGAGATTTTTAAAGCATGCATCATACTCCCACACACTCTCTTCCATTCCTTGTTGAATCTCCTCTAGGGCATTGATGTTGTTCTGTTTAAACTCAAGGATGTGGAATTCTGCCAAGAATGCATTCTTTAGAGTAGTATAATCCACCATCGTTTGATAAGGGTCATATTTCCTATACCAGTTATGCGTGCACCCTTGCAACATCGTTTTAAAATGACTAGCCTTCCACTTTGGGGTTGTGGTACCCTTTGCGCACCATAGTAGTTCACACTTGTGAACATGTTCTGCAGCATCCTCAATACCTCTGTAATAGGGAAAATGTAAAGACATTTAAAACAAGACTTGAGGGGGTGACTGGGGCTCGTGTCCTCCTGATTCAGAGCCTTGATTTCCTATGGTGTTTCCTCTACCGTCTAACCCACCAGACCCACCAGGTCCTGTACCTCCTAACCCACTAGATCCACCAGGTCCACCAAGTCTTGTTCCTCCTGACCCCCCAAATCTACCAGATCCTGTAGTGGTCATGCCAAGGGTCCCCAGAGTTCCACTGAATTACACGTCGATGGTCTATGGTAATGCCCCACTACTAATAGTATACCCCGTACCACTCCTAGATGCGAGATTGAAATCTTGTATGTCTATACCTTGCCTAAAAATTCCTCCAAACACTAGAATGGTGTTTATAGCCATAGGAGGCCCAAACGAGAAATTATATCTCCTGGGTGGTGTAGATCGATCACTTCCAATATAACCAACTAGACTAACAATATTTTCCCCCTGATCTGGAAAACCAAGCACCAGGTTTTGGTCACTAGGTGGGCTCAGATGCATGCAAATAGTTCTTCTTTCTCTACGTGATGAACTCTCATCATAAGTTGAAGGGGTCTCTCTTACGCACTTGCCAAGATGGGGTTACACAGACTGCTCAGGTTCCACATCCAATGAGTGAACCTCAAATCCTTCCCGTAATGTATGCCGCCATATATCCATCACACTTGTGACCTCGTGTTGTCTAACAATCTCCCTTTCATGTGCTTCACTATACTTGAGTCATCTCTCCTCCCTTTCTTTCTCCGTCACAACATCTACCATTCTCCTCCAACCTAGTTTTCTCACCCAACACTCAGAACGGTTTAGCTGTTCATTGGAACTACCTCTAAACTCATGGTAACCATCAAGATCTTCATTTCTAGAGGGATAACATGTAGAAATGATCCTCTGGGCTCCCGCAGAAACTCAATCTCAGCAACCTCCAAACAAGAATATGTGGAAATGGCATACTCCAGAGTGTAGCTAGCCAGTACCCCTTTCCACTAATGATCCATAACACGAGTCCATGTCAGATCTCCATTGTACAACCTCTGGTATTCTTCTTGGGTCCACACACATGATCTATAATACCAGCTTGATCTAGATGCATATGCTGAGAGCCATTTATATAGTTCTACTGGGAAGCAGCAGAAAAAAGTTTCATACAAATCATGGTAGAGGTTCTCTTCTACCCATCTACATGCATCAAACTTAGGTCGAGTGCTGAATCTATGAGAAAACTCATCTTTTGTGCTCTTGAACCATGATTCGACACTTTCCAAATTTAACCGCTCTGTCATTAATCACTACACAGATCATGATGTATGCCATTTCTCACTACAACTTTGAAAAGAGGTCCCGGAAACAGAACCAAGATGTAGTAATTTTTACACAGATCATGATGTATGCCATTTCTCACTACAACTTTGAAAAGAGGTCCCGGAAACAGAACCAAGATGTAGTAATTTTTACCCCTATCACAAAAGAAAGGAACCCCATGTGCACAGACCTATCATCCAGTGGATGCTAGGTGCTCACCCGAGGAATGCACAGGTGCTGAGTCTCTCTTTTATGTGAGTTTAGTGGGAAACATCATCCATGATTCGTGTTTAAGAGATTTGAAAGGGAGTAAGACATGCAAGCACCATAGAGATCAAAACGGCTTCTAGATCCTTGATGTTTCACCTGATTCTTAGATGTTTCTTTGAAATATTGATGAAATAGATAGGGTAATGGGCGTAGGAGGAATACCTGTTTAAATGATAGTTGTTGGGTTGTTGCGTGAGTATAAATTTTGAATCCACAGTTGATTGTGAGAGCTTCTTTTTGGCTAGGAGGAACTACCTATAATGGAAAGCAAGACCACTAGAAAGAGTTAAATACTATGTGTAGTGAACTGCCTAGTGTGTGCTAGATTCGGGAAGTGTGGTACTTCCTAGACGGTTGTTAGTCCACTGTTTAAAACAATTTAATGTGGGTAATAAAGTAAATCCTATCGTAATTGAAATGATTTGGGTATCTCATCCAAAATACAATAAGAAAGATCTAATCTAATAGGCTAAGTTAAAATAAGATCCGAATGTCAAATAACTAGTTTTGGGTCTCTCCAGGTTTGATAGAGATCTCATGCAGATCATAGGTGAATAAGGGTGATATGGGAATAGGTGGATAAGTCACTGTTCCGGGTGTATTGGTGTATATAGAGACTGATTCTGGTTAAGGGTGACCGACACCAGTTGGGGAAAACCGGTGCCAGTTACTGTGGAATACTGGGAATACCAAAGAATGGGGTCTGGATCTCCCTTATGATTTTACAAGGAATTGATTGGTTGGAAAGAGGTATTAGGTTGTTTGGGTGGGGTTTAGTGAGGTTTTAATGGGTATATGGAGGGGTGAGTATTAAAGGAGGTCAGTGGGTGGCTAGGGAAATAAAGAATGACAATACAATGATGGAATAAATGAACCAGAGGAGTAAACTATTCCACTTACTTGAAATCTGGTCCTAGGTTCTTGTGAGTGATGAATGAAGGTGCTGGTAAGGGGTTGAATGCTATTAAGGATCACCAAATGCTAGAAATATTTTTCATGGGATGCATGCACATTCCTTTTGCTTGGTTAGCTCAAATCAGTGTTGGAGTGAGTGCTAGATGGTTGTGCAAGAGAAAATGCTTGATCTCCTTCTTTGCATGCATGTTCTCGCGGAAACTTGTTCTAAAAAGATATGATATCTCTCAGGAATGTGCCAATGTTTTCCAACCTCAAAAATAAGGTTGTTTTGGGAGTTAAAAGGTGATTGATGGTGGTTCTGGCTTAACCAGCGACAGTTAGGGGTAACCGGTGTCGGTCAAGGTTGGATTTCCTAGGTTTTACTAAACTAGGGAGATCCTCTTGATTTTCTGGGATCTCGTGTCGTTAACTGGTGGATTAGACTAGAATATTCTTGTAAGAGTGCAAGAATGTGGTTAGAGGGAATGTAGGCATTGATTTTTAGGGTTTGGGTAAGTCTTAGTTAGTTATAACAACTTACTAATAATAGGTCTTAGGGTGAGTTGGCTTGATTAGGTGTCTAGGTGAGATGTATGTGGACATTATCCTAATTAAGATATTTAAATAATAAATATGGTGAGGATAATGAATTAATTTAATTAAATTAATTAAACTAATATTAGTGGAGTGAAGGGGGCCATGGCTAGGTTAATGTGATGAAGGGTTTTTATTTGTAGAGGGAGCAAAGGGGAGTGTGACCTAATTTTAGTGTCTACACTTGCAGTCATTCCAGATAAAAAGTGCTTAATAGATGATCTAACTTATACCAAAATAGAAAGAAGTTGTACAATCATCCATACTTAGTCATAAACATAAATGAAAGAGAACAATGAGAAAGATGTATGCATTAGAATCATCAATGTTCATATTTATGTAAGTTGGTAACCTCATTACATTCATGGAGCCATTACAGAATGTCATAGAGAAGTAGACCGAAGCCATACATTATAACAAGATCCATGTAGCTAGGCTCTTAGAAGAAATTTATCACCCCATACCCTTGATACATCCTTTCCTACGCACAATTACCCAACTAACCGAGTTCTTGCAATATTTCTGCAGAGCTTCGCCCTCTCTTTATCTCTCTATATATTACTTCTGTAGGCGCTTGTATATATAGCCTTTTTGGACTGCGAACTCATCCTCTAATGCCCTCAGATCTGATGCTAAGTGTCTGAATGTGGTCCTCTATGCGAGCATGATATTCTAGGCCCGAGCTTTCCAATTTTTACCATGATGTGTTTCTAAAATATTCTACCACAAACATGCCTTCCTAGGCCAACCTATCACCAGGATGGCACCTTATCCATTCTGCATGCACAGTCAGGTCATGCTTTTCATGTGTTCTACCCAAAATGCCCAGTATGGCTAAGTCCTGAACCTTGGGTCTGTCCACGCGCATGCCATGTGTTTCTTTAAACCCTTCCTTAAACCCTGCCCTACGCACTTTATCCTTACGCGCCTTTCTTCAACTAGGCCTTGCACGCCTATGTGCCTTTTGTACTTAGCCAATATTTTAGGGGCCCAACCATTCCTCTTGTCTCAAAAATTCATCTTCTAGGAGCACTCTCCATAGTTGGAGCTTGAATTGTCCATACAAGTTTCAAGGCTTGTGACATATTTTTGCTTAGCTTCAAAGAATTTTTGGATAATTTTATTGGTATCAAGTTACTTGTTATACCTCTAAGATAGTTTGAACATTTCAGAGGTCCATTTGATATTGGTGAAGCATCTCATTGTTCTTGTGTGGACTATAGGTTCCTTGCAAGCTTGGGTTGGAAAAATGGATTGTGAATGTTTGAAATGGTGATGTGCTTTGAGCACTGAGAAAATGTTTACAATGCCTAAGTATTTTCCTAAAATGAGTTAAAAGGTTTTCCTAGAAACAAATGTTAAGTTATATTGACATGTATACACATTTATGACTTGAATGACATTTTGCACTATATTTTCTTGGTTATTGGAGAAATTGGAGGAGATTCATATCAAATGAATGCATGGAAAATTTGTGGGACACTTCCACATGACAATAAAAACTTGAATTTTCAAATTCCATCCAAAATTGACTGAGAATTGTTTTTTAAAGGGTCTTAGGCTAGCACAGTTTAGAAAACTTTGATTCTAGGGTCTGAAAGTGGAATTTGTTTGAATTTCAAATTTTATCCAATGAAAAATCATGAAAATGTAAAGATATCTCTTTATAGAGCATGAGAATGTTTTACAAAACATAATTTTGTTATTTTAATCACGGTTTCAAAGAGAAATTGTTGACAATTTTACTGTAGAAGAACTTATAGACCCTGTCGAGAGCTAGAAACATGTTTGTGGTGAAATTATTTGATTTGAACATTCTATGTCTTGATGAAAATGTATTAAATAGTGTGGAAGAATTCAGCTAACACATGTAAGTGATTGTTTTGATTTGCAAATGCACAGACACATGAAAGTGAATGCAAATCTTCTTGGTGATTGTCTCAGTTGAGTAATCAAATAAATATTTTCTTCAATAAAAGATTCAAACCGTGGAACATGACCCTCTTGGCATCAATTGAAGACAAATGGAGTGTATTTAATCTTCTAAGAGTCTATCAGTGTTGTAAAAAATGAATGACATAGCCTTAAAAGAAAAATTTGGCTAAGTTACGAAGTGTCTTATCTACTTGTGAAGTTGAAGAGTTATGAAACTCTCTAGTTTAAGGTATCTAAGTTCATGGAGAAGCTAAAGGGCCATAGGTAGTTACATACTTGAAAATACATCCTCCCTGACTCGAATCTAGAAGGTGAAGGGTTGATCAATGGTTAAAGACAAATGATTAAGTTCAAATAACTTATAACACCAAAAGATGGAATATGAAAAGTCTATGTTCTCTAAATGAGAGAACTCAAACCAATGTTTGTGAGTTTAGTGAAAATACATGGAATTGAAAAGGTATTGAATATTTTTTTATTGTAGCTTTGAAGAAAAATAAAAGAAAACAATTAGAAAAGTAAATTGAAGTGGATATAGGAGTCTAAGAAATAAAATATAATTAAACAAAGTGTTTTGTTTGAGAGATGTAAATGTGCTAAAGGAATGTTGATAAGAACAGAGTATAGGGCAATGTAAAAAGTAGCTAAGATGGTAATTGAAGCTTGCTAAGTTGAGGGTGAAAAAGCACTCTATGTGTGTGCAACAGTAGAGTGGATATGCCAGTGTATGTTGCATATATGATTGTGAGAAACATGAGTTTGAGTGAAATATAGGTGTAGTAGGATAATACTAATAATTGGAGCTCTGATCTTAAGTGAATAAGATGTAGTAAGGGTAGAAAAGGAGTATTGATGCTTGTCGAAGATTGTGAAACTGAGATAGTGCTAGGTGTGAAAATAGAGACATATGAGTAAGTGAAGATGATTAATATGTGTGTGATGTGTGAAGAAGTATAGGCATATACTGTGAATAATTAAAGACAAAAGTGCAAAATGTTCTGATTTATAAAGAATTATTGAAGACTGCAACCAAAGAGTAAGTTTTCAAAGTTGAAATCAGGTGCATACGAAGGTGTTTTGAGACTGAGGTGTTGAATGCATATAGATGTTGAATGCTGAACCTTCTTGAAAAGGGAATATAATTTTGTGAGATTAAATTTTGGTTGAGTTGAGTAATGAAAAACAAAGTATGATCAGGGGTTTGAATTTATTAGTTAACATGAGGCATAAATTACTTCAAGAGATAGAGAGAAAGGGTGTATGAAGCAAGTTAAAGGTTTAAGGAAGGCCAAGTATTTGTGTATAAAAAGAACCTTCTATGAAAGATACTAAATATAATTAGATAATTGGGGGAATTAGGAGTAGAACAAGAGAACTAAGTTAATTTAGAGGTCATTATTAGTTGTGTGAAACAACGGTCTAATTGTGACAAAAAATGTTGAACAAGTCTAAGTAGTAGCTTAGCGTTTGGGGAGTTGCAGGTTCCATGTGAGTTGAAGATCACTAAAGATTAGTTGTAGTTGGTTAAATTATAAGGGGTTGAAGCCTCCTTGTATGTTGAAGCTTACTAAAGGTCAGTTGTAGATAAATAAAATTTTGGGATTTGAAGCTTCCATACTGTGTAGAAGCTTGGTCAAACTCTTTAGTTGCAACTCTAGGTTGAGTTGAAGCTCAACCATGAAATCATGTAACAATTAAAGGATATTTCTTTCCTAAGAAGAGTTCTTGGTTTTAGTGGGGTTTTTCCTGGTTTGGGTTTCCCACATTAAAATTGGTGTCTCTGTGTGTACTCTCTTTTTAATTTGTTTTGTATGGTTTTTTTGTTCATCATAGCTAATTTGAGAAAGTAAATTTGAGAAGACACCAATTCAGCCCCCTCTCAGTGTCCTAGTTTCCAACAGGGTGCATCCCAAGCGAAGAAGAATGTTTAATGTAGGTAATGTCATCAACATCATGTATGGGAAGAGTATCACAAGGAGTAGTAACATGAGGTGTGGAATCTATTTTAGCGGTATCTATGGAAGAAGGTATAACAAGGGCCTGGGTAGAAAGAACTATATGCATATTATGTAAGAAAAGATGGCCTAGAAGGACAATATAAGGGAAATCATGAAGCATAACATGATATAGAACATCATGAGTACAAGATCCTATAGCAATGGGAAGATAAATTGTTCCCAAGACTTTCTTAGGGGTGTTATCAAAGCCACAAATATATAGGGTCAATGGAGTCAGATCAACTAAAAAAATGCCTATTTGATGGAGAAAGGAAAGATTGCATATATTAAGACTAGAGCCAGGATCAACAAGGACACACTTAACAAGAACATTATGAATTTGAATCTAAACATAGAATGGGGAATAATTTTCATCAATTATATGATTAGCCATATCAAAATTTTGCACAAGCATCCCAATTAAACAAATAAATGTGTATGGAAAGTGATGTTGATAAAAAAGAAACAGTCAACCATATCTCTAAATGTAATTTAAATTTTGTAAAATAAAAAAGGCTATAAATTCTTAGGAAGCTAAATGAGGATGAATGGTTTGTATCTGATTTTTGTATCTTTTGAAACATTGTACTATGACCTATAGAACAAGTTTCATGCTTTCAGCCTAAAACTAGGGCAGAACATAACTTTTTTTTTCACCATTGAAAACTTATGAAATTTTATGAGCACCTCTACCCAGGGAACATCTAGTGGTGTACCATGTTTTGAGACCCATATTGCATGTGGGAAAAAGATATGGTCGATATGACAGTCTGACTGTGATAGTGCACAATTTGAGACGGAAATTGAGTGCATGGTGATTGAAATGATGGAGTTAAGCCACAAAACTCCATATACTCTATGATTTTGACATGATAGAAGTGGATCTATGATCCTCTAGGTGAGATCATGCTCTCAAATGTTTATTGTTATAGCTCAGGGGTAGAAAAGGCCTAATTGTAGGAATAATTTACAAAAGAAGTATAAAATTCATCAAACGAACATGGTACACCATTTTGGATTATTGAAGTACACCATAAAGGGTCCTTAATGTGTAATTTTATTATATAGTTTCTTAATGGGAATTAGAGGTATAAGAGTGCTTGCATGCTTAAAGGGATAGTAGCCAATCAGGCCTCAAAGAGAGAAAGAAGATGCAAGAGAAGAATGGTTTTGTGGGATGAGTTTAGGCATCTTGTTTTAAGTGAGAGGAGATATACTAAGATTCTTAGAGGTGACTCAGGGTCTATATCAAGGTTTCAGCACCTTGGTCCTAGTGACCTAAGTGGAGAAGAAGTCAAATAGGAGCATTCCATGGTAAAGTGGGTCCAGGGGATGACCTATCTAGGTTTAGAAAAGAATGAGGATATATATATATATATATATATATATATATATATATATATATATATATATATCAGCTTGAATATGGTGTTCCATGTATTGAGAATCTTCAAGGTATTTTTATAAGCCTATATACATAGTTGGACCAAGTAATATGGTCTTAAGGGATATGTAAAGACAATTGGAGAAAAATGTTCAGAAAAGTGGAGGCATTGAGCATTGTAAATGCATTTGAATGAGTGAATTAGTATTAGTGAAGTGTGTGTAGGAAGAGTTAAGTGCTAAGATAGAGAAAGAACAAAGTTTATTGGAGTGAGCCAAGAGCAAAATTGAAGGAAAAGGAAAAAACAGTAAGGAATGAGATTCTTGAATTCATAGATAGTAATGATCTAAAAGGGATAAGGCAACAAAAAATGAACATGAATAGTGGGTCATAGAGTGCTTGAAGGATTATAATTACTCACTAGGTTCATATTTACAAACAAGCCAAGTTTTTATAATGAATAAAATGTTTAGTTTTGATTTATTATTAAAGACATGATGAGTTTTTATTGATCATCTGCACAAGCTCTAGATTTAGGGTTTAAGGTTTAGGGCTCAGGAATCAAGGTTTAGGGTTTAGGGTTTAGGGTTTAGGATTTAGCATTTAGGGTTAAGGGTTAAGGGTTAAGGGTTAAGGATTTAGTGTTCAGGGTTTATGGTTTATTATTTTGGTTTTAGGGTTTATAGTTTAGGGTTTAGGGCTCATGATTAAGGGTTGAGGGTTTAAGGTTTAGGTCACGAAGTTCATGTTTTAGGGTTTAGTGATTAAGACTCAGGGTTTAGGGTTTAAGGTTTAGGGTTTAGGAATTTGGGTTTAGGACTCAGGGTATAGGGTTTAGGATTTAGTGTTTAGGGTTTAGGGTTTAGGGTTTATGGTTTGGTGTCAGGGTTTATGGTTTAGGATTTAGTTTTAGGGTTTAGGGTTTAGAATTTAGGGATCATGGTATGTGGTTTAGGTTTTAACATCTAGGGCTTAGGGATCAGAGTTTAGGGCTTAAGGTTCAGGGTTCAGGGGTTAGGGCTCATGAGTAAGGGATGAATAATTAAGGTTTAGGGTTTATGGTTTAGGATTTAGGGATCATGGTTTAGGGTTTGGGGTGTAGGGTTAAGGGCTCAATGTTTAGGGTTTATGGTTAATGTTTAGGGCCTATGGTTTAGGGTTTAAGGATTTTATTTTAGAATTTAAATGCTAAAAGATTTAAATGGTGAAATCCTAAACATTACCTATGTACTGACCAAATTTTACTATAAAAAACTATCTTCTAAACCGTGACAGATGGAGCTATGAGACTAGTTCCATAAGGTGGAGAGTGACCCTATCATCTTATATTTACTAAAATAAATTTAAAGTATAAGTTTTTCATTTATTATTATTTCTTATACTTAAACATTTTTTTTGTTTATAGAAGCATGTCAAAACAACATATCATGCGTATACTATCAGGAATGCATACATGTTATAACACATATGCGTTATACTGTGTACGTGTTATGTTTGTTTAATTTTCCAAGCCATGCCTCAAGGCTTGGGGATCCGGTTTGGATCCCCAAACCTAAGGCATGGACCTACAAAAACATAGCAAACAACGCTTTTTTTACAGGAAAATGCAAAAATATCTATTCCGCCATCATAAATCGACATAAAACGATTGATTCATTTAAAACAAATTATACCACGATGTAGAACATAGTTTCTACTTTCTAAAAATATATTTTTTCAAATTTTCTAACAAATATAAGGTTTCCATATTATTTATTTTCTAACAGTGCCTTTTTATAGCTATTTTTTGAAGTTTAAACATGTCTATATTTTTTATATATCTTGTTTTTGGCTAATTGAAATTGAAAAAAAATTATACTAGTCCAAACTAGGCATAATTCTATACACATTAAAAAAATTGAAATTTTCGATATTTTTTGAGGTAGATACGGGTGGGGGGAGGGCACGGTCGGAGCTCTGTTATGTTTCTATACTAGAAAAATACTAAAAAATACTCACTAAGAAAATCTAAACAAAAATTTAGCCCAAAGTAGATGCTCCTAGCTACCTTTCTACCAAAGTGTTTTCAAAAATACTAAATGGTGAAAAAAAAATGGGGGGTACGAATGTCACTATGTTACGTTTTTTAACAAAAAAGAAGCACCTGTTGGTATTTTAGTTATTTGACCCACTTAAACTTATCCATTTTCAGTAAAATTTAGTAGCTTAGAAACTAGACTCAAAATTCTAGAATTCATATTCATACAACATTTTCCAGGTTTGAGTGTAACTATTTAAAAAAACTCATACAAGTTGAATTTTTTATTTTTCAGAAAAAATGTGTCCACTTAAGAACCCCTTTTGGCCCCCCAACTTGGTGCACTTACCCGACAGACAATGGATGACCGTCCAACCTTGGTTGGATGGCCGTTCATTGCCTGCCATCTAGCCTAGGTTGGATGGTAGACAATGGATGGCCATCCAACCCAAGTTGGACGACCAACCGCTCTTTGTTGGCCACCTGTATTAAATGGGCATCCATTTTAGTTGGATGGTCTTCCAGCGAGACGACCATCACCCGTGCATTAGATGGAATCCATTGTTCATCCATCCAACCCCCCAGGCTATTTATTATACCTCGACTAATATTTGCATATTTTGATTAGAAATGTTGTCAAAATACATGCATAAGTTCATTTTTAACTATAAACAATAGGCGAACTGACCCATACAAATGACTTGTCGACCAAAATTCTAGGTGAACTGGGTGGCAACTGACTACTGAAAATTAGCCATTTCCAATTTCCCAAATCCCTAATATTCATGTGTTTACAAAAATTCACCACTAAAATTTTCCCATGGTAGACCAAAATTAACCTAAACATTGTTGAAGAATAAATGTGCAATTTCCTTCCCTATTATCTACTTTTTGTAGCGCACTAAAATACACATTTTTCTAAATCTATCCACAACCACATAAAAAATTCCATAGAAATACTTTCCCATGGCTTACTTGGTATGAGAAGTGGGGTATACAAACCCAACTTCATGTTATTAGGATTTCTTTTAGCACAAAGTGTAAAACCTTAAAAATGTTTAGATACGTCTTCATACATCTGACACTAGTAACAATATATTTGCAATTGTGAAACTATTTTACAAACACTAAAATTACCAGAAAGAAGTGTTGATGAAATTTTTTACCTCAGGGTTTTCGGTTTGATACTTTAAAGCAGTAAAATTTGTTAGGAAATTAATATTAATGTTTACATTATATTTGTATTCATTAAATACAAATGTTAGTAGTTATATTAACAATAATATATTGGTTGGAGTTATTTTAACAACTCATATGATTTTAGTTGTATATTGTTAAGTGAGTAACAATCAAAACTAAATAGGAGATATTATGGGATTGAGTGGCTCCATAATAATAGGAAATCCTCTCCTATATATGTGTAATGGTGTTCAATTGAATATACAGAAGAAATATTCTATTGTGTGGTAATTTAGTTTGTTATTTTCATGAACATCTGAACTAAGCTCAAGATTTGGTATCAGAGTGAATATTAGAGAGGGTCTGTGTGAAGTTCATGGAGAAGTAATCCAAAGCTGAGAACAGAGAAAATATTTCCTTCTTCATTTGAACAATGATGTTTTGCTGATTGTTAAGGGGCAATCTCAGCTATTTGATTTCCCATATTGATGATAGTCCAGATTTATAGTAAGCGGCCATTGGATTTATTGTATGTTTTATGTGTATTTAGTAATAGTGTGTTAGATTGGATGAGGTAAAAGGAAAAAACAAAATATTTTCTTAAAATTCTTTTGGCAATATCAATCTTCGGTCTACCAATTGAAAGATGAGTGTACCCTTAATTTTCTTGGCTTGTTCTTCAGTGACATAGTGTTGACAAATATTAAAAGATCAACGACAGCTTCCATAAACCTAGCTATACTCAGATTTGAATGGCCTATGTATTTCACCCTAAAAATCGAGGAAAGTGATCAGTTACAGAGGTCATTTTGTGGTTTATTTACTAGACGTGTGTATAGATCTCTTTCAGTTTTGTCCCCTGAGATTTCCCTCTCTATAGATATGCAAGCCATTTCATACATCAGCTAAATTACAGTTTTGAGGATCGACTTGCTAGATATTTTGGATTCTGATTTGGAAACAAAGTGTTTGAGAGTGGCAGATGTCTATGTATTATGCGTTGGTGTCTCACCGTTTTCTTAGATCATTTCTTTGAAGTGTTGACAAAACATATAGGGTAACGAGCGTAGGAGGAATACCTATTCAAATGTCGGTTGATGGGTTGTTGCACGTGTATGACTTCCAAATCCACAGCTGATCATGATAGCTTCCTTTTGGCTAGGAGGAACTACTTGTAATGAAAACAAGACCACCAGAAGGTATTAAACAATATAGGCAGTGAACTGCCTAGTGTATGCTAGATCCGGGAAGTATGATACTTCCTAGATGACTATCAGTCCACTATTTTAAAAAATTTAATGCTGTAAACAAAGTAAATCCTATTGTTGTTTTAAAATGATTTAGGTATCTCACTTAAAAGCAAAATAAGAAATAGATCTAATCTAATAGACTAAGCTAGAATAGAATCCAAAGGTCAAGTGATTGGTTATGGGTCTTTGCGGGTCTGATAAAGGTCTCGGGTAGATCATAGGTGAGTGAGGGTAAGATGAAATTAGGTGGGTAGGTCTCTGTTCTAGGATGTGTGGGAAAATATAGAGACCGGTGTTGGTTTGAGGTGATCGACGATGGTTAGGTATAACCGGTGTCAGTTACTGTGAGATCTGCAAATGTCACAGAACAAGCTTTTGGTCTCCTTTGTGATTGCACAAAGGACTTTGGTTGGTCGAGATGAGGTATTGGGTGATTGGAGTAGGATTTGGTGAGGTTTTAATGGGTATATGGAGGTGAAAATATCAGAAAAGGTCAGTAGGGGGAAAGATAAACACTGGATGATAAAAAGATGATGAAATGAAATAAACCAGGAAAGTATGATGTTATACTTACTTGGATTCCATTCCTGAATGCCTGTGTGTGAGGGATGGAGGTGCTGATGATGGGTTTGAAGGTTACAAGTGATCACCAACTGAAGAAAAGCTTCTGCATGGGCTGCATGTACACTTCTCTTTACTTGGATAGATTAGATCATGGTTGGGATGGTTGTGCAGAGGAAGATGCTCAATCTCCTTCCTTGCATGCAAGTTTTCACTGGAATTTGCTCTCTGAAGATGCGTTATCTCTCTGAGATGTGTTCTTTCTCATCAAACTTATCCCAATGTTTTGCCAAAAAATTTTCAACCTTTGAGAATAAGGTAGTTTGGGGGTTAAAAGGGGTAACCAACGGCGGTCCGGCTTAACCGGTGACAGTTAGGGGTAGCCGACATCGGTCAAGGTATGATTTCCTAGGTTTACTAAACTAGGGAGATCCACCTGATTTCCTTGGATCTTGTGTTGTTATCTCGTGGATTAGACTTAGAGCCTCTTATGAGCATGTGGGAATGTGGTTAGAGGGAATATATGCATTGATTTTTAGGGTTTGGGTAAGTCTTAGTTAGTTATAACAACTCGCTAAGAATAGTTCTTAGGTTGAGTTGGCTCGGTGAGGTGTCTAGGTGAACTATATGTGTGGATATTATTTAGATAAAATATTCAAATAATAAATATAGTGAGGATAATGCATTAATTTAATTAAATTAATTAAATTAATATTAGTGGGGTGAAGGGGGGTCATGGCTAGGTAAATGTAATAAAGGGTGCTTATTGGTCGAGGTACAAAAGGGGAGTTTGACCTGATTTTAGTGTCTACATTTTCCCCCTTTTTGTTGTGTAGCTTGTATTGGTAAGCAATGCTAACAAAAATAAGATGTGGTTGCTCCATGTGTGGGTGAAGGTGATCCCCCTCAAACTAGGAACTAACGAGGCAACAGGATAAAGTGGTAATTGGTTTGATAACAGGTAAATGTGAGGAAAAGGCAAGTGGGTATAGGGGAGAAGGGTGAAAGGTCTACTTGGGAAATCTAGGTAATTGGTCAAGGTCAAAGGTAGCAATAGTCAAACGCACACACATGTATAAACTGTAGCATGCTACCAGGTTGAAGAGCAGGAAAACTCTACATCGTCTAAGGTCAATGGGTTTATCTGAACAAAGTTGAAGTGAATTCGATATCCAAGGTATAGGATATGGTCAAGAAACACAATGTAGATTAGGTGCAAGAATGTTTAGGTATGTTTCGGTACATCATAGGTAGGGTCAGGATAAATGATCATGACAATAGGCTAGGTAAGGTCATTAGGTCAATCAACACATGTAACAATGCCGCAAGGTATAGCGAACACATGAGGTAAAAGGTCACTAGTGATGGTCTAGGTCCAAATATCTAAGTCATGACATGGGTAAAACCAAGGTAGGGGTAAAAGAATAAGAAGTCCCCAAAGGAGGATAAATGGAGGTAGGAAGTGACGAGGTCAGGAAAGGTAAGGTAAGGTAATAGGGTGGGTAAAGGTTGGATGGCGTAAAGGAGCAAGGTAAAGGGTGGGGTAAAATGGCAAAGTAAGGGCAATGTGTAGGTGAGGGTGACTGATGGTGGTCATGGATAATCGACGTCGGTATAGGAAAATTGGCGACGGTTAGGTGGACACGCGATTGATGTCGGTCGATGGTAACTGACGTAGGTTCGGTTGTGTGGGTTATAAAAGCAAAAAATCCATGTGTTTATTATTCATTTGTTATTTGTGAAGTGAAGAAATGAAAAAAAAGAGAGAAAAGAGAGAAAAGTGTCTGGAGGAAACGGGACAGTGAGCTGGTAGTCTGATTAGATGAGGGTGGGGTTGGTGAGTAATGGGTCCACGGGATCACGGTGAGAGAGTTGATTGGTCGGAGGTTGCGAGTAGGTATTCGAGGATGGCAGAGGCAAGAGAGGGATCAGACAGACCGCTGGCACAACATACAGATGTGCCACTGAGACGGCGGTAGCGTGATGAGGTAAGTGCGCTCAACGCTACATTGTTGATTAAATAGATTAGAAGAGTTGGTAGTTGTTATTTGTTAGGGTTTTGTGGGTGTTTTGTTTTATTATGGGATTGTAAAAGTTAAATTTGGGTATGGGGGGAATAACGGGTGAAAAAAAGAGGGGGGGAGGGTAGTAAATTGAATAGGTGGGGTGGGTAGGGGTCTAAGGGGTGTTTAGGTCAGTGTATGTGGTGTAAAAGGGGCAATGGGGAGGTTTATAGAAAAGGGGAGTTTGGGAATTCATGGATTCTTTCGTGGTAGTGACCGGCATCAGTCAATCTTGGCTGACATCGGTTGGGTAGAACCGGCATTGGTCACCAAATAGGTGACTGATGCCGGTTTAATGATGACCAGAGTCGGTTAGGATGAGCCAGCACCGGTCAGATTTTTAGGCACAAGGGTCCAAAAGGGATGTGAGCTAGGTAATTGAGATGGGTAGGGTAAAAATAGGGTGGAGGGTGATGATAATTGGTGAATATGGTCATGATTAATGTCATGTTTGGATTGGATGCAGGGGAGAGCGTAGTTATACATGTAGGACAGGGTTCTGCCACTTATGGTGACATTGCGTGGCTTAGTGACCCCTTTGGAGCTGTAGCATGTGGAGAAAGAGGGCTTGAGTGGGATTCAGTGCTATCGACATGCTTTTCAGTAGCCCAACTTGATGGCTGCACTCATCGATAGATGGGACTCCGTGACCAACACATTCCACCTTCTGACGGGTGAGATGACTATCACCCTGGAAGATGTGTTCCGAATTTTGCAGTTACCCATATTGGGGGCCCATGTTTACTCTATCTCCTCCAAGGCCTCAGAGGAGATGATTGGGATATTTTTTGGTGAGGGGGCGGCGGAGCTAAGATTCCATAGCACCAGTTTGAGCTATGGTGAGATGTACCTTACCTATCCATGGATGAGACAAGGCTAGTGGTTCTATTGATGGAGGCAGTGTGCTGCTATGAGCTACCAGATGCAGAGGGTGGATGCTTTCCCTGATCACTAATGGGGGTACTCCATGATATTATGGTGTATGAGATGTGCTTTTCCTGGGCACCAACATTCTTGGTGCAGCTATACCGAGAGCTGTGGGCATATGGGCGGTTGCACATAGGTTTAGCCTGTGTTGTACATTTATACTGCACTGTTGGGCTTACGAGCACATAGTCTATGTTTGACCTATAGGTATGCCCCGAGTATATGTATTTCTTGCGAGATGTGTGTGGGTAGGATATAGGAGATGGGTTCTGGTTTTAGGAGAGTGGAGATCGGATAGGTCGACATATGATGTGGCCCATTTTTGGCAGTTTTTGGAGGGGTTGTACAGATTGGACAATATTTGGAGGCCATATGTGGGATTCCCCTCATATAGGACACATGAATGAGGAGCTAGCTGAGCTCTAGCTAGAGAGGTGGATACCGGGTCGCTGTGCTGGGGAGGATGAGATGATCCTGGTAGAAAGGGTCTGACGGTAGTTCATGATTGTACAAGATATCCCTCCATCCTTCCCAAAGTATCAGAGAGCTGACATGGAGAGGCCTCTACCTCTTCCATAGCCTATAGTTCCTACAAGGGAGGAGGAGGAGCCAGTGGATTTGCGGATTGATGATGTCGGGTGCACAGAAAGGTATAGGTAGTGGTGGGCATCTCAGTTATGAGCCATACCACCTAGACTGGGGCAGCCATGACTTAACTACCATTTAGTGTAGAGAGACCACTACAGGTGTAGGTAGAGATGATCACCCAGATAGGTATACTGTAGACACAGATGGAGGGGTCAGAGGTAGAGGTAGCAGAGCTACGAGTACAAGTGACTAGTCTGCAGGCCTAGATGGCAGAGGGAGAGGGTGGAGGAGATGGAGAAAGAGATGGTCAGGTGGTATCCTTATTGGCTAAGGTACCAGGTTTACAGGGCCAGTTGGCCACAACCTAGGCACAAATTGGGGCCTTACAGGCCCAGATACAGGCACAGGGGCAGGCGGCAGCACCATAGGCACATGGATCTTGTCCTAGTTCACAGGTTGGCGTAGGGCAGGTCGCTGCAGGGTAGGTACAGGGGTCGAGACCTATGGGACCACCACAGACCATGCCTATATCTAGGTTATGGGATGCCCTAGGTGAGGTGAGATATTATAAGGATCAGCTCATGGTAGCTGGGATATACTTCCTATCCTATGGAGAGTATAGAGCACAACAGGCATCCAATGAGAGGATGAGATCCCACACACATAGTGTGGAGAGCACAGGAGGTCAATGAGCTCCGAGGCCTAATCAGGGAGACGCCACCAGTGCACGGTGACCGGAGCTAGGTGATGTTCTAGTAGGGACATAGGAGGCCAAGGGTGCAAGTGACACAGAGATGGAGGACATTTGGTGAGATGCCTGAGATGTGGTCACCTAATTTTTTATGTATACTAGTGATGTTTTGATATATATGTTAGCCTGTGTGTCGAAGGTAGTTGTATTTTTGATCACATACTAGCCTGCGTACCAAAGATAGTCAGGATGTATGAGTGATTTTTGTATATTTTGAGCATATACTGGCCTACGTGCTGAAGATATTCTATATTGATTGATTCATTCTTTTTATATATATAAGACCGGCCTGCGTGCCGATGACATTTTGTATATATATATATATCGGCGTGCGTGCTGACATTTTTGAGATGATGGACATGATGAGATAGACATGTATATTGAGGTACACATTTATTAATTTGTATGATGAGTTTCATGGTATTTTGTGATTTGTTGATGTGTGTATGAGACATTGGTTTATAGCGTGTATTAAATGAGATATGGATTTGTTACTTTAATGTGGTTTGAAATTAGGTGAGTTAGGCATGATAGAGTTAAGTTGGTTTAGGCATGGATCAAGTTAGGTTATGGTTAGGCATGGATTGAGTTAGGTTATAGGCATGGATCGAGTCAGGTTATCGGCATAGTTGAGTCAGGTTGGTAGGCATGGTTGAGTTAGGTTAGTAGGCATGGTTGAGTTATGTTATAGGCATGGTTGAGTTGAAATTAGGTGTAGTTATGATTCATTATGTTGGCAATGAATGATACTATGGGTCATATGTGAAATGTTGTATAGTCTATGCATAGTGATGATAGAGGGATGGTAGGTGTAATAAATGTATGTTGTGATAAGCAACTTATTATGTATGTGGCTTGATTTTCAATTTTGTTATAAAAGGGGAACTAAGTGAAATTTTATGTAAATGGTGAGTTAGGCAAGGTTGATGAATTATTTTAGGGTAGAGAATGGCCGAGCTAACCTACAAGGGCCCCATGCCCTCAGAGTGCTACACACATAGTCCTTGGCAAAAAGGGACCTTAGGCCGATGTAGTTCTCCCATGAGCTAGGGAAGAATATGAAAATGAGTTGGTAGGTTTTTGGGCATGTTGTGGGTTTAGGTTTAATAGGTGTAGGTAGATTATAGGGAAAAGGATGCAGGTGAAGGTGATTATGGTGAAAGGGGAGGATTACCTCAAAGGTAAGTGTTGAGGACCAAGTCTTATATAAGGTAATCAAAACATAAACAAAGATGGTTAAAAGATAAGGAGGGGGCAATAAAGTCAATCAAGCCACCTGATTGGGTAGGATCATACCAAGTAGATCATAGCTTGGAGGAGGTGAGGAACATAAGACCTTAAAGACATTACACGATTGACATGTTCTATGATGAAGGTAGTCACAAGATTAAAAAAAATGTCTAAATTCCAAGATGTCCCTTGAGGCAATTGAGGAAATGAGAGTGGAAATGGTAATGTGGGTGAAAGGTAGCTAATTTTATATGTTTTTGAGTGACACAGGGCCCTTGGGTAAGGGGTCCTAGGTCACAATGGGCAAGTCCATCACTAAAACGTTTTGTGTTTTTTTTTTAATAGACTGATCGATGCGGGAAGTCTATATGGGATAATGAATATGGTACTCCTTGAGGTGTTTGTGAAGCTGATCGATGTGGGAAGCTTCGGTTTCTCTTGGTAAAAAAGCTTCACATAGTTGTCCTCCAAGGGAGCAGTCTATTTATAGCAACAATTTTGGTTGAGAGGGAGATGTCCTTTTGAGGGAGTCATCTTTTATTAAAAGTTTTACTCAAGGAGTTTGGTCCCATGTGAGGTTGTTGAAGTCATGGACAAGACCAAGGTGGAGGATAGGACTCTTGTTCAAAAGGCAAGGTGGAATGACCATGGGATCTCATCTAAAGGTAGACAAAAAGTATCCATGAGAATCATGCTATGTGTAGTGCTGTGGTACACATATTCAAGAGAAGATAACAAGTGACGGGTACTCACATGATTCTTGTTTAATCGTTAGGGAGGTGTATGGAGTGGATAGTGCTCAAGGGGCAAGCTTGTAAAGAGACAAAAGGTGAGGTAGGACAACAAGTCAACAATAGAATGGTTGAAGATGCAATGTGTTAAGGGGCTCAGGTTTAGGTTTACCATCAAGTGAGGATAAACGATAGGCACCTGATCTATAGGAATGAGTTACGATGTATGGTTCAAGCCAATTAGGAGTGAATTTTCCCCATTTACATTTTTCTGCTTTGGTTATGTGTTGATTTTCTTTCAAGACAAGGTCACTGAATTAGAAGGTTTGTTCATGAACAAGCTTTTCATAAGCACGTTTGATACATTGTTGGTAAACTTGAAAGAGTTACGATGATGTTCGTTTAATAACTCTAGTTGTGCTAAGCGGTCTTGACGAAAGTCATATTTAGTGAGCATGTCATGGAGAGAAATACAGAGTGAGGGGATTTGGACTTTGAGAGGAAAAACAACCTCTATACAATAGACCAGCAAAAATGGTGTGGCTGTAGTGGAAGTGTGAGTACTAGTGCAGTATGCCCATAGGGCAAAAGGAATGTGCATATGCCAATCCTTCCCAGTATCGTCAACCACTTTCATGAGAATTTTGTTGAGGGTTTTGTTAGTGGATTCAGCTTGGCCATTGGTTTGTGGGTAATAAGGTGATGAGAAACTAAGCTGAATGCCGAAGGCGTCGCATAAAGTTTTTGCAATGTTTTGTTTTTGAATTGTTTTCCATTGTCAGTGATGAGGCGATGAGGAACACCAAAGAGACAAATGATGTGAAGGTTAATGAACTCACATATCTTCTTGGATTTTGTGGAGATGAGTGGTATGGCTTCCACCCATTTTGTGTAGTATTTGGTAGTAGTTATGATCCATTGATGGCGTTGGGAAGAATGGGGATTGATTTCTCCAACAAGATCCAAACCCAATTGAGAGAAGGGCCAAAGGTCACAAGCAACCTGTAAGGCATGACTGGGTGTATGATGAAGGTTGGAATGTTGTTGACATTTTACACAATGTTTGACGTAGTCACAACAATATGGTTAAGGTTCGGCCAGTAATATCCTAGGCAAAGAATGCGCTTAGCAATAGCAAGGCCACTAAAGTGACCTCCACATATGCCATCATGAACCTCCTTAATGGTATAAGGAATTTCAGAACTTGTGAGGCATCGTAAGAGAATGCCGTCAAAGCTGCGCTTATAGAGGATTCCCCCAAGAATGACAAAATGATAGAACTTTTTAAGAAAGGCGCGTTGTCCTTTACGGGTAAGATCAGGAGGTAAGATGGATAGAAAAAGGTAGTCGGAGTACTATTTATACCAAAGGTCACTTGGGTCAAGGGTGTATCGGTTCTGATTGAGTAAACATCATGAGGTAAATAAGAAGGTGAATGGAGGCATTATATGGTGACAAAGATTTTGGAATCAACACAGGAAGTGGGTTTTTGGGAAGCTAAGCAGGCCATGGTATCGGTAAATTTGTTGGTTGAATGTGGGATGGTTTGAAGGGTGTAATGATCAAAGGTGGTCAAAAGTATGTCTACATGATGTTTATACTTTATGAAGTATCTCATTATGACATTGGTACATACCATTGACTTGATTGACGACCAATTGTGAATCACCAAAGATGTGGATTGATTTGATATCTAGGGAATATGTGGCTTGAAGACCTAGTACGAGTGCTTCGTACTCAGTAATATTGTTGGTGCATTCAAAGTCTAGTTTGAAAGACAAAGGAATGAGTTCTCCATCCATAGGAATGAGGATAATACCAGCCCCATCCCCACACTGACACTTAGAACCATCAAAGAACAATGTCATTTGGTAAGGGGGGTTGTCTAGGGAAAGAGTAACAATTGACTCATCGGGAAAGTCAAAATTAGAGGGTTGATCCCGAGAAATAGGTGTGTCAGCCAGTTGGTTGGTGATAGCTTGGCCCTTGATGGACTTTTGATGAATGAATTCGAGGTCAAGATCAGCTAAAAGCATAAGCCATCATGCAGCATGCTGATTTTCATAAGGTTTGGCATACATGAAGTGTAAGGGATCAGTGTTGGTCACGACATAGGTTTTTTGGTTGAGTAGGTAATGGCAGAGTTTGGTGGCAACAAAAACTAAGGCTAAGAAAAGTTTTTCTAGATGATTGTATCAGGTTTCATAGTCCAAAAGAGTATGAATTATGTAATAAACTACCTACTCCCAGTGTTATTCATTGTGATGAGCGAAGATGGCTCCCAAGGAATGATTAGTAGCTGATATGTATAGGTAAAAAGGTTGATTGTATTTAGGTGGAATGAGTATGGGTGGTTTGAGAAGGTATTGTTTTAGGGCTTTAAAAGCTTTATGATAGTCATCATCCCATTTAAAGGAGACATCCTTCCCAAGCAGATGATGAAATGGTTGACATCGATCAGATAATTGTGAAATGAAACAGGGAATGGATTGTAATTTACCTTGCAGGCTATAGAGCTAGCGAAGGTTAGTAGGCGGAGGTATTTTGAGAATGGGCTTGAATTTAGCAGGGTCAACTTCTATACAACAGAGGGATACAATAAATCCCAGGAGCTTTCCTGAGAGAACCGTGAAGACGCACTTTTTAGGCTGAAGGTGGACACAATATTTAATGAGGAGGTCAAAGATGGTTTCGAGAATGGTGAGGTGCTCAGAGCGATGTTTAGATTTGGCCAAGAGATCATCCACATAATCTTCCAACATGCGATGCATGATATCATGGAAGATGCAAGTCATAACACACTGATATGTAGCACCAGCATTTTTAAGGCCAAAAGGCATGACTCCATAACAAATGGTTCCCTAGGGGGTGATGAATGCAGTCTTGTGTTGATCCTCTGGGGCAAGAAAAATTTGGTTATAACCTGAGAATCCATCCATGAGTGAGAGCATCTCATGACCAGCAGTGAGGTCAACCAGTTGATCAATGCCGGGCAAGGGAAAGTCATCTTTCAGGCAGGCTAGGTTGAGGTCACAGAAGTCCATTCAAATACGTAGCCCCCCTGTTGCTTTAGTAACAGGGAAAATGTTAGAAATCCAACGAGGATAATCAATGGGTAAGATGAAGGAAACAGAAAGAAGGTTCTAAAGTTCTTCCTTGACGAGAAGAGCAATGCGAGGGTGCATTTTCCTCAGTTTTTGTTTGATAGGTTTGGCATCAGGAACGGTTATGATATTGTGGACCACTATGGTGGGGTTAATACCAGGCATGTCTGCGTAAGACCAAGTAAAAGCGTGGTTATAATCTCAAAGAAAAGAAGTGATGGCTTCCTGTTCAGTAGCATCTAAAGATTGTCTGATCTTTATGATGTGTGGGTTGTCCTAAGTATGAATGTTGATCTCGATAGTCAATTCATTCAACATAGTTTACGTCTCAGAGGGTAATGACTGATGAATATATGAGTCTTTTGCACTAAGGTAGGTGAGTATGGATTCATCATCCTGACATTTAATGACGTTAATTGTAGGTGTGTTATCATCAATCATTTCAGGATATAGGAATGGAAGAGTGGAAGGGGCCTCACCTTCACATTAATAAGTCAAAGGCCCCAAGGAAATGGTGTTTATGAATTTTTTTTTGGGGGGATAGATTCAGGATCCATCGAATCCATCGGCGAGGGTGGTGATGAAGGTGGTGCGGGTGAAGGTGGTGATGAAGATGAAGTTGGAGAAGGGCTAGGGTCCTTAATGAGTTTAATGCGGGCCTATTTGGTAGGAGGTTCAGGGAAGCTAATACCACTACGGTTGTTATGTTTGCTGGTGGTACATGGAATAACAGTATGGTGGCCTTACTTGTAAAAGCCAAAACCAAAACGCTTCCACGTATAGTGGTGCAGGAAGGTGTGGGTGAAACGATGATTGGTAAGTGATTAGAAGTCAGTAGAAAATGGGCGGGTTTGTGATGGTGGTTCAGGTGTGTATGTGGTAGTATCAAGTCCCCCATATGTGAGACTAGTACGAAGATGAAGAGGACCATAAAGGATTCATTCTCCTATATTGTGATCATAGTGAGGGTGTTAGTGAAGGCTTCCATACTCTTGCGGAGTAAGGAATGTGTTAACATGATATAGGTGGTACTCCCCCAGAGTGAGGCATTGAAAAACACCTTCTAAGGGATCAGTGGTTAGTAAGTAGGTAGTTGGAATGGATGATGTGTCAGAGGTCGATGCGGAGGTGGAGTTAATGGATTGAGAAGCTAATGGGTCAGCCATGGAAGTTATAACATCGGTAGGAATGGAGGAGGCATGTGCTGTGAAAGCAACGGTTGTACTGGTAGGTGGAGGTGTAGGTGAAGTGGTATTGGTTGCGGAGGTAGACTAATTGAAAGGTATGAGAACATCATTGGGTCGGTAAAGCATGTTGCATGTTTTGAAAGGTGATGGCTCAGTTGGAATGGTATAAGTATGTCCTTCGTGTTCAAATTTTACACAATGATGCAAAGTGGAAGGGATGCAACCCATGATACAGATCTAGGGTGTTCTAAACAACAAGTTCTATTGGAATTCCCCCTCCAAAATGTAAAACAATTCTAGAATAGTGTGGGGGCCCACGTGAATGTGGAGGATGACAGTGCCTAGTGTGGAGATGATAGTGTCATTGAATGAACGCAACATGATCGGATGTTTATGCATGCAATTGTCAGGTATGCGCATTTGAGCAAATGCATGGGATGAAATGATGTTAATGCTAGTGCCTCCATCAATCAGCACACGGTGTACCCGTATGTCATCAATGTGGATGGAGATGAAGAGGGCTAGGTCTAGGTCATCATTTTGGTGTGGTGCGATCTCTTCCTCTGAGAAGCTGAGGGAGGCCACTTGTTGAATAAGGTGGGGTGAAGATGAAGGTGGTAATTTGGTAAGAGAGGCTACGAGTGTAGGGTTATTGGGTAAAACCTCAATAGATTGAAGAACCTCCATGAGGGCTTAATGATTGGATTTTGAGGTTTAGATGAGGTCATATAAAGACATTTTGAGGGGAGATTGGTGTAATTTTTTGAGCATGGTGCGATGTGTGATGCCATTAGAAATGGGGTACGTGGAGCCGTGGATAGTTATTTTAGGTATGGGCGCTGATGGTATGTTGGGTATAGGATTGGTTGGTAGGTCAGTTGCCTTTTCTTTGCCCTTCTGTGCACATGTAGTGACGTGTATCATGTTGATTTGAGGGGATTTGGAAAATGGAGAAGGTGTAGGGTGAGTGGTATAATGACACAAAGGGAAAAAACCTACCAGGGGAGAAAAACCCTGTGAGGTCAATTGGGCACACCAAAATTTGGGTGGTGGTGAGGGAAGTTTTCTAATGCGAACCATGTTAATCTCAAATCTTGAGGGTGGCTCTAGGAGTGGTGAGGGTGGAGGTTGTGGTTGTTGAGTGGGTAGTGTGGGAATAGGTGTTGGTGAAATAGGATCCTCGTCAAGAAGGTCATCGTCATAAAATTTGGTTTCTGGTGGACACAATTAGATAAGGACAGTTTTCAAGGCCTTACAGTTCTCCACATCATGCCCTGACACACGATGGTATTCGTAAATTTTAGTATCATCAAACCCTTTTGGTTTGGGTTTGAGGGGGTCGTAAGGTCGGAGTGGCAGTAATGTGATAACAAAAGTCTCGAGGAGGTTGGTTAAAATTTTGGCATAGGACCCTGCTAGTGGATCACAATGGGAAGTGAATGTGGGTTTGGGTGTAGGTGTGGTTGATTGTCAAGAAACTATTTTTGGAAGAGTAGGAACGAGTTGAGTTACAGTTTTAGGTGCTGGTGTGGTTTTAGGTATCGGTCGGGTTTGTTTGGGTAGGGGTACAATAGATGGACGGGTAAGAGGGTGTGTGGTTGTTTTGACTACCTTATTGTGGGGTAGTGGGGTTTTGTTTTTGGGTTGCACCTTCTTGGGTAAAGGTGATGTGGGTGTACAAGGTCTAGAAGTAAAATTAGATGGAGGAAGAGGGCGAGTTACCCACGGGGATAACGGGGGTGTTGTGAAGGTAGATGAAGCGGTTCGTAATTGGGGGGTGGGGGACAATGATTGAAGTGTAGTGGGTAGTGAAGCAATATCTAAAGGTATTGGAGGTATTGGTGGTAAAAATACTGTAGGTGCGGGTGTGAGTTATGTTATGCACCTAGGTAGGTTAGAGGTTTGTGAGGAAGGAATGGGTTGTTGTGTTATTGGTTTATGGATGGGTGAAGGTTGTTTGACCATGTTGGGTAGCTGAGGTCTTAAAACAAATGGGAAAAGTGTGGGTGTGATTGGTGTGGTCGGGGTATGAGGTCGATGAGTTTGTTTCTTTGGTTTGGGTATCATAGTAGGTGTGGTATTAACATTGGATTATGTAGCTAAATCCAGTTTAATAGGTGGATGAGTAAGGCTGGTAGTCGGGGTGACCCCTAAAGTGGTAATAGGTTTAGTGGAGGCAAATGTTGTAGGTGTGGGTTTGGGTTTAGATGTAGGTTGGGTTATGGGTAAGGGTGTGGTTTGAGTTCTAACAGGTATTGTGGAATGTGTTGCGATAGAGGTGGTTGTGTTTGGTTTGATTGGTCGAAATGCATTTGGGTAGATAGTGGAGGTATTAGCGAGTGATCTCTGCATCTGCGTTGAGGCATGGAGTAAGAGGCATCCCCATAGTAAAGCCCTATCCACATAATATAAATGATCGACCAAATGTGAGAACGACACGTCTGTGGATGGAGTTAGTGAGGACCTAATGGGAATTCCCATAAAATGTGTCTTAGAGATGGGGAATTGGCTAGCTTCAGCCTTCGTGGGTAAGAGAGCTGAAAGTAGGTTGGCGGGATTCTAGGTAGTTGATGGAGAATTTTCGCCAAGAGGTAAAGGTATCTCAACTGAGTCTATAATGAGTGGAGGAGATAGAGGAGATGGGAGCTCCTCTATAAGTGGAGGAACAGATGGGCATGCCTTTGTGGGTGGAGGAGGCAATGGGTTCTCCTCTGTGGGTGGAGGAGATAATGGGCGCTCCTCTATGGGTGGAGGAGGTACTGTAGGAAAAGGTTCTCTAAGTGGAGAAGCCAGGGGTGAGATGGTCTCGATGTTAGCAGAAGACCCCTCTATAGGTGATGAAAGATGTTCCTCTATGGGGTCAAGGAACATGGGAGGTTGGTTCTAATGTGGAAGAAGGATTTCGGGCTATGATTTCCTCTATAGAAGGGATGTGAGGTAATTGAGAGGTGACAGGTACCTTGTTAAAGATAGCGTGAACCTCACGGGTATGGGTATCATGAGTTAATGTCTCATCGATTTGATTGGATGAAGGGGCATGATTGGGAAATGGTTTTTTGAAGATTTGTAGATTTTGGTTGTGGGTGATGTTGGGATTATCCATAGTTGACTCACCTTTCTTGAGAATTTCTTGGACAATATTTTTGAGAGTGATGCAGTTGCCGTCACTATGACCCTTTACTTGATGATAGTTACAAAAGTCATGTTCTTTATACCATGTGGGCATGGGGTGAGCAGGGTCAAAAATATTGTGTGGTTTTATGGGTGGAAGAGTGATGGCTCCGGCTTTGATAAGATTTTCTAAGACAGAAGAGTAAGGTTCCCTAATTGGGGTGTATTTCTACTACTCTTGTCTGAATTGAAAAGTTTGGACGGGTGAGAGATTAGATGAGGGGTAGCTTGATTTGATGGATGAGCTAGGCCGGCCTTGAGTACCACTGCATTAGCGACACCCTTAACCTTTGAATAATTGTTTTGTGGTTTGGAAGAAGAAGAGGTATAATTCAACTTGAATGTTGTATTCTTATTACATAACTGGATTTTCTTCTCTTTGATGGCTTGAATCTCTAACTTTCATGCCATAGTGAATGCCTCATCAAATGTTCAGAAGGTTTGGACCTGCAAAGTTGGGGAGATATGTCTAGCACAAGCCTGTGTGAAGAGCTCGATGAGTTTTGTTTGTGGCAGTTGGAAGATAAGCTGATTGATCAGGCTACGCCAGTGAGTGACAAAATCTATGATAGATTCATCCTCATACTAACGTGTGGATTATAGATCAGTCATGGTAACCTTCTTGACGATATTGATAGAGAAATGATCAAAGAAGGCTTGGGCTACCTGATTGAATGACAATATAGAGTGTTTAGGTAACCCACTATACTAATCCAATACAAGTCTAGTGAGGGACATGGGAAAGGTTCTCAAAACCAAGGAATCATCATGAGTGATCAAATAACACCCATGTTTGAACGACCACAAATGTTGTTGTGGGTCTTGTTTACTATTGAAACGATTGAATTTAGGAATTTCCCAATGCACAGGGTATGAATAGATAGGAATGGATGGGTGAATAGGCTCATTGCAAATCTCATCGTAGGTGAGAGTGTTGCGGTAGCTGAAAACTGATGCCTCTAATGTCTGCATTTTGTCCAACATCAATTTAATTAGGTCATTAGTGGGTTGTGATGATTGGATGTCTCCTGTAGCATGAGGAGGTTGGTTTTTGGCATATAATGGGGGTGGCACTCCAGTGTATGGGGCTGCCATGTAGGGTGGTGGAGAAGAAGGTAGTGAAATAGGGGGTACGTACCCAAAATGTATAATGGATGAAACAGGAGGTATGTATATGGGGGTGGAAGGGTTGTGGTAACCCTAGTGGCAATAGAGGCTAATGATTATGGAATGGAAAGAACCATGTTTTGAAATGGGGTAGGGGTCACCGACACTGGAGGTGGTAATGTAGCTATAGGTATGTGTGAGACATTAGGGGTGGATGAGGTTGTGTTTGGGGTAGTTGTCGAGGGTATGGTGGATGTAATGTGGGCCATGGAGGTAATAGATACAATAGTCATAATGGGTATAGGACCTAACTACGAAACGACTCGAGGTAAGGTGGATGCGGGTAGCACAGAGCCAGATGGGGCCGATGCAAGAGTGAGTGCAAGAGTCAGAGGGATAGATACAGGCATGCCATATATAAACTTACTTGAGGCATCTCGAGTGGGAGAGGTAAAACTGCAAGGTGGCAGGGTTCTGGTTAAGGAGTCGTGCGAACTCCTCATCTCTGGTAGCAATAGTAGTAGGCTAGATGGGATCCATGGTTGGTGATAAAATGGAAGGTGGTGCATAGGTGGGAGTGGTTGATGACTAGCATGAAATATGAGGGTGCTTTCTTGTCTTTGGGTCAACGCCATGTGAACCAGTACTGATCAGGTAGGGTTGCTTCTCTGTAAATGACATAGAGAATAACAGGAATAGGTGAATCTAGCAACAAAAATTAGATTAAGTGCCAAATGGTGACTGGAATGTGAAACAATCTAACTGATGCCGGTTAGGGAAAACTGATGCTGGTTAGGGGTAACCACTGCCAGTCTCTATAGAAATCGACAGTGAGTAAATAGTGACGTAGAAGGTAAAATATGACAGGTAAGAAAAATTTGAGGATGTTTACAATGTCAATGGGAATAATGACAATGACAGAGACTGTGAAAAGTGGAAGAAAATGAATAAAAATGTCCTTTTGAGTAGGTTAGCAAAAGGACCTAGAACCGATGTCAATTGGGTATAACCGATGGCAATCAGAGGTAACCAACGATGGTTACTGTGAAATTGAAACAGTGATGAAAGAAAGTGGTTATGAATTAAAATCTGATGTAGAATCAGACCCATAATTCTGAGAATGATGATAATATGGCCCAGGAACACTTAGGTGAAGCCAGAATACACCAGCTGTGATGAGGAGTGTGCAAGGATGAACAAAAAAAGTGATGAACATGATCTCTCATCTTAAAACACAACCCAAACAAGAACACTAAGAAAATGTGATCCTAGGAGTGCCTTTTTTATTATGTTTGTTTAGCTTATGCTATTTAGGGACTGACACATGAATTATGAAATATAGTTTTTGGTGAGGATTGCTTCCTACAAAGAAGGAGATCTAAAAGGTGAGGTTTCAGGTATGTTATGGCGTGGGTGGTCTTCGCTCTGAATTATGACTCGATAGAGTAGCAAGTTGGGTGCCCACTGTGTTGTGATCATGTGATCACCTATAGCTTCTTCCAGGTAGGATGTTGTTTAAGAATGTATGTATTTTGAATTTTTGTGAGGTTTGGTAAGACTCAGAGAAAGAGAAAAGGATAGAAGTGCTTTTCTATGATTCGTTTGTCAACCATTAGCTAGGAATGACTTCCAGCGTATAGGTTTCCCTCAATTAATGTGAGCTAATGCAATAAATCAGAATGGAATGCAATTATTTTAAAACCCAAATCAAAAATGTGAAATTGGATGACACAATAAGATGAAGAGGAAGAGGGATGCTCTTTCACTACAATGCAAAAAACATGAAGAAATGTTTCTTTTTAATTACACCAAAAGAAAAGTTTCCTTTAGAGCAAATATAAAGAAGAGGTGAATTACCAGGGAAGAAAATTAGTGTGTACGCTTTTCAAAAGGGAAACAAACACAAAATTTTTTCCTAGGAATGAGTCAAATGCGAGGAACCCTAGATGGGTCCCACCGAATGTACCAAAATGTTTCACTATTTTCTTAGATCATTTCTTTGAAGTGTTGATGAAACAAATAGGGTAATGGGTGTAGGAGGAATACCTGTTCAAATGTCATTTGATGGGTTGTTGCACGCATATGAATTCCAAATCCATAGCTGATTGTGAGAGCTTTCTTCTGACTAGGAGGAACTACCTGTAATGAAAACAAGACCACCAGAAGGAATTAAACAATATGGGTAGTGAACTACCTAGTGTATGCTAGATCCGGGAAGTATGATACTTCCTAGATGGCTTTTAGTCCATTGTTTTAAAAAATTTAATGCTTTTAACAAAGTAAATCCTATTGTTATTTTAAAATGATTTAGGTATCTCACTTAAAAACACAATAAGAAATAGATATAATCTAACAGGCTAAGCTAGAATAGAATCCAAAGGTCAAGTGATTGGTTCTGGGTCTCTGCGAGTCTAATAAAGGTCTCGGGTAGATCATAGGTGAGTGAGGGTAAGATGAAATTAGGTGGGTAGGTCTCTGTTCTATGATGTGTGGGCAAATACAGAGACTGTTGTCGGTCCAGGGTGACTGACAGCGGTTAGGTATAACCAGTGCCGGTTACTATGAGATCTTAAAATGTCACAAAACAAGCTTTTAGTATCCTTTGTGATTACACAAAGGACTTTGGTTGGTCGAGATGAGGCATTGGGTGATTGGAGTAGGCTTTTGAAAGGTTTTAATGGGTATATGGAGGTGAAAATGTTGGAAAAGGTCAGTAGGGGGAAAGATAAACACTGGATGATAAAAAGATGATGAAATGTAATAAACTTGGAAAGTATGATGTTATACTTACTTGGATTCCATTCCTAAATGCATGTGTGTGAGGGATGGAGGTGTTGATGATGGGTTTGAAGGTTGCAAGTGATCACCAACTGAAGAAAAGCTTCTGCATGGGCTGCATGTACACTTCTCTTTACTTGGATAGATCAGATCATGGTTGGGACGCTTGTGTAGAGGAAGATGCTCAATCTCCTTCCTTGCATGAAAGTTTGCACTAGAATTTTCTCTCTGAAGATGCATTATCTCTCTGAGATGTGTTCTTGCTTGTCAACCTTCTCCCAATGTTTTTCCAAACTTCTACCAACCTTTGAGAATAAGGTAGTTTAGGGGTTAAAAGGGGTAACCACTGGCGGTCCGGATTAACCAACGATAGTTAGGGGTAACCGATGTCGTTCAGGGTGGGATTTCCTAGTTTTATTAAACTAGGGAGATCCTCCTGATTTCATTGAATCTCATGTCATTATCTCGCAGATTATACTCAGAGTCTCTTGTGAGCATGCGGGAATGTGGTTAGAGGGAATGTAGGCATTGATTTTTAGGGTTTGGGTAAGTCTTAGTTAGTTATGACAACTCGCTAAGAATAGGTCTTAGGTTGAGTTGGCTCGGTGAGGTGTCTAGGTGAACTATATGTGTGGATATTATTTAAATAAAATATTCAAATAATAAATATAGTGAGGCTAATGTATTCATTTAATTAAATTAATATTAGTGGGGTGAAGGGGGGTCATGGCTAGGTAAATGTAATAAAGGGTGCTTGTTGGTTGAGGTACGAAAGGGGAGTGTGACCTGATTTTAGTGTCTACAGTTGGATTCTCCACACCGTGCAACTAGACTTCCAATCACCCAACTTGATCTAGATCATGAGTTCCTTGCCACTATTCAAACTGCTACATTGAAATACTTTTACTGTCATCTCTCTTCATCAGCGCCAATATTCATTTCACATCTCCTTTCCATGTCAACCCAAAATTTCACTAAATGTGTGACTGTTAAGATTTTGTAATCAAATTCTGAGTGGAGCTCATATTGACGTGGTTTTAGTTCAAATTGAACTAATAAAATTTATTTTCGCTAGTCTATCATTGACACCATGTGGCCGTCTTTACCATTTTGAGTAATTTTTGTCTTTACCTATCAAAGAGCTCCATGCCTATGTATTTCTATTTTACTGCAGCGTATCGTGCACCAGAACTAATGATATTTCCAGGAAAATTTTCTTGAGTAATATTCCGTTGTTTGAGTTGGATCTCAAGTTTGGAGCTATCTACATCAAATCAAACTCTGTATCATTTGCCACATGTAGTCTCATCCTTCTTCCTTACGACATTATTGTTCTTAGATCTTCATCAAATATACTTACTCTTCCATCACAAAGTTTGGCCACCATTACGATTAGCACCTTTTTTTTAAATTAGATTCTGTAAGTTCCTATTATAGGTCTTGATATAAACTAAAATTCATGGTCATTTTGGTTTATTTGGAGTAAAGAGACAAAAGAGAATAGTCATTATTGTTTATTTGATTGTGAAAAGGTGCATTTTTGGTTTCATCCGACACCTATTTTTTTAAATTTGTGAAGCATCATAATGGATAAGTTGAGTCACATTGAAAAATTTGAAGGTAACAATTTTCATACCTAGCAAGTACGAACTCAGTTGTTCCTAATTAACAAAGACTTGTGGGATATTGTTGATGGAAAAGAGAATAAACTTACAAATGCAGATGAAGCAGCAAAATGGGCAAGTAGAGATCGAAAGGCTACAGTGATTATTGGATTGGGTCTATCAAATTCTTATTTGCATCATATAGACTTAAACAAGTCCTCTCAAACAATTTGGGAGACATTGAACAAATTTTTTGGATCACAAGCTGGAAGCGCAACAATATCTTTAAAGCAGAGATTGTTCGGCCCCAAGATGGAAGAAGGCGATAACATGGTGGAACATATTAGTAACTTTCATTCTATTTGCAATCAACTAGTGCTAAAGTAGTGTTACTAAATAGCATGCCTCCATGTTATTCTAACATTTTCTTTACATTGAGTAAAATAAATCCAAGTTTAGAAGAACTTATTTCTTCTTTTTTAGATGAAGAAAAGAGAATCATGTTTGCGAAACCAGAGGAAAAAGCCCTGTATGGTAAGAAACAAGATAAAAGAAGATTTAAATATTCTTTCAGACCTGGATCATCTTCTCAAGATTCAAATAAGCAGCTCACCTGTTATTACTATAGACAATTTGGTTACTTGTCCTCAAATTGTAGGAAAAGAGCACAAGACTTACTTGATGGAAAAATGCAAGATAATGTCATTGCTGCTGATGACGAAGGAGAAAATGAAGAGGAAGGAAATAATGCTTATACAGAAAATCAAAGTGATGAATATTTTCTCTATTAGATAATTTTGATTGGAGGATGGAGGCATCGGAGGTTGGAGGTCAGATAGTGACCTCTTGTTAATCACCAATGACGGGGCCACACAAAGCTATGGTGGCACATTTTATGGTGTGAGTGTGCTTTCAGTATTTGATGTCTAGTGTGATTCTTTTTCAAAGTTCTTGTTTTGTGTTGAATAAGTGAAATGTTAACATTGAGAGGGGAACATCATCAACATGATCCAATGTTCCATTTTTAGTTGAGTATGTGGCTGTTCCTATTTCCCCAAATGAAAAAAAAAAACATAGTGCAGAACAAATAACATAGTGAAACACAACATCATGAGGCTTAATGAGGTAGAATAATCAGATGTGTTCTTGTTCATACCTAGGTTTGTGGTTAGCCTCCTGAAAACCATTGAAGGTTGTTTAGATGTGTTCCTTCTTGAGCTCCCACACTGCTAGGTCAAATGTGTTCCCTAGAGTGACTGGTTGATAAGCAGATGATTCCTGAGCATGTTCCCATCCTTGTCGGTCAGATGTGTTCCCAATAGTGCTTTGTCGATAAGAAGTTGACGTGTTCCTTCTTCTACCTTCAGTTTGAGTGTTTGCCAAGATCATGAGTGAACAAAGGCGGCAAGCTGCAAAGGAAGTGTGAAAGTTCTAATGTTACCATGTAAACATTAAGGGGGGAATGTTAGGAAATTAATATTGATGTTTACATTATATTTGTATTCATTAAATACAAATGTTAGTAGTTATATTATTATTATATTAACAATAATATATTGGTTGGAGTTGTTTTAACAACTCATATGATTTCATTTGTATATTGTTACATGAGTAACAATCACAACTAAATTGGATATATTATAGGATTGAGTGGTTCTATAATAATAGGAAATCGTCTCCTATATATGTGTAATGGTGTTCAATTGAATATACAGAAGAAATATTCTATTGTGTGGTAATTTAGTTTGTTATTTTCATGAACATCTAAACCAAGCTCAAGAAAATTTGCTCAACCTCATTATGGTAGGGTTTTCAAGATACCTGCGAGATGTGGTGTATGAATGATATTTTTGCACTCCGTGAATAATGTATTAGATTTCCTTTCCCTACAAGTAAGTCTGCAAATAAAAAATAGTTACATGAAATATGGTTGGTAAAATAAGGTGGGTAGGTTGTGTGAAAAAGTCCAGTCCCAGAAGCACAAAGACTTCCTCAAGTGGATATCAACTTGTTTTTAAGACAATCAAGCTTTATTGATGGTAAGATGAAGTATAATATGATAAATGGAAAATATGATTAAATATTATCACTTATTTAGATGATTACATACATTAGCTGATAGTCATGAAATGAAAGCAATAAGCCTAGAATACGGAGTTGGATTCTTGGTTAGAATCTAGGTTTTTTGAGAAGTTTGAGCCTACATAACAAGCAAAGCCTTCATCTTTTGTGAAGTAAGAATCAGGTTCGAAGATATAATCTTCCATGAAGAAATCAAACATCTCTTCTTCTATATTGTAGAGGCGTGAGAGATCAAAATCAGTGTCTAAAGGGTTATGCTACTTTCGATGTCAGATTCAGATGCGGTGTGGTTTTCCTCTGATGTGTCTAGTCTTTCCTCATAGTTGTAATTGAATGATTCAAGGTCAGCTTGGATCCTCTGGACCTCGTAGTGTGCCTCCCATAATTCCTTGGTTGCTTCACGGATGCATTGGGTTGATGTAAAGATTGCTTCCAAATGATCAAGGGGTACAAACGTGGATGGTACATAGTTCTAAGTCATGTAACAAATCATCCTACTCTTAGTGTAAGGGGTGTTAGATGATTGGTAGTGAATCAATGCTGGTAATGGGATGGCTAGTACCTAATATGGCCATCTATAAAACCCATTCTTGAGGACACGTTAACAATAAATAGAAATGGATATGGATTGTTAAGTAGATTTGATCAAATATATTAAATAAAAAATGTTGTGTAGGAATCGCAGGTGATTCTAGCAATCACTGATGATTATTGTGAATTCTAACAGGCTAATGAAAATAGATGATATAACTTGATTATTATTCTACTATGAGGATTTTTAAACCTTAAACGAGACTAGTAATGAAAAAACAAGAAAAGTTACCTAAAAATGGAAACAATATTTAGTGAAAACAAGTGCTCACCTTGAATGATTGAACAAATTGAATGTTAGATAGATGAAGATGGCTTACGATGTCTTGAGAATGACGATTGATGACACAAAGATTGTGTTGATGTAGCATAATGAAAGAAATGTTCTGTTAAGAAGGATTGATCTCTGAAATTCTCATGGACGGACGTAGCTTCCATGCAAAATCCAAGAAACCTCCTCCAAAGAGGCTCAAAAACTTGTTTATATAGATCACTCGTGACTGGGATAATCATCGATGATTTCAGCTAATTTGAGTTAGGGGATAAAAGGAGTGATTTTATTTCCATTTTTATCTTGATTTGGAGGGATTTTGAGAGAGTTTGGGATACTAAGAGGGATGAGCTCAGACTAAGACTAGGTTAGTTAGGATAAATGTAGGAGGTAGAAGGTTTCTAATTTAATAGTTTAACTAGTTAGGGGTGAAGGTTAGGGATAAGTTAGACTAGTTATATTTAGTGAAGTTTGTAAACTAACTAGTTACAATTAGTGAGTGTAGGTAAGTTGACATGGTGAGGTGTGAAGATATAATTGATTTAATTTAATTAATTATTTTATGAATGGAGATGTGGTGGCATAAATATTAAATTAATTAATTCAAGGGTATAAGTGAGTGACCTAGGTTGCGGAGTGTTGTAAGTGGCGTGTCTTAACTATTAATGGTCAAGAATGAGTTTAGATAATGATGGTGAGAGAGTGTAAATTTTCAGTGTCTAAATTTTCCCCTTTTTGTTTGGAAATTTTTGGTAGATCATTAAATAAAAATGATGAGAAGGTTTTTTTGTATGGGTGATTCTACCACAACACAATATAATGATCACTAGTGTGTTATGTTTCAAAGGCTACCCCTGTCGAGGGGGGTGTGAAACAGGTTACCGGGGAATCAATTGACAGAGTGACCAAAGGGATCAACACATGTAGACATATGATCCTTACTGGGTAAATTGACGAATGGGAAAAATAAGTGGTGGGGGACCAATGAATCGTATCCCATAGATGAATCATAAATCCCAATATTGACTATGTTTGTTTGTTTCAAAATTTCAAGGGCTAAGGCCAATTAAAAACATGGCACACTTGTGTAAATGGTGAAAATGGCATGGTTTAGGGCAATGAGGGTATGAATTCCTAAAGGGGTAAATCGTCGGTGATTAGTGCAATCATTGACAATTGGATTTCATATAAATGGGGGTCTATAAATAACCCAAAAGTAGTATCATTTTACCACATTGCAATCATGGTAAAAAAAATTTGATAGTGGAATAAATCAGTGTGAAAAACGTGTTTAGGAGTGGAATCGTGACAAATTGGTGTCCTCCAGTAGAAAATGCAAACCTGGGATGGCTGAGGTAAGCTTCTAATCCTCTTTTGTTTCGTTTTTGTGAATTTTTTGGGTCTTTCGTGGTATTTTTTTCCATATTGGGGGCACATGGATGCCCTAATTTTTAGTTACAAGAATCGGTGGCGATTCCTCCAATTGCTTGCAATTGAGATGAATCACTAACGATTGACCTGTGACAAAAATATTTTATATGTTGAATAAAAGGACTTGGGTTTTTCATGGATATTTTAAAATTTGTAGAATGTTTATGGTTTCTTATGATGTTAGATGTATATTTAGATGTCGATATTGATGTTGATATTATAATGTCACTTTTTGTTTAGGATATTTTGGATAATAGAGTTGACATTTTAATACTTGAATTAATGTGGTGATATTAATGTTTGTATTCTGTGCCTATGTTTTGTAGGTGGATACATAGTTGACTATCCATGTCTACATACCATTGATGTTAGATGAGGTGAGGGAAGAATTATCGGACGAGGATTGGAAACATCTTGAGGAAATGGGTTTTGGTGGCATGAGATTTTATAGATGGGTTCACAGATGTCGTAGTCTGATATTGGCATTATTAGAGAGGTGGAATCCTTCCACCAATACTTTTTGGCTTCCTACAAGGGAGATGACCATCACCCTTGAGGATGTTCATCATATTATGAGATTACTGGTTTGTGGGAAAGTTATTTATCATATTACAGAGGATGAGAGAGCATATACTATGTAGAGGTTATATAGGGTGCATGCTTGGGATGTGAGGTATTCATCATTGGCCTTTGATTACCAGGAATTAGATGAGCTTGGGAGAGCTGGTTGTCCACAGATGACATTGATGATGATAGCTATTTTGTGTTTTATTTTTCCAGATTCCGGAGGTGGTTGTTTTCCTTGGATGATTTCTGGTGTTATTTCCGAGATGATGGAGCATTATACAATGTTTAAGTGGGAACCTAATATATTAGCACAAAAATTCAGGGAACTATGGGCTTGGATGACCCATAAGAATTATGATATTGATGTTGGGTTTCTATTGCAATGTTGGGCACACTAGCACATTGCGATTGCTCGTCCATTGGGCTTACCTTGTGACATTGATGTCAGACATCCTAGTTTCATGAGATGGAGCCAAAATATGGGTCGAGCAAGGAAGGCCAAGGGGCCTAGTTATTATAGAGATTTGGTATTAGGGCTACAGGTGGGAGATGTAGTGTGGAGGATGTACCTAGATTTCCATGATTGGCTCGAGTTTCCTCAGGATTTTCTATGCTTACAACAAGATATTTGGATATAAGGTCATAGATATGAAGAGGATATGATGTTGTGTTTTAGTCGTGTTATGCAACAATTAGGGTTGGTGTAGGGTATACCCAAGGATCCAGTGAAGTACGGGTGAGAGGATGGGGATATTGAGACCTGTAGGCTATTATAGCGAGGCTTGCAGTTATTGATTAGCAGTAAGGAGCTATGGGTCCCAATGATGAGGTCTAGATTGTTCTGATTGATGATGTAGGGGTGATTCCAGATTTTACTGCATGGTGGGCCTGATCACTGAGGACTTTTGATCAGACTAGGGCAGAAAAGAGAGTTACATAGACAGTCAGATGAGTGTGTGCTTGGGCAGAAGGAGTATAGGCACTAGAGGGGGAGAGGGATGAGGGTGATGATACCATATCCACGACTATTGCAGTAGTGATGAACGAGAAGGCCACAGTGGAGGTAGAGAGAGACAATTCTTGAAGAGAGTGTGATGACCTTATGGGAGTTCAAGATACCCTCATCCTAGAGAGGGATGGTTTGATTGTTTAAGAGGGATATTCTTCAGGTGCAGCTTGTATAGGTATCTGCTGATAGAGAAAAGTACAAGGGTCATGGAGATAATGAGGAAGGCCTTAGGGATCACAGGGCCTTCCATATCTAGTGTAGAGTTATCAGTGATGGCTTGGTAGAGGAGAACATCTGCAACACCTCCTCCTAGTATGATTTTTGTGTACACTACGAGACTGTGTGAAAAGAGAGAGACTACTATGTGGACTTGATAATCAAGATTTATCCTGATGCTACCTTATATGTTGATCATGTAGCTGCCCAAGGGGTGACCACAATAATAGCGAGACCTAGTGCTAGCGTGGTGAGCATGGGACAACCACCTTAGAGTCTAGGGAGAGGAGGCGATGGTGAGGAAGGAGTCAGGGGAGAGGAAAATGTGATGAGTTATCGTAGAGGTAGTGGAGATACAAATGTAGCTAGAGGCACTCCTACTCTTAGAGGAGAGAGTGGTCCCAGGACGGTGTTAGGAGATATCAACTTTACTACATGATTTTATATGATGTTATAGGCTTGTTGAAGCCAATTTTTTTCCATGCTGATACATTAATTATTCAAACATTTTTGATGTATGTATACCATGTGTGTGTGTGTGTGTGTGACTTTGATATGTATATATGTGTATATGTGATGATGGTTTATGACTTATTCTTATGATTTGACTTGTATATGTTGTATGTATAATTTGAAATGTGTTGATATTTTAAAATGGATTCAGATGATTGTGATATATATTAGGATGCTTGACTAACCATGTTTTGGATGTGGTTTTATTTCTTTAATGATTTAAATGACTTTAACAAAATGATATAACAAATATGCTAAATAAAAAAATGTAATTAAATAAGATGAAGTGAAAATGGAAAGATTGCCCTGCTCTGAATTTGGTATATGTAATGGGTTTCGAAAAATGCTTTGCACTTGTAGCCTTTTAGATATTAAATAAGATTATCAATGGGTAGTTATGCAAATCATGATGGATTCAAGTGAAATGTATTTTGTTAGGATAACAAAAGGGGATTTCGTGTGTAGGCTGCTATGGGAAAAAGGGATCTCCTTTTCAACGGATTTATAGGGAATTGATGCCCCAAATTTATATGTTATTTTGAAGCAAACTGATTGATGTGGGAATTTTTCCATGATGTGAAAGATGATCGATGTGGGAAGATCTCGTGGATGTAATTTTGAAGGTTGATCGAAATGGGAAGCCTTTTGTATGAGTAGCCATCCTTCAAGGGTATGGTCTACATTTTGACTTTTTTGACTGGATGGTCGTCTTATGAGGGATCGATCCATGATATCTACTGGTAGCTATCCTTTGAGGGAGTAGCCTATGTTTTTTGATATTTTTGATAATGATTTATACTTTGTGAATAGTTTTCCTTCAAGGGATCAGTCTATTATAGTGTGATATTTTGACAAAACAAGCATCCAAATGACTTTCTTTCATATATTTGTTGAGATGAGGGTAAAAACCCTAATAAACCTAGTTTTGAGGAGGGGATAAATGTATATACAACCTACACACACATGTTATTATTTTTATGGACAGGTGTAGTGATTTCAAGAGGTTCTTGTAAAGGAAGGAATCATTGCAATGATAAGGTGATGAGATTTGACTAGAACTATTGTCATGATGATTAATCATTTAACATTAGAAAGTCTATAAGTGCAAAGCATTCAAAGGTTCCCTTTCGTGTTCCCCATCAAGATAAGAGAGATGATACACTCTTGACCCATACTTGTGAGTGATAACGTATGGACCAATCCAATTGGGGGAAAAATTTCCATGTTTACTCCATTCTAATGTAGTGACATTTTGATTTTCTTTAAGTACAAGATCACCAATTTTAAAGTCATGCTCTTTGACATGTTTGTTATATGCTTTATTGATTCATTGTTGATAGACTTGATGATGTGTTCAAGGGTTACTAGAAAATTTTCATCCAAAAATTCCAATTGTGCTAAATGGTCCTTGCGATATTCTTCATCAAGAATGAAATGTTAGAGAGATACACGTAATGATGGAATTTTAATTTCAAGAGGTACAATGGCTTTAGAGCCATAGAAAAGTGAATAGGGTGTAGTGCCCATAGGTGTGTGATACTATTTTGATAGGCCCAGAGAGTGAATGGGATTTGAAGATGCCAATTCCTTCCCGCGTCGTTTACTATTTTCATGAGGATCTTGTTGAGTGTTTTGTTAGAGGCCTCAGCCTGTCCATTTACTTGAGGATAATATGGTGATGAAAAACTAAGTTTGATGTTAAATGTATCACAGAGCTTTTTAACTTATTTATTTTAAAAGAAGTTTCCATTATATGCGATGAGTTTATGAGGGATGTCAAAACTACATATGATGTTATGATATATGAAGTTGATGATAGGTCTGGATTTTGTCAAGGTTAAAGGAATAACTTCAACCCATTTAGTGAAGTATTCAGTTGTTGTGATTATAGAATGATGTTGTTGAGATGATTTTGGATTGATTGCACCAATGAGGTCTAGCCCCCATTAAGAGAAAGGCCATAGGTCTTGAGCAGGTTGTAATGCTTGGCTAGGGATGTGAATGAGATCTGAATGGATTTGGAATTTGACACATTTATTTACGTATGCACAACAATATTTAGCGATGGTAGGCCAGTAATACCCTAGTTGTATGATGCATTTAGTGATGACATTGCCACTAAAGTGACCCCCACAAATGTCATCATGGAATTCTTCAATTTCTCTAATTGATTCATGTGATTTAAGACATCGTAATAGTATGTCGTCAAAGCTACGTTTATAAAGGATACCACCTATGATGAAAAGTAGTTGAAACACTGTAAAAAGGATCATTTGGCTCCATGTGATAAATCTGATGGAAGTTTAGATTTGGTGAGATAGTCATATATTTATGTATACCATAAATCTAGTGGATTGTTGTCAATGACATTGATGGAAGGAATCTCATTTTGATGTGAAGGATGATCCAAGCATTGAATAACTAAAAACATCTTGGTTTTATCATTTGATTTTGTGTTTCAAAGGGAAAAATGGATCTGAGGGATGCCATAATATCTGTAAACTTGTTAGAAGATCACATGGAATGGCTTGAATGGTGTAATGATTCAAATGCACCAAGAGAAAGTCAACGAAAACTTTATATTTTTTAAGGGTTTCATTTTTACATTGATATTCTCCTTTGACTTGACTAATAACAAGTTGTGAATCTCCATAGATTTCCAAGATGTGGACACCTAAGAGAATGGTGGTGTTTAGACCCATGATTAAGGCTTCATATTCTACCATGTTGTTGGTACATTCAAAGTTGATCTTGAATGATAATGGAAGTAAAATGTTTCTAAGGTGGTATGATAACAACTTCGGCTCCTCCCCCTTCGTAGAATTTAGCACCGTCAAAGAAGAGCATAATTTTGATGGGGATGAAATAGATTCATTCATGTTGTTGATGGATTCGTCAGGGAAATTTTTGTGAGGTGGTTGATTATCTGGAAGGGGTACTTTAGCAAGATGATCTGTAATGGCTTGACCCTTAATAGATTTCTGAGATATGATTTCAAGGTCAAATTCATTCATGAGCATAATCCATCAAGTGATGTGATCATTAGGATAGGGTTTAGTGTGCATGGCCTTAAGTGGATCAAAATTGGTGATGACATATGTCTTGTGATTGAGGAGATAATGTTGAAGTTTGGAGGTGGCGAAATACAACACACAACACAAGTTTTCAGCTTCAGTGTAACGTGTTTCATATTCATGGAGCATGTGGCTAATATAGTATATGGCATGTTCACGACCTTGATTATCATGGTGGGAAAGCATAGCTCCTAAGGCATGTTCTAAAGTGGATATGTATAGATAGAATGGATCCCCTTCATGAGGTGGAGTAAGCACGTGTGGTGATAATAATTACTATTTGATTTCATCGAAGGCCTTCTGACAATCAAAATCCCAATGAAATTCTATGTCCTTGTAAAGGAGATGGTGAAATGGTTGACAGTGGTAAGAGAGTTGTGATATGAAACATTGAATGGACTGTAATTTACCCTGAAGGCTACACAGTTGTTTAAGATTGGATGGTGGAGGCATTTCAATAATTTTGCTTTAACTTTTTTTAGGTCAAATTCAATGCCACAAATAGATATGATGAATCCTAAATTTTTTCCAATGAGGACACCAAAAACACACTTTTCAGGATTAAGGTGAAGACAAAATTAGATGAGACAAGTGAAGATTGATTCAAGGATGTCAAGATGATTTTTTCATGATTTATATTTTCCTAAGAGGTCATCAACGTAGTCTTCAACAATTTTTGTGGATGAGATCATGGAAAATATATGTCATGGTGCGTTGATATGTAGCCCTTGCATTTTTAAATACCAAAGGGCATGATGTAATAGTAGAAGGTTCCCCAAGGGGTAATAAAAGAAGTTTTTGTGTTGATCGTCGGGTGCGATGAGGATTTGGTTATAACCAGAGAAGCCATCCATGAGGGAAATCATTTCATGGCTAGTTGTTAGGTCGATGAGTTGATCTATGTTTGGGAGAGGGAAATCATCTTTTGGACAGGTCAGATTGATATCCCTGAAGTCTATACAAATGTATAATTTTCATAAAACCTTGGTTACAGGGACAACGTTGGAAACCCATTGTGGATAGTCAATGGGTATGATGAAGTTAGTGGATAAGAGGCGTTGGTTGCAACTCTTCCTTAACAAAGAGAGCTATACGGGATGCATTTTATAAAGTTTTGGTTTATTGGCTTAACATTGGGATACATGACTATGTTGTGTACGACGATGTTAGAATCAATTCTGGGCATATCGCTATATAACCAGGTGAAGGCTTGGTGATATTTTTTTAGGAATGCAGTGAAATCATTAAGTTCTTGTGGACTTAAGGATTGAACAACCTTAACTATATGAGGATCCTGTGGGGTACCTAAGTTAACATCAAGGGTGGATTCATTAAGGAGCTTCGATGTGTCAGATGGTAGGGATTTATGAAGGAAAAGGTCTTCATATCCCATATGGGAAAGGATATCCTAGTCATCCTGACATTGGAGGATATCCACGGTAAGTGAATCCTCATCAACCATTTCTGGCCAAACAAGAGGTAGTGATTTGGTGGAGTGATTTGATTGATAAGTAAGTGGTCCTAAAGATATAACATTGATTAAAAAAAATTGGTGGGATGGGTAAAGTGTCATCTACATCCATGGGATCTTCAGGGTTTATTGATGAGGATGGTTCTAGCTCAGAAATAGTTAGGGATGTAGCAAGTTTAGAGGTAGTGGCTTCACACATCAAGAGGTGAATATTTTATAGCCTAAACCAACTTTTCTCATGAGCTTTAAGGGAACACTGGATGGGTTGATCATGGGTTCCTTGTTCATAGCATCTGAATCCAAAGCCTCTCCATGCGCAACGATGAAGATACATGTGGGCAAAGTTGGGATTGTCAAGGGATTTGAAGTCCAATGTGGATGGCATAGAGTGTTATGGATTGATAGCCTGAGATGGAGGGTTATCGAGTCCCCCATAAATGAGGTTTGTTTTGAGATATGCGAGACCATAGGAAATAACATCTCCTATGTTTGGGTCATACATGGGTTTCTTGTTAGGGTGGCCATATGTTTTAGGTGAAGGGATCGAGTTGAGCATGAGGAGATGTTGTTCTCTAAGCGTAAGGAGTTTTACAGCTTCACTGAGAGAGGAATTATCTGGTAGCTTAGAAGAAGGAATACATGCACTAGTGGATGCTTCATCAGATGGATCAGGTGCAGATTTAGGTACAAGGACGTCATTTGGGTGGTACATCATGTAGCAGTCAGCAAATGGATTTAGATCAGTGGGAACAGTGAAATTCCATCCTTCATGTTTGTATTTGAGACAACGGTGGAGAGTGGAAGGAACGCAATGCATGGTACATATCGAGGGGCATCCTAATAACATGTTGTATTAGAAATCTCCTTCTATAATGTAGAAGAGTTCAGGTAGGGTTTTGACGCCAAATTTAAGTGGAAGTATGACAGTGCCTAATGTGGGTGTGATAGTGTCGTTAAAGGATCACAATAGAACTGGAGTTTGAGTGACAACAGTATTGGGTAATTTGAGTTGGTTGAAAGTGAGGGATGATATGATATTTATGGTAGCACCACTATCAATCATGACCCTCTTGATAGAGATGTCATTAATCTGAGTGGTGATGAATAGTGGTAGGTCATGGTCCTCTGGTCTGAGAGAGGTAATTTCATATTGTTCGAAAGATATAGAGGTGGATGTTTTGAGAGCACCCACAAAGTTTGTGAATGGGATTGGGTCATTGGTGGGCACAATGATGGATTGAAGGGATTCTATCATGGTAGGTATGTGAAAAGGTGATGTCTAGACTAGTTCATAAAGTGACATCCAGACAGGGGATTGGTGTAATTGTTTGATAATGACCTTCTATATTGTGGTGAAAGGAGGTGTTGTTGCTTGTATGGAAACTTTGGATTTTAATGGCAACATTTGATTAGAATCTTCAGGAGCCAAGGAAATAGATGCCTTAGGTTTATCAGATGAGGTGGATAATTCAGGAGGTGGAGGTATAGTGACAGAGGTTTTACCTTTCTTAGGCTCTGATGTTTCTTTGTCATAATTTTGTGAATGGGTGGTGATGTGTACAACACATAATCAATGATAAGATGCTTTAAGGATAGATTTTTCATGTTTTGATGATGATGATGTTGATGTTGATGTTGGTGTTGTGTTTGATTGAGAAGGAAGAAAGAGCAGACTTCCAAGTTCCTATACTTTCAAATGAAAGGCTCTACAATTTTATAGGGAATAGCATCGTATCCTATGGTAATCACAGAAAACATTGAAGTCATACTATGAAGGCTTCCATCCGTGATGATACGATGGTTTAGGAGGTGGTGATGTAATAAGTGATCACTGAAGGAGGTCTTCTAGGATAGTGGCATAACTCCCTTTTGACATGGACATGGATGATGAAAAGGTTGCATCTGCATTCTTATCAGGAGGAAGTAAGATGGGTTGTTTAGCAGTGGGTTTTTATTTTCAGTCATGGAGGCTTTCTAGACGTCGCGATGAATAGTGGAAGAGGAGCTTGTATAGATGGTCATTGGTGCAAATAGTCAGATTGTGTGACATGTGAGAGTAAAGGACCCTATATCGGTGGTTTATGGTGAGGATAGTTGGGATATACAACATGTGAGGGTGAACGACCCCGTATATGTGATTGTCGGTGTGGATAGTTGGGCTGCATAAAAGGTGAAGGATATGGAATTAATTTAGGGGTTTGATTGGGGATTTTTGATCCTGTAATAATAGGGTGATTAATAGATATAAGGGAGCGAGGTCTACGTAAAGGAATTTGATCCGGAAAAACATATTGATGACTTTTAAAAACTTGAACAACACCTTGCTTATGTGGTACCTTCCTGGTTATGAATGAATTAGGTGTAGTTGATGAGGACAAAGTAGAAGGGTTAGTTTTTCCTGAGGTAACAACAATTTTAGGTTGTTTTCCAACATAATTTTTTGGTTTAATAGAGGATGTGAGTATAGATTTAGTAGTGGTATGTGATGAAGGTGTAGGAATAGTTTTATTAATACTTTGAATAGGTGAAGGCTCAATAAGTTTGGGCTAATTGGATTCTGGTGTTCATTCTACAGGTTTTGATTCAGTGAGTGGAAAAGATGTAGGGAGGGTTTTAGTGATGCTCTCAATAGATGGAGGCTCCATAGTCATAGTTTTAGGTTCACTAGTTGTTGAAGTTGGTTCTACGGGTTTTGATTCGGTAAGTGACGAGGATGTATGAAGGATAGGCTCTATTTTGGTTATTGTATTGATGGTGTGGAAAAAATTTGTTTGTAGTTGATGAGAGGATGAAGGGTGTTTAGGAAAATGTTTCTTAAATATGTTAAGGTTTTGATCTGGGGGTGTATTTGGGTTATCTAAATGGAGGTCACCCTTGTCAATCAAATCTTGAAGTACATTGTGGAATGTGTGACACCTCTCGATGTCATGTCCATTGACCCTATGATATTTACAATAATCATTATCTTGGTACCAAATGTGTTTAGATACTGATATGTCGATGGGTTGGATAGGAGGGAGAGATATCATGTTGGAGGCAAGTAGTTTGTCAAAGACTACACTATAAGTCTCTTCTATAGGTGTGTAGTTAAGTTGTTGACGGGGATGCTCAGCGGAAGGTTTTTCCTTGGGAATGGATTTGATTACGAACACACTGGTAGATATTTTTGACTTATAAGGATTGGATGTTGATTTGGATGGGAACTTGGCTTTTGGTTTCTTAGGACAAATATTTACTTGTCCATCTTCTAGAGCTTGTAGTTCCAGTTTATGGGCCATGGTAAAAGCCTCATCAAAAGTTTGAAATGATTGAATTTGTAAGGTGGATGAGATATGTTTGGCACATGCACGACATAAGACTTTGATTAATTTTTTTTGTGGTAACGTGAAGAATATTTGATTAGTGACACCCCTCCAATAGGTGACAAAGTTAGCGATGGATTCATCTTAAATTTTCTGATGGCATATAGGTCATTGATAGTTTTTGGGCTATGTTTATGGAAAAATGGTCTAAGAAAAGTTGGGAAAGTTATGCAAAGGAGAATAAGGAATGTTGTGGGATGTTGTTGTACCAATCCAAGGTAGGACTAGAAAGGGACATGGGAAAGGTCCTCAACATTAGATCTTGATCATGAGCTATGAGATAACATGTGTGACAGAAGGCACAAATATGTTGTTGGGGATCTTCCTTGCTATAAAACTTGATAAACTTAGGAAGTTCCCAGTGGGGTGGATAGGGTTTATATGGCACTAAAGGATGAATGGGCTCATTACAAATTTTATCATAAGAGAGCACATTCTTGGATGAGGATGAAGAAACTTTGAGACTGGATATGCAGCGTAAAAGGGCTTGGAGGGGATTAGTTTGTGTTGGTTGCTATGAAGATGAGCTAGGTCAAAAAAAGGACTGGATAGGTGGTGAGTATGTCTAATACTATTGAGGGTTTCCTTGCTGGTAGGGAATGTTTTATTAGGGGATGTTCTATTTATACGAGGAATTATGTTGTTAAGGGTTATTTTATTTTGGGATGTGGTATTGCAGAATGTTTTGTTGAGGGGTGTATTGTTGATGCATACTGTATTGAGGTGTGTTTTGCTGAGGTATATGTTGTTGATAAGGAATATTTTGTTGAGGAATACTCTGATGATAAGGGATGTTCTATTGTGTGATGTTTTGATGAGATGAGAAACCTTTTTGTGAAGCTATAGGCTGTGAGGTTTGTATGTACTGATATTGTAATGGCATTGATGTATAAGTGAGTGGTTGTGAATATGTAGGTGTTTGTTGGGAGTATATGGAAAAGGCAAAAGAGGATGGTTCTTGTTGTGGACTGCTTTGTTGAGATATATTATAATATGGGATATTTTTTAGGGGTGTAGATTGTGGCATGGAAATCAAAGGTTGTGAAGGTTGCGGTATATATTGTGAGATTGGATGAGTGTTGGAAATGGAACTAGTATTGACCAGTGGTGTAGTTGTAGGAATGGACATAGCAATTTTCTAAATGGGACTACTAACTTATTAGGAGGATACAACAATAGAAAATGCTACAAAACCTAGTGGAGATGTTTTTACCTTTGAGGAAGATGGAGGGGTAGATGAGGAAGTAGTGGTACTACTTAGAGGAGGTGTGGAACCTGTAGAAGGACTTGGTGAAGATGTGGATTGTTGGGTAGATGTGTTTTGTGATGAAATCATGTGGAGGTCATAAACAGGGACTGAAGAGACCTCAGATGCTTTAGGTTGACTAGTGGAAGATTGTTCATTAAATGTTTCAAAGGGGTTAGTAGGACTATTAATTATCTGGGGTTGACTATTGTTTGGTGTTTCAGGTTGATTTGAAGTGTACAGGTATAATTGCTGAATGATGGGGTCTTGATTTTGATTGATGAGATGTGCAATGGTAGATGAAGGGTTGTAAGTGTGATGGGGTGTAAATGGTTGCATCTGAACATTTCTAGCCATTAGGTAGGCATTGAGGGAAATAGGGTTTGAGTCTAGCATTTCTTCAAAGACAGGGTCTCCCCTATTGTAGAAGGGAGGTTCAGATGCTCTAGGAGAAAAGGGATGTTCTGATTCTAGTGTATGAGGGATTTGACCATGATATCGATGTGGGGAATGAAAGGATTATTGTTCCATTTCGTTGTTATAGTTGACCCTAGATTCATTCCATGTTTTTTGGGTGTGAGAAAATGGATTGGATGTATGTTTTGATAATATGGGATTTGTTGTTGTGTTGGTGTCTAAAGTGTTGTAGTGTAAAATGGGACATGTTGTTGAAATGTAGGGGGTGGAGTAGACATGTTTTCAGGAATTTGGTTACGAGCTTGTTGTCTAGTAAGTACCATAATAATCAAACACACAAACACCTAGAAAGTGAAAAATAACTAAATGGGTTGATTTACAAACAACAAGAAAATGCAAACAAAGTATGTTGTTTTGTTTTTATTTTGATTAATTAGGAGAAAGTGAAATGTGTAAGATGGTTAATGAGGGTCCTAGGAAATGGTAAGCTATGGATGGTCTCGAGTATGTTTATGGGTGGATTCCTCGATATACCTGAAGGTACGCAATGCCCAACTCTGTACTACTTCCATTACATGCATGTATATTGGGGCCTACCCCCTCACTTCACGGTCCTGTTGTGATAAGGGAGTTGGGTACTGACCTAAAATATACTGAAAAATATGAGATTATACTCAACCAGAACACCGAGTTAGCTTCCTTGTTTGGTGATGAAATCCCAATCAGTTTCACTTGGGTGGGATTTCTTTGAATGCGTTTTTGATTTGAAAGTGGTTTTGTTGTGTGTGGGGAAAAATGAGTGAATGCAACAATTTTAACTCCTAATTAAAACTAGATGATCAAGAAGTATGAAATGGTTTGTTTTAATACCAAAAACCAAATGTTTATTTTCAATGAGAGCAATCAAATAAAGATGCAAAAACTGAAAAAAAGAAAGGCTCCAGGACTTATTGTGAGAGCGATATTATTTTTAAATTTTTTTAGATTTTTAGCAATTTTAAAGTGAGAAAGTAGTAAATCTAGCAGATGAATTTCCAAAAAATAGTTCCCTGCAACTAGATTAGAGAAAATAGAGAACAAAAAAAGAGATTTTGAAGCATTGATAAAAAATAAAAACACAGTCTAATCACTGACAATTAGGCCAATCGTAGGTGATTAGCCTAATCACAGATGATTACTAGATATTGAAAACAATGAATATATTACTAATAAGATGAAATAAAATAATAAGGGACAATGGTCCCACCAAGAGTGCTAAGATGTTGAGGACAATTTTTACCTCAGGGGTTTTTGGTTTGATACTTCAAAGGGGTAAAATTTTCTCAACCTCAGTATGGTGGGGTTTTCAGGATACCCGCGAGATGTGGTGGATGTATGATGTTTTTGCGCTCCGTGAAGAATGTACTAGACTTCATTTCCCTACAAGTAAGCCTGCAAATCAAAAACACTTACATGAAATATAGTTAGTAAAATAAGGTGGGTAGGTTGTCTGGAAAAGGCCAGTCCTAGAAGCACAAAGACTTCCTCAAGTGGATATCAACCTGCTTTTAAGAAAATCAAGCTTTATTGATGATAATATGAAGTACAATATGATAAATGGTAAATATGATTAACTATTATCACTTATTTAGATGATTACATACATTAGCTGATAGTAATGAAATGAAAGCAACAAGCCTAGAATCTAGAGTTGGATTCTAGGTTAGAATCTATGTTTTCTGAGAATTTTGAGCCTACAGAACAAGAAAAGTATTCATATTCTATGAATTAAGAATTAGGTTTAGAGATATAATCTTCCATGAAGAAATCAGAGATCTCTTCTTATGTATCATAGAGGCATGAGAGATCAAAATCAGTGTCTGGAAGGTTGATGTTGCTTTCGATGTCAGATTCAGATGCGGTGTGGTTATCCTCTGGTATGTCTAGGCTTGCCTCATAGTGTACTCGAATGATGCAAGGTCAGCTTGGATCCTTTGGACATAATAGTATGCCTCCCATAATTCCTTAGTCGCTTCATGGATGCATTGGGTTGATGCAAAATTTCTTCCAAACAATCAAGGGGTGCATCGTGGATACCAAACGGTTCTAATTCATGTAACAGATCATATTGCTCCTAGTGTAAGGGGTGGTAGATGATTGGTAATGAATCAATGCTGCTAATGGAATGACTAGTACCTAATATGGCCGGTCTAAAAAAATCCATACTTGACAACATGTTAGTAGTAAACAAAAATGGATATGGATTGTTAGGAAGATTTTATCAAATATATGAAAGAAAAATCTTGTGTAGGAATTGTAGGTGATTCTAGCAATCACCAAAGATTAATGTGAATTCTAATAGGCTAATAAAAATAGATGATATAACTTGATTATTGTGGTGCTAAGAGGATTTTTAAACCTTAAACGAGACTAGTAATGAACATATGAGAAAATTTACTGAAAAAGGAAACAAAATTCAGTTAAAACAAGTGCTCACTTTGGATGATTGAACAAATTGAATGGTAGATACATGAATATGGCTTGATGATGTCTTGAAAATGATGATAGATGATACAATGATCATTTTGATAGTGTAATGATAGTAATGTTTTTGAAAAGATTGATCTCTAAAGATGAACGTAATTCCCTGCAAAAATCCAAGAATCCTCCCCCAAAGAGGCTTAGAAACTTTTTTATATAGATTACTAGCGACTTGGATAATCACTGATGATTTCAGCTAATTCAAGTTAGGGGATAAAAGGAATGATTTTCTTTCCATTTTTATCTTGATTTGAAGGGATTTCAAGAGAGGTTGGGATACTAAGAGGTATGAGCTCAGACTAGGACTAGGTTAGTTAGGATAAATGTAGAGGTTTTTTTAGAAGGTTTCTAATTTAACTTAGTTCTAACTAGTTAGGGGTGGGAAGTAGTTATAGGGATAAGTTAGAGGTGGTTAGGTTATATTTATGGAAGGTTGCTAAAATAACTAGTTACAACTAGTGAGTGTAGGTAAGTTGACATGATGAGGTGTGAGGATATAATTAATTTAATTTAATTAATTATTTTATGAATGGAGATGTGGTTGTGTAAATATTAAGTCAATTAAAAGAAGGGTATAAGCGAGTGACATAGGTTATGAAGTGTCGTAAGTGGCGAATATTAACTATTAATGATCAAGAATGAGTTTAGATAATCATGGTGAGAGATTGTAAATTTTCAGTGTCTACAAAAAGAGAGGTATTTTCTTCCATAATCACATGAATTCTTTCATCTTGTGGAATACATAACTTACCAAGATGATAAATTAATCCATCATGCAAATGGTATTCAAATTCTTCTGCATGTTTACCATCAATTGCATCTTCATACACATCCTTAAATTCAACATCTCTAGCATATTTTTCATTATAACTTTCATGAATAAAAGTACTATGCTATAAAACAAATATGCAAAAAATAGGAGGTCTATAAAGCATATCAATAACTTATTCTATAAATGATCACAAGATGATTTTTTTGCAAAACTCCCATCCAACGAAAGTTCCTAGATTGTTGTATCTTATATTTTGACCAAGGTTCTACAAAGAATGGTGATCCATATGCATAACTGTATTGTTTCCCATTAAATAATGTTTCCACTTTTTCACACTCACAAAAGTATACAACTCTTTATCATATGTAGGATAATTTCTTACCATACTTATGAAGGTTTATGAATGGTAACCGAAATGTTTTATTGTTAGAAGCACAATGGAATGAGGGGGGGGGGGGTGAATCAATCCTTTAAAAATTCCAATCCATGAACCATATAGACTTATTAACCTTTAAACATCAACATAATTAAACCATACACATTCAAATCATACACATGAGTAATTATGAACACAAGTACACACAAACACTAGATATGAGTGGGAAACCCTCAATGGGAAGATAACCCATTGAATATCAGCTTATATTACAAAAAACAAAGGACTCTCATGAATATTAAACATCATAAGATATTTATTTATTGAGGCACCAACCCCACAAGGAGCGCTAACCCCTGTTTTAGTAGGACACCAACCCTACAAGGAGAACCATCCCCTAATTTAGTGAGGCACACATCCCACAAGGAGGCTACAACCCCCCAAGATGATCAAACACTGACTTAACCACGTGAATGTGTTTTTCACCACCAAATTTTTATTGAAACAACTGAATATGACATTCTGAAGCTCGATCCTCCTTCTATCTTTCTCAAAACATCTTCCTTGAAGATTATTTCACATTTTCCCTAGCTCGCTATCACCTTATATCTCTCCAAAAAAACAAAAAATACCCATATATATTTCACCAAGTTCACAAGGACCTTAATTACCTTCACTTATCTTCCCTCTAGGTCACACTTTTCCCCCTCTTGCATAACTAGCACAAATAAACTTTCTAGTCTACCTTTATACCCTTCTCTTGGTCATAAAACATGTAGGTAGGAATTCATACAGTAAAAATACTTAAAACATAATTATAAAACCATATAAAATAATCCATAATACCAAGTAGGTTACCACTATTAACAAGAACCATCTAGGCCTCCATTAGGACACAACAAGTCCTACAACCCCAAAACTAGCAACTCACAAACCATGGAGTGAAAAAGAGAAAAAAAAAATTCACCAAGGAATGGAACACACTTAGACATGTTGTGCAAGACCTCATAAATATACAAAAATCATGAAAAAACTTAGAAAAATCATCTACACGCGCCCTTGCCCTCGCTGCACACTAGCCTACAAACCCTGTAGCTGCTGATCCACACAAGGATCTGACTGGTGCTCCTCAGCTAGAAAATGGTGATAATGGGGGTTTGTATCTAGCTTCAGGGGATTCTCCCTGTTCTTGGATCAACCTCATCTTTACCAATGCTGTGACTGTACATATGCTACCACGGTTGTGCAAACCCTAGCCATTTTGAAGCACCATATGGGGGCATTCCTAGGAAAGGATCTGCTCGTGGTGGGCTGGAATAGAGAACTCTATCTATTGTTCCAACGTTGGATAGAGAGATTAGGTGCGTACCTCTTGAAACCTCCTTCAAAGATGTCTTAAAATGCAAGGAATCCTCCATGAAACCTATAGACATCAGCTTGTGTATTACATTTGGGGAAGATGTAATTTCATCTGAGATTTACTACAAAGGGCATGCTCTGATTTGTAGATTCGGGGGTTTTTGGCCTAGCCTTCCTGTTCTTCACACGTGGATCTCTAAGCATTAGACTCCATCTTTAACTGGTAAGATAGACTTATATCTGTGTGTTAAAGGCATTTTTATTATGGTTTTCTCTTCAATAGCTGATAAAGACATCATCGCTTCCAAGATCTGGACCTGTGAGTCCAAATATTTGGTCATGAAACCTTGGTTCCCATCCTTTAACCCGCACATAGAACCATTCTCATGGAAACCTGTTTGGATTAGGCCGCCCTATTTACCTCTCCAATTCTGGAGTCATGACTATTTGACATCCATTGGTAATACCGTGGGTGCTACACTCTATATAGATTCTCAAACCACTAATTACACCCATACTACCTATGCATAGATCCTGGTGGAACTTGACACTGATAAAAATCTTCCTACTACCATAGACCTTAGAGTGCAAAATAGAACTTGGTCACAAACTCTTGATTATGAAGGTTCATCTTTCCGGTGTAGAAGGTGTTTTGGATTAGGACACACTTCTACTACTTTTGGGATGGAAAAACGTCAACATGAGAAGTGCAACTGGTGGAAAGACACACTCCTAGAACCCCTGACTTTTGTGGCTGAAAAGGATCTTGAATCAAAAGTAGATACCATAGCTGAATCTGATTCAGCCCTGAAAAACCCCTCTATCTAAAACTTAGATTGTTAGCAACATGAAAAAATTCACAAGTTGTTGAGGGCAGTAAAGAAAATAATAAATATATCTCTTTAGATGTCAACGAGGCTGCCTCAACTGACAAAAATGTGACTAAGGAAAATACTCCTCCTTGGTCTTCTCCTCCAACCATGGAGGCTCCTTCAAGTTGGGTAACAGTCAGTAAAAAGATAAAAAAATTCACCATAAAGGAAAGCTCTATGCCTAGATGATCTTCTCTCTTAATGTTCGGACGGGTTACATTATAGCATTTTTCATGGCTAGATCACAGAGTGTTTCTTTTCCAATGGTGTTGATGTGCCATTGCTATTTGTTCGATGTACCTCAGTTGTCTTTTTGCTGATGTTTGTTGGTTGTGGGTTTTTTCTTTGTAGACAACTTTTTGCAGTTGGTCATTATTGTTCTATCTAGACTCTGAGGTTTTTTTTTTTGCTCAATCTTCCAATTCTAGCTTTTGAGCCTTGTTGTACAAGGGTATAGTCCCTTTCAAAACACTATTTACCAATAATAAAAAAAACTCAATTAAATTATCTCATCTCATAAATAGACTCAAGATCATGTACAACCAAGCACCCTCAAACTTGATGCTCAAAGAACATGTCATAACTTACTCATATCTTATAAAAAACTCAAGTATGATATATCATTGGAAATATCTTATAGTCAAGATCATCAAAAAATTCAAACTAAGTCATGAAACTACATGTAGCACCTCCAAATATGTTATGTTACCATACTTCTCCAAACTTCCTACAAACCAATCCTCATAAATAGAGCACACTTTTCATCCTAGGACCTCAACCATGATGTTAAATCATTTTATAAATGTATTAAAACTCCCATGTTTCCATAAATGGTAAATAAGTCAATAGGTCCAATTGGAAAATTTTGTAAAAACTAAAACTTTTGAGAACCTTGCCTTTTTTTGGGTGGGGCTCACATACAACCAAGACCTATAAATAAAATCTTGAGAAATATGGAGGAGTCCTATATAAACATCAATCATCATATTTGTAAAATGAATCAGTTTTGTGTCACTACAAGTAATTACCTCCAAGTCACTCCAAAGCTAGGGTTTCAAGAGGGTTAAAATGTAGTTTACCTTCTTAACAATTGTTCATAAAAATATGACTCTCAAATAACCTCATTTTTCTTGGAAAAAAGTAATAAATGACCTACTCAAATACCCCTAGGATCTTGGGTTCCATGACAATCAAACACTCCCCAGCAAGCATATGAAATTAAAATTCTGGCTCAAAATCTCTCCTTTGGAAACTTGGTTTTGGAAAAAACTCAATATCTTACAATATCTTCATCACTTAGACTTGAAACTTGACACACAATATCATATAAACCTCCTTGATGTTATCCAATTCTTATCCATGCCTTCACACACCTAAAACACTTCAGACACCATGAGTATCCCATGCTTACATGTCTTGTCTACATACTTCTTAATTCAAAAGACCTAGAACATGCATCATATACTTGAATTATGACCTTTTACATCTTCTACACCTACTATTACATGAAAATACACACCTCACATTATCAAATAGACCTTATTTGATTCATTTCTCATGCTACCATACCATCATGCTTGCACGAGGTCAAGGATTATGCCTAGTTAGCCTTGAAACATCATATGAATCCCAAGAACCAAGCTTGAAAAAACTTATAACACCTACTAACACCTCTGACATGTCTCACTAACCATGTTGGACCTCATGCAAACCTATAAGAAAATATTTGATCCCATAAATGTCACCAATTTTCTTGACTCAACCATGCATATACATCAGGACAACATCAATGCAACACACCATACAAATTTTTCATTCCACTAAACACCTCATGCTAACTCAATGATCCACCTTGACACCATTTTCCATCAATGAAACATGACATTAATGACAAAAACAAGAAACAATTTCCAAAAATCTCGCCCTTTTTCCTTGATAGCAACCATCTTTAGAAACATTTATGGAAAGCACTGTCTGACCTATTTTCATGTTTGTGAACATACTCCACCCCTTTTAAATTTATGAAAAAGACACTATTACAACTTGACATGAAAAATGACAACAATGCATATAATTTTACTTACTAGAAAGATTCCCCTTGGTTTTTGCTCACTCTTTTGGCTTTGTTCTGACCTCACATGCTACTGAGAATCCATAGACCTATTTTTCAAAATTCATCAAGTCTCCCCCTGAACACATACATAATTATTTGTCTTAAAACTCATAGTAGACAAATTTCCTTCTTAGTATTGTCCCATTTGTTCATTTTGACTTTCTTGGTTCAACATGATCATTTTTGTAGAGTTCTTAAATACACATGTAGAGCTCAATACCATATACTTACTCAATGCCCTTCTTGTTAGGACACTTATTCCTTCTTTCAACTAATAGACACATGCTATAGACCTTGAATCTCATTACACACTCTTGATTCATCATGAAAAGTAAAAACATACCTCATAATAGTAGAATTCAACAACCTCAGACTAATAAGGATATGATTATCATACAACTATAGCATACCTTCATTGCCTTCAACACAATAATTATGACCAACACCATGCTTCTCAAGCCTAACATCTGATTGCAAGAACATGATAACCAATTACACATGAAGAATAAGTAACTTTACCTTACCTGATTTCAACCATGTCTTACCACACTTTTCCTTGACACGCCTTTGATGAATCAACAATATAAAAAACCTCATTGAACTAGACACAATCAAATTTTAGCAATGTAGATCGTGTCATACCTTAATACATATTTATTATCTTTGGAGATCACTTGATATTTTTCATCCTCTTGATAGGTTCCCCTTATGAAAATACACACCACACTTTGGTCTTCATAATTACTGAGATATTATTTTGGACCTAAACCATGCTTCCATGACATATTTTTCTTCATAACAAACCTTATACCATATTAATTAGGTCTTGGGAAATTATACACTTATGAATTTGTCATGACTCAACTCATCTCCCTTTAAGATGATGCATCCTTCATATTTTAAAACCTTCTTTACACATTTATGAAATAAACATCCCTTGTAAAATACTTAAAATATTTCTTCTCTGATGTCACATACCACATACCCTACTTTTCATGCCTAATTCTTATCTAAGATTCTCTTCACAATGTTCTTTTCACTGTCAGACCATTCTATCACATGTATACTTTTCTTCAAGATAACAAAAAATAAAAACATGCAATTTCCTTGTCAAGCATTTACAAGTCTTGATACATCCTCTCAAGTCCACTATCAAATATCTCTACAAATATTGAATAATTTTTTTTTTTTGATCAAGCCTTCAAGCCTTCTTAGCATCTTAGAGCCAACTACACCCCATTTTTATTGTATACACTTTCAAAATAGACCTACATGCTAACTCAATACAACCTTGATAAGCCAATAGAATGAACCAAATACCTTAGTAAGAAACATGTTTACACTCATACCTTACTCAAAAGACATTCTATCAAATTTTTCCCTACTTGCACTATTCATTAGATCAAGATACCTTCACGACTCAATACCAATCCCCTGAGATGAAGAACCCACACATCTATCAGGAACCACTCTTTTCCAGCAAATAAGATCCTTCAATATCTCTCAAAGTCATTAAAACATGTTTATATGTTCTCAAGCTACTTGATGTACTTTTCCCATATCTTCTTTAGATAAAAAAAACTTTAATCTACATAGTATTCTACATGAATGATATAGAGTAACAAAACACAATCATATAATCCTTGGGAAACCATTTCAAGCAACACATCATCTGAGTAGCTAGATACCTATGTAAATCACCTTCAACAAATAAAACATGATTGAAACCTCGTACTTGATCATATACATAAGACTGTCATGACATATTTTACTATGCCCAACCATCTATACTATTCCTCCTTTCTTCTAAAACTCCATCGCTTGCCTTAAAAATCATTAAGACCTATTTGATGAATTTGAACTATCATCTTACCATCTTTATTTAGTACTTCATGACTTAAAAAACCAAGCTATTATTCAACCTTTGACCTTATAACTATCATACCATGATATAACATTAGAGAAACAAAACATACTTCCTTGTAAGCTTAAAACTTATGTTAGTGTGGCATGAAAAAAAGGATCATGAATGTATAACAACTTACCTTTTATCTTTACGTGTCAGCTATCAACATAGCTTACAGGAATAGACCACTGTCAAACTTCCTTGAAAAAGGACATTACACCTTGCATGGAGTCATCATTCATTTCAAAAACTCTTGGACAAACAACATTCCTCCATGTACTTGACGGTATGATCAAGTTATCATTCAAAATAACAGATTCCTTCTTCATAAATCTCCAAGCTCCATGAACCCCTGTAACTTTTCTACATAACAGTACTTGTAATAGTCAATATAGAATAGATATGTTAAAGAAACACCTATAGTTAAAACACGGTTCTTGTACCCAGAGCATGCTCCCTAGGATACCACTTGTCATAATTACATAAGCTCTTGATGTGATAAGCATATCATTCAAGATTCTTCCAAATATCTATACATCCTCTTGATGTTATGAAATTGTCATCCATAAAAAACTAAATGCTATTATAAACATCATGCTGAGATTAGAACATCCTATCAAAATGATTTTCAAATTCTTAAAGCTTCAATGATCCATTTCTCATATAACCTTGCAGATTCGAGAGCTAAATTTAAAAACCAGTACTAAACAAAAAGATAGTTAAAAAATGTTCACCTCTAAACACAACCAATGGCACTATTCACACCTTTTGATACATCTTAGCACAAATAATAGAGACAATATACATTTCTTACCTCTTCACAACAACTATAATCCTTCTTGATGATTCCAAAGAATCATGATTGATGTCAAATCTGTCCTTAACTATGAAAAACTCTATCCTCCATGACTGTAACTGACTTATAATATTGAAACATACCTTTTTATAATATCATGCCATAATACTAGGCACCATTATGCATACTATGTCATCTTCCAAATTATCTATCAACATTTCAGGCTACATACACCATTTATAGGCTCTCATAATGAAATAATGAATGGAATAGGTAATAAATATACATTTGAACACAAATTAGTCTAGGTAACCATCTAATTCACAACAATATTCATACATCTTGATGCTATTAACTTGACACATCAAGTTCAAGATACTAATAGCATTGTGCAAACATTTATCCTTGATACTCCAACTTGTATAATACTCAAATTTTGACTTACATGGACTGATATCCTAAACCAGACCTTCAAACTTCATCCTTAGTAAATTTCCTTGATTCAATAGAGACATACCATATTAGAATAGAATAGGAACTCTTTCTTTAACTTCATGAAGTGATCACATACCTTATTCATACTTTTATGTCGTCCAAACATACTGAACTTATCTCCTTGATAACACTCATGTCTTTAAGTAAAATTTCAGTCCTTCTCATGGGTTGATTAGTACTAATATGACTTAAAGACATAGAAATAGAGATACAAAAAAAACTATAGCACTTAAAAGATCAATCATGAACCAATTATTCATGAAAATCCATACACCGTCCATAATTCACAACCACCATAAAATTCATGATTATTCCAATAAAGTAATCAAAGTAAAATACATACCTTGAAGTATCATGATACAAAACCTTGTCATCTCACCAATATATCTTACCCAATATCCTAGTATTTGTAGATATTTTAGGCTTAATTTCCACCTCGTTTGATTGTAAATAAGTTAAACAAACATGTCTTTCTTGAAGATCTGAACTAGGATTGGCTAATTTGAGTTCATCTTCCTTGAATTCTTTTGCATGATTAGGCTTCTTATCATCCTTGATTGAACTTGATTTATATTTGAATTACCTTGGCATCCATACCCCCTTAACCTTGGGAGATTCAACCTTCTTGACCTTCCTTGATGATTCATGAAAACAAAACCTTGCAATATGTCCCTTGTAGTGAAAATTATGGCAAACAACATCTTGAATATATTTTGACTAATGAATACTTTGACCTCTTCCATTGTTCCGTGGATACACACAACTAAAAAACCTCCTGAAATCCCTTGCTCTATGATGAAGAACCACAACAAGAATAAAAATAACCATGAAAAGAAATTACATACCTCATGGCATTAGACTGTTTAACTGAACTTGTCTTCTTGACCTTACTTGCACTAACATCCTTATTTTGATCTTCTTTTAAACTAGGACCAACATCTTGACTTGGTAGATTAACCTTGATGGATACCTATTCCAATTATAACTTTAAATATCTCAAATACGATTCATATATGATGTTTTCATCTTCTTTGTACTTTAGGGTTTCTATCTCCTTTATGAGCTTGACACATTTTTCTTCCTTGAGTGTTGCTATCATGGATTCAACTTGAATCTCATACTCTTTGATGCTTTCTTCATATCCCTTTATTACTAAATTAAAATTGATGCTATCATTTCTATGGAATGATAAATTTTCCTGTAGGTATACCACAACTTCTTTAAGGTCAACCTGATCATGCATACAAACTTCACATGGCTTGTTCTTTAATTTTTCATACTCCTTTTCTTTTGTACTAAAATTTGTAGTTGTATCCTCTAGTTGATTCTTAAGACATTTTATGGTTTCTTCATCCTTCTTAGCCATAGCTCTTAACTCTTGGTTCTCTATCCTTATCTTATTAGCTATCTTGTGCTTTAAAGGATCTCCTCTAAGTAGCTAAACTTGATTCAAAAGGACCTCAAACTTGACCATTGAAGAAAAATTCATAAATTGCTCATATCTTATGAAAAACTCAAGTATGATATATGATAGGAAATATATTTAAGTCAATCTCATAAAAAATTCAAACCAAGTCATGAAACTACTAATAGCACCTCCAAACTGCTTTGTTCCTAGACTCCTCCAAATTTCCCCAAAAGTGCCTAAACTAGTCCTCATAAATAGGGAACACTTTACATCCTAGGACCTTAAAAATGATCTTAAATCATTATATACATGTATTAAAACTATCATTATTCAATAATTAAAAAATTAGTCAGTAGGTCCAATGGGAAACATTTTTACAAGCTGAAAATTTCTAGAAACTTGACTTTTTAGGTGAGGACCACATACAACCAAGACCTCTAAATCACATTTGGAGAAATATTGAGGAGTCCTCTACAACATCTAGTCATAAATTTTGAAAAAGAAATCATTTATGGGTCACTAAAAGCAATTTCCTCCAAGTCGCTCCAAATCTAGGGTATTAAGAGGTTTAAAAAGTAGTTTACTTTCTTAACAATTGTTCATAAAAACATGAAAATAAAACAACCTCATTATTATTGTAAAATAATCATAACTAAATGTTGGTCTGAAAATCTGTCAAGTGGGAAGATCTATGGATAAATGGGCCAACAACGTGCAGGGCATAGCCCCTGTTTGAGACAGTAAAGTGAAATTGGTTTATTTCTATTCTACCAGCAGGAATTTGCACAAGTCTTACAGTATTCTGCCTTCAAGGGAGTTTTGGGATCTCATCCTGATGGAAATAGTTTCGACGAAGAACAGAAAGGAATGAAGGAAGGAATGGAAGAAAGGTGGATCTGAAGGGAGAAAAGAAAAGAATTCCAAAGTACAAAGGTTAGAGGGTTTATGTTTTAGGCTGGTAGTAAACAAAGTCAAACTTACTCACATAAACAAACAAAGCAATTATGATAAACAAATGACAAAAACATAGGTGAATTCAACAGAATAAACATGCAGATCTAACTTAAGAAAGATCTAACGCATAACACAAGAATTCAGCACAAAGTCTCAATTTTGTATTAATAATGTTCTGTAACAAGAAGGCTCAAAGTCTTTCTCTCTTCACTCTATTTTTCATACAAGTTTGCTAATACGGAATACAACAAGCATTATGGTATTTATAGAAGGAGAAGGAGAAAGAAGACAAAAAGGAGCCAACAACTATTTACAAAATATCTAAAAGTCCAAAGTTGACTTTGGGACAATTTTGTGGATAACATCTCATGATGCAACTTGGATGGTGTCATCATTTGTGCCAACATTCTTTTAAATATTTTACAAAAATGGGATAAATCCCAGGAGGAAGGAGCCTATTCGTCATCATCCCTTGGTTGGAAAGGAGTGTCTTGCTTTTTCTCAGGAGAGGAAATGTGAAATTGAGCTCGATACTCCATGAACTTGTTGACCATCGTTTGATGTTGATCCTGAGCGGGACCCTTGGTGTGATCCCCGATGACTTCACAAGTCTCCCGTTAATCTCTAAGTCTTTTTGGGAGTTTGAAGTATTCATTACCTACCTCCATTAGGTATCCAATAAAGTCACAGTAGGCCAGAAGGTTGTTGATAGATTGTATATCAAAAGTCACTTCTGAAGCTAGACCCTGCGACACGATCTCCTTGAAAAGTTGAATAGTGTCATCTTCCTTCCTTAAGGCATATGATGGGGTGAGAAAACCTAGAGACATCCTTAAGACGATCTACTCCATTTGATGCATTACATCCAAGGCTTCCTCCTTGATTTTGTCTATTTTCTCCAAGACAAACTCCATTTGGTCAACCCGATAGTCTAGAGCAGCAAGGACTTTGTTGGGTGCTCTCCGGTGATCAAAGATGCCAAATTTCATTAAGTCATCGACTGGGTAGTCGAGCATCTTCTGGAATGTCTCGTGTTGCAACCTAGCATGGTCCAACTCTTCGGAGATAGGTCCTGCTATTGCCTAGAGTTCCTTGTTAGCTTGATCTATATTTTGATACAGCTCTGTGAACTTTGTGATCACTTCCTCACTATCTTTGAGGATCTTCTCTCTCCAGGAAGACAATGCTACACGTTGCTCACTAATCTTGGCATACTCATTTATCTTCTGATGACTAAGGGCTTCAGGAGTTTCGGTGGTAGCTACAGGAGGTGCATTGCCCATCTTTTACAGGGCTTGGAGAAGATGCTTGTTTTGTTCTTTCAATATCCTCTTCTCTTCCTTTGCTTCCTAAAGATTTTTGCAAATGGCATCCACCGCGGATAAGGCCTCTCCCTGCAGGCTTTCTCAGGATGTTCCCATTGTGACTTGAGTCACTGTAAAATCTATAGGAGACAAATCTTTTTTCTCCTTTGTGGGATCAGGGTATGTGATCTCCATAACTCTTTCACCTGAAGTGCTTTGAGAGAAGTGGGTTATAGCCTTTTGCTTCTTAGCCCCTTTAGTTGGAATAACAGAGAAGTCCATAGGTGCAATAGGGACTTTCCTCTTGAGCTAACTCAAGTGTTTGGAGATCCATTCTGGACTTAGGGGAGTGGGACTAGAGGAAGAAGAGGAAATGGGGGTGGAAAAAGGAGCAACTACAGTGGACACGGGGAAATGATTCGAGACACTAGGTGGTGGCATTGAGAAAGAAGCCAGCCCTCCAATGCTCATGGGGGTAGGAGTCACTATAGGAGAGGAAACCATGGGGGTAGAAGGGATCTATGAGATGAGGGAAGAAATGCTAAGGGACAAATCTTTGAGGGAAGAGAAGATGGAGGAAGAGGGAGGGGGAATGGAAGAAGATGGGGGAGAAGACACAACAAAAGGAGTGGTTGGTTGAGTGACAAGAGGAGAGGAAGGAGGAGTGGGAGAGGGGAGAGTGGGAACCTCAACAGTTGTAGTAGTGGCAACATCCTGAGTGGATGTGCCCATTGGAGAACTTACCACTTCTTCTTCTTCTGGGGATATTAGGCTTACTACCTGTTCCTTGGTAGCGAAAGGAGGGCTCTCAGGAGCTTCCTCTTGAGCAGTGCTTGTCTCTCCCTCTTTATCTTTTCCTTTGCATTTAGGCAAGTGATTTGGCTTGGTGGGTGCATTACCCAAGAGGGACGTGGTAAAGTCTACTCCAAGGTAGATGAGGCTATTTTTCTTGTACCAATGTTCAGTGCAATGCAAGGTGCCTTTATCCCTTTCCTCAATAGTCTAAGGTGCCTTGTTTCTATGGATTTCAGAAAACAGCCAATTGTCCCCATCCATGTCTAGGTAACCCTGATCAACCTCTTGCTCAGTTTCTTGGAAGACCTTTGGGACAATGGCCACATCATACTGAATGATCTTTGCCAGGGCCAATTGGGAGTGATCCTTTCATTTGAGCTCGACTTCATGATATAGTTCAATGTAGATATCTTCAATCTGAGGGACGTGAAGTGGATTGAGATTTTCCCTTGGAAGGTAATCATGAGGATTAAAGATTGGCCTCTCCGGGAAATTGTGCTTTAAGTTGAGAAATTCAAGCTCTACAAACATTTCTTGGGCTTTGCTCTGTGAAGTGCAAGTGTACCTACCCACAGTGAGGGGGAATGGAGTTGTACCCTTCTTTCTTTTCAAACACTTCTCATGGTATGTGATAAGCTATCTAGACAACTGCAATAGGATCAGCTTGGGTCCCGCATACCTCGGCAACTTGGTGGGCTCTCCCAAGAAGTTGGTGGCTCTGAGATAGGTGAAAGTGGGGAATTGCATGAATAATTCTCCCCATTTCTCTGTGGTGGATACCACGCTTTCGGTCATCTGACCGTGAGTCATGTTGGGCCTTAAGAGGCAGATGATGCCATAGAAGAAGGCATCATTGATTTTGCTGAATTGTGCTATACTATTTTCTAGTTTTAACTCTGGATAATACTTATATATTCTGACCTGGGGCCATACCCCACATCAACTCAATGCTGTGTAGTCCCCCTCTGAGGTGGTAGCATATACCAAGTAGGAGTTCATATAGAACCTCCTAGTTGTTGAAAGGTGTTGAAGGTACTCAGAGATTGTGGTACTGATAATCTCTGCCCATTCAAAACATTGATCAAGAACATTTTTACTCATTGTTTCTAAATATCTGAGCATCCACTTGTGAAAGTAATGGGCATTAGGAAGCCCAAACACCCTACTATAGGAAAGTGATGGTGTCACTCAATTCCTCTAAAAAGTCATTGCGATGAATGACTTGTGGCCACCTGCTTACCACCTTCTTGTTTTTGAGCTATACCTCATTCATCAGCTGCATGCATTTGTCTTCGTTCTCATTCCATGCCTTCATGCAGTCCTCTTGGCTTACTACTACAAAATGTCGGTGGTGAGGGATACCCAACATGACCTCAAAATTCTAGGTAGTGAGGTTGATTATAACCTCACCCTTCTCATTTTCGACACATCTTGTGTCTTTATTGTAACAACGGCCCACCAACATCATGAACTCGTTGTTGATTGCACTCACGGAAATCCCTATAGCAAAGTGCAGACCACTACCAACCAATTTATCCATCCATGGGCTTCTTGTGACCTTCTTGGTTCTGGCCCAAAAATCCTCCATGTCTATGTGACTGAGTTCTAAATCTCTGATATCTAGGTCACACTCTGCAAGGGATTCGGGCATCCTCACCCTTTGGTATTTGTATTTCATTTCTTCTTCCGTTAGCTTGGCTTTACCCTTGGACTTGGTTGGCTTCTTACTCGATGAAGACATGTGTGAATCTGAGTTCAGCTATTGATCTGCAAGAAGAATCAGGGAAGTCCATCGCAGAAGAGCCATGTTAGCTGTTAAGTCATCCATCAAAGCTTACAGAATGAAAAGTTAGCAATTTATGAGTCTTTGGGTGTAAGGCGTAATTTTACTGCAGGCTATAGGATTTCAGAAAAGTAAGGCACACTTTGGGAAAGTGTTGTATGGGAGGAAACAATGCCAAATGGGGCGCGGGGTGGGGAAATACTACACACAACATTTAGATGTTGGTGTCAATGGATGTGCGCTTGCGCCATATGAATGGTTTTAACTGGGCACAAATCTATTTGGTGTAGCAAGGTCTCAAGGTGTGCCATTGGAATAAATGTGGTATATGTTGCCAAATATTATGACGTGCCAAGGCACGAATTCAAAATATGCATCATTAAGGTAAGGTGCGCCAAGAAATTAAGCTTTTGCGTGGCACGAGTAAGACTTGCACAACATTCAAATGTTGTTGTTACTGTGTGTGCACTTGTGCCTAAGCTTGCATTTTTAGGAATTTTATGGAGTTTTTACAAGGCATAGGAAAGGATTATGCCACATGTAGGGAAAATGTGCCTTTGGCGTGACTGTGTTTGGTGTAACAATAATGAAATTTACACTGAAGAAAAGAAAGGGGATGTTTTGCAAAAAACTTTATGATTTTCACACTTTTTACAGGCTTTGTGGTTTTTTATTCTTTCAACTTAGATTTTGAGAGCAAGGGGAATGGAGGAAAAGGATAGGGGTCTATTCTGAGGTAGGGCCTTCTAGGTTAGCAGATCTAGAAGGAGAGAAAAAATAGTTGAAGGTGGGTTGCAATATGTATCGGGAGTGAAGTTTTCTTCTTAGGTTCATTGTTATTTTTAATAACACTAACCACCTAGACCAACAGAAAAACCATAACAAAGCCACAAGAAAAGCAAGGACCACTTACCAAGAATATATAAGATAAAGGAGATGATGTGGGATCCACGAATGCGAAAAATGGCAACACACAGGGCTGACAAGAATGCTGACAAGTACAGAAGAATAACTTTTCACATTTTTTGAATTGTGAAAATGACAGGTCAGACGCACCTATTTATAGCAAAAGATGTAATAAATGTGCCACCAAATTTTTCTATGGCACACTTAGGGAGATGTTCACACGAAAATATTTGTTCCATGGCGCAGCTTTTGAAGTGTTAACACTGAAGTTTTCAGTGCCTTGGTGCACCATTGAGGGGCGCAACATTTTGGAGTGTTAACAAGAATTGGCGTAACGTAAAGAAAACTATTAGGTGCCTTGGTTTTGTGCCACCTTTGACAGGCACAACATTAATAGGTGCAACATTAAGAATTTTGACACTCAATAGAATGCACCAAAGACATAGAGGGGACGCAGTTTTGTTTGATGTAACGTGAAAGAAAACTGCACCTAACCCAAGAAGGTGAAAATGACCAAGTTCTAAAAACCAGATTTTCTAGAAAGGGATTTCATGTCATTCTGAATGTTAAGAGACCTCGATGGGGGACCAAAGTGGAAATTTTGGTATGGTTACCCTCAAAATTGCACTTATCAATTTTATAGGATAACAGTTGGCTCTTTTTGGGGACTAACTTTGAGTGAAGTTTAAGGGTAGAGAACCCCAGATCAACATGTGCCTATCCATTGGGCTGGAGAGTCAAAAACAAGGGAGACAAAAAAAGGAAGGAAAACACACAACCAAAAAAAGACAAACACATGACAAAAAAAGACACAACTAAATCAAAATGTACAAAGAAGAGAGCAAGCTCTACTTCCTGAATATTTTGAGATGTTGCTCGCTCTAGGGGAGTGGGAGCTCAGTTCTGTCCAGCTATTAGAGATAAAATCTATTCTCTCCATTGAGCTGCTTGATCTTGAAAGGCCCTCTCCAAAGAGAGTCAAATTTCCTATGCATGCCCTTTGGCTCTCTTCACTTGTCCATAAAAGGACAAGATCTCCCACCTGGAAATCCCTCTACTTAGCCTTTTTATCGAACAGTCTCTTGACTTGATTCTGATGTTCGGTGATCCTGTCGACCACCCTTACTCTCTTTTCTTCAAGTTCTGTTAGATACATGATCCTCTTTTCTAGAGAATTCTGGAAAGTCTCATCCTCAATCGCTCATGCCAAGCATAGAGCAGGGAGTTCCATGGAAATGGGGAGCTCAGCGTTGATTCCATATAACACTTGAAAAGGTGACATATCGAGAGATCTCTTCAGAGTAATACGGTCTGCCCACAAAGCATCATATAATGACTTGTGCTAGGACCGTTGATTCTCATCGACCAGCTTCCGTATGATGGTTACTAGGTTCTTATTACTGGATTCTTCCTGACCATTTCCCTGGGGGTAATAATCTGAGGCATGGGCCAAGGTTATCCCATATTCATAGCAAAAATCGATAACTTCCCGTGAGGAGAAGTTGGAGGCATTATTAGCAACTATCTTGTGTGGGATGCCAAACCTTACGATGATATTTTCTTTGATGAAGTTGCAAACAACTTCAAAGGTGGCATTCTTAACAGGTATGGCTTCCACCCATTTGGTGAAGTAATCTATTGTTGTTAGGACATAACTATGTTTGGCACTTGATTGGGGATGTAGTGCTCCGATGAAGTCAATTCCCCATTTCCTGAATGGTTTGTCAATAATGACGGGCCTGAGGGGAAAAGAAGCCAATTTTGGTTTGCCAACAAACTGTTGGCAGAGCTCACATTTTGCTACCCAGGTGGCTGTATCCTGAAATAGTGTTGGCTAGTAATACCTGGCCCAGATGATCTTATGTGCTGTTACAGATGATGAGAAAGGACTGCTGCAGGCCGAGTCATGAAAATTTTCAAGCAATTTGATCTACTGGATTTTGTCAACGCATCGCAAGAAGATGCCATCAATACCACACTTGTATAAACCTTCATCCCATATGACATATCTGGCTGCCCTGAGCTTCACAGTCCACTTTTCCTTTGAAGTTAGATGAGCTGGGCACTCACCATAAGTGAGAAAGAAAGTGATGTCTGAATACCATTCATCGTTAGTTGCAAAAAATAGAACCATAGGTAGATAATCAACTTTCTTTAGTTGACCCTGCATTCCATCGATGCAATCATCTTTCTCTTTAGGGACCTCTGAATCTTTTTTTTCAGCCATAAGCTGACATAGGCCCTTGCCTCTTACCAGCTTGGTTGGTTTTATGTCTAGATCATACTCCTGGACCTTTGTGATCCAATTCCCTCGTAAGCTTCCTAACTCCTGTTGAGTTAGGATAGACTTAACTACCGTGTAAGGAACCAACACTACCGTATGAGAGTTTAGGATGTAGTACCAGAAGTTCTTGACTACTTTGACCACTACAAAGGCATGTTTTTCTAACTGAGACATCTTCAATTCATGAGGCTTGAGAGGGGAGCTCATGAAAGTGATTGGGGATTCAACATCCTCAAAGTTCTTTTGCATTAAGATGGCTGATACAGTATGTGCAGATGCATAACTGTATATAAATAAAATCCTTGGAGAAGTTGGGGCATACCAGGATGGATGCATGGGCAACAGAGGATTTTATATCCTCAAATGATGCCTTTACTTCTTCGCTCCAACAGAAAGTTTTTGACCCTTTCATCATATTTGATATGTGATGCGTCTTCTTAATGAATTCGGGAACAAACCATCTGAGAAAATTCACCTTTCCGAAGGAGTGAACAATAGTCTTGCTTGTGGGTAAGGTAAGGCTCTAAATAGCCTTAACCCTTTCAACATCTATCTTTGTTCCTTCCTTACTGACAACGTGCCCCTGCAACTTTCCTTCAGTGATGTCAAAAACAGACTTTTTTGGATTTAGGGAAATCCCGTGCTCTCGACATCTAATCAATACTTGCTCCAAATGATCACAATGATCACTTCACTTTTTAGAGAACACAGTTAAGTCATCTAGATAAACTATGATGACCTTTCCCATCATACCTTTGAATGCAAAGTCCATTGCTCGCTAAAAGGTGGCACCGACATTGCTCAAGCCAAAAGGCATCTTGCTGTAGGTGAATGTGCCCCAGGGAGTAGTGAATGCTGTTTTGAAGCGGTCTTCAGGTGAGACTTCGATCTTATTATAGCCTGAAAAGCCAACAAGCATGGACAAAATATCTAAACCGGTTACTTCCTGCAAAAATTGATCCATTATGGGCAGTGGGTAATTGTCTTTCAAGGATGTCTGATTCGGATTGTGAAAATCTACGCATATGTGTATCTCGCCATTCTTCTTTTGTACTGGTACAATGTTTGTGAAATAGGTACTGTGTTGAATAGGAAAGATGATTCTCACATCCAACATTTTGTGTATTTCCACTTGGATGGTGCCCGAGATCTTGGGATTGTAATGTCTCATTTTATGGCGAAAGGGTTTGACATCATCTTTTAACTAGATGTCATGCTAGACTTCCTTCATCTTGAAAGAATTTAGATCAGCATAAGACCATGCCAATACATCCATATATTTCTTCAGTAATTTGACAAATTTCTGCTTTTCTTTGGGTGTACAACATTTCCTGATGTTCACAAACTGCGGATCTTCCACAGTACCCAGGTTGACCGATTCGGTCTCTAGAGAGGAGTTAGGATCATCTTGTTGCTTCTTCTTGAAAAAATGATCATGTTTGTCAAATAATCATTCTAGAGAGACTAAACCCTTTGGAATATTATTTCCCCTGAGTTGGCATATGCCATCACCTTCTTTTGATTCATTTGCTTGACCAGTGAAAGATTCACGGCATGCAGAAGTAGATCCTTCAAAATGAAGCTCATTGAAATTTTCTGCTTTCTCTAGAAAGGCAATAAGATGATTGTCATCATTGAATACCTATTAGTGTTGAGAATTATCTAGAATACTTGGGCGGAAGACTACCTCAATGGTATATGTGTCTGTTTTCAACCTTGGGTGAGGGAGCATAAGGGATGCTGAGATAGCCAATGAATTGGCCATGTCATTTTGAGTTCTTGGAACGACTTTTATTGAGAAAGTGTCAAATCCCTCAATGCTGTCCCATACTGCATTGCGGTAATGCCTGAGTATGTCATTTTTCACTTGGTACACCCCTTTTACCTAGTTGATAATTAGTTTAGTGTCACCTTGTACTTTTAGGGTCTTGATTTCTCTTTCTTTTGCAGCTTGCATACTGAGTAATAAAGATTCATACTCAGTAGTATTGTTTGTATTGAAAAACTAAAATTTGAAAGAAAGAGGAAAAATCTCCTCTTCAGGAGATATTAGGACAGCTCCAGCGCCACATCCACTCATTGCACAACTGCCATCAAACTGCAGTGTCCATATCTTGTTAAGGTCCTCCTCCTAGATGAGAACGTCTATTTTATCAGACTCATTGGATAAGAAATAGTTCCCCATCCCTGATGATTTGAAGAGGATTTAGGCTTTGGGGTCATTAGAATTGGTGACCAGGTACTTCTTTTGTGATTTAGGCTCCAATGTCTGCATAACACCCTTGACGGGGATTCTGGCTTTGGACTAGTCCATATGAATCTCTCCACCAATTTCTCTATAAGAGCTTCTCCCTAGTAGAATCCCATATTCTGTTGGGATATCAACAACGAGGATGGTTATTTTTACCCTTTTCTCTGGGAACGCTGTAAATGTGATTTTTGCATCTTTGATTTGACCAATTAATGGAACCTGGTTGGTTTCCATGGAGTAACATATGTCGAAAGGCTTAGTAAGAGTGAGGCCCAAATCATGAGTGACCTTTGCCGACATGACATTATCAGAAGCCCCAGAATCAATTATGCAGTTGCTTAGTTTGTGACCATTGATTAGGAGGGAGAGATAAAAAGGTTCAATTTTTCCTGATGTGGAAGTCGAGGCAACATTTATGTGAGATGCAGGAGGAGTGGAAAGGATTCCTTTCGAGGAGACAGGAGAGGTGACGACAGCTTGGCTTTGGATATATTCGGTTAATCTTACAAGCTTCTCGGGGTTAGACTAAAGATATTTGACTTCAGACATTTGAATCTTGGTCTTTTTAGCGTGATCGACTATGTCGAATGCGACCAAGGGCTGCATTGATGAAGGAATGAGTCCTTCATTTCGATGGAGGGTAGGGTTAGTCTTTATGGTAGAAGAAGGCTAATTTGGAGGAGAGATGGGAGGAAAAGATTTCTTTCATAAAAGGATTAATAGGAGGTTGAGAAGGAAGAGGATTACCTCTTTTAGCAATTGTTGGAGGCGTGTTTGACACAGCCTTCTCTTTTTGTATCCTAGCAGCAACTTCTGCTTCTTTTCCTTGTGAACGGGTGAAAACAGCATATGACTGTTCGCTTGCATACCCTTGGGTACCCTCCTCTTCATCAGATTCCTCATCTTCAAATTCCATATACCTGATTGTAGAGTCACTAGCCAATTCATCGACATCTTGATCATCTGCACCTTGCGATGAAGGTTCTTCATAAATTTGCTCCTCTTCTTCGATCTTGACCAGGGCATTGATTGAAGGGGCCTCAAGTGCCAACCGTGGAGCAGATGCAGGAAAATGCGGCCTTTGTGGGGCATTGTTGGGAGTGAAGTTTCTCTGTGGGATATCCTGGTACAGAGTGGAGGACGAAGCTTGAGCTAATTGCTTTTATAATGCGAGCAAGTTGTTTACCATCTTTTGGAATGTCATATCTGATGAAGTGGCTTGAGAAGGAGTTGAAGCCTTAGGCTTGGAAGGCTCTCATTTTAACTCACTGTATATAAGCAGGTTGTCTTCAATCCAAATGGCTGCAGCTTGAGCGAGAACTAAGGTGGTGATTTGTTCTTGTAAGAGTAAGAAACTTACTCTTAAGCTCATGGCATTCACAAAGAAACACTTTTGATTTTTTGGTGTTGGCAACATGGTAGGTGGCACATGGTTAATCAGTGAATTGAAACGGGTGATAAAATCACACATGGTTTCATTGGCCTCCTTCTTTAAGTGAGTGATCTTTGATAGTAACACAAATGCATCTTCTAAAGGCTTATATCTGTCTTCAAACGTATTGCGTAATGTGGCCCAACTGGTGATAGATCCAGCTGGTAAATGTTGGAACCACTCTACTGCAGGTCCTTGCAAGGTCTCTAGAAAGAGGCGTACTGACACATCTTCATGGGTCACATCTAGGATGCTGCATGACATAATGAATGCAGATATATGTGAATATGTGCTTTGATTTCCACTCCCATCAAATCTTGGGAAATTCTTGTGGTTTCCATGAGGAAGTGCGTGAACTGGATGCAACAATGCAAGAGGGCCCATAGCGTTTCCCCATGGTACTTCCATTTGAAAAATTGGAAAGAGGATGCGAGCTGGAAGTGTGGTTCTGCTGAGTAACAGAGCGCTGCAAAGGGATGTGGAGGCTCCTTTCGAAAACTGGTTCTTTCATGGAGGGGAGGCACTCCTGGCTGACCTATCAGCTGAACTCAGTGACGTGAAGCATGCTGGTGTAATAATGAAGTTGTGCCTTTGAAGTAGATCAAAAATAGGATCAACTTCTCCACGAGCTCTCTTGCTACGGGTAAATGGCTCAACCGCTAGTGTATCTTTTCAGATCTACAATGATTTTTAGAGTAGATATATGAAACTCTTTTTGTTTGTACTTACTGATTTTCTGACGTTTCTGACAAAAATTAGCAGCATGTACTTTTCTAAATATTTAATTTTATCCCTCTTTTGAAAACCAATTGCAGTTTAATGACAAAGATTAGCGATAACCTCCCATGAGGAAAAGTTGAATAAAATAATGGTTAACTTAGTAAGCTAATTTTCAGATCTTAGATTTGACTTTTTACAAGGGTTTGAAAATATTTGTAAAAATATCAAGATCTCAGATCTACAGAAATGTACCAGTTTTTATAAAAACTCAGCGAACTAAAGGTTTCTAACTAGTCCAGATCTATGGATCTCTGAAGAAAATTTTCAGTTTGGATCACTTTTGCAAAATTTTTAGATTTTAAACAAAGAGTTAAGATTTGCAAACAGGTGATGATTCTTATAGTTTTATCTATTTTCTTAGTCACCTAAGCAACTTTAAAAATTGTTAGTGTCTTTTAGCTGACATAACACCCACATAGATCTGGTTCTGTCCCCAGTAGAGTCGCAAAAAACTGTTGGTCTAAAAATCTATTGGGTGGGTAGATCTATGGATAAATGGGCCAACAACGTGTAGAACATAGCCCCTCTTTGAGAAAACAAAGCAAAACTAGTTTATTACTATTCTACTAGCAGGAATCTGTGCAAGTCTTAAAATATTATGCCTTCAAGGGGGTTTTGGGATCTCATCCTGGTGGAAATAGTTCCGACGAAGAACAGAAAGGAATGAAGGAAGGAATGGAAGAAAGGTGGATCTGAAGGGAGAAAAGAAATGAATTCTAAAGTAGAAAGGTCAGAGAGTTTATGTTTTAGGCTGGTAGTAAACAGATCCAAACTTACATAAACAAACAAAGCAATACTGATAAACAAATGACAAAAACATAGGTGAATTCAACAGAATAAACATGCAAATCTAACTTAAGAAAGATCTAACACATAACACAAGAATTCAGCACAAAGTCTCAATTTTGTATTAATAATGTTCTGTAACAAGAAGGCTCAAAGTCTTTCTCTCTTCACTCTATTTTTCATAGAATTTTTCTCACACAGAATACAACAAGCATTCCGGTATTTGTAGAAGGAGAAGGAGAAAGAAGACAAAAAGGAACCAACAACTATTTACAAAATATCTAAAAGTCCATAGTTGACTTTGGGGCAATTTTGTGGATAACAACATCTCATGATGCAACATGGATGATGTCATCATTTGTGCCAACATTCTTTTAAATATTTTATAAAAAATGGGATAAATCCCAGGAGGAAGGAGCCTATTCGTCATCATCCCTTGGTTGGAAAGGAGTGTCTTGCTTTTTCTCAGGAGAGGAAATGTGAAATTAAGCTCGATACTCCATGAACTTGCTGACCATTGTTTGAAGTTGATCCTGAGCGGGACCCTTGGTGTGATCCCCGATGACTTCACAAGTCTCTCGTTCATCTCTGAGTCTTTCTTGGAGTTTGAAGTATTCATTACCTACCTCCATCAGGTATCCAACAAAGTCACGATAGGACAGAAGGTTGTTTGATAGATTCTATATCAAAAGTCGCTTCTGAAGCTAGACCTTGCGATGTGATCTCCTTGAAAAGTTGAATAGTGTCATCTTCCTTCCTCAAGGTGTATGATGGGGTGAGAAAACCTGGAGACATCCTTAAGATGATCTGCTCAATTTGATGCATTGTATCCAAGGCTTCCTCCTTGATTTTGTCTATTTTCTCCAAGACAAACTCCATTTGGTCAACATGATAGTCTAGAGCAGCAAGGACTTTGTTGGGTGCTCTCGAGTGATCGAAGAAGCCGAATTTCATTAAATCATCGACTGGGTAGTCGAGAATCTTATAGAATGTCTTGTGTTGCAACCTGGCATGGTCCAACTCTTCGAAGATAGGTCCTACTATTGCCTAGAGTTCCTTGTTAGCTTGATCTATATTTTGATACAGCTCTATGAACTTTTTGATCACTTCCTCACTATCTTTGAGGATCTACTATCTCCAGGTGGACACTGCTACACGTTGCTCATTGATCTTGGTGTAATCATTTATCATCTCCTGACTAAGGGCTTCAGGAGTTTTGGTGGCATCTACAGGGGGTGCATTGCCCATCTTTTTTAGGGCTTGGAGAAGATGCTTGTTTTTAACTTTCAATATCCTCTTCTCTTCCTTTGCTTCTTGAAGCTTTTTGCAAATGACATCCACTGCGGATAAGGCCTCTCCCTGCAGGCTTTCTCAGGATGTTCCCATTGTGACCTGAGTCACTACAAAATCTGTAGGAGATCGATATTTTTTATCCTTTGTGGGATTAGGGTATGCGATCTCCATAACTCTTTCACCTAAAGTGCTTTGAGGGAAGCGGGTTATAGCCTTTTGCTTCTTAGTCCCTTTAGTTGGAATAATAGAGAATTCCATAGGAGCAATAAGGACTTTCCTCCTAAGTTGACTCAGGTATTTGGAGATCCATTCTGGACTTAGGGGAGTGGGACCTGAGGAAGAAGAGGAAATAGGGGTGGAAGAAGGAGCAACTACAGTGGACATGGGGAAATGTGTCGAGACACTGGGTGGTGGCATTGAGAAAGAAGCCAACCCTCAAACACTCATGGGGGTAGGAGTCACTGCATGAGAGGAAACCATGGGGGTAGAAGGGATCTGTGAGATGAGTGAAGAAATGCTGGGGGATAGATCCACGAGGGAAGAGAAGATGGAGGAAGAGGGATTGGGAACGGAAGAATATGGGGGAGAAGACACAACCAAATAAGTGGTTGGTTAAGCGACAAGAGGAGGGGAAGGAGGAGTGGTAGAGGGGAGAGTAGGACCCTCAACAGTTGTAGTAGTGGCAAGATCCTGAGTGGATGTGCCCATTAGAGCACTTACCGCTTCTTCTTCTTATGGGGATATCAGGCTTACTACCTGTTCCTCGGTAGCGGAAAGAGGGCTCTCAGGAGCTTCCTCTTGAGCAGTGCTTGTCTCTCCCTCTTTATCTTTTCCTTTGCCTTTAGGCAAGTGATTTTTCTTGGTGGGTGCATTACCCAAGGGGGACGTGGTAAAGTCTACTCCAAGGTAGATGAGGCTATTTTTCTTGCACCAATGTTCAGTGCGTTGCAGAGTGCTTACGTCCCTTTCCTCAATAGTCTAAGGTTCCTTGTTTCTATTGATTTCTACAAATAGCCAATTGTCCCCATTCATGTCTAGGTAAACCTGATCAACCTTTTGATCAGTTGCTTGAATGCCCTTTGGGATAATGGCCACACCATACTGAATGATCTCTACCATGGCCAATCAGGAGTGATCCTTTCGTCTGAGCTTGACTTCATGATATAGATTGATGTAGATATATTCGATCTGAGGGACGTGAATTAGATCGAGGTTTTCCCTTAGAAGGCTATCACGAGGATCAAAGGTTGGCCTCATTGGGAAATTGGGCTTTAAGTTGAGTAATTCAAGCTCTGTAAACATTTCGCAGGATCTCCTCTGTGAAGTGCAGGTGTACCTACCCACTGTGAGGGGGAATGGAGTTTAAACCTTCTTTCTTTTCAAATAGTTCTCATGGTATGTGATAAGTTGTCTAGACAACTCTAATAGGATCAACTTGGGTCCCGCATTCCTCGGTAACTTGGTGGGGTCTCCTGAGAATTTAGTGGCTCTAAGATAGGTGAAAGTGGGGAATTATGTGAATAACGCTCCCCATTTCTTTGTGGTGGATACCACACTTTTGGTCATCTGATCATGAGTCATGTTGGGCCTTAAGATGGAGATGACACCGTAGAAGAAGGCATCATTGATTTTGCTAAATTATCCTATACTGTTTTCTAGTTTTAACTCTCCATAGTACTCATATATTCTGACTTAGGGCCTTACCCCGCATCGACTCAATGCTAGGTAGTCCCTCTCTGAGGTGCCAACATAAACCACGTAGGAGTTCATATAGAACCTCCTAGTTGTTGAAAGGTGTTGAAGCTGCTCGGAGATTGTGCTACTGATAATCTCTGCCCATTCAAAACGTTGATTAGGAACATTTCTCCTCATTGTTTCTAAATATTTAAGCATCCACTTGTGAAAGTAATGGTTATCAGGAAGCCCAAATACCCTGCTTAGGAAAGTGATTGTATCACTCAGCTCCTCTGAAAAGTCACTGCGATGAATAACTTGTGGTCACCTACTTACCACTTTCTTATTTTTGAGGTATACCTCATTCATCAACTGCATGCATTTATCCTCATTCTCGTTCCATGTCTTCATGCATTCCTCTTGGCTTATTGCTACAAAATTTTAGTGGTGAGGGATACCCAACATGACCTCAAAATGCCAGGTAGTGAGGTTGATTATAACCTCACCCTTCTCATTTTCGACACATCTTGTGTCTTTATTGTAACAACGACCCACCAACATCATGAAATCATTGTTGATTGCGCTCACGGGAATCCTTGCAGTGAAGTGCAGACCATTGCAACCAATTTATCCATCCATGGGCTTCTTGTGACCTTCTTGGTTCTGGCCCAGAAGTCCTCCATGTCTATATGACTGAGTTCTGAATCTCTGATATCCAGGTCACACTCTGCAAGGGATTTGAGCATCCTGACCCTTTGGTATTTGTATTTCATTTCTTCTTCCATTAGCTTGGCCTTACCCTTGAACTCAGCTGGCTTATTACTCGATGAAGACATGTGTGAATCTGAGTTCAGCTTTTGATCTACAAGAAAAATCAGGGAAGTCATCACAGAAGAGCCATGTTAGTTGTTGAGTCATCCATCAAAGCTTACAAAATAAAAAGTTAGCAATTTATGAGTCTTTAGGCGAAAGGTGCAGTTCTACTGTAGGCTGCAGGATTTTAGAAAAGCAAGGCACACTTTGGGAAAGTGTTGTATGGGAGGAAACAACGTAAAAAGGGGTGGGGGAGTGTAGAAAGACTACACAAAACATTCAGATGTTGGTGTTGATGGATGTGCACTTGCACCATATGAAGGGTTTTAATTGGGCGCAAATTTATTTGGTGTAGTAAGGTCTCAGGGTGCACCATTGGCGCAATTGTGGTATATGTTGCCAAATATTATGACGCACCAAGGCGCAGATTCAAAAGATGCATCATTAAGGTAAGGTGCACCAAGAAATTAAGATTTTACACGGCACGAGAAAGACTTGCACAACATTCAGATGTTGTTGTTACTGTGTGTGTGCTTGCGCATGTGCTTACGTTTTTAGGAATTTTATGGAGTTTTTACAAGGTGCGGAGAAGGCTTATGCCACATGTAGGGACAATGCACCTTTGGTGTGACTGTGTTTGGTGTAAAAACAATGAAATTTGTGCTGAAGAAAAGATAGGGGATGTTTTGCAAAAAACCTTATGATTTTCACTCTTTTGACAGGCTTTGTGGTTTTTTATTCTTTCAACTCAGATTTTGACAATAAGGGGAATGGAGGAAAAGGACAGGGGTCTATTCTGAGGCACGACCTTCCAAGTTAGTAGATCTAGAAGGAGAGAAAAATGGTTGAAGGTGGGTTGCAATATGTGTTGGCAGTGAAGTTTTCTTCTTAGGTTCATTTTTATTTTAATAACACTAACCACCTAGACCAACAGAAAAACCATAACAAAGCTAAAAGAAAAGCAAGGACCACTTACCAGGAATATATAAGATAAAGGAGATGATGTGGGATCCATGAACGTGACAAATGGCAACATGTAGGGCTGACAGGAACACTGACAAGTACAAAAGAATAACTTTTCACATTTTTTGAATTGTGAAAATGACAGGTTAGACTCACCTATTTATAGCAAAAGGTGTAATAAATGTTCCACCAAATTTTTCTATGGCGCACTTAGGGAGATGTCGACACGAAAATATTTGTTCCATGGTGTAGCTTTTGAAGTGTTGACACTGAGTTTTCAGTGCCTTGGTGCACCATTGAGGGGCACAACATTTGAAGTGTTGACAAGTTGGCATATACACCTTGGCGTACCTTTGTCATGTGCAACATTAAGAATGTTGACACTCAATAGAATGCACCAAAGGCATAGAGGGGGCGTAGTTTTTTTTGATGTAACGTGAAAGAAAACTGCGCCTAACCCAAGAAGGTGAAAATGACCAAGTTCTAAAAACCAAATTTTCCGGAAAGGGATTTCATGTCATTCTGAACGTTAAGAGACCTCAACGGGGGACCAAAGTGGAAATTTTGGTATGGTTACCTGTAAAATTTCCCTTGTCAATTTTACAGGTTAATAGCTAGCTCTTTCTGGGGACTAACTTTGAGCAAAGTTTAAGGGTAGAGAACCCCAGATCAACATGTTCCTATGCATTGGGTTGGAGAGTCAAAAAAAAGGGTGACGAAAAAAGGAAGGAAGACACTCAACCAACAAAAGGCAAACACATGAATAAAACAAACCTACAACTAAAACAGACTGTACAAAGAAGAGAGCAAGCTCTACTTCCTAAATATTTTTTAGATGTTTCCCGCTATAGGGGAGTGGGAGCTTCGTTCCATCCAGACATGAGAGATAGAAGCTATTCTCTTCATTGAGCTACTTGATCTTGAAAGGCCCTCTCCAAAGAGAGTCAAATTTCCCATGCATGCTTTTTGGCTCTCTTTGCTTGTCCCATAGAAGGACAAGATCTCCCACCTAAAAATCCCTCTATTTATTCTTTTTATCAAATAGTCTCTTGACTTGATTCTAATGTTCGGTGATCCTGTCGACCACCCTTACTCTCTTTTCTTCAAGATCTATTAGATACATGATCCTCTTTTTTAGAGAATTTTGGAAAGTCTCATCCTCAATTTCTCGTACCAAGCATAGAGCAGGGAGTTCCGTAGAAATGGGGATCTCAACCTTGATTCCATATAACACTTAAAAAGGTGACATACCGAGAGATATCTTTGGAGTAATATGGTTTGCCCACAAAGCATCATATAATGACTTGTGCCAGGATCGTTGATTCTCATCGACCAGCTTCCGTATGATGGTTACTAGGTTCTTATTACTAGATTCTGCCTGACCATTTCCCTAGGGGTAATAATCTGAGGCATGGGCCAAGGTTATCCTGTATTCATAGAAAAAATTGATAACCTCCCATGAGGAGAAGTTGGAGGCATTATCAGCAACTATCTTGTGTGGGATGCCAAACCTTATGATGATATTTTCTTTGATGAAGTTACAAACAACTTCAGAGGTGGCATTCTTAACAGGTATGGCTTCCACCCATTTGGTGAAGTAATCTATTGCTGTTAGGACATAAATATGTCCGGCACTTGATTGGGGATGTAGTGCTCTGACGAAGTCAATTCCCCATTGCCTGAATGGTTCGTCAATAATGAAGATCCTAAGGGGAAAAGTAGCCAATTTTGGTTTACCAAAAAACTGTTGGCCGAGCTCACATTTTGCTACTTAGGTGGTTGTATGCTGAAATAGTGTTGGCCAGTAATTCCTGGCCCAGATGATCTTATGTGCTGTTACTGATGAGGAGAAATGAATGCCACAGGTTGAGTCATGAAAAGTTTCAAGCAATTTGATCTACTGGGGTTTGTCAATGCATCACAAGAAGATGCCATCAATACCACACCTGTATAAACCTTCATCCCATATGACATATTTGGCTGCCTTGAGCTTCACAGTTCACTTTTCCTTCAAAGTTAGATGATCTAGGCACTCACTGTAAGTGAGAAAAAAAAATGACGTCTGAATACCATTTGTCATTAGTTGCAACAAATAGGACCATAGGTAGAGAATCAGCTTTCTCCAGCCAACCTTGTGTTTTTTCGATGTAATCAACTTCCTCTTTAGGGACCTCTGAATCTTGGTTTTCAGCCATAAGCTGACATAGGCCCTTGCCTCTTACCAGCTTGGTTGGTTTTATGTCTAGATCATACTCCTGGACCTTTGTGATCCAATTCCCTCTTAAGCTTCCTAACTCCTGTTGAGTTAGGATAGACTTAACTGTCGTGTTAGGAACCAGCACTACCGTATGAGAGTTTAGGATGTAGTACCAGAAGTTCTTGACTGCTTTGTCTACTGCAAAGACATGTTTTTCTAATTGAGACATCTTTAATTCATTAGGCTTGAGAGGGGAGCTGATGAAAGTGATTGGGGATTCAACATCCTCAAAGTTATTTCGCATTAAGATGGCTGATATAGTATGCATAGATGCATAACTGTATATGATAAAATCCTTAGAGAAGTTGGGGTAGACCAGGATGGGTGCATCGATAATGGAGGCTTTTATATCCTCGAATGATGCCTTTCCTTCTGCACTCCACCAGAAATTTTGTGACCCTTTTATCATATTTGATATGTGACGAGTCTTCTCAGCGAAGTCGGGAACAAAGCATATGAGAAAATTCACCTTTTCGAAGAAGGAGTGAACATTGGTCTTACTTATGGGTAAGGTAAGGCTCTGAATAGCCTTAACCCTTTCGACATCTATCTTTACTCCTTCCTTGCTGACCACGTGCCCCAGCAAATTTCCTTCAGTGACACCGAAAATAGACTTTTTTGGATTTAGGGAAATCTTGTGCTCTTGGCATCTAATCAATACTTGCTCCAAATGATCACAATGATCACTTCACTTTTTAGAGAACATAGTTAAGTCATCTAGATAAACTATGATGACCTTTCCCATCATACCTTTGAATGTAAAGTCCATTTCTCGCTAAAAGGTGGCACCAACATTGGTCAAGCAAAAAGGAATCTTTTTGTAGGGGAATGTGCCCCAGGGAGTAGTGAATGCTATTTTGAATCGGTCTTCAGGTGAGTCTTCGATCTGATTATAGCCCGAAAAGCCATCAAGCATGGATAACATCTCTGAACCGATTACTGCTTGTAGAACCTGATCCATTATGGGTAGCAGGTAATTGTCTTTCAAGGATGCTGGATTCAGATTGCGAAAATCTATGCATATACATATCTTGCCATTCTTCTTTCGTACTGGTACAATGTTTGCAACTCAGGTACTGTGATGGATAGGAAAGATGATTCTCGCATCCAACATTTTCTGTATTTCTGCCTAGATGGTGCTCGAGATATTGGGATTTTAATGTCTCTATTTATGGCAAAAGGGTTTGACATCATCTTTTAATGAGATGTCATGTTGGACGTCCTTCATCTTGAAAGACTTTAGATTGGCATAAGACCATGCCAATACGTCCATATATTTCTTCAGCAATTTGACAAATTTCTTCTTTTCTTCGGGTGTACAACATTTCCCAATGTTCACAAACTGTGGATATTCCACAGTACCCAAGTTAACCGATTCGGTCTCTAGAGAGGAGTTAGGATCATCTTGTCACTTCTTCTTGACAAAATAATCATGTTTGTCAAACAATCGTTCTAGAGAGACTAAACCCTTTAGAATCTTATTTCCCCTGAGCTGGCATATGCCATCACCTTCTTTTGATTCGTTCGTTTGACCAGTGATAGATTCATGGCATGCAAAAGTAGATCCTTCAAAATGAAGCTCATTGAATTTTTCTACTTTCTCTAGAAAGGAAATAAGCTGATTGTCATCGTCGAATACCTGTTAGTGTTGAGAATTGTCTGGCACACTTGGGCGGAAGACTACCTCAATGGTATATGTGTCTGTTTTCAACCCTGGGTGAGGGAGCATAAGGGATGCTGAGACAGCCAATGAATTGGCCATGTCATTTTGAGTTCTTGGAATGAATTTTATTGAGAAAGCACCAAATTCCTCAATGCTATTCCATACTACATTGCGGTAGTGCCTGAGTCTGTCATTTTTCACTTGGTACACCCCTTTTACCTGGTTGGCGATTAGTTCAGTGTCACCTTGTACTTTTAGGTTCTTGACTCCTCTTTATTTTGTAGCTTGCATACTGAGTAACAAAGATTTATACTCAGTAGTATTGTTTGTATTGAAAAACTGTAATTTGAAAGAAAGAGGAAAAATATCCTCTTCAGGAGAAATCAGGACAGCTCCAGCGCCACATCCACTCGTTGCACAACTGCCATCAAACTGTAGTGTCCATATCTTGTTAAGGTCCTCCTCCTGGATGAGAACGTCCATTTTATCAGATTCAGTGGATAAGAAGTAGTTCCCCATCCTTGATGATTCGAAGAGGATTTGGGCTTTGGGGTCATCAGAATTGGTGACTAGGTACTTCTTTTGTGATTTAGGCTCCAATGTCTGCATAACACCCTTGATGGGGATTTTGGATTTGGACTAGTCCATATGAATCTCTCTACCAACTTCTCTATAAAATCTTCTCCCTAGTAGAATCCCATATGCTGCTGGGATATCAATAACGAGGATGGTCATTTTTACCCTTTTCTCTGGGAACACTGCAAATGTGAACTGTGCATCTTTGATTTGACCAATTAATGGAACCTGTTTGGTTTTCATGGAGTAACATCTACCAAAAGGCTTAGTAAGAGTGAGGCCCAAAGCATGAGTGAACTTTGTCAGCATGACATTATCAGAAGCCCCAGAATCGATTATGCAGTTGCTTAGTTTGTGACCATTGAAAGGTTCAATTTTTCCTGGCGTGGAAGTCAAGGCAATATTTATGTGAGATGTAGGAGGAGTGGAAAGGATTCCTTTCAGGGGGACACAAGAGGTGATGGTAGCTTGGCTTTGGATATATTCGGTTAATCTTACAAGCTGCTCGGGGTTAGACTAAAGATATTTAGCTTCAGACATTTGAATCTTGGTCTTTTTAGCGTGATCGACTATGTCGAATGCGACTAAGGGCTGCATTGATGAAGGAATGATTCCTTCATTTTGAGATGGCAGGGTAGGGTTACTAGCCTTTATGGAAATAGAAGAAGGCTGATTTGGAGGAGAGATGGGAAGAAAATATTTCTTCGTAAAAGGCTTAATAGGAGGTTGAGCAGGAAGAGGATTACCTCGTTTAGCAATTATTGGAGGCATGTTTGACACAACCTTCTCTTTATGTATCTTGGTAGTAACTTCTACTTCTTTTCCTTTGGAATGGGTAAAAACAACATATGACTATCCACTTACATACCCTTGGGTACCCTCCTCTTCATCAGATTCCTCATCTTCAAATTCCATATACTCGATTGTAGAGTTGTCAGCCGGTTCACCGACATCTTGATCATCTCCACCTTGTGATGAAGGGTCTTCGTAAACTTTCTCCTCTTCTTCGATCTCGACCAGGGTATTAACCAGAGGGGCCTCAAGTGCCAACTGTGGGGTAGTTGTAGGCAAATGTGGCCATTATGGGGTGTTGTTGGGAGTGAAGTTTCTCTGTGGGATATCCTAGTACGGAGTGGAGGATGAAGCCTAAGCTAATTAATTTTTTAATGCGAGCAAGTCATTTACCATCTTCTAGAATGCCAGATCTGATGAAGTGGCTTAAGAAGGAGTTAAAGCCGTAGGCTTAGATGACTCTCATTTTAACTCGCCAGATATAAGTAGGTTGTCTTCAATCTGAATGGCCGCAGCTTGAGTGAGAACTAAGGTGGTGATTTGTTCTTGTAAGAGTAAGAAACTTACTCTTGAGCTCATAGCATTCACAAAGAAACACTTTTGATTTTCTAGTGTTGGCAACATGGCAGGCGGCACACGGTTAATCAATGAATTGAAATAGGTGATAAAATCACACATGGTTTCATTGGCCTCCTTCTTTAGGTGAGTGATCTTTGATAGTAATGCAAATGTGTCTTCTGAAGGCTTATATCTATCTTCAAAATAGTTCATAATGTGGCCCAACTGGTGATAGATCCGGCTGGCAAATGTTGGAACCACTCTGCTACAGGTCCTTGCAAGGTCTCTAGAAAGAGGCATACCGACACATCTTCATGGGTCACATCTAGGATGCTGCATGACATAATGAATGTAGATATATGTGAATCTGTGCTTTGATTTCCACTCCCATCAAATCTTGGGAAATTCTTGTAGTTTCCATGAGGAAGTGCGTGAACTGGATGTGGCAATGCAAGAGGGCCCATAGCATTTACCCATGGTACTGCTAATTGAAAAATTGGAAAGAGGACGTGAGCCAGAAGTGCAGTTCCACTGAGTAACAAAGCAATGCAAAGTGATGTGGAGGCTCCTTGCGAAAACTGGTTCTTTCATTGAGGCGAGGCACTCCTGGTTGACCGATCAGCTGAACTCAGCTACGTGAAGCATGTTGGTGTAATACTGAAGTTGTGCCTTTGAAGTAGATCAAAAATAGGATCAACTTCTCCACTAGCTCTCCTACTATAGGTAAATGGCTCACCCGCCAGTGTATCTTTTTAGGTCTACAGTGATTTTTAGAGCAGATCTATGAAACTCTTTTTGTTTGTACTTGCTGATTTTATGACAAAAATCAGTAGCATGTACTTTTCTAAATACATCATCTGAAAGTCAACTTTTAGCTCAAAATCTCACCTTTGGAAACCTAGTTTTGGCAAAAACTCGATATCTTGCAAAATATTCATCACCTAAACCTGAAACTCTACACACATAATAATATAAACCTTCTTGATGTTCTAAAATACTTATCCATGCCTGAACACACACCTAAAAATCTCCATACACCACGAATTTCCCATGCCTACATGCCTTTTCTTCATATTTCTTGCTTCAAAGGACATGGAACGTGCATAATATACCTAAATTATGGCCTTTGACATATTCTACACTTTATATTTCATGCAAATACACACCTCACATGCTCAAACACCTTATTTTCTTTATTTCTCATGCTACCATACCATTCTGGTTGCACTAGGTGAAGGATTAAGCCTAGTTAGGCTTGAACCAACACATGACTACAAATAATTGAGCTTGAAAATACTTCTAACAAATATCACTAACCATGTTGGACCTCATACCAACCTTCCAAAAAATCTTGAATTGCATACATGTCACCAACTTGATTGACTTAACCATGCATATGCATCATGACAACATGAATGCAACTCACCATGCAATTCTTCATGCTACTAGAAACCTTATACTGACTCAATGAAACACCTTGACACCCTTTTTCATCAATGAGACTTGAAATCAATGAAAATAGTAAGACACAATGTCCAACATTTATGCTCTGCATCAACACTAAACCTTGGCATATTCACTTGCATTTGTTTTAATCTTGCATGGCTATTATAAATTAGGTAATGTCAAAATTGGGGTTCTGCTTATATTTTCTTTCAGTGTGTTAGAATATTTCTAGTACTTTACTCCCCATTTAAATACCCATTTCACACTATTCAACAAATACAAAGGAGCTTCAGTCAATGAAAATTTGGTAATAAACTTCATTCAATATTGAACTACCTCTAGGAAGCTTCTAAATTTAATTGTATTTTTTGTTTTAGTCCATTTTACAATAATTTAAATTTCTAGGGATCAATTTTCATTTCACTACCCCTACATAATAGCCCGAATAAACCAAATATGTTTTTCCAAATTCACATTTTGATATCTTTAAATACAATTTCTCCTTTTGTAAGGTTTCCAATACTTTATTAATGTGTTCAAGGTGATCTTCCCAATTTTTACTGAAGATCAAAATATCATCTAATTATATAATAACCAAATCTTCATTGAATGGCCTAACAACATCATTCATTACCCATATGAAGGTGGAAGCTACATTGAAAAGACCAAAATGCATAACAAGCCAAACAAATAGACCTTGTTTAGTTTTGAAATTAGTTTTCCAAATATCACCTTCACTTATTCTAACTTAGTGATTGTAGACATTCAAATTTGGAAATATATCCTTTGACACTATTGATTTTGGCAATGCACACTTGCATGTATAAATGTACTCTTATCACAACCTGATCTCTCTTCAACTAATTTCTTATCTTTGCACATCTCTAGTCCATTAGATTCTAAAGTTTAACAACATTAAACACATTTAGAAAAATCCATATTCCAACCCATAAAGAAAACATATATTTTCCTTCCAATCAAAATAGTCAATTTCAGTTTATTTGTACAATTCTACAAGTTGACTCTAATGTATGGTTTTGGACCAAAATTCTTTGGTCTAAGTATTTTGATTCCATAACATTCTTATGAGTAAATAAATCCCATTGGTAATCTTTTCATGACTTTATATTTTTTTGGAATAATATATATGTAAGCAAGATATAACTCATTTAGGAACTTGGCTCTTTAATAACTCTCCATGTAAAGGAAAGCATAAAAGGCACTCCAAGCTCCCTAAACTACAAAATAACTCATGAAAATACATTAGGGAAGTACCCTCTAAAGGTTTGAAGTTTTATTTCATGTCTAAGAGGCTCCAAATTCATTCTATAAGCAAGAAAAGTGATCCTTCCTAAGTATTTGAACAAGTGTGAAACTTAAAAAAAGCATCATCAGAGCACTATTATCGAGTGCTGATTACACTAAAGTAGATATGAAATTTTAGGAAAATGACGTGAAGTTTGAGCCCTCTTCAAAGTAGTGGTGACATTAATGATGCACAGGGGTTCCCATAACCCACATAAATTTGTTTTTTGATAACTCCTTACACTACGAGGTTTATAAGGATTGAGAAAATGTTACAGATCCATTCTGAAGGTGATTGAAGAAGATTGACACAGAGACATTCATTTCTAGGAAGGTAAAGCACTCAGGAAGTTACAGAACCAGATTCCAAGCAAGTCCAATACCATATAGAAGGTTTAAGACCGTAGAGATACTTTTGACTTAGTTGTATGATTTTTACTAGGTTCAGTCTTAGGTGCCAATTTATGTAACAAAGTATTTTCATTCTTATAGCAACATGATGCTACATTCATATTACTCAAAATATCTTAGATCCAAGTATACTCATCTCAGTGAAATTATCCCTTTTATTTTTTTATAGATGTTAGATCAACGATCACTTTGAAAAGAGTTATTTTGATTTGTTCAATTAATGATGGAATTTAAATAAATCAAAATATTCTCTTGTTGCATTATTTTATATTTTTTATGTATGTTAATTAGGAACACACTAAAAACTTAAAAGGGAATAAAATATGATTAAAAAAAAGTGAAATTATTGATAGCCACTTCTCAAGTCTAAATTAGTGAAATAATCATGATTTTTCAGCAAATCCAATAAATCATCAATATGAGGAAGAGGGTAGTGGTTTTTTCACAGTAATTTCATTTAGATCTTGGTAATCAACGCACATACGCTAAGTGGAATTTTCGTTGGGTATCAACATAATAAGAAAACTACATGGAGAAGTGATTTTCCATATGAATCCTTTCTCAAGTAATTCCATAATTATTCTTGGCCTCTTCATTTTCAACCACGAAAAAACTATACTTGTCAGTGTTAGGAAGAGGTGTATCCTTCTATAGATGAGTCTCATGTTGTATTTCTATTTTTTGAGGTAATTGATGTGGCTCCTAAAACACATCATCATAGTTATAAATAATCTTCACTATCTCATTATTTTTTTTTATGATCACAACCTTCGAAATCTTTATATTAAGAATTATCCTTAACTTTAACAATCACGAGCACAAAATTCTTTCTTACATTCACAAGTCTCTTCATTTGTCCTACATATACATGTGATAGATTTTCTTTGATTTAATTAAATAAAAAAATGTGTTCAATCACATCCTTAACAAGAAAATATTTACTCTCTTCCCTGTAGAATATTCTTTTTCTATCAAAAATATAAGAACTACCAAGGAAAATGCCATGAATGTCAAGTGGAATCACATCTAACTCTATCTCATCAATGAATTTTAAGGTGATTAAAAATATAATTTTGAAATATTTCATGACTTGCAATTCAGCATCATCACATACCCATACCAAAGGATATGGTTTTGGATGTAGTTTGATTTTGAGCCCCAGTTTCCTAAAATATTTTTAAGAAATGAGATTTTTTTGAGATCCAATATAAAAAAGAGTATCAATTTTTGTATGTTTAGAAATAACTCTAATGTGGAATAACTCATTTATCTTATTTTCATGCATACATTTAGAAATAGAAGAACTAAAATTAGTGCTAGAATAAGAGGAAGATGAACATTCTAAACCCATAGCAGTGATCTTAATCTCATCACCAGAATTATGTCCAAGATCTTGAACCATTGCAGTGATAATTTTGCCACCTCCTTTCTTGAACTATTTTGGTTTGAGCTCGTATGGAGCTTCTAACATTTAGCATTTGTATGCACCTTATTTCATGGAATGTGAGTTAACATGTTTTTCATCCTCTTTTTTTTACTGTGGAGGTATGTTTTTCTTTACCCTTTCCTTCTCCTTTCCTTTTTTTGTAGGCTACTGTGTAACTTATTTCTTTGTCAAACCTTCCTTTTTGTTCTTATGACTAGATTCAATATAAGTGACTTGGACACAAACTTCATCCATATTAGTAGGATTAAACATAAGAACAATATGTTTCAAGTAACTCTACATGTTTCACCATTTTCTTTATGGATTTGACGAAATAGATAAGGTGATGGGTCAAGGAGGAATACTTGTTGTGATGGTCGGTTTAAAGATCATGCATGTGTTTTGACATCTTGATCCAATGCTAACTGCGAGAGCTTCATTTTTGCTAGGAGGAACTACCTAAAATACGAAACAAGACCACAAATGAGAGTTAAACAATATATGTCAGTGCGTTGTGTAGCGTGTGATAGATTCAGGAAGTGTGGTACTTCATTGGTGGCAGTACACCCACTTTTCAATACAACTTAATGTAAGAAATGTTGTAAATAAACAATTTCCTACTGCAGTTGATATGATTTAGATATCTCATCCAAATACAATACGTAAACATAATATAACAAGCTAGGCTATGATCAGATCTGGAAGTAGGGTAGATGGTCAAGGTGTTAGAACAGGTCTGAGTTAGATTCTAGGTAACTTATGTTTCTTGAATGTAGGTTTTTAAAATCTTTTTGTTGGAAAGATTACAAGATATAGAGACCGATGTTAGTGAGGTATGACCGATGAAAGTTAAGAGGGAAGATACGATGGTTAAGGTGGGATGGTAGAAATTCAGTAAAGTGGGTTTTGAGAACTTTTTAAGGTAAGATAGTGGGTGTGAGGGAAAATGGATGGGTTTGCAATGGTGCTGGGGGTACTCAGAGGTATTCAGGAATCATGGATATGTGATTAAATGATTATGGGTGATGGAGTGGTTGGATTCACATGAAGGTAACAATGGTGGGATGAAAAATTCAAATAGATGCTGATAAACAAAGATGAAACAACTTTGCAATATGAATATTCATGAAATGATGCAGATTAGAGATACACTTAGTGGTGTTTTCAAATTTGGTGGCTGGATGGTGGTGATGGTTGATATGTGAAATGGTGCTCACTTATGCAAAAGTTCTTCTAAGAATTCTACCATGGATGCAAATACCTTTGGATCCATCTTGGTGCTAGCTATGCTTATCTAGATGTGCGAAAGGGCTCTGGTTCTTGCTTGCATGCAGATCTCCTTCATTCCATTTTTTTCCCATTTTTGTTACGTAGCTTGTATTCGTAAGTGACACTAACAAAAATAAGAAGTGATTTTCCCATTTTTGGGTGAAGGTGATCCCCCTCAAAACATGCATTAATGAGGTGTAATATAGAATCAGTGAGTGGTTTGATAAATGTGTAGTTGGTGAAGATAGGGGGAAAGGGTATGAGTACTATAGGAAAGGGTGATGGTCAAGTTGGGTAATAGGTAATGGGTCGGGGTCAAAATTGGGTCACAAGTAATGGAAATAAAATGCATGCACATGTATAGATTACAATACGGTACCAGGTTGAAGAGCTTGCAAAATCTACATCATCCAAGGTCGATAGGTTAATAAAAACAAGGGTGAAGAGTTCAAGTATCCAAGGTATAAGATGTGGTCATTGGATATGTTCATGTGCTTTTGGCCACATTGAAATTTGTTTGTTTTGTTTTCCCTTACAATGTATCTCAACCTTTGATATGGTTAAGATACAATATGATGTAGCTCGTGACAAAATATCATACAATATGATGTGAAGAAAAGGAAAAAAAATGTCCCCCTCCTGAAAAAGTATAGACCCCACCTTCTATCAGGCCCCCATCCATCATACTATGTGGACCCCACGTCTATCATCGAAGACTGGAGGATACAAACCATATTTTTTCATGCTAAGAATTCCACTTTTCACCATCCCATTAATAAAATTTTCACACTCTCTTCATCCCACCTTAGCTTTGTATAACCTGCACTTTTATTTTTTATCATTTAGAATTAATTTTCAGCAGACCGTATCTTCTATGTAAGGAATCCATTTTTCACCATTCATAAGGTGTCAAAAATATAACATTGAAATATTCCATATAAAATTATTTCCATAACTTGTGAAAACCATTTGATTTATTCTAGAGTGGGCATCCTCTTGGATCATTGATCCATTAGTGTAACCATGAGGACATTAAAAATAATTTTTGGGAGAGATGATGGATGGTTTTTGACCAACTATATTACAAAACATTTGAGCTACCTATTTGACAAGCTTTCCACACTACCTATTTTAGATATGGGATGGTTTAGGTAACCTCCTGATGTAGATAGGATAATATGGTATGGGCACACAATAAATAATCCTCAGCATGATGAGTCTTCAATCTACACAACAGAAAAATACTAAACACGAAAAAATATTAGTAAAATATATGTTGGATTCTTGATAAGAATCAAAACTCTGAGAAGTGTAAAGTTCCTTGAGAGGATGTCAACCCACATGATGATAAAAAAGAGTGATAATATGATAATAGAATGGGAATACTGATAACACAATTTGAATAAGTATCTAATAAAATAGTCTAAACTAATATGATGATTAAAAATGAAAATGATAGAAAAGTATAAGAAACCATAGAGGGTTGACGATGACCTAAGAGAAGCATAGACAGTCGACAATAACCTAAGGGCCAAATAATGCGATATATGCAAAAAAATAAAAATGGGCTAAGAAGCTACAATAGATGATGGCATGCTAACATGATAGATAGCGTGTCACAAGGATAGATTAGATGCAAGGTATGTCAGATAGGATCACATGAAGAATGGATAGGATGGGTTAGGGGTAAGGTCTAGAAAAATACTGGATCTGGGTTGATGGTGACAGAGTCCAATTGGTGAAGACTAGACTAGAGATAAGGTGATAAAAAGTAAGATGGGATATGCTGTTGGATCTAGGAATGGATGAAGTTGACAGGAGTCTGAAACAGAGCTCGATAAACACCTATGAGTACCTACATAATAGAACAAGCGCATGCATGAAATAAAAATTCATGATATTATTCAAAATTAAGATCTCAATGCAAAAGGAAACACCAACATATCTCAACTAATCAAAAGGATTCACAGATAGCTCAGAAGGCACAACGTCACAAGAACACACATAAGATTCAAGATTTTCTAGCCATTTGAGAAGAGGGGTAGGGGCGATTAAAAAACTAGTGCAAATTCAATGGTAAACCGAGTTAATTGTCAGCGACTGGGGTGAGATGAATTTCATTTGAATGTTAGAGTGATAATCTAGGGTAAAAATAGGATTTCAAATGGTTTACAGGCTATTGTTAGGATTGTACGCGTGTAAGATTGTTAAATGGATATAAGGGACTTGAAATAATCTTAGGAAGGGATAAGATGAGTGGGGTGTTAGAAGATAAATGGACTGAGAGGTAGGTGAATCATTCCTTATAAAATTTCAAATTAAAATTAAGATATGAAACTAAAAATACTATAATCATTTAACCACAATAACCACTTATTTAACTTTAAGAGTGTGCACACCATAAACCATCATCAAAGTATATAACCATAAAAGAAAGAAAATACCATAAGAACAAAATATGTAGGTGGGAAACCCTAAAGGGGAAGAGATGGTAGAGATTTGGTTCCATAGTGTGAACCTGAGCTATGGGGATATGTACACAACCCATCCTGAGGAGATGAGGTTTGTGGTCTTGATCATGGAGGAAGTGTGTTTTTTTGCATTTCCGGATACAGAGGGTGGGAGATTCCCATGGGAGCTAATGGGGGTTCAACATGACATGATGGAGGATAGGACCCATTTTTCTTGGGCACCACCTACTTGGTACAGTTATATAGGGAGTTGTGGGCCTACGAGAGGCTTTATAGGTTTAGTTTGTGCTACACCTTTCTTCTCCACCACTACGCATACGAGCACATTGTATGTGTGCTTCTAGTTGGTATGCCTCAACTGGATGCATTTGAGGCATGATTTTTCTGAGTTGGCTACAGGAGTTGAGTGCCCATTGTTGGAGAGTTCAGGGCTTCCTGGGCTACTCATGATGTGGTATATTATAGATGGGTGTTGGAGGGATTATTTAGGGTTGACATCATTTGGAGGCCGTATGTTGGCTTCCCTTCATACAAGAAGATGGTGGTAGAGCTGGATGAGTTATAACTACTGAGGTGGATAGAAGGGCGCCACAATAGAAAGCATGAGATGATACCCATAGATAGGGTCTTAAAGCAGTTTGGGCTGCCCCAGGATATGCCTCCATTTCCTTAGTACATGAGAGACGATGTGGAGAGGCCTATGCCTCTACCACAACTGACTATGCTAATAGGGCAAGAGGAGAAGATAGTGGACTAGTGGATTGGTGATGATGGAGTTATAAATAGATATAGGTAGTGGTGGGTAATCTAGTTACAAGTAGTACCACCTAGGCTAAGGTAGCTAGACTTGATGACCTTAGAGTTAGAGGGATACTTTGCAGGGGTAGGTTTCCACCTTACAGGATCATTTTATAGGTTTACATGGGTAGTTGACAAGGTCCAAGGCATAGGTGGCCACATTACAGGCACATGTGGTGGCTTTACAGACCCTGATTTCCCAAGGATAGGCACCCACATAGGGTGGAGATGGAGATAGGGGATAGGTGGCCACCTTACAGGCACATGTAGGAGGGTTTCAAGGCCAAATTAGCCACATCACAGGCACAAATTGTGACCTTATAGGCCCAGGTTGTAGCACAGGAACCATCATGGACAAGGTCTCATGGTATGGTAAGTAGTGGGATAGGGTCCCATGGTACAGTTACAAGGTCTGAGATTGATGGCACCACCGTAGATAGCTAGGTTCAAGGATGCCCTAAATGAGATGCGGTATTATCAAGACCATTTGACTACCATGGGGATAGATTTCCCCTCGTATGAAAAGTACAAAGCACAACAGGCGTCAAGTGAGAGGACTAGATCTCGCACACATAGTGCAGAGAGTACAGGGGCCCGAAGAGCCCAGAGACAGGCTTAGGGTGAGGCGATGAGCTCACGGAGGCCAGGTCCATCCACTGGTCAGGAATAGGCTACACCGAGACACATACAAGGCAAAGATATTCTAGTGGGGTGCCACATTGGGGTGGAGGAGGAGATAGATGACACTGGCATGGACATTAGCTGGGGTGATGATTAGTCACCCTATATGTTTAGGATATAGATTGTTGTATATTTTTGATTTATACCAACCTGCGTGCCTAAAATAGTGAGGATGTACATGAGAGGTATTGAGAATTTGATTATTATACCAGCCTGTGTGTCAAAGATGTTATGATTGTAGGCACATGTATTGATTTTTATTTTGTGTACATATGTATGGACACACAGATTCTAAATATTTTTTATAGAGATGGTGATATTTATGGTATGATGTTGTGCTTATGTGTGTAATTTCCAGTGTTATTGTTTATGTGATGGAAACTAGGTGGATTAGGCATGATTGAGTGATGTCACTTAGGCATGGTGGAGTCAAGTCGGTTTAGGCATGATGGAGTCAAGTCATAGGGATTGTTGAGTCATGGTTTATGGTTTTGATTTAAGTTCCAAGTTATTGGTAACATGGGATACAAATGGTCATGTTTATGCATGTTATGGTTTAAACTTCCAAATATTTGCTATGGTGAAAATATAAAAAATGATAAATGAATGATTTGATGATGTGGTAAATTTTTTTTAATTGGTACTTATTTGGTTTAATTTCCAATTGTTGATATAAAATGGAATCTAATTATGATAGAATATGAATATGAAAATGAAGGGGAAATTGGTTAGCGTAAAGGGTGGCCAAGCTAACCTCCAAGGGCCCCATGCTCTCAGAGTGCTGCCTACATAGCCCCGATGAAAAGGGCCCTCAGGTCGATGTATTTCTCCCATAAGATATGGAATAATATGATGAGGTAGAGGAATGGGTTGGTAGGTTTTTGAGGTATGATGGAGTCTAGGTCATAGGTATGATTGAGTCTTAGGTGATAGGCATGGTTGAGTCTTAGGTGAGAGTGAAAATATTTTAAAATGTAGGTGTCGATGGTCTAGCCTTGTATAGGATAGTCAATAAGTAATGAGGAAGGTAAATGATAAGAGGTGGTAAAAGAGCCACCTAATTAATAAGTACCTTAATGAGTCTATCATACCAAAGATTGGATTATGAATGTGAGACCCTAAAAGGCAATGCATAATGGACTATTCTATGGGTGAAGAAAGTCACATGATCACGAAATGTCACAGTTACGGTGAGTCCCTTGAGCAGAGAGAAAATTAGGGTGAAAAGGCAATGAGGTTAAAGTAGGTAGTTTAGCGTAACTTAGTGTATGATGGTATGTTTACCGGGAAAGAAACCCATGCTCAAAAATAGGCAAGTCCATGACAAAAATTTATCATTTTCTTCAAAAAAATTTGTTTTGGATAGATTGATAGATGTGAGAAGTCTCCTTGAGGTCTTCATGAAGTTGATCGATGTGGGAAGCTTTTGAACATTTTATTATATTTTTGCAATGACTTTATATAGCTGTCCTTCGAGGGAGCATTCTATTTATAGCGGAGAGATAAGAGATGCCCTTTTTGAGGGATTCATATGTTTGCTGGAAGTTTGACTCAAGGAGTTGAATCCCATTTTGTTTTTGGACGTTTATGTCATGGACAAGACTATAGAGGAAGATTAAGTTATTGTTTAGAAGACAAAACCATAGTATACAAAGATTAACTATGAAAGAGATGGTTTCAAGTAAAGAACGACCATGGGATTCCATCTTTGAAAAAGATGAAAAGTATCCATGAGAATCATGTTATGAGTAGAGCCACGATACTCATATTGAAGATAAGGATGAAAGGTGACAGGTAATCACATGACTCTTGTTTAGTTGTTGATCCTCAAAATGGGTAACATGGAAGGTGAACAACGCTCAAGGTGCGAGTGGTCAATAGATAGAAGGTGATATAGGAATTGATTTCAACAATAAAATGGTCAAAGATGTAAGGAATTGAAGGGCTCAGGTTTGGGTTTACCTTTGAGTGAAGAAAAATGATAAGCACATGATCCATAGGCATAAGTAACGATACAAGGTCCAAGACAATTAGGAGAAAATTTGCCTCGTTTACTTTTCTATTCTTTGGTTAAATGTTGATTTTCCTTTAGAACGAGGTCGCCAACTTGGAAGGTCCGTTCATGGACACATTTTTCTTAGGCATGCTTGATATGTTTTTGGTAGATTTGGAGATGGTCAAGAGCATTGAGACGATGTTCATCTAACAACTCAAGTTGTACTAAACAGTCTTGAAGAAAGTCATAATTGTTTACCATGTCTTGCAGTGAGATGAGGAGATATGGAATCTGGACTTCGAGAGGCAAGACCATCTCAGTACCGTAGACCAGAGAGAAAGGTGTGGTAGCAGTCGAAGTGTGAATACTAGTACGATAAGCCCACAAGGAAAAATGAATGTGTGTATGCCAATCCTTTCCAGTATCGTCAACTACTTTCCAAAGAATTTTGTTCAAGGTTTTATTGGTTGATTTGACTTGGCCATTTGTTTTTGGGTAATAAGGTGATGAGAAATTGATTTAAATGTCAAAATCATTGCAAAAATTTCATAGGTTTTTTTTTTGAACTACTTTCCATTATCAGTGATGAGGCGGTGAGGAACACCAAAGCAAAAAATGATGTGATGGTTGATAAATTCACATATTTTCTCAGCTTTTGTAGAAATTAGGGGAATGGATTCTACCCATTTAATGTAGTATTCATTAGCAATTATAATCCATTGATGACATTGTGAAGAATGAGGATTGATCTCTCCAACAAGGTCCAAACCCCATTGATAGAAAGCAAAAGGTCTCGTGCGACCTGTAAGGAATAACTAGGTGTGTGATTAAGATTAACATGTTGCTAGAATTTCACACAACATTTGACATAGTCACAACAGTCACAGTTTATGGTTGTCTAGTAATAGCCAAGGTGAAGAATGCGTTTAGCGATAACTAAACCACTAAATTGGCCTCCAAAAATTCCATTATGAACTTCCTTGATGGGGTAAGGAATTTCAAAACTTGTAAGGCATTGTAAGAGAATACCGTCGAAGCTATGCTTATAAAGGAGACCACCCATGATGAAATAACAAGAGACACTTTTAAGAAAGACACGTTGTCTATTATGAGTGAGATTGAGAGGATGAATGACAAGGGAAAGGTAGTTTGAAAACTTCTTATACCAAAGGTCACATGGGTCAGGTGCCACAGTTTTAACAGAGTTAACCACAAGAGATAAATAAGAGGGTGATTCAACCTTTGTATTTTAACAAAGATTTTGGAGTCAACAGGAAAAGTGGGCATCTGAGAAGCTAGACAAGCCATGGTATCTACAAATTTATTGGTAGAACGTGGGGTGGTTTGAAGTTTGTAATGGTCAAAGGTAGTCAAACGTATGTCTATGTGACATTTATACTTTTTGAGTATTTCGTTACAACACTAGTATATACCATTGACTTAGTTTATAACTGTTGGGCTGTGGAGCCTATTTTTGGTCTACTTGAATCAGTGTTGAAGTGTTGGAGCTCGAATGGTTAAGTTTGGAGACTTCAGGAGCATTTTGCAGTTGTTTTCTTTGATGTTGTTGTGCAGTCGATGTGTCGTTGCTGCGACATTGTTATTAACATGCTATTAATTGATTGTTAACGTCGGGACTATTTTTCCATCCATGGGAAGTTGAAAGATCGTGACTTTCAAACTTCTAGGGTCATCTTTAGGACTTTGTAAGAGGATTTTAATCCTATAAATAGAGGTGTTAGGGTATCTTGAAGATATCTTGAGTGTTTGAGAGGTCTTGAGTCTTAATGATCAAGAGATGATCAAGAGTGATCAAGGTTAAGCAATTGGGTGTCAATTGTGGTTTAGATGTGGTTTAGCATCTTTGGAATTCTATTGTGAGTTCATAACTAAGAGAATACTGTGAGAGTTGTTTTAGTCTTGTTGATAATAAAATCTAAGCAAGTTCTTGGTGGACGTAGCCCACATTGGGTGAACCACATTAAATCTTGTCTTGTCTTCTTTTGTGCATTATTCATTTATGTTGTTATATTTCTACAAGTATAATTCTGCTATATAGTTTCCTACTACTGTGGTTTGAGGAATTGTTTCTGCATATTTTTTCTCTAATTTCTGACAATTGATATACGAGCTTTGGTGGTTTTTTGCTGAAGTTGTAAATCACAGGGAAATTTTAGCTTGAGTGGGAGCTATGGTAAATGAGGGCAGATTGAGGGTTGAGAAATTCAATGGGCATAACTTTGGTTTGTGGAAGATGCAAATGGAGGATTACTTATATCAGAAGGACCTCCATGTTCCTTTGGCTAGAAAAGCAAAGAAACCTACAGCCATTTTGGATGAGGATTGGGAGTTGCTAGATAGAAAGGAACTCGGGGTAATTTTTTTATGCCTTGTATCTTCGGTTTCTTTTAACATATCACAGGAGAAGACCACAAAAGGTCTCATGAGTGTGATGAGGAAGTTATATGAAAAACCCTCTACCTCTAATAACATATTTTTGATAAAAAAGTTATTTAATATGAAGATGTCTGAGAATGGTTCTATTGTTGATCATTTGAATGAATTTAATATGGTTGTGAGAATGTTAAAATCAGTAAAAATTGACTTTGATGATGAGGTCAGGGCTTTGTTGATTTTGTACTCCTTGCCAGATAGTTGGGACAGCTTGGTTATGGCTGTACGTAATTCAGTCTCTAATAACTCAAAGCTGAAGTTTGAGCATGTAATAGGTGTGATCCTAAGTGAGGAAATGAAAAGGAAGAACACTGGAGATTCTTCTACTTCTGCAAACGCTTTGATGGTGGAGAGCAAAGGGAGACAAAAGAATAGAGGGAAAGGTAATCGTGGGAAGTTGAATGATCATGGAAGGTCAAAGTCTAAGAGTAAGTTAGAATGTTGGCATTGTGGGAAGGTTGGTCATGCTAAGAAATATTTTTGGTCTCTTTGGGATAAGAAGAACACGAAGGAGGAAACTAAAGAGGTAAATTTGATAACATTTGATGTTTGTCAAGACGCCTTAATTATTTCTGTAGATAATAATGCTGAATCTTGGGTGTTAGATTCAGGGGCTTCTTTCCATGCTACCCCACATAGACATTACTTTACTGATTTTGTTCAAGGTGATTTTAGACATGTATATCTTGGTGATGATGAACCATGCAACATAGTAGGGAAAGGTTATGTTCGGGTGAAAATGCAGAATGGGAACACATGGCTACTTAAGGAAGTCAGGCATGTGCCTAAGTTGAGGTGAAACTTGATATCAATGGGACAACTGGGTAGTGATGGCTGTACGGTCAGTTTTATAGTGGATTCTTGGAAGGTTACTAAGGGATCTCTTGTGATTGCAAGAGGTAAGAAAAATGGTACTTTTTATTTAGCAAGTGGTGCTGATTATTGCAATTTAGTTGATGTAGATGGAGATGTAACTTTGTGGCACTAGCGACTCGGTCATATGAGTCATAAGGTTATGTAGATTATAAAGGACAAGTTGCTTGGATTAAAGGAGTTAGATTTGGAATTCTGTGAGGACTATGTTTATGGGAAATAGAAGCAGGTGAGAATCCTCAAGGTTGGACCTACCAGGAAGGAGGGTAAGTTGAGGTTGGTGCATACAAATGTATGGGGGCCAGCTAAGGTAAACTCTATTGCTGGTTCATGTTATTACATCACTTTCATTGATGATGCAACTAGAAAAGTTTGGGTATATTGCATTAGAAATAAATCTGATGTGTTTGAAACTTTCAAAAGATGGAAAGCCTTGGTTGAGAATGAAAAATATCTCAAGCTAAAATGTCTTAGGTTGGATAATGGAGGGGTATTACAGCAATGACTTTATTGATTACTATTCAGTAAATGGGATCCGTAGGCAAAGAATGGTTCCAAATACTCCATAGGAAAATGGAGTGTCAGAAAGAATGAACAGGACAATCATGGAGCGTGCTACATGCATGAGGTTACATGTAGAGCTACCACTCATATTTTGGGTGGAAGTGGTAAGCACAACTATTTATTTGAATAATAGAAGACCCTCTATGTCCTTGGATGGAGGTATACTTGAGGCTTGGTCTGGTAAGAAAATTAATTACTCATTTCTTAGAGTATTTGGATGTGAGGTATTTGTTCACATTGATAAAGATGATAAGACCAAGTTAGAGGCTAAGTTTGAGAAATGCACCTTTGTTGGATATCATGAAGATGATTTTGGTTTCCGTGTTTGGAGTCTTAAAGACAAGAAAATATTTCGGTCTAGAGATATTGTCTTTAATGAAAAAATCATGTATAAAGATCAATTATAGGAATAGAAAGAGGAATCAAAGAAAGAATACATAGTGTTAGAGGACATTGCAGACAACAAGGTGCCCAAGGGGTTGGTTCAGGTACAACATGTTCTGGCATAGCCAGTTTAGGTACCTACTCATCAGGAACCCCAAACTCCTGAGGTGAGAAGGTATTCTAGGGTAAGAAGGGAACCTGAATGATTTACTCCATTTGAATAATTTATTGCTCACTGACAGTGGAGAGCTAGAGTGCTTTAAGGAAGTAGTGCAGGTGGATGTCAGGAAGAAGTGGGAGCAGGCCATGGATGAAGAGCATAGATCTCTTATGGAAAACCAGACTTGGGATCTAGTGGAGCTACCTGAGGACAAGAGAGAATTGTCGAACAAGTGCGTGTATAGAATCAAAGAGGAAGATGGAGGTAGGAAATGATACAAGGTTCGGTTGGTGGTTAAAGGATTTGCACAGAATAAAGGTATAGACTTTGATGAATTGTTTTCTTCGGTTGTTAAAATGACTTCTATTAGGACTGTTCTTGGTTTAGTTACAGTAAAAGACCTGCACTTAGAACAGTTGGATGTGAAGAAGGCATTCCTTCATGGTGAGTTGGAGGAGGAATTGTACATGTAGCCACCGGAGGGTTATGAGGTCAAAGGGAAGGAGAGGTTAGTGTGCAAATTGAAGAAGATCTTGTATGGCCTAAAACAAGCTCCACGACAGTGGTACATGAAGTTTGACAGTTTTATGTAGGAGCGAAGTAACTCCAAGTGTCACTCAAACCATTGCATGTACATCAAGAAGTTTCTTGATGGTAGTTATATTATTTTTTGCTTGTATGTAGATGATATGCTTATTGCAGGGAAGAACATGCAGGAAATAAAGGTACTCAAGAAGTAACTAGGTGAATCCTTTGCCATGAAGGATTTGGGGGCAACAAAACAAATCCTTGGTATGAGAATAACTTAGAATAGGAAGGAGAGGAAGCTGTTATTATCTCAAGAAGAGTACACAAAGGTGGTCTTGGAGAGGTTAAGTATGCAAGATGCTAAACCGGTTTGTACTCCTTTAATAGGTCACTTTAAATTATTAAAGGAGCAGAGTCCCAAGAATAAGGAGGATATAATCCAGATGTCCAAGGTACCGTTCTCATCAGTAGTTGATAGCTTGATGTATGCTATGGTATGCACTAGGTCTAATATTTCCCATGCAGTGGGAAATGTGAGGTTTGCAAGTGATCCAGGTAAAGAGCACTAACAGGTAGTAAAGTGGATCCTTCAGTATTTGAGAGGGACCATGGGAGCAACATTGTGTTTTGGTGGATCAAACACTACATTACGTGGATATGTAGATTCAGAAATGGAAGGAGATTTAGACTGTAGGAGGAGCACAATAGGTTATGTATTTATGGTTGGTGATACAACGGTGAGTTGGATTTCACAGTTACAAAAGGTTGTGGCTTTATCAACCACAGAGGCAAGTAAGGAGATGATTTGGCTACAACATTTGTTTGATGAGTTGGTTCATAAGTAGGAAGTTTGGGAGACTACACAGTGATAGTCAGAGCTTTATTCATTTGGCGAAGAACTCTGCTTTCCACTCTAGGACGAAGCACTTCAGCTGAGATATCATTTCATCAGAACAACTTTGGAAGAAGATAAGTTCAAGCTAGAAAAGATTCATACCAGTCATAATCCTGTGGATATGATGACCAAGGAGGTCACAAGGGAGAAGTTGAAGTTGTGTTCAACTTTGATTGGCCTTCATGGTTGATAATAAAGGGTTAAGAGCTTTTCTCAGTGGAAACAATATCCAAGTGGGAGATTGTTGGGGTGTGGAGCCTATTTTTGGTCTTCTTGAATCAGTGTTGAAGTGCTGGAGCTCGAATGGTTAAGTTTGGATATTTCAGGAGCATTTTGTAGTTGTGATGTTGTGACGTTGTTGTGCAGTCGCTATGCCGTTGCTGCGACATTGCTATTAATTGGCTGTTAAAATCGGGACTGTTTTTCCAGCCATGGGAAGTTGAAAGATCATGACTTTCAAACTTCTAGGGTCAACTTCAGGGCTTCCTAAGAGGATTTTAATCCTATAAATAGAGGTGTTAGGGTATCTTGAAGATATCTTGAGTGTTTGAGAGGTCTTAAGTCTTAATGATGAAGAGGTGATCAAGAGTGATCAAGGTTAAGCAATTGGGTGTCAATTGTGGTTTAGATGTGGTTTAGCATATTTGGAATTCTGTTGTGAGTTCATAACTAAGAGAAGACTGTGAGATTTGTTTTAATCTTGTTGATAATAAAATATGAGCAAGTTCTTGGTGGACGTAGCCCACATTGGGTGAACCATGTTAAATCTTGTCTTGTCTTCCTTTATGCATTATTCATTTATGTTGTTATATTTCTACAAGTATAATTATGCTATATAGTTTCCTATTGCTTTGGTTTGAGTAATTGTTTTCACATATTTTTTCTATAATTCCTAACAACAACTAGTTGGGAATCACCAAAGATATTAATTGATTTAACATCTAGGGAGATGGCAGCTTGAAGGCCTAACACGAGTGCTTTATATTTGGTGGTATTATTTGTGCAATCAAAATCTAGTTTGAAAGATAAAGGCATGGGTTCACCACCAAGAGGAATAAGGATAACACCTGCACCACCCCCACGCTGACATTTGTAACCATCAAATAAGAGGGTCATTTGGTAAGTGGTATCATCCAAAGAGAGGGTAGCAATGGATTCATTGGGGAAATCAAAGTTAGAGGGTTGATTTTTGGAAAGAGGTGCATCTACTAGTTGGTTAGCGATAGCCTGACCTTTGATAGAATTTTGATGGATGAATTCGAGGTCAAGGTTAGAAATAAGCAAGAGCCAACGTGTAACATGTTGATGTTGGTAGTGTTTGGTGTACATATGATGCAGAGGGTCAGTGTTAGTGATGAAAAATGTTTTGTGGTTGAGAAGGTAATGACGTAGTCTAGTGGCAACAAAAACTAAGGCTAAGCAAAGTTTTTCAGCATGGGTGTACCTAGTTTCATAGTCTAAAAGGGTATGGCTTGTGTAATAAACTACTTGCTCTCTGTGTTTCTCATTGTGATGAGCGAGCATGACACCTAAAGAATGATCGGTAGCAGAAATGTATAGGTAAAAGGGTTGGTCATCCTTAGGAGGAATGAGCACCGATGGTTAAAGAAGGTATTATTTTAAGGCATCAAAAGCTTTGTGGCATTCATCATCCCATTTGAATGAGACGTATTTCTTGAGGAGATAATGAAATGGTTAACAGTGGTTGGAAAGCTGTGAGATAAAATGACAAATAGATTGTAACTTACCTTGCAAGATTCGAAGTTGATAGAGATTATTAGGTGGAGGAATTTCAATAATAGCTTCACTTTGGCTGGATCAAATTCTATGCCACACAAATAAATGATGAAACTAAGGATTTTTGCTGAAATTACTACGAAGAAACACTTCTCAGGTTGAAGGAGAATGCAATACTTGATGAGGCGATCAAAGACGACCTTAAGGACTGTTTGGATTTGGCAAGAAGGTCATCTACGTAATCTTCAAATATGTGATGCATGATGTCATGGAAGATATAAGTCATGGCACATTGATATGTATCACTAGCAAAAGGCATGACTTGATTGCAGAAGGTCCCCCAAAGAGTGATGAAGGCAGTTTTGTGTTGATCTTCTGGAGCAAGTAGTAATTGATTATAACCTGATAAATAGTCCATGAGTGATAAGATCTCATGACTGGTGGTGAGATCAACTAGTTGGTCAATACCTAGTAGAGGAAAGTTATCTTTGGGGAAAGTGAGGTTGAGGTCATGGAAATGTATGTAAATGTAGTGTCCCCTTGTCGTTGTTTTGAAAGGGACAATATTAGAAATTCACTGGGGATAGTCAATGGGTAGGATGAAGGAAACTGAGAGAAGGCACTGAAGTTCTTCTTTGACTAGAAGAGCAATGCAAGGATGCATTTTCTGTAGCTTTTTTTTTATGGTTTTGGCATTAGGAATGGTTATGATATTGTGGACCACAATTTTTTGGTTAATACCAGGCATATCAGCATAGGATCAAGCAAAAGTGTTGTTATGGTTCCGAAGGAAATAAGTAAAAGTTTCATGTTCAGAAGCATCTAAATATTGGCCTATCATTAGAATGTGTCGGTCATCCTGAGTATTAATGTTGATTTTGATAGTCAATTCATTCAACATAGTTTACGTCTCAGAGGGTAACAACCGGTGAATATAAGAATATTCTGCACCTAGATAGATGAGGATATAATCATCTTCCTAACATTGAATGACGTTAATAGAAGGTGTATCATCATTGATCATGTCATGATACATGAAGGGAAGAGAAGAAGGAACCTCGCCATTACGTTGATAGGTCAAAGGTCCCAGGGAAATCATGTTTACAAAAAAAGTTAGGAGGAATAGATTTGGGATCTATGGAATCCATGGTGAAGATGGTGTCATTGGTGAATGGGGTGGAGAATGTTTGTCTTCCTTAAAGAGGTCGATGTAGGCCTTCTTGGAAGGTGGTGTGGCAAAGCCAATGCCCCTAGGATCATTGTGTTTATGGGTGGTACATGAAATGATAGTATGACAACCTTGTTCATAAAAACCGAAGACAAAGCCTTTCCATGCGCAACAGTGAAGAAAATTCTGGGTAAAGAGTCAGTTACTAAGGGATTGGTGGTCAGATGAAAATGGTCATGTTTGGGATGCAGGTTCGGGTAAATAAGTGGCAGTATCAAGTGCCCCATACATTAGATTAATGCAAAGGTGGGGAGAACAATAAGGGAAAACCTCACCTATGTGGTAGTCATAATGAGGGTGCTGGCATAGGTTTCCATATTCTTACGGAGTGAGGAATGTGTCGATATTGTATAGGCGGTACTCCCCCAAAGTGAGTAATTGAAAAACACCTTCTAAGGGATCAGTAGTTGATATGTAGGTAGCGGAGATAGATAATTCGTTAGATGATTGGGAAGGAGGGGTATCAGTTGGTTGGAAAGTAGATGGGTCAGCCGCAAAGGCTATGCCAGTAGTAAGAATATAAGGGTTAGATGTGGGAGAGGTGGCGGTAGCATTGATGGATGGATTCGTGGGTGGAGGAGAAGTGGGGATAGTGGCAGATGCCTTGAATGGTACAAGGACATCGTTGGGTTGGTACAACATGTTACAAGTTTTGAATGGTGATGAGTCGGCGGGGATGGTATAGTTATGTCCTTCAAGTTCAAATTTTACACATCGGTGTGAAGTTGAAGGGACATCACCCATGATGCAAATCCAAGGTCTACCGAGTAATAGGTTATACTAGAACTCCCCCTCTAATACATACAATAGTTTCGGGATAGTGTGAGGGCCTACGCGAACATGAAGCATAATGGTACCAAGGGTGGTGGTATAATGTTGTTGAAGGAGCGAAGCATAATGGGGTTATTATGCATATAACTAGAAGGGATATGAATTTTACTATACACGTGGGAGGAGATGATGTTAATGCTAGCACCGCCATCGATCATGATGCATTGTATGCATATGTTATCGATATAGATAGAAATGAAAAGGGTGGGGTCAGGGACATTTGACTAGTGAGGTACAATCTCCTCATTAGAGAAGCTGACAGTGGTAAATTGAGGAGTGGGAAGGGGGTAAAAGAAGGATATGATTTGGTAAGTGAGGTCATGTGGTGAGGGGTTATAATGGAGGCCACTAGTGTGGGGTCGTTAGGTAAAAATTTAATAGATTGTAAACCCATGATAAGGGCTTGTCTATGAGATTCAAAAGTTTTGACGAGATCATATAAAGACACCTTTAGAGGAGACTGATGTAATTGTTTTATCATTGCTTGATGGGTGACCTCATTATAGATAGGGTACATAGGTCCTCAAATGGTGATTTTAGGCGTGGGTACAGATGGTATATTAGGCACGGGGTTGGTTGATGGGATAGTTTCTTTTTCTTTTCCTTTGTCTTTCTTAGAGTGGGTGACATCTTGAACCATGTTAACCTGAGGGGAGGTGGTAAATGGAGAAGGTGTAGGATGAGTAGTGTAACGACATGATGGGAAAAAACCTAATGGTTGGGAAAATACTTGTGAAGTGTGTTGTGAACACTGACATTTAGGTGGTGATTTGGATAACCCTCTAATATAAACCATATTGATCTCAATTTTTTGAGATGGATAGAATGGTTGTGGGGGTGGAGATATTGGTTGCTGAATCGGTAAAGGATGATGATGTGTGGTGATAAGTGAAGGTGGAACATGGTCATCATCATCAAAATTTTGTTCAGGAGGAAAAAGTTGGAGAAGAACGGTCTTCAGAGCCTTACAATTTTCTACATCATGTCCTGACACATGATGATAGGTACAAATCTTTGTTTCATCATACCCTTTTGGTTTACGTTTGAGAGGATCGTAATGTCTAAGTGACGGTAATGTGATGATATAAGTCTTTAAGATATTAGTTAAAATGTTGGTGTAGGACCCCGCTAATGGATCACAATGGGAAGTGAGTGTGGGTTTGGGTAAAGGTGTTGATGATCGTGAGGGTAGAGGATTTACAGGTGGGGGAATGGGTTGGTCCATTGGTTTGTTAATTAGAGTGGTCTTAGGTTTTAATGGAATATGTTTGGGTAAAGGCATGGTAGAAGAGCTAACATTGGAAGTTTTTGTCAGTTTGACTACCTTATTGGAGGGTAGTGGATTCTTATCTTTGGGTTGCGCCTTCTTGGGTAAAGGTGTCATGAGAGTACGAGATATATAAGGGAAGGTGGATGGTGGAAGATGATGGGTTACCCATGGGGACAGCTGTGTTGTGGTGGAGGTGGTTGGTAGAGGTTGGGTAGATGACATGGGTTGAAGTTGTATAGGAAACGTTGGGGTTATTGTAACTAGTGGAGGTATAGCTGGTAAGAAGTGCACGGGTGAGGGCAAGAGTGTTAGGTTTTCGGGTGAATGAGGTGTAATGAAGGTTTGTGATGCAGTTGTAGGTTTTTTAGCTTTTAAGTGGCCTTCGGTAAGAGACTGTTTGATCAGGATTGATGGATGAGGCCCTAGGATGGATAGAAAGGGGGAAGGTGACAAAGGCATGGTAGGTGAGACCGGTGTATGCGGCCTAGAAGGTTGGGTTTTCTTTTTAGGTGGAGGGATAATGTTGGTGTGGGTTTGAGATGATGGTGCTAAGTCCAATTTGATAAGTGGGTGAGTAAGGCTTGATGTCATCATGAAACCCAAGGTAGTGATGGGTCTAACTACGGGTGAGGAGAGATGTGTGGGTAGGATTTTAAGATTGGGAATGAATTTAGTTATGGGTAGAGGTTTAGATGTAGGTAGGGATGATGAGGAAGAATCCATTTGAATAGGCATGGTCAATGTCGATCTGGTTTCCGAAAATACCCTTGGGTAGGTCGTGGAAGTATCTTTAAGCAACATTTTCATTTGGGTCAAAAAGGGGAGTCGAAGACGTCCCTAGAGCATGGAGTTATCAACGTAATCCAAGCAATCAACCATCCGTGAAAATGGGACTACTAAAGAAGAGGATGGAGTTGGTTTGATGGAAATCCTTGTAAAATATGTCTATAAGATAGGGAATTGGCTAGCCTCAAACTTTTTGGGTAAAATAGTCAAGATCATATCAATGGGGTCCTGGGATGCTGAGAGATAACTACCCCCAATAGGTAGTGGCATATCTGATGAGTCTCCCATGGGTAGGAGAGATAATAGGTGAGGTGAGGTAGACTTATCTCTTAGTGGAGGAGAAGGCAATGATGATCCTCCTATGGATGGGAGAATTGATAGTGTTGACTATTTGGTAGTTTGTAAAGTAGATGATGAAATGGCATCTGTAGAAAGTGTGAGTTCCTCTATGAGAGTGGGGGGAGATGAGGAGGAATACTTTGTGGGTGAAGGAGTAGAAGGGGCATGCTCCTTTGTGGGTAGGGGAGCTCGTGCTATAATTTCCTCAATAGACAAAATAGGTGGGATTTGAGGAATGGTTGGTATGATATCTAAAACTACATGGACTTTATGGACATTTTTGTTGCTGGATGAAGGTTCACTATTTTTATTAGATGATGGTTTATGATTAGGGAAAGACTTTTTAAAGATGTAAATTTTTTTATTTTCTAGTGCATTCGGGTTGTTTGCGACAAGGTCTCCATTATCTATCATCTCTTGGACAATGTTCTTGAAAGTTATGCAGTTACCATCACTATGGCCTTTGACATGATGGTAATTACAGTAGTCATGTTCTTTATACCATGCAAGCATAGGATGGGAAGGATCAAAACCCGTATGAGGTTTTATGGGAGGAAGTGTAATGGCTCCAAATTTAAGAATATTTTCCAAGACCGAAGAATAGGGCTCTCCAATTGAAGTGTACTTACGCTCTTCCCATCGGAGCTAAAAGGCTTGAACAAGGGAAAGATTGGAAGAAGGTTGGGCTTGATTAGAAGGATGAATGGTCTTGCATTGAGGACTACCACATTGGTAGATCCTTTGGCCTTTAAATATTTATTTTGAGGTTTTGAAGATAAAGAAGAATCGTTTGATTTGAACAGGGCGTTCTTGTTTCATAATTGGATTTTCTTTTCTTCAATGAAATGAATTTCCAGTTTCTGTGCCATGGTGAGTGCTTCGTCAAAGGTTTAGAAGTTTTGTACCTACAGAGTTGGTGAGATGTGTTTGGCACAAGATCTAGTGAACAACTCAATAAGTTCATCCTTAGGTAGTTGGAACGTTAATTGGTTGATAAGACTTTGCCAACAGGCAATGAAATCAGCGATAGATTCATCTTCATATTGTTAGATTGAATAGAGATTGTTCATGGTGACTTTCTTGATAACATTGATTGGAAAATGATCTAAGAAATATTTGGCTACTTTATTCAAGGAATAAATGTAGTGTCAATGTAGTCCACTATACCAATCCAATGCTGGTCCTATCAAGGACATTGGGAAGGTTCGCAGGTGCAAAGTGTCACCGTGGGAAATCAGATGGCACCCATGTTTGAATGACTGCAAGTGTTACTATGGGTTTTCTTTACTATTGAAGTGATTGAATTTAGGCATTTCTAATGCAAATGGTAGGGATGAATGGGAATAGATGGATAGATAGGATCATTACATATTTCATAATAAGTTAAAGAAGTACAAGAGTTGGAAATAGATACTTCTGGGTCTGCATCTTTTCCATCATCATCTTAATGAGGTCGTTGGTAGTTTGTGATGAATTGGTGCCCCCCTTCAGAAAAAAGGGGTTGATGTTGAATGTATGAGGTAGGTGGTATGCTAGTGTATGGTGGTGCTGAGTATGAGAACTACGCAGGAGGAATAGATGTAGGAAGCACATACCTAGAATAAGCGATAGATGAGGTCAAGGGTTGTTAGTAGTATGTGTAAGTGGGAGGGGTAGGCATAACAAATCTAGTGGTGATTAGGGGTAAGGACTATGTGATAGAAAGGGTGAGGTTCTAGAAAAGGTTGTAAGTTGCTGACACCAGAGGTGGTTGCGATGTAATAGCTATATGTGAGGTAGTGTGTGCAGATGGGGATATAGTTAAAGTGGTTGTCAGAGGAACCACTGACATCGTAGGTGTGATAGATAGAATAGATGTTGTAGTTATAATGGCTATGGGACCTAGCTAAGACACCCAAGGTGGTAAAGTGGATGACTGTAGCGCCGAGCTGGTGCTAGCTGATACAGAGGTGGGGGCGAGAGCAGGAGGGATAGATATGGGCATGCCATATATTAACTGTCTTGAGGAGTCCCAGGTGGATGATGTTATAATTTAAGGATTCTAATAAATATAGATTTAATCAACTTACATATTACATAATGTTATAACAAATATTTAAATTAAGATTACATCATAACATAAGTAAATAATGAAATACTTACATGAAATAAATAACACATGTGACACAATATTTATAGTGGAAAAGCCCAATAGGGTAAAAACCACTTTGAAAATAACCTTTTACTTTAGAGGACTTATTTTACATCTAGTAAGATCACCTCCTCCTTTAAAACCGTATTTACTAAGGGTAAAATCAAATCACTTGATTTGCACACCTTTGATATATTTCCTAAATATATCAAATGAGGACCTAAAGTCCTTTTTATATAAGGTGATCAGGTATGTTTCCCAACCCACCTTTTCAACCTAAAATGGTTGACACACGCACCTAGGTTTATAGTATTTAATATTAGAAATATAATCATTTCATGATATTAAATATTTAACCTAAAGTATATACCTAGATTAGCATATTTAATAATAGAAATATAAATATTTCATATTATTAAATATTAACCTATATATTAGTGGGACCCATATATATTAAGGGTTGGCTAGACGACTTAATCATTATGTTCCAACACTCCCCCTTAATGTTAAGTGGGATAAAATAACATATACCAATAGATTACCTACCTGTGGTACACTACAAGATTTACAATCCTTAAACCATAAAGGTTTTAGGCTAGCATATTGGCTCAAGGAATTATAACACCTTCATCATACTCAATTTACCATTTGGTACAAAAGGATTTGGGATCCTAAAGATCATCCCTTGATCAGTGGCTAAGTATGATTTGTGAGTTTTACATGTTCTCACAGGTTCTCATAAAAGGTTATTGAACCCAAGCATATAAAATCCTTTTACAACCAATGACCTACTTAAAAATATGTTTGTTCTAGATGTTTATTGGTAACCTCAATAACACTAAAGAGTTTACTGAAGACTTCCTATAAGATCTTTGTACACTTCTTTCTAATAACAGAGCCGAGGAGGTATATATGCCTGAAAGTATTTTTACACTTCCCTGAATGTATTTTTTTACACTTTCCTGAAGGTCTTTTACAAATTTCCGAAGGTATTTTTACAAAAACTAAGGTCTATTAGGAGGTGACATTGTCATGCACACCCCCCTCAATGGAAACTATGACAATCCAAGCTTATCACGAAATTGACAAAAATTTGCAGCACTCAAGGAATTTGTGAAGATGTCACCAACCTGCTCTTCAGTCAACATGAACTTGAGATTTATGTCATCACTTAACACCTTCTCATGGGTGAAGTGTATATGTATCTTAATGTGCTTCATCCTCTAATGTTAAACCAAATTCTTAATCAAGAGTAATACAACTTTGGTGACCACATAAACAAGGAATACTTCCTTTAACTTATATGTGTGTCTCTACCAACACCTGTTGTAGCCACATGACTTCTTAAATTATTCCATTGTACTTATCTTTCTCAGTAGAATAAATGGATACTGTTGATTGCATTTATTGTTCCAAGTAATGGTTCCTACACCAAAAAAACTTGAACACATATCCAATACATTTTATAACACAACATCAATATGGTTAGAATCAAAAAATCCATATAAGATAACGTTTTCATTCTTAGTATAATGTAACCCATAATTGATTGTTCCTTTAATATATCTAAAAATTCCTTTTGCAAGATTTCATGATCTTTAAAAAAGGTTCTTGCATAAAATTTGAAGTAATTCGTACTGTATAGGAAATATCTAATCTAGTTATAGGTAGATAAATCAAACTATCAACTAACATCGTATATAAAATAGGATCAAATTTTTTCATATGTAGATTTATTGTCAATATTTATTCCAACTTCCATTGAAGTAGAAAATTGTTTACAATCAATCATAAGAAAATTTTTTAATACAATGGTTGCATATTGTGTTTTGAAAAATAAAAATAGAATGAAATACAGTCTTACAAAGAACATGACGTGAGAGACTTAACTCATTCATTTCAAAGTACTACTTCAATTTCTCTTTAATCCTATGAATTAGATCATAATTATCACCAGTCATAAGAAAATCATTAACATATATACATAAATGATAATATGTGAGCCTTATTTCTTAATGAATATATCATTGTTAGAAAAATAATTAACAAAACCTAACAGTTTAAAGAATGAAACAATTTTCACATACCAAGCTCTAAGAACTTATTTTAAACCTGTTATCCTGTAAAATTGACAAGGGAAATTTTACTGATAACCATATCGAAAATTTTGTTCCGATCCCTCATTAGGGATCCCTTGCGTTTGGAACGTTGCAAAATCCCTTTTCTGGGAAATCTGGTTTTCCGAACTTAGTCATTTTTGGTCTTTTGGTTGGGCACATGGAATTGCTATGTAACATCACCTTTTGGTGTGTCCCCTTTAAAACCTTTGGCGCATATTTTCCTGTGTCAACACACCTTTTGGTGCGCCTTGATATGTTGAGTCTTCCCTGTGTGCGCCAAGGCGCATGCGCCTTTGTGTTGGTAAATGCTTTGTTGCGCCACTTTTTGGTGTGCCACAGGTGCACATAATCTCATGTCGACACCACTTTTGGTGCGCCAAAGGGCGCACTTAGTTCCATGCTGGCAAATGCTTTGGTGCGCCAAAGGGCGCATGCTTTCCTATGTCGACAGTAATTTTCATGAGCCCTTTACAAAGTTGGTGGCGCATTTATTACTGACTCACCTATATATATTTTTGCACGCCTGCAAATGTCATTATCACCAGAGCAATCAAGTTTTTCTATTGTATTCTCTGAGCCTGTCAGCAAGTCTGCACTGTCATTTTCAAACGCCTAGTGGACCCGTTTGCACGTGTTTCACTATTTATCCGATAAGAGGTTCTTATCTCTTTCATGTGTTTGGCATTTTTGGTTCTTTGTATGCTTGTTGGTTTGGTTTTGGATTGAAATATTGATCTAGCCCCCCCTTGCTGTCTTTCCATATTCCTACCCCTCTTTCCAGATCTACTGGTAGAGGAAGTTGTCCGAAAACATGGTTCAAATCCCCTCTAGTTAAGCCATTTCATTACCCAAATAACCCTGCAAGAAGAGAAAAGAAAAGCTAAACCTTGTAAAAAACCCCTCAAAGGGTGATTAAAGCTCTGAAAAAGACTCTGTTTTCCTTTTTCCCTTTGGCGCATTGGCGCGTCCTGCAACATCAAAAACAGTTGCACCTTTGGCGCATCTGTCACCCATGCAACATGAATAAAATCTGCGCCTATGGCGCACCCAGCATGCATGTCGCATCAAGAACTTTCGCACCCTTAAGGCGTGCCTCCTTCACATGCTACAAGCACTAGCCTTGCACCCTGTTTGGCGCACCAACCTTCCTTGTTACATCACATAAACATGCGTCCCTTTGGTGCACCCAACATCTGCGCAACATCATCTTAATCTGTGCCAAGTGAAAAACTTGGAAGGCACAGGCACTTTCCTCGTTGCAAAAACATCATGTTGTGTAAACCCTCTGTACGCCGCACCAAGTTGCCTTTGGCACACGAGAAGCTCCTGTTACACAAATCATACATGTGCTTTTGGCGCACCAAATCTCCATGCAATATGAAAAATCTATGCACCTTTGGCACATCTTGTCTCTATGTAACACGGTGTTTCCATGCACCCTTTACAAAATGTACCCTGCAGTACTTATGCGCCACGCGCCTTTGGCGCTAATTTAACCTTTACAACACCTCTTTTTTGTGCGCCTTACCTATTTAGCCCTGTAAGCTGCAGCTTTCATGTGCCCTGCGCCCTGAGCCTCAAAATCACTAACTCTTTCTTCTGTTAACATTTCAATGGAAGATCAAATGGCTAATACAACCTTTTTGGATTGGGTCTCGCTTCTTCTTCGTGCAGATCAACAATTAAGCTCAGAAGAACATATGTCTACATCAAGCAAGAGACCTACCAAATCCAAAGGCAAGGCCAAACTTACAGAAGAAGAGATGAAATACAAGTATCAGAGAGTCAGAATGCCCAACTCCCAGGCCGAATGCGACCTAGATATCAGGGAATCAGAGTTAGGTCACATTGATATGGAATAATTCTGGGTCAGGGCTCAGAAGGTAACTAGAAGTCCATGGATGGACAAACTAATGGGTAGTGCCCTACACTTCGCTGGAGGAATCCCAGTCAGCACCATCAATAATGAATTCATGATGGTGGTCGCCTGGTGCTACAACAAGGACACAAGGTGTGTCGTAAATGACAAGGGCGAGGTAGTCATTAACCTCACTGCCCGCCACTTTGAGATAATACTCGGCATCCCTCATCACCGGAACTTCGTGGCTGTCAGCCGAAAGGATTGCATTAAGGCCTGGGATGATAACGAAGATCAGTGTATGCAGCTGATAAACGAGGTCTATTTGAAGAATAAAAAGGTGGTGACCCGATGGCCTCAAATCATCCACCGCAACGACTTCTCAGAGGAGCTCAGCGACACCATCACATTCCTAAGCAGGGTCTTTGGGCTTCCTGACACCCACTTTTTCCATAAGTGGATGCTGTGGTACTTAGAGACCATGAACAAGAACGTGCCCGATCAACGCTTTTGATGGGGAGAAATAATAAGCAGCACAATCTCCGAGCAGTTTCAACAATTCAATACAACAAGGAGATTCTACATGAACTCCTATGTTGTCTATGCTGCAGTGTCAGAGAAAGACTACCCAGGCCTGATACGAAGTGGGGTTTGGCCTCAGGTCAAAATATATGAGTACTACCCAGAATTGAGGTTGGAGAATAGCGTCTCTCAATTCACAAAGATTAACGATGTGTTTTTCTATCACATCATCTGCCTGTTGAGGCCAAATATGACTTATGGTCGTACAACCAAAAGCATAGTGGCAGCAACTGAGAAATGGGGGGCCCTGTTCACCCAATTTCCCACATTCACCTATCTGAGGGCGACCAACTTCTTGGGAGAGCTGACCAGATTGCCGAGGTATGCTGGGCTCAAGCTGATTTTGTTGGAGCTATCAAGACAGCTGATTACATATCACGAGAAGTGCCTCAAAAGAAAGAAGGGTGGAACTTGTTTCCCCCTCACAGTGGGCCGATATACATGCCTTACCCACCACAAGGCAAAGGACATGTTCGCAGAGCTGGAGCTGCTTAATTTGAGACATGATTTCCCGGCCAGGCCTACCTTCGACCCAAGGAATTGTCTGCCAAGGGCAAAACATGATCCAATCCACGTCCCCCAGATCGAGGACATCTACATCGACATCATCCATGAGGTTGAGCTTAGGAGAAAGGATCATTCTCACTTAGCCTTGGCAGAAATCATCCAATATGGGGTAGAAATTGTCCCCAAAGGCTTCCAGACTATGGAAGATGAAATAGACCAATTATATACTAACACAGATGGGGACAATTGGCCTTTTCCAGCCATTGATAGAACTAAGGCACCTCAGACGATTGAGGAGAGGGTCAAGGAAACTTTGCGCAGGACAGAGCATTGGTGCCGGATGAACGGGTTAATCTACCTCGGGGTTGATTTCACAACCTCCCCATTGGGTAACGCACCTCCCCGATCTAAACAGCAACCTAAAGGCAAGGGCAAAGGCATAGACGGTGAATCCAGCACCACTCAGGAAGAAGCTCCAGCAAGTCCTCCTTCTGCTGCACCCGAACAGGTTATAACTCTGGCTTCACCAGAGAAAGAAGTAGAAGAGGATGTTCCAATAGGCCCATCCACTCAGGATGTCGGCATTGCTACAACAACCGAGGTCCCTTCTATCCCTTCTTCTTCCCTTCCTTCCCCTCCTCGAGTGACTCAAGCGGCCATTCCTTTGGTCGTGTCCTCTCCCCCTTCTTCCACTCCTCCCCCCGCTTCTTCGTCTATCTTCTCTTCCCTTGCGGATCTTTCCCCCTCCATTTCTTCCCTCATCTCTGAGATCTCTTCCCTTCCTATGTCTTCCGCAGTTGTAGTTTCCCTTCCTCCCATGGACACTTCTTCAGCTATTCTCTCCATGCTGCCCCCACGTGTCTCCACGTTTTTCCCCTCTACAACTGCAGCTGCCCCCTTTTCCATTTCCGGCCCTTCTCCCATAGGTCCAGCCTGGATCTCCCAGCAGCTAAGTCAGCAAAAGACGAAAGTTCCCATTGCTCCGATGGACTTTTCTGTAATCCCATCTAAGGGGGAAAAGAAGCAGAAGCCCATCACACGCTTCTCTCAAAGTGCTGCGGGAGAGAGGGTTATGGAGATTGTGTACCCCAATCCCCTCAAGGAGAAAAAGGATCTGTCTCCGACAGATTATACTGTGACCCAAGTCACAATGGGGACATCTTCTAAAAGCCTTCAGGGGGAAGCCCTTTCTGCAGTTGATGCCCTCTACAAGAAGCTTCAGGAAACGAAAGAAGAAAAAAGGCAATTGAAAGAGTAAAACAAATATCTGCTCCAAGCCTTACAGAAGATGGGTAGTGTGCCTCCCACAACTACCGCCGAGACTCCTGAGCTTCTCAGCCAGGAGAAAATTAATGAGTACGCAAAGATCGGCGAGCAGGGTATGGCCGTTTCCGCTTGGAGGAGCCAAATCCTCAAAGATAGCGAAAAAGTAATCGCCGAGTTCTCCAACTTATATCTAAGCATCAATAAGGTGAATAAAGAGCTCCAAGCGTTAGTGGGACCCATATCGGAAGAGCTGGAACATGCTAGACTGCAGAACGAGACCTTCCAACAAATGTTCGACTGTTCAGTCAAAGATCTAGTCAAGTTCGGTGTCTTCGGCCATCCTAGGGCCCTCAACAAAATCATGTCCACTCTGGATTACCAGGTGGATCAGCTAGAATTTGTCCTAGAAAAGATTGACAAAGTGAAGGAAGAAGCCCTGGACGCGATGCACCAAATGGAACGAATCATTCTTAACATGTCGCGTGGGTTACTTACTCCTTCCTTCACTTTAAGGAAAGCTGATGAAACCACCCAGATCTTCAAAGAGATTGTTTCTCAAGGGATGGGGCTAGAGGTCACTTTTGACGCAGAGTCTATCAACAACCTGCTGGCCTGCCGGGACTTCATTGGGTTACTCAATGAAGCAGAAAAAGACTATTCCAAATTCCCCGAGAAACTCATAGATGAGCGGGAGACTTGTGAGGCGATTAGTGATCGGCACAAGGATCCTTCCCAGGATCAGCTAGGGCCAATGATCAACAAGTTTATGGAATACCACTCTCAATTCCATATCTTGTCACCTGAGCAAAAACAAAAGCAGTCGACCCCCTTTTGGCTGCAGGACGACGACGACGAGTAGCTTCTTCTTCTTCTTCTTCTCTCTCTCTCTTCTTCGACTTTCTTTTTGGGAATATCTGGAGTATATTGACACAAATGATGACATCATCCATGTTGCATCATGGGATGATGTCATCTGCTACATAGTCAAAAGTCAACATGACTTTTAGATATTTTGTAAATATCTTTGTAAATAAGTTGTTGGCTCCTTTTTTCCTTCTTTTCTCTCCTTCTTCTATAAATACCCCAATACTTGTATTATGCATGCATGAATATCTTTCAGATGAAAAATAGAAGTGAGGAGAAAAGACTTTGAGCTTTTTGTAACAAAAGAAAAATATTAATACAATATTTAGACTTTGTGCTGAATACATGTGTTATGTGCATTAGATCTTTCTTACGTTAGATCTGTGTGTTTATTCTGTTGGATCTGCTTCTGTTTTATCGTCATTTATTTATTATCAATATTGCTTTGCTCGTTTATGCAAGTAGGTTTGGCTCTGTTTACTACCAATCCCAAAACATAGACCTTCTGACCTTTCTGCTTTGGAATTCATTTCTTTTCTCCCTTCGGACCTACTCTTTCTTCATCCCCTCTTCCTTTCATTTCTTTTCGCAGTCAGAAACACCCCTATTGGGATGAGATCCCAAACCCCTGAAGACAGAATTTGTGAGACTTACACAGATTCCTGCTGGTAGAATAGCAATAAACCAGTTTCACTTTGCTGACTCAAAGAGGGGCTATGCCCTGCACACTGTTGGCTCGTTTATCCATAGATCTGCCCAAGCGACAGATTTTCAGACCAACAAAACCATACAAGGATTTCTCAACTTACAAATATAGTTTTCTTTACCAGTTTCTTAAAATCCTTTAGATTGAAACATGTAAAGTTCTTCTTTTAAATCGTAATTCAAATTTTTTTTTTTCTAATCCATTTAGTGGATTTCCCACCCAAATTGAGTAGCAATTGCAAATAGGGCCCTAACAATACTCTTTTTAGCTACATGGGAAAATGTCTTAACATAATCAATACTCGATTTCTGATTGAAACCTCTAGCAATAAGTCTAACTTTATGTTTGTTAATACTACCATCAATATTATAATTTAATTTTTATATCCACGTAGACCCTATAATACTTCACAGATCAGGTTCATACAAGGTAATTAATACATGGTACATATGATGAATTCTGGTCATTTTCATAAGGTTAATAGGATTTGAACTTTCTAATAAAGATTGAGATGAATTTAATTTCTTATATAAGAATATAAGATTTTCAGAAAAATCTATAATATCAAAACATCATTATGACCATTACTAAATCAAAATCAAAACCATCATTTAGAAGCATTTAATGAAGTAACTTCAAGAGAAGAACACAACACATGTAAACCTTTTACTATATTATATCTATACATTTCATATAAGCTTCAATAATTAATATGTCCTAACCTTTCATGTCATAGTTTCAAACTATTTAAACTCTTAGATATAAAACAAGATGCAGAAGAGAAATCATAAAAAATATACAGATAATTTCTTTGAATTCTTTCAGCTATTATACTCTCATTACTATCCTTAATATACCAAGTATAATTTATGCATAGATTTTAGTTTTGTCCATACGTCTTGCGGATGTTCAATATTACCAATGTGTAGAAGGTATCATCGTTCACATTGCAAAAAATCATAGAAAGAGCCTTCTGCATTCATTACAAGAATGTATTCATGTTATATACAGTTGCTTGATGACTGGTAGGAGAAACCTAAGATCTAGAAACAATCATTTAGAGTTTCTTCACCATAAATTTTATTTTGACCCAAATGTTGTAGTTGGTTTCATTCAGGATCTAGGTTTTGTCAAGATAAAAATAGTTGGATGCCATTGTTTTCCTAAACCTGTAAAACACACCCCATTATAATATACAATGTACCATACAGTTAGATACATATTTACTGATAATAAAAACAACACTTTTAATAGAATTAGATCTACATTTTATAGATCTAAAGAAACTATTTGATCATAACTGATTATGTCATTAAAATGCATACTAATTAACCTCCCATGATCAAAATAATAACCCGCAATATAAAGGTCTCTGCATTATACCCCAGATTTATATACAAAATATTTCCGACCATATAGAAGTGAATAATAGACCCCTAAGAATGCATAACATCATCAAATTTTTGAAAAAAATAAATTTAGACATAATGGCTTATTTTTTGGTCTATCATGATGGTTATTTAACCATTAATTTTAATACAATGAAAGTTTCCTAGAACCTATGAGCTTAAATTTGACGTCTAAATGACAGTCATATTGTCTTATGTTTGGTCTACCGTGACAGTTATTTGACTATTAAATTTAATGAAGCTAAAATTGTTGTGTATTTCCAGAATGTGAAATTCTAGAATTTTTTCTTCTGTATAATATTAGGGAGGTTATATTTTAATACATTATAATAACCTATTATAATTTATAATATAAAAATATATACACTTTAAAAAAAGGTATATAGTTTATAGAATGTAAATAAAAAATAACATATAGATCATAAAAATTATAAACTAATATTGTTTTTATATAAAAAAACACATAACCCTTATTAAAGGGGTTTAAGGACATAGACCAGGTTAAAAGAATTTACCAGGTCCAAGTAGATTTATGAGAGTATAGATTAACCTGCATATTTTATAGAGGAAGTAATTTTACCCTACCAATGAAATAAATTAAAATCCATGTTTTCATGAACCTTGTCTCCTCCCTTCATTTACTCTTAATTTTACTCTGCACACATTTGAAACTATGGAAATATTACAAAATATTTAATATAATTCCTCAAGATAAAAATTTTAAAAGTTTTATGTGGCTATAACTACCAATATTTTAATAAATATTTACCACACTTCATGTGGGCCACTAATAAACTAGCCCCCTTTTTTAATTCTTCATTTATACTTGAGAATTCCACATTTATACATGAGATATTATCTCATTTTATTCTCCACTCTCACTCTTATATAAAATAAAACATTTAAATATATTTATTTATATAGTTTTTATAAACTATGAGATATGAATGAATGGGGTTGCCCTCTTACATGGATAATATAAATGGTTAGAGACACATGTAAGGTTACTATAAGATATAAATGAATGGGGTTGCCCCCTTACATGGATAATATAAATGGTTAAGGACACATGTTAGATTTTATTTAATAAGTATTTAGATTTATAAAGTAATTCCTTCATGGCCAAGCAATAAACACGACCCCCCATACTAAAAAAATAAGCACTTAGGTTTTTTTTCAAAAACAAAACATATATAAACCAAATCTAATAAAAAATATATTTTAAGCGGTTTAAACTAACCATATATATAAAATATGATTCAAACTTAGGTTTGTTTCTTTTAAAAATATATATATATATGTCTAGATTTATAAGTTAAGTTTAAATATGATTTAAACTTAGACTTAGAATATGGCCTGTTGACTCTTCCTTCAATCCCGTGTAATTTTAATATGGTTTAAGGATTTTAATATATAGTTTTTTTTCTAAAACTATATAAATTTTAATATGATGTTTATATAAATTATTAAATAAACCTTATTCTATATTATATATATTTTTATTTAAAAACAATAATATAGTTTTCAAATTTTATAGGATATAGTTATAGATTAACTATAAACTATAGTTTTTCAAATCGAATCCATTTAGAGGAGACCAAAGAACAGGGGGATGAATTTACCTTCCGAAATATTTAACCTACAGACATTTGAAATTATAGAAAACATAAAAATTATTTCATATAGTAATAAATTCTTTCCTAGTTTGTATGTGATTTTCACACAGGTAAATAATTGAAGCCTCTTTCACTTATACATACAAAAATTTCCAAACAAACATTAATTCCATATAATTTATAAAATATAAATGAAAGTAATAATCATATCATCTTACATCTCCCCCCCAAAAATTAGGGATTTACAATTGAAAAACCCTAAAAATTTTACTGAGAATTTGATTGCACAAATGTAGTGCTAAAATAAATTTGGGAAAAAAGAAGGGGACCAGATACTTTTAAAAAAACTTCCGGGTTGGTTGAAAAAACTCTACAAATTAAAGAAATAAAATACAAAACATTTGATCTTAATTTATTTATTTTACCTCGCTCTGATACCATGTTAGAATTTAAGGATTCTAATAAATACAGATTTAATCAACTTACATATTACATAATGTTACAAAAAATATTTAAATAAAGATTACATCGTAACATAAGTAAATAAATAAATATTTACATGAAATAAATAAAACAGGTGACACAATATTTATAGTGGAAAACCCCAATATGGTAAAAATCACCGTGAAATCTGTAGAATGAAGAAATTTTTCTTTTTTTGAATTAAATTTGAATGAGACATCAACCCAAAAGTCTAGATATGGTAAAAAAATGAGTCCTAACATACTCAGAAACAATCAGAATACACCAACTATGATTATGGACTATGAAAGGAAATAAATTGGAGAATATGACCTCACACCTCAAAATAAAAGTCAAGAATAAAGCTAAGAAAAAAACGTAATCTTACAAGTGAATTTAGTGTGTTTAGCTTATGCTATTTAGGGACTGACTTGTGAATTTAGATCAAATTTTTTGGTAGGGAAGCATTCCTAAGAAGAAGGAAATTCTAAAGGTGAGGTTTCAGGTTATGTTTTGACAGGGGTGGACCTTTCTGTAATGGGTGACTGGACAAAGATAACCAGCTGGGTGCCGACTGTCAATCCTTTGATCTTGTGATCATTGACAACTTCTTTTGGGTGGGATGTTGTTTAAGAAGATGCATATATTTCAATTTGTGTAGTTTGACAAAGAGAGAGAAAAAAGAATGTTGTTTCTACGATTTAATTGTATCAACCATCAACTGGTCATGAATTCTAGCATATAGGTTTCCCTCAATTTTAATGTGAGATATAGTGGAAAAAATCAAAATGCCATGCAAGTGTTTTAAAACCAAATCGAAATGTGATATTTGATGTAGCAAGTGATGAAAAGGAAGAGGGATACTCTTTCACTAATGCAATACTAATGAAAGAAAGAAGTATTATTTTCATAGCATCAAAAATGTGATTGATTTTAGATAATAGAAAGAGGGGGAAGATTCCATAGAAGAAAATTAAAGTGGAAGTTTTTCAAAAGGGAAACAAACAAAAAAATTTCACCTAGGAATGAATAAAATGTAAAAGAACCCCCGATGGCTCCCATTGGGTGTGTAAAAATATTTCACCATTTTATTTATGGATTTGATGAAAAAGATAAGGTGATGGGCCAAGGAGGACTACCTGTTGTGATGGTCGGTTTAAAGGTTGTGTGCGAGTTCTGACTTCTTGATCCAATGTTGACTACAAGAGCTTCCTTTTGATTAGGAGGAACTACCTGAAATATGAAACAAGACCACAAAAGAGAGTTAAAAATATATGTCAGTGAGTTGCCTAGCATGTGCTAGATCTAGGAAGTGTGTTACTTCCTTGGTGGAATTCAACCCATTGTTTAATATAACTTAATGTAAGAACTGTCATAAATAAATAATGTCCTACTGTAGTTGATATGATTTAGGTATCTCATCCAAATACAATAAGAAAATTTAATATAACTATGTGCAATGGAAAGTGGCAAAAGCTATGGAATGAGGCTAAAGAACCTCAAAGATTTGTTAACTCATCCATGCACCATAGGATTAGAGATAAACAAGAGAAACTAACATGCAAACATTATAAATTTGACAAAAACATAAAAAACTAACATGTATACTACTCTCTACTCTAGGAAAGCTTAATGAAAGTGAACCTAGTTAGATTCTAAACAATCAAATTGTGTGTTGTTTATTCCATGAGAGTGAATGAATCTCACTAAATGGCTACATGGCCAAGTTTAGCTATTTCATTACTAACCTAACATGGGTGCAAGATGAAGCTAGTTTAATGGTGGATGACCTAAGATCAAATGCCTTATTAACTTGGCTAATGCAAATGAGCTCTTAAGATTTCTTAGGCTTGTTTTGGCTTTAGCTTATGTAAAGTTGTAGTTTAAATGGGTAGGCTTAGCCTTGTATTTATAGTTTTTCAGTTGGGATAATTTAGAATTTGGGTGCATGTGGGACTAAAGCTCAAAAATCACTTTTAGATTAAATTAGGATAAACATGATTTAGGCTTAGTTAAGCTAGAATTAGGCTAGTTAAAATTGATTAGTAAGTGATTAGAGACTCATTGAGAGTTGGGAGGGGTCTGGATAACCAATTGTGACAGACAGATAGCCTACGAAGCTAATAGAAGTTGTCTAGAGAGAACTAAAGAGGTTCTGAATGGTTGAAAGGAGGATTGTTTAGCTAATAAGAGATATTAACCAAATAAGTTAAATATGGTAAGAATATGACCGAGAAGGTGTCGTAAATGGGCATTCGAGAGTGGAGTGAAGAAGGGTTGATTAACGAAGTGTCATCAATTAGTTGAATTGGATGAAATGCTAGGTGTAAGCATATTTTAGTTGTCTACATTTACCCCTCTTTAGGGTGGCGTAAGTGATGTCACATTAAAGAAAGTAGACAAACATAAATAAGTAGAAAATCTTGAAAGGATAGAAGAAAAATGAGAATAATGAAGGATGCCCCCTCGATTGGCGATGGGGTGATAGAAGAACTCGATCGACGATCGAAAAGATAACAGAAAGATAATATAAGAAATGATAATGTGAAGAAGAAGAAAATAAAGGGGATATAGAAGAAAAGGAGTATGAGAAAGGGGGAATGAGCTAACATCCATCTAATGTCTTTTAAATAACTTTAATTTTTATCATATTGCTAGAGATCTTCATCATTGGTCCTTATTAAAAAGAATGAACAAAAGTGTAGTATGACATGAAAAGCCATATACGAAAAAATGTCCATTTATAAAAATACCAACTCCATGCAACATACAAAATACAATGCAATACTAGAAATTAAAATATGCGTAACTCCATGCAACATATATAATGCAATACAATACGAGAAAGTAATCAAGCTAACCTAACAGAGAAACATAATGTAATGTTTTTGTTATCAAGCTTTAATTCCAACCTATTTGAATTAATGACAAGGGTTAATGATGGTGCCCCAAGCAAGGATATATGCAAAGGAAAAATGGAGGACACTTCGGTCCGATGAAAAAATAATGTGCACTACAAAATAGTACCAGGAAACTCATTGGGCCCCAGAGTACAGACGAAGTAAGCAACCTAACTTTTGTTGATGAAGGTAGATTAAGATGATCCGTGAGTCACACACATGAATAGGTGAGAACCAAAGAATGACGTTTTGTAGGATGATTTTCCATTTTTAGAAGTTTTCTTGAACATATTTGAATGTTTTGATTTTTCTAACATATTTGAATGTTTTTGTTATTTTCCTAACATATTTGAATGTTTTGATTTTTCTAACATATTTGAATGTTTTGATCATTTTTGAAAGTTTTTTGAAACTATTTACAGGAAGATGAGGAAGCGTGGATGTCCCTAGCGATAGATAGGATGTACAAGGGCATAAGGCCATGTGCATATGAGAGAGGTGAAGATGTAAATTTTCCCAATGATTAGGTGGGAGTATTCAAAGGAAAACTTTTCACAGGTAGAAGCGAGACCCAAGGCCATTATGGATAGGTTCAACATGATGGTGAACGTAAACTAATGAAGTGCTGGGAAGAAGCAAGGATGCCCCCAGCATAAGTTGGCGTAAAAGCACATGATAGAAAGGAAGGAGAAGATTTAATTTGTGAAAGGGGACAAAGGTGTCCAAAAACATGGCCAAAAGGTAATCTTATACACATGGATGTTTTGAATGAAGTAGAAGAATGATGTGAATGATATGAATGTAGCTTAGAAGCCTCGCGACGAAGAAGTGATTAGCCAAAGACACAAATCGTGAGACGAGATATGGACTAGAGTAAGAGTCTGAACAAAGTCTAAAAAATAGACTTGGTAACAAACTAATCGTATTCACTCATTGAGATCCAATGTGTGCATGTGGAATTTAAAACCTCTTGAAGGGAAGATTTAGACAACAAGTGAATACACCCTAGCCAATGTGTAGGGATGATTGATTGTGAAGAGCAATTTTATGAGTGGATGGTGAAATTATAGCCGTAAATTGCTCCGCTACCATCTAAGTGTTCATAGCCCTGACGGAGATGTACTTGATTCTAATCACAACATTGCTCTACTGCTAGTCAGACGTCCATAGCCCTGGTAGAGTTTATTGGAAATATCCCAAGAGAGATTAATATATCAATTTGCTTTTTCTTTGTAGCTTTTATGTTTTTATTTGATTGATTTTGTTTCTTTTGATTTCTAAAAAATTATTTCAGCTCTCTTGTTTGACAAGGGGTTAAGAACCACAGATGACTTGATGGAAGGAGGTGGAAGTGATTGTGATGATGACATTGGCTAGTGTCCACAAATATGTCCAAAAATTCTTCACAACAAGTTTATTAGATATTGAATGTGATAGGATCTCTAAGAGGTCAGTCATTCTTTAATTTACCAAGGTGATGAAAGACCAGGGTCAAATAGATACCATAGAGATAAATGTCACAAAATGCGTGTGAATAAGCTAACCAAAACATCACCAAAGGGATGAAAATGGTAGGGAGACTTGCAGAAAAATAGCAAGGAAGGGAAGAAAGAAACATCCATGTGTAGACAATACCTGATTGCAATGTTTGATCTTTGTACCTTTGATTTTTGTTGTGTTTTCTCAATGTTTTTGGTATTTTTGAATAATTTTTTGAGTTTTTGATTTTTGACAGTTTTAAGAGGTTGTGACTAACAAAGTCACTCTATGTTGTAAGATCCAACAATAATTTTTGTGTCTTCCTTGATAAGGGAGACTAAGTGTGTTTGTTTATCAAGAGTCATGTTTTCCCTGAACTCAATGATCGTGGTGAGTTCACACTCAACAAAGGACTGCGATTTATCCTAAAACATGGATTTTGTATATGGGAGCTTGAGTTCCCTATCCAAATGTTTATGCATTTTACACCATACTTGATGGTTACGTTGATGTGCATTCTTGAATCACACTTGATTTACAACTTTGAGATTATTTAAGTTGTTAGGGGATTTTGAGCTCTTGGAAGTTTTGACCTGGTCTTGATAAAGAAACTATTTGGGTTTCTTATAAGCTGACTTGTGACTTTTCTGACCTCGAGAAGGAGAAGAAATTGAACATTTATGATTGATGATAGGAACGAGAGAAATGATTGTGGGCTTTCCCCGATCATTGGTAGAAGGATGATGTGATTGATGAAAAGGATACAGTCCAAGGATTGAAGAAGATGGGCTACTAGGAGGTGAGCCATAGATAGAAGACGAAGAGCTACTAGGATGTGGCCCAAGAATAGAAGAAGAAGGGATACTAGGACATGACCCATAGATAGAAGATGAAGGGCTACTAGGATGTGGCCCAAGAATAGATGAAGAAGGGCTACTAGGATGTGACCAATAGATGTAAGATGATGGACTACTAGGATGTGGCCCAAGAATAGAAGATGATGGACTACCCAGGAGTGATCTATACATAGAAGATAAGGGACTAGTTGGACGTGCCCCAAGAATAGAAGATAGTGGACTACTCAAAAATGTCCCACAAATAGTAGAGGGAGGGCTACTAGAAAGTGACCCACACCTAGACGAAAATGAAGGGCTACTTGGCATTGACCTCATAAGAGATTGTGATTGAGGAATTATGATAGAAAAAGAGTGATTAGGTGATGAGAAGATATGCCATGGATCAATGTAAGACCTAGGAGTTTCCTCACTTAATGAAGAATGTGAAGATGGAGTAATAAGAGGAGGATCAAGTTGCACGATTTGAGGCTCTTCCTTTGTTTCTTGATAAAAGGAATCAACATTTGTCTCAGAATATGTGGGTGCATCGAATTCTAAACAGAATCATTTCTCGTAATATTCTAAAGGAATATCTTTATGTGCCCCTATAAATGCCCTGATTGTTTCTTCATTCTCAAAGAGGTCAATTAGTATGAGTTGTTGATCGACCACCATGGATTAATTGGAAGAAAGAGGTTCACTTGGTGTGGAAGACTTAGAAGATGTTTGATGATGATTAATAGAAGAAGATAACGTGAGAGATGAAAAAGATGTGTAGCTAGATGTCTCAAGAGTAGAAAAAAGGTGGTGTGGACCTACCTATACGATGGTATATTGTCTGTAAACTAGTAGGATTAAGTCCAAAGTTTATAGATTGTGACGCATGGGTCGATTCAGACATTTGAATCGAAGGATTTTGAGTCACACGAATCTTCAAAGAAGGAATATTTATTGGGGGTGATTGATGAAGAAGGTCCTGTGAAGAATGCGAGGACCATGATTCAAGAATCACATCAGACGAATAATAAAAAGGGTCCTGTAAAGAAAGAGAGGACCGCGATTTAAAATTGTATTAGATGTTTTCTTGGAGGGATTTAGAGTTACACGTATATTTAAAGGAATAATACGTCATTGAGGTGATTGATAAAAGGGGTCATGTGAAGAAAGGGAGAACTGCGACGTAGGAGTCACATTAAATGTATGATGAAGAGGTTCCTGTGAAGATAAGAAGGACCATGACATAGGAGTCGTATTAGATGACTTAGGAGTCAAATTAGATGAATCTGAATAGTAGTCTGGATCTGAATCCTTAGAAGAGTCAGAGGAAATATTTGGATTGGAATCCTCAGAAGAAGAGGAAATGTTTGGATTAGAATTAGAAGAAAAGTGGGGGGAAATCAAATAATAATTTGGATCAGACGTGTCCAAATCATACCACTGACTATGAGATGAAGGTGGGGAATGAGTTACCTATATGGGATCTCTGGCACGAAGAACCAAATGAGGTTAGTTGTAATGGGAATCTTTTGATTTGAATTACTAAACCTAGATTCCGTATTTTTGTAAGTATGGGGAATTACGCGATAGTCAGTCATTTTGGTGTTCTTTTAAGCAAAAATGTCTAGATCTAGATAGTGTGATGGAACTCCTTCAAAGGGAGGCAAGTGACATGTCGATTTTGGTAGCATAGAGACAACTAGCTAGACATTTCTTAAGTATTGATATGCGTGCATGATTTTTCGAAGAATGTATAAGGAAAATAGACATCGTGGATGATGTAATATCGATGAGATAAAAAGGGATTGTCTTAGAAAATAAGTTTTATGAATGAATAATCATAAGGAACAATCATGCAAGTGTGAAACACAAAGCCAATCAACAAAGAAATACACCATATGAAAATGTGTGTGCAAAGTTCGATGCAAAAAGTGATCAACACAATGTAAATATTTACATCAAGCTCGAAATGAACAAGGCGTAAATATTAACAAAGGGTATATGTGACTCCCAATCAAAGGATACCATGAACAAGTTCAACAATCAACAAGACCTAAAATGTTAAAGGGGCGGGGGTTTACAAAATGTAAGCCAGATAACCACACCAATTGGACACGTCTATCAAGCTTCGTGGAGAAGTGAGATATTTAGTGTCAAAGTGGTATCAAAATGATGTAAACCAAAGTAAGTGACACCTTTCAAGATTTAGGACAATGTTTTGAAATCAAACTAAGTCAAAGTATACTAAGGATGTGTTAAAATGTGGGTAGCGTAACGCCACAATGTGAGAAACTTAGATCATGTTTATGAGAAACATGACATAAGTATCTTAATTATGTCGAGACAATGCAAACGAGGGGTAACATGTCAAAAGGGAGATAAAATGATGAATCAATCCTAACTATGATGACGATCACAGTGACGTGGGTATCAAGATCACAAAGGCTACAAATGATATAAAATACGCCTCCGCACACTTTAGACGTTTAACTTACTACAACCACAAACATGGATGGGCGTAAATGGACAAAAAAAAGTGACAGAAGCAATCGATTGGTAACACAAAGGTAGTCACCCTTCCTTTGATCAACTTCAAAGTGTCAAAAGAAGGTGAAGGAGGTAGATCAAAATGGGGGGTGAAAAATGATGGTTTTACTTTGACATAGAGTTTTTGCCTTACCTTAAGGTAAGTGAAGAAATAGGCCAGAGTAATGCTACAAGTCACACGTTTCATGATGAAAATGATGGCTCACAACTCAACACAATCCTCCTTTAGAATGGTCCAAAGTGGGCTCCGGGCCAAAGTATATTTTTCCTAGGTGGTTCTCTTGTCCTAGGTGCTACAAAGATTATCCACGAGTGGGATGATTTACCCAAAAAGTCACACTGACTAGTTTGGGAGTATCTGTGACTTTTCCCCCTTTAAGCACAATGGGGCATTAGATGCCATCCTAATTTTGTACTTAAAAGGGTTGCACGTAGGGACAACTTGTAACTCTATCTTACAAAGGAATTACTAGTCAGATAGGTAATGTGCGAAGCACTTCCCATTTCATCCCACAAGGTTCCCCTCTTGCATGGATTACTTTGGGGTTCCTGGAACCACCCCCATTGTTGTAGCTTAAGGCAACCTTATACCTTGAAAGGGGTTATGTTCCAGTTGAGTAGCAGAGGGACGTACCCTTTTTCTAAAACCTGCAATATGAGTGTTTTGAATATGTTGTTAAAGTTTTATAGCTTTTTTAATTAGATGTGGTTTGCTCGAACACCGAATCTTTGGCAAACCTGTATAACAACTGTATTAGTAGTTTTCTGAATTTTGTTTTGATTCCTTCGTTCTTTGGCAAAGCAATGACATTTTTTGGCCCTGTATGACGATTTTTAGTAGTTTTCCATCAAAAGAGAAGGCATCATTTCTGATTTCCAGCTTGTCCAAGGACTTTGCAAGAGAAGAGCCATACGTGATTCGTCTTCAAAAATCCAAAAAGATATCACAAAATGGAAAAACATATTTTAATTCAACTATGCCAAGTTATAGTCAATTTCCACTCAAATATTCCTAAACAACCTCAAAGCATCAAAAGGACTTAAGGAATCATTTCTGATTCCCAAGATCACCTAAAAAGGTGCGAGGGAAGAGCATACATGACTTTAATCTCATGATTAAACATGCAATGTTTATTAACAATTTTAAACAAGTCAAATCACCATCAAACATGTAAAAACACCCTACAAAACAGAAGTTAGGATTCAAAAATAAAACTTGCAAGGTGTTAGAAACATCAAAGACCAAATTTTCCAAAGCATTTAGACATGTTAGAAATGAGTAGTTTAATAAAAATGAAAACCTTAATTTTTTGGTAACTTAAAAACCATAAATTTATGTTTTCATTGTTTAGTTCACTTCAATACCTTTCCAACGCAACAAAAATGGAGTCGTTTCGAGTTTGGGAGCAAAAGTTATGGCCTCCGGAAGATTGCTAATGATGTCTGCACCACTGTTAGTGTACCTATGCAATCTTTTTTTAGTGCCTGCACCCCTTTTTTGGTGCCTGCGTGGCCCTGTCAAGAAAATGAACAGTCAGAGTTGTACCTGTGCACATAGAATGGTATGTGCACTCCCTTTCCTGTAGGTGGCTAAAAAACATGAGATTTTTTAAAAATAATCTCAAAAATATCAAATTTTTATCGATTTGGTTCAATTTTGGTAGCACTTTACCTCTTTTGATCCTACAAAGAGCACAAAAATATTGTACAAACTAGCTTACACTAGTTAGGAAAACCTGATTTTAGCCATTTATACAAGAAATGTTAGTGAAATCAAAAACTTGAAAACTAATCTTGAAAACTTTGAAAAATTAATCTAGAAAGCTTGAAACTAATCTAGAAAGATTGAAACTAAAAAAAAATTTAGAAACTGAAAACAAAAATGGCTTCAAAGTGACTCCATTAATGGAGGATGGACAAAGTGTCCCACCTTTGGCGTGCAAATATGTGTCCTTTTGGAAAAGTTGCAAAAGCTATGGAATGAGGCTAAAGAACCTCTAAGATTTTCTAACTCATCCATGCACCATAAGGATTAGAACTAAAACAAGAGAAACTAACATGCAAACATTATAACTTTGACAAAAACATCAAAAACTAACATGTACTAACTACTCTCTACTCCTATGAAATCTTAATGAAAGTGAACCTAGTTAGATTCTAAGAAATCAAATTCATGTGTTGTTTACTCCATGAGGACTGAATGAATCTCCACTAAATGGCTACATGGCGAAGTTTAGCTATTTCATTACTAACCTAACATGGGTGCAAGATGAAGCTATTTAATTGGTGGATGACCCAAGATCAAATGAACTTATTAGCTTGGCTAATGCAAATGAACTCTTAAGCTTTCTTAGGCTTGTTTTGGCTTTAACTTACATAAAGTTTTTAGTTTGAATGGGTAGGCTTAGCCTTGTATTTATAGTTTTCCACTTGGGAGAATTTTGGAATTTGGGTGCATGTGGGACTAAAGTCCAAAAAACCACTTTTAGATTAGATTAGGATAAACATGCTTTAGGCTTAGTTAAGCCTAGGATATAGGCTAGTTTAAACTTGATTAGCAAGTGATTAGAGACTCATTGAGAGTTGGGAGGGGTCTGGATAATCAATTGTGACTGATAAATAGCCTACGAAGCCAATAGAAGTGGTCTAGAGAGAACTAAAGAGGTTCTGAAATGGTCGAAAGGAGGAATGTTTAGTTAATAAGAGAGATATTAGTGAAATACACTGATTATAGGAAGAATATGACCGAAATGTGTCGTAAATGGGCATCCGAGAGTGGAGCAAAGTAAGGGTTGATTAACGAAGTGTTGTAAACCAATTGTAGTTGATAGTGGATGAAATGCTAAGTGTCAAGCATAAAATAAGTAAATATAATCTAACAAGCTAGGCTATGATCATATCTAGAATTTAGACAGGTAGATGGTCAAGGTGGTTAGGATAGGTCTAGGGTCAGATCTTTAGGTGATTTGATTTATTTTGGATGTAAATGTTATGGGGTTTTTGTTATTGGTAGGTATTAAAAGATTATAGAGGACCAACGTTGGTCTGGTATGTCCGATGCTGGTTGAGGATAAACCGATGATGGTTTAGAGGGAACCGACGATCGATAGGGGTCGGGATGATATAAATTTAATGAGGTTTTTGTTTTTGGTGATTCATCTATGAGGTACACATAGAATGGGTGTGAAGTATAATTGGTGAGGTTATGTACATGGTGCTTGGAATACTCAGAGGTATGCTAGGAGGTAGGTATATGTGAAGGCTAGGATTGTAGATTGTTCGGTAATGGCTGGATTGGTAGGAAGGTGAGAGATAGGGTGGGATGAAAAATGATTTGAAACTAGATGCTCCCAAACAAAAATGGAGAACAACTAATGCTAATATGAATATATATGGGAAATGATACAGATCTAAAGGTACTTACATAGTGGTACTTATAGACTTGGTGGTTGGATGGAGGTGATGGCTGATCCATGGAATTGGTGAATCAGTGTTCCATGGATGTGCTTCCCAGAAATGTTACCATGTGAATGCAAATACCTTTCATATCAATGTCTTGGTTGTTCAGCTGAAGACTTTCTAGATGTGTAGAAAGTGCTCTGGTGCGTGCTTGCATGCAAATCTCTCTTTGTTCAAAAACTTGAATAATATTTTCAACCTCCCTCAAAAAAGATTACGAAAGTGAATATAATGGTAACTGACGATGGTTTTAGGTGTGACCGACGTTTGGTTTCAGGTTTGACCGTATGTCAGTTAAGGTGGGAAATCCTAGGTTTTCTAAAAATGACAGATCTTGACAATATTTTTAGCAAGGCCAGCTCTACCATTTTCATGGATCAAAATGGAATGTTGCGCTTCAAATAAATCAGGAATGTGGTTAGAGAAAGAATAGGCATGTGATTTTAGGGTTGAACTAAGTCTTAGTTAATTAAGGTAGGTAGGACTAAGTATTAGTTAGCTATGGCAAGTGGATATTGAGTCCTAGTAAAAGTGGAACATGCTAAGAATAAGTTTATGATTGAGGTGTCTAGGTGATGTGGAAATTAGTTTTAATTGAGGTAATTAAACAATGAATGAAGTGAGGATGGAGTATTAGCTTTAATTACAGGTAATTAAACTAATGTCAATATTGTGTAGAATGGTCATTAATTTAATTGAATATGTAATTAAATTAGCTATACATGTGAAAAGGGACTAAGGCGGGGTATGACCCAAATTTGGTGTCTACATTCTGTCCCCTTTTTTTGCATAGGTTGTATTGGTAAGCAACATGCTGACAAAAATAGGGAGTGATTTACCCAGGTGTGGGTGAAGGTGATCTCCCTCAAACCAGGAATTGATGAGGTGTTATACGAAATCGATGAGTGGTTTGATAAATGTGTATTTGTTGGAAGTGAAGGTAGGTGGGGAAGAGTAGGAGTACTGATGGAAAAGGGTGATGGTTAATGTCGTAGTAATAAGGTAATAGGACGGGAAAATGTGATAATCGGATAATGGGTAATAGTAATCAAATACACACACACATGTATAGAATTGCAATACATGGTACTAGGTTGAAGAGCTTGCAAAATCTAAATCATCTAAGGTCGGTAGTTTTATCCAAACAAAGGTGAAGTGGTTCAGGTATCCAAGGTATAGGATATGGTTCTGAAACACAACGATGTAGGTCAGGTGCTATGAACGTTTTAGGTGTGTTCCAGGTACACCAAAGGTTTGGTCAGGAAAAATGACATGGACAATAGGAAAGGTCATGGTTTGTTAGGCTAAAACAACATAGGTACATAGTATCGTACAAGGTATAGTGAGTACACAGGGTCAATGGTCACACCAAGTAGGTCATAGTTCAAGAAAATAGGTCATGGCATAAGTAAGGAAGATGTATAGGTAAAATAATCAATCCCAAGACACAACGAAGGAAATGTAGGGGTAGGTTGAGCTTGTAGGTATGATTCAATAGGTGTTTGTAATGATAAAAGGTGTTTAAGCACCAATGGGTGTAGGTAAAAGGAAGCTTAGCAAGAGTCAAATGGATTATAAGGGTTTACTGATGCTGGTTATACGGTGATTGAATGTTGGTTGTCCTAGGGCAGAAAATATGAACTGACATCAGTTCATGTCAAATTGGGGTTGATAAAAGGAAAATTCCACTGTATTTGACGGAATCATTTTTCATGTTTCCACTTTGTAGAAAATGACATAGATCCATTTGACCTTTTGGAAAGTTTGAAAGTGATAGAATGAGCCATAGAGACTTGAGTTGGCGAGCCTCGTAGTAGTTTGATTGGCATTCAGTTGATGAGTTTGTGAGATTGGTTTGAGTGATTTCATTGGTTGTGAGGTGGGAGTTGATTAGGTGATGGCAGAGGTGGGAGAGGGTTCGGGTCCTAGATGTTTTATCATATCTTCTTGAGTCTTACTCTCCCACCGAATGAGTGTTGTACCACCCAAACGAAGAGTACTCAACAATATTTTTTCTTCCTCATCAACAATACTTTCAGCCCTATAGTTAACTTAAATCTACTTGATCCAATAATCTAGCTTTCCTACATTAAGCTCTCCATTAAAAATTGAAAATTAAAATTTAACATCAAGTTTTAAGAATGATGGAGCAACACAAGAAAAACTAAAATGTTTAAAATGATATGGAGGAGGTTTAGGAGGTCCCTCCTCTTTACCTTTGTTCTTACCATTACTTTCTTCTTTTGTTTTATCTTCCCTTATTTGTCTTCATTCTAAATATAGCTATTCCACTATACTCTTCATTTTCATGAATGTGTGATAGAAATCCATTTCCTCATGATATCTTCTAGGAGATCCTCTAAGAGAGTACATTCCTAAACTTGAACTTGTATGTTTTGAGCAGATTTGAGGATTATATTCTTCTAGTTAACCTTCACCTTTCTTCAATTTTGACCTAGTAAGAATTCAAAATTGTACTTAAAAATTCAAAATATAATATTCTACAAACCTTAACCATCTTCTATGATACCAAAATGATCTAAAAGGTATGCTTAAGTCACCCAATTATCAAAATTATATCTTTTGGATGTTTAGAATTCGATTCTCAATTTACCATAAACTTAATAAAAGAAAAAAATTGACTTGAAAATAGAAATAAAAATATTAAAAAATATGATAAATGAGAGAGAATAATGACATTAGACAACATAAAAAAGTGTTAATGGACTTCACCCAAATGGGCTACATCTCTAAAATAGGTTTAGTTCTCGAATTGATAAATTACGATGCAAAAAACAATAAAATATAATGATATTTTATAACAATATTTTTATTCTACAACAAATGTCCTTTCTCAGTCTCTAGGAGATCTTGATTACTTCTCTAGTTACACTACCAGATTGAAAATGCTCAAAAAAAGCTGTAATCCCTTATACAAGCTCATGCACAACCCTCATTACCCCTTCAATACCCACTGATATCCTTATATCATATTATTTATCCCAATGTACTAGTGGTTGGGCTCATCCTTTTAATCCATCTCACCCCGAGTTCGAGTCTGGTCCATCGCTTTGCAAATTTAGTATTAATTTTTATGGAAGGTAGGTTCTCACATTTGGTGGGGGTAAATGGGTAAATTTCTGTAAATGGATTGGTCATTGGATATGTTTATTTTCTTGTGGCCACATCGAAATTTGTTTGTTTTTTTATCCCTTACAATGTATCTTAACCCGTAAGATGGTTAGAAATACTCACCTTCCATTATAGGTTGGATGTGTCACGAGCTATGTGTGATGTTGACTTCACTTGTTAAGTTGGATAACTGATAACTATATAGAAATTTGGTAAAGATGAGTTATCTAGAAATGTGGACAAGTTGGTAGATTAGATGGTAAGAAATTTGACTAAGCGAGTTGGTTGATGAGCTTAGTTCCTAGCTCGCTGAGTTTGGTATTAGATGAACTTTGATAAAACTAGTATTTTAATCCCACATGCATTGTAAAATGGTCTCTAATAAGATTTATAAACAAAATATCATACAATATGATGTGAAGAAAAGGCACAATAAGGTCCCCCTCCTGAAAAAGTATGGACCCCACCATTTGTTGGCCCCCCATCCATCATACTATGTGGACCCCACATCGATCATCGAAGAATGAAGGATATAAACCATATTTTTTCATGCTCAAAATTCCACTTTTCATTGTCCCATTCATCCACAGTTCACACTCTCTTTATCCCACCTTAGCTTTGTATAACCTGCACTTTTTTTTTTCATTTGGAATTAATTTTCAGTAGACCGTATCTTTTGCATAAGGCATCCATTTTACCCCATTCATAAGGTGTCAAAAATATATCATCGAGATATTCTATATAAAATTAGTTCCATAACTTGTGAAAACCATTTGATTTATTCTAGAGTGGGCATCCTCTTGGATAACTGAACCATTGGTGTAACCATGAGGATATTAAAAATAATTTCTAGGATAGATGATGGATGGTTTTTGACCAACTATATTGCAAAACATTTGAGGTACCTATTTGACAAGATTTCTATGGTACTTGTTTTAGATTCGTGAAGAACAACGAGAAAGAAGGAAACTTTCAAATATGGGAGGGTTTAGGTAACCTCCTAATATAGATAGAATGATATGGTACGAGCACACAATAAATAATACTTTGCATGACGAGTCTTCAACCTACACAACAGAAAAAGACTAAAGAAGAAAAAATATTAGTAAAATATATGGTGGGCTTCCCGATAAGAATCAACTCTGAGAAGCATAAAATTCCTTGAGAGGATGTTAACCCATGTGATGATAAAAAAGAGTGATAATATGATAATAGAAAGGGAATACTGAGAACAAGATCTAAAAATTATGTAATAAAATATTCTAAATTGATATGATGATTAAAGATGAAAATGATAGAAAAGTATAAGAAAACATAGAGGGTTGATGACAACCTAAGAGCAGCATAGACAGTTAACGATGACCTAAGGCCGAACTATGTGATATATGCAAAACAAAAAAAAATGGATGGAGAAGCTACAACAGATGATGAGATGCTAACATGATGGATAGGGTGTCACAAGGATGGTGTAGATGAAAGGTATGTTCAATAGGATCACATGCAAAATGGATAGGATGGGTTAGAGGTAAGCTCTAGAAAAATACAAGCTATGGATTAATGGTGACATGGTCTAATTGGCAACAACCAGACTAGATATAGGGTGCTAGAAATTAATATGGGATAGGTTGTTGGATCTAGGAATGGCTAAATTTGACAAGAGGCTGAAACAGAGCTCGATAAACACCTGTGAGTTCCTGCAGAATAGAACAAGCGCATGCATGAAACAAAACTCCATGATATCATTCAAATTTAAGATCTCAATGTAAAAGGAAACAAAAACATATCTCAAATGATCAAAAGGATTCACAGATAGCTAAGAAGGCACAACGTTGCAATAAAACACAAAAGATTCAAGTTTTTCTAGCCATTTGAGAAGAGGGGTAGGGGTGATTAAACAACCCAGTCCAGATTCGATGGTAAACTGAGTTAATCATCAACGACTGGGGTGAGATGAATATAATTTGAATTTTAGAGTTATAATGAAGGGAAAAAATAGGATTTCAAATGGCTATTGTTAGGACTGTGCGCATGTAATAGGGTTAAATAGATGTAAGAGAGTGGAAATAATCTTAGGAAGGGATAAGATGAGTGCGGTGTTAGAAGATAAATGTAATGAGAGGGAGGTCTATCATTCCTTATAAAATTTCAAATTAAAATTCATATGTGAAACTCAAAATACTATAATCATTCAACCACAATAACCACTTATTTAACTTTAAGAGTGTGCACACCATAAACCATCATCAAAGCATATAACCATAAAAGAAAGGAAACACCATAAGAACAAAAGATATAAGTAGGAAACCCTCAAGGGGAAGAAAAATAACCGAAACACTATCTTATATTTGATATGCATATGAATTTAGTGAGGCACCAACCCCGCAAGGAGAACCAACCCCTAGTTTAGTAGAGCACAAACACTACAAAGAGCACCAAACCCTGATATTGTGAAACACCAACTCCACAATGAGGCGGAAATATTCCTAGATGATCAAGAACCCACTAAACCACCTTATTATGTGTATATATATAATTTTTTTTTACCACAACTAATGGATATCCAATATTCAGCTTGCATTTATTCACTCAAATCCTAGGTGATCAATCTTCACAAAACAAGTTCTTCAATCACTCTAAAAATCATCAAACCCTTGTTCTCATGTTCTATAATTTTTCTCAACCTTAAACAAACTTGAATCATACTCAATTCATGTTGAAACACTTATAAATAACATCCACCTAGGTCACTCCACCTTACACACACTTCACTAGTTCACAAAAGTACCAAAAACATGCTTTTTATATGCTTCTCCACCTTTCTAACCTCAAGAGGTCATTCCCCCTTGATGAATTCAAACCAAAAACCTGTATTAAATTCATAAATTTGAATTACAACAGTTACATTTGACCCATATAGGTCGGCCTAGCTAAAACCCCTATTACATATGCAAATAATGGCTCAAAACCTCATGGGCACATTCTTAAAAATGGCCTTACATCAAAAACACACTTTTTCATGACCCAAAAATCTTTAAAAATGAGTAATACATCATAAAACATTCATATATGGTTGCACATTTAATCAAACAATCGTATTATTTTATTTATTGGGCCCATTTCCCTTTGCAAACTTAAAAACAATTGTTTCCTACACCCTTCAGCACCCTAGAAACTTCATCCGATCAAAAAATAACTTTTAATCAACCAAAAAAATACATGTGACCACTCAAAATAAACTTAATAACCAGTAAAACACTTATAATCAAGTTATAATTCATGAAACATCCTTCACTTCAAACCATAACTACTTTTCCTTCACTAGATCAACCTTCCGAAAACATTATTTCCAAAGGTTATCTCATAAAATAATTTATACAAACATTAAATACATATAAAATTATTATTTTAATTCTAAATTCATCCATATTCACATTTCAGGTAATAGGAAGCATCTGTTAGGAATCATTATGTTAGTGCTTACATTATAGTGTGAGTAATTATATGAAGTAAATATAATGTAATGTAATTGTAAATGAGTTGTTAAAACAACTCATAGTGATTAGATAGTATATTGTTACTTGAGTAACAATTCACTTTGTTAAGAGATTTGTTGGTTAAACAATCTCCATGAATACCTTTCCTATATATTTGTATGCTGCGGATGTTTGAGATATAATATAGAAATATAATATTATTTTGTGTTATTTCATGTGTAAATCTGTTGCTGCACTAACATTTGGTTTCAGAGCAGGTGAATCTGCTGACAGAAATTAGATCCGATTGCTTCATGGAATGCTAAAGCTGTTTAAGGGCTTCTCCAAATTTCTGGTTGCCTTGGTAATGTGTTTTCAGTCTTCAGTTGTGCAACATATTTGGATCTAATTTTTATTGCAGACTTCTGCCATGGTATCAGTTTGACATCTATTACAATTTAAGGTGTAGAAGAGTGTAGTTTTGACTACTTGATATTTGTTCCACATCAAGAGCATTTGATTCCCATACTGAAATTCACGGATTGGATGTATTTGGTAAAAGAAGGTTGTGTTTGCAGTTCAGGCATGAAGAACAACTCCAAATTCAAGTAAAACTCAGTCATGAACAGCTTTTGGGTCTGGTGATGAATTCAAATATTTCTGGTACCATTGCAAAGATATTTAAAGCACCTTTCCAACGCATTTTTCGGTTTCTAAAACGGATCTTTGGTTGTCAAATTATGAGCAAATCATTCTCTCACTTCAATGAAGCCGTGAGTTTTTGCAGCCATTTGTGATTGGCTAATTTTTTAATTTTTAGCAAAGAATATAGTTTGAAAATTTTAATTTTACTATAGTTTTTGTTTAATAATTGCATTTTAAGGGCAATTATTACGTTTTTAGCCAAATTAATATTTTTCCGACACCATTTTTCTGGGCCTTTCACATTTTTGGAATCCTCATTTCCTCCCAGTTCCAATGAGTGGCCACACGATAAATTTTCTCTCCATCCAGAGTAATTTTTTAATCGTTGATCTAATTTTAATTCAAATTGGGCCATTTTACGAGAAATTGTAACTTCAATAACTTTTGCACGGTAACTCGAAATCGAGCGCCGTTTTTTTCAAAAGTGCATATTTTATTATTCTCATCCTGTTGGTTCTAAGTTTGGGAGAAAATAATTTTTTTTTTAAAATTACCCTCTATTTTGGTCATCTTGTGGACGCATTATTGGTTGTACCCGACGTCCTGAAATAAAAGGTTTCACATTGAGGGGAGAAGCTTAAATAAATACAATGTGGAAACCATGTAGTCTCATGTTCAGATCCAGCTAAGTTAAGTAGCATATCAATGGAGGAAGGAGGCATCGGAGGAAGGAGGTCAAACAGTGACCTCTCGTCAGTCATCAACGACGGGGCCGCGCAGAAGCTGTGGTGGCATATGTATGGTGTGAGTATATTATTTTCAGTGTGGTTTCCTTTTTCTCAGTGTGCTTCAGTTTGCAGTGTTCTTGTTGCTTTGAGTGGTGTGATTTATTGTTAATACTGGAAAAGAATTGTATAAGAGAGAAGAAAACTACGGAGATCCTCTGACTGCAGAGATCATCTGACTACCGTACTTTGTTGGAAGATGGTCGGTCATTGAATACGTTCATTGGCAATGGTGATCATGTGTAGCAAGATCAAGACAACAAGATCCAGTTAGTATGATAAAACACAATACATTTTTCCCTTTCTGATTTCTTATTTGGAATTTCACATTGTGGGGGGGAATACATACCAATGTTTCATTCCCATTCTGCACCCAAAACGACTTAGTCAAGGAAAGTGTCCAGTGGCAGTGGCAGTGATCAATGACAGAGACTACGATTAAGAACATTACGATTCTTATAGGAAGTAATGTGAAATTTTTTCAGTATTTCTTCTATTGTGCAGTTTTTGAGATATGTCAGTTGTGTTTCCTACATAATTCCCTGAAGGAAAGCATTGTGAACAGATGAAAGCACAAAATAAAAGCAACATCATGATATTTAGGTTGTTAGTTGTCCTTTGAAACCATCCCATGTTGAGGTTGATGTCTGTCCTATAAAACCATCCAGATCATGAGCACGCATGGGTAGCACACTGCAGAAGGAAGTGCAATTGTTGTTCTCCCATGTTCACACTAAGGGGGGGAATGTTAGGAATCATTATGTTAGTGCTTACATTATAGTGTGAGTAATTACGTGAGTAATTATATGAAGTAAATATAATGTAATGTAATTGTAAATGAGTTGTTAAAACAACTCATAGTGATTAGATAGTATATTGTTATGTGAGTAACAATTCACTTTGTTAAGAGATTTGTTGGTTAAACAATCTCCATAATTATAGGAATACCTTTCCTATATATTTGTATGCTACGGATGTTTGAGATATAATATAGAAATATACTATTATTTTGTGTTATTTCATGTGTAAATCTGTTGCTGCACTAACAACATCATCCAATCCATATAATGCTTCAAATAACACCAAACTTGCACCAAAACAGATCCCATTGTGAACTACCAAAAACATTCTTACTGAAATAATGACCTATAAAACTTGTAAAATAACCTCATAATGAGGAAATAAATATATCAATAAAAACCTCTCTAAATATAATTTCCAACACAACTTGAATCTCCTTAAAATTCCACCTGTAGCTCAAGTTCTGGCCAAAACACTGGACCCTGCTATTTGAGACCCCAAAACTGCACTTTGATTAATCAACCTATTTGGACCTCAAAACATCATGAAACTACATGAAAATGTCCCAAAAACTCAATGGACATCGATAAAAACTCTCAATAATTATGTACCATCAAATTTACATGTTACTCCTTAGGACCATCTTATCCTAAAACCTTCTTTTTAAGAAAATTCTATTTTTAGGTGGGGCCCACATATCATCATGACCTCAACCATAAATTTATAGAAACCTTGAGGAGTAATATAAAACATCAAATCATTACTTTTGATGAATCAATTAAAACTTGGTCACAACACTTCACTTTCTGTCAAGTGCTCATAGCTAGGGTCCAACTAGGGTTTTAAACCTCTTTACCTTCTTAACATTCATTGATAAAATCGTAACAATAAAACAACTTGATTATTTTTTTGAAATATTATAAACTCGCCTTATAATTATCCCTAAAAGAAACAAGGTTGCATGTAAAGCACACTGTTCACAATGAACATATGAAGTTGCACTTTGAGCTGGATATGCACTAGATTTTGACCTTGTCTTACAAAATTAGTCATAACTAGCAAAATACATGTCGTGGCACCTGAAAGTTTTTTAAGAGCATCATCACTCATCTCTATAACATCTTAAATCATCATAATGTGAAATCCATGGCTCAATCTATCCATTCACTAAGACTTACCTATGTGTTGGTGAGAAAAATTTTCGGTGACAAATTGGTGGATTTCTTGCCTACACTCTGGGATTCTAAGTCCCTCTACTTAACCGGTACAACTGCCATATATGCATGCATGAGTGAAAGAGAGTTCTCTCTAGGTGGCCTTTTAGCCAAGGATCCAACAAGGGAACTCCACTGACCCTGTGACAAAGCTAGCAATATCTTTCTAGGGAATACTATGTCTATAAAGAGGGAAAGGGGAGTGAGAAATGAGGTAGGAGAACTAATGTTGTAGGTAGAAAATCACATTTTTCCAAACACTAGTTAGAAATTTCAACACATGCATTTATGAGAAGAAACAATTTTGCAAATAACAATAAGACCAAATAGAATTTATTGATCTTAAAGTATCAAGAAACCTCTTAGTGAAAGAAAGCTAGAAACTCCTTGTATTGATTGCTTAAACAAAAGTTGTACATAGTGTGGGAAAGGAGGAAAACTAGTGAGGGGGGAAGTGGATGAAAATGGTTATCTCCTTTGTCCTCTCAAATTAAAATACACTCTTGAGCTTACAAAATCAATCACCAACCCTTTTGAAATGGGAATGGATTTACAATTTATAGAATGAGATATGACTCTTTGTCTACCCCGCAATGCCTTTTCATATGTCCTCGGACAACTTAAAAATTTTCAACTTTATAGGAAACTTTTAAGTCCCTTTTTATAACACAAAGGTGACTTATTACATTAGGAACATTAATACATATGAAAAAGTGTAATCCCAACACAAAATTAGAACATTGAGAAGAGAGAGAAAGTTTGGGGAAGAGGAGAGATAAAGAGAGAGAGAAGAAGAAGATGAGATGTCATTCCTGATGAAGTCTATTGATCCTTCTTGATGGAAAGCTCCAAATGTATTGAAACTCTAAATCTTCAAACTCCTTACACATTGAGAAATTCCTTCAAATTAGCTCAAGAATGCTCACCAAGTTGAATGAACTAAGATGGATCTTGAATGGCCTATGAAAAATGCCTATGATGATCCCAAACAATGATTTCTACCTAAATGATTATCCTTATATGTCCCATTGTGCCAAAACTGCTCTTTGAGTGTAACTTACTATTTTTAGTAAGTACACATGGGGCAACTTGCTATTTTTAGTAAGTGCCATAGTTAGCTTTTCCCAACCTCAACTAGCTATGTTAGCTTGAATTATTTCTTCTTACTATGCTCCTCTCGCCTTTTAGACCAACTAGATATTTATAACACGGGCTTGTTGAACCACTTACTATTTTTAGTAAGTGTGAATTGCGAGCCGAGATGACCTTTTTGATGAATTTTCCTGCAATACTCCTTCTGTGTTCACCACCTTCTTTAAAACCTCTTCAAATGGTGGCTTACCTAAAGTAACAAACCCCTGTGTAGGAAGGCATTCTATTTTTTGTAAGTGCATTGTGGATGTCAGTTTGCAACAAAATGGGTCTTGAAATTCTGGGTTTTATTATGGGGTTCTACGCTCTGAATTTTGAGTAATTCCTTCATCTAAACAAGTGGGAAAATGATATTTTCATCAGTGGGAGTAGAATAATGAAAAAAACACAGCCCTCCATATCCCTAAAAAATAAGGATTTCATGGCACGAAAAGTATTTTACCTGAAACTAAATTTTTCAATGATCATTCCCTCCAATTTTCGTGCGATTTCACTCAGTTGAATCCTGAAAAGCAAAGAGGTAGCTCACTGCCTTTTTCACACATATTATTCATGTGATAGGGAATAACTATGATAAAAAATAAGTCCTCCATATCCCTAAAAATTATGGAATTCATCGCATAAAAACTAGTTCATGCGAAAGTAGATTTTTCAACGATCATTCCCTCCAATTTTTACACGATTTTGCCCACTAGAACCCTGTGAAGTGGAGAGGTAGCTTGCTGATTTTTTCCACTACTGTATCATGCTGGCCATTAATGGAGCTTGAAATTTTAAGGTCTTGTTTCTATCTCCGTTTGAAATGAAATCAACTCCATTGAGATAGGTTTTTGCTTCTTTTCTCACTGGTGAAATTTCTCTTTGATCTGGGTGTCGATTTAATGGGAAATTGAGTTTTGTTCTTCATGGAGCTAGAAGTGATTTTATTTTTGTATGATCATTCCTTTCTATGAATGTGAGGTTTTAATATGAGTTTTTAATGGCCTATAAGAGAGAAGAACTCAACATTATATGGTTTGTCAATTTGTGCACCGATTTATAAGATCTCTTCAATTTTCAGTTTCATGGCAATGAAGATTTTCAAATTTTTGGCTTCTTCATTCTTTGTTCGATCAATATTTCTTTTGGTACATACATATTTTCATGGAAATAAGGATTTATTTTTTATGGTGGAGTGGTGGTGATAAGTTGCAGGGAAAGTTAGAGAGCAAGTTGTGCACGAAGGAGTTAGATGTTTGACACTAAGGAGAGGGCATAAAGAAGATTCATGTGTGGGAACACGGTACATTTGAAGGTGCGAAAGGATATGAAAGGAAATGCGCATCAAGACAATTTGATTTGGGACTTGGGCCATTTTTCATGGATAGAAGCTATTTTTGGAGATAGCGTGCAGAGCACACAATGGGATGAAGACTTACACAACACGTAAATTATATTTTTGGGATGAGCGTCTAATAAGAGCCATTCATGAGTTCAAGATAATAATAGAATTATTACTGTCAGTTAACTATAGGAGATCTATCATTAGCACACTTGCATGTGTGCATATTATTGTAAAGACACATGGCTATTTTCAGCATGTAACCTATTTTAGGAAGTTTGTAGGCAGTGAAGGGTAAGTCCCCACCCCTATAAGAATGTATTAGATTGTGTAGTTAGAGAGAGACACCGAGACACTGTGTATGAGTTATTGTAGAGTTATGCTACTAGATCTGATGCGTGCATAAACTTATGGTAATGTTTATATGATTTAAGATGTAAGCATCTATATTTTACAGTGTTTAATATAATGGAGTATATTGGATGGATAACGTGTTAACATGACTATAATTTGTTCTTGTATGATCAATCTTATCATAGTTATTGTTTAATTCATGATTCCTTAATATCTAGATCTGGTTATACACTATTGAAGGGTCATGTTTATTTATGGATCTAAATGAATTATATCTTCATCACGCTAACATCCTACACAAGAAACACTAAAGGAGGGTCCTGGTACCTTTTACGAGACTTTGGGTGAGAACTCAACTAAGGCTAGGCGATGTACCAACGTGCTTGGGTTGTTCATGGTAGATTCTAAGCTGCATCATTGGGTATGTTGTCGGAACCTCTTTTTCAGTTGTTTTTAGGATAGTTCATGATGAAGATGTACCAATTGGCCATAGAAAGTGTTGAGGATTGGATAAAAGATATGGAAGAAGAGTACACATGGAGTTTCAACACTAGATTTGAGTTTGACGCATGCACGTGGGTGGAATAGAATTGTATACATACTATTTGTATGAGAGCTTCTTTGCTATCTTCCCGGTAGAACTATACGGGTGGCTAGTTTCTTATGCAACTAAATGGAATTGGAGGTATCACACACTTTTATAGACACATGAATAATTTCAAGCCCTCTATGATGCTAATCTAACTTGGACACACACTGTGGATACTTGGTTCCATGGTATTTTGAAAAACTATATTTTGGAGTACTCAATTTCCACCTATACTTTCCTCAGAGGTAGCGGAGTTCTAATTTTTATGTTATCCCAAGGGAACTTACTTGCAATAAATTACACTGATAATCAAGAGCTTGATGGTGACCCTGAAATTGGAAGAAAAACTGATGGATAGCTAAACCCCACCATGCACAGGGGCAGGAGAAGGTTTGGTGAAAGATGGCAGACATAGCAGCAGAAAGGAAGAGAGAAGAAAGGTGGATTAAGTACAAGGAGGCACACAAAAGGGAGTTAGAGAAGAGGTGGGATATTGCTAGAGAAGATGGTGTTGAGGAGAGAGATGGCTTCTGAAGGATTTGGAGATCACGCAAAAGGCATAGAGCTAGAGCATCTAGAACTCCCCCATTTTGGAAAGCATGATAGGGAACCCTCATTTTCCTTACAAGGGATGCATGCCAGTAGAGATGACCTAGGCCATGGGAAAAAATATGAATCTACCTAGAAACCTAGCCCTTATGCTTGGTTTTCTAGTATCTAGTACATCTAATAGTCAACAAGATAATTTGGAACAATAAGGAAGTGGGAGTAAACCACATAACAAGTACATCCATAGAAGGGACGATGTCTTCATTTTTGTTTAGAGGTACCTTTTTAAGTGCATCATCAACATGATATTTAAGCGCATAGAATTTTGGACTCACTTCTAGGAGCAGTACCACCATGCAAGACTGTAGGAGTTTAGTTTAGTACTACTATTGGGACATAGGGAAGTACATCTTCTGGTTCACTTCTAGCTAACAAGTGGAAGATCAGGAGGTATAGGTGACTCTAGTTCATTTGAATCTAGTGGTTCTAGAGGACCAGAGGTAACAAATGAGGTTCTGGATCAGGTGGGCAGGGTCAGTACCAACCCCATAATACTTACATGGAGATGTTCTATCCATATCTTCAAAGTATAGGGGCATAGAAGTTGCTTGCTGAACACGTGCACATGTGTGATATATTGTGGCACGCAAAAGGGATCACAACCTCTGAGTGTAAGGAAAGTGAATTTATAACTACATTATAGAGATGACACACACATTTGGTATAGTAATTTTGACCCAGATCAAGCTTACATAGATTATGATAACATTAAAAGATGCTTTCCTTAAAGATTTATATATCCCTAAATTTGAGCAGAAGATTATAAGTGCACTCAAGGATATTAAACATGGCACTACTGAGAGTGTTTGAGAGTATGATGCCCATGTTTCAAAACAATTTTTTCCAAGCTTTCTTTTGACATCCACGTAAGACAACATGCACAATGGTTCATTGGAGGTTTGATCACACCTTTTAGAAGGGTTCTGTCACATAATACATACACTGATCTAGGTGAAGAATTTGAAGAACCTTTACATGCACTGAGGCAATTTAAAAGTATAAACACTGGAGTCAGCCCATTCCTGGAAAGCATAGATTACAGCTATGGAAAATTAGTTGGAGAAACTACTGGAAAATTCAACACATGAGACACACACTAGGATTTGGTGTACAAATCTATGAAGTGGAAGGGCACACCAAGGATAGTTGTCCCCACAGGTCAGTGCATTCATTATTGTTAGACTGTGAGATATGTCATCTGAACCATGACGTGAGCTGCTGCCCATTATTAAAACATGCAATAAGGAAGAATGTATCTTTCTATTGTAATATTTTCGAGTCCACGACTCATGATACAGAAGACTACAGGTTGATTGGTCAAATCCATGATGCTATAGATATTAGTGTGCGACAGACAGGAGTATTAGATAACTCTAAGGGTAAAGGTGAGCACCAGGATCAGGATCAAAATCAAGTGCACTATAATCGAAACAAGGGGCGCTATGAAGGAGGATATGGTAGAGGTCGAGGATACCATGGTGGATTTGGGGGTCAAGGCCATGGTGGTGGATGAGGTGAGTTTCCTCATGGAACGTTCTTTACATTTGGATCTCCTGACCACTATAGGCATAAATGTCCTCAAAATATTACTTGTTCTTTTTATGGGAAGAGTCATAGCTATGAGGAATGCTTGGACCTATATGATAATCTTAAAAAGCAACATAAATAGGAAAACAAGGGTGTATGGATGGTTAGAATACAACACATTGTGGAAAATCAGTGGATGCCAAAGTTGGAACTGAAACTTGAGGTATTACCTATGAAGATCACTATACGCGTTGAAGCTACGTGCGCTAGAGAAGCATTACAGCAGAATCCTACCATCACTAAGGAGGATGTTTTGCATGCAAGGTATTTGGATCATGTGCACCAGAAGGAGGTTTATCAAGAGACCATGGAGGTACTCAGAAATATTCAAGTTGAAATATAGTGTTTAAAGGAGCAATCATGGAAGATGGAACAAAAGAAGGTAGCAGAGATGGTCTAGTCAGATATTGATGACTTGAAGGAGGTATGCAAAATTCTTCTCCAGGAGAATATCATTCCATTACTAGGGAATTGGCTAAAGGGAAACACTCCATGTGTAGGTATTGAGAATGGATGTCAGATCCTGCATGTAAATATTCCCTCTCATAGGTTAGATTATGACAAGGAGATCACTCTTAATGTTGTTGTGGATGGATGGATCTTGAGTAATATATTTATTGACACAGGCGCGGAGGTAAATGTACTTACTTTAGATGCATGGGTACAGATGGGGAGACCTCCATTACATCAATCTTCTAATGTATTGTTTATGGTTAATCAAACTAAGGCCACTCCCATAGGATTTTTAAAATATGCATCCATTAGTATACAAGGGGCCAAGTTCACTAGGGACTTTGAGGTTTTAGCACTTGCAGAAGCACATGGTTTCCCAACTCTGCTTGGGAACTCCCTTGGTGTTATGCAAATAATGTTGATCTATATTTAACAAGGGATACATAAGCTTTGAGAACAAGGAAGAAAGATTTATTATCCCTTTAACAGATGGGAAATCTGTGCCTTATGTTGAGCCTTTGAGTGAGGAAGATCTGAACAAGATTTATGTACACGCCATTCAGGACCCAGAAGTACTCGAGCCATCTAAGGAAGGAATCCTTCAGTGGGAGGATGCACAATCTATTAGTGATACCACAAGTATTGCTTATGATAATTAGGTTCATGGAACTTATGAGATGGTTGGGTGCGAAGTAAGGAGCACATTTGCATAGAGAAGAAAACCTCATTGTATTAGGAGGATAGGTAGAAACTTTGTACCTTAGTGCACTGGAGAAGGAGACCCTATGGTATTCCTACATGCTATGGAGGAAAAATGGACAAACCAAGTTGAAATAAGAAGTATGTTAGTATATACCCTGTGCGGGACAACAACACGTTGGTAGGTTACTCATAGGGATAATCATGTAGAATGGAATGAAGTCAGGATTTCTCTAAAAATTCAAATTTTCAGGAGCAATGCATCTACTCAAATCTAAACATATCATGGTAATCAATCGATAAATCACCACGTTTAGCAGTGTGAGAGGCTCTAGACAGAGGGGCAAGAAGCTTTACCACCTTCTCTATAGATACACAAACTTTATTCCACTTTACAAGGTTACGCACACATGCTTGGTATGTATATGAGGAGCTACATAGAGAGACTTGGAAATTTCATGGATTTGATTGTAGGAATGGTCTAGAATTTTGACTACTTCTCTACTAAACCTCTAGTGGAAGAGAGATTAAGGTTTATAAAGTGCTTAACTATGGGAGACAATGTAAAGGTGGAAGAACTCATTCAGGAGTTATTTGGTGAAATAGACTCAGAAGCACACTTTGATGAAGAAGAAGAGACAGATGCCATGCTACTTAAGCATGCTTTCTTTGAGAAAGAAAAAGGAAATATGGTCTACATAGTGGATGATGAGGAAGTAGAAGATCTGGATATAGATCATTCAACGAGTACATGAGGTGTTAGATAGTGTAGACAAAAAATGTGCATGCCTATCATGAACCCATGAAGATAGAAAAAATGAATGTTAGCACGAATGTTGAACCCAAGGAGGCAATAATTGGGGATTATTGGTCTGAATCTGAAGTGGAAAAAATCATTGAGTTACTACATGATTTTTAGGACTTATTTCCTAGGGGATACCATGAATTAAAATGAGTGCATGAATCATTAGGAGAGATGAAGATTAAGCTTAAGGAAGGTGCACGCCCAGTCAGGAAAAGACCCTACAGAATGAACCCTAACCTGCGTGTAAAAGTTAAGGAAGAAATTGACAAGATGTTGAAATATGGCATCATCAAACCCATAGAAGAATCGTAGTGGGTTAGCCCCATGGTCATCAATATAAAGAAATATGGTCAGATTAGGATTTGTGTGGATTACAGGGAACTGAATGCTACATGTGTGATTGATCCCTTTCCTACACCTTTCACAGAGGAGATATTAGAAGGTGTTGCAGGCGTGAAATATATTCTTTTACAGATGGATTCTTTGGGTATCATCAGGTTAGGATTACATAGGAGGATCAAGAGAAAATGGCTTTCACCACTGAATGGGAAATTTTTGCATATATTGTAATTCCCTTTGGTCTGAAAAATGAACCTGCTTTATTTTCGCGCATAATTGTTCAAGCATTCCAGGATCTTATTGAAAAATTCTTATAGGTTTACTTGGATGATTAGACTGTGTATGGACTTGTTAAGGATCATTGTGATGATTTGTGCTTAATGTTTGAAACATGTAGATAATTAAGAATCTCTATAAACATTAAGAAGTGTATGTTTGCTACACCTTTTGGCAATTTGTTAGGGCACATCATCTGTAAGGAAGGTTTGTTAGATCATCTAACTAAGGTTGTAGTTATTTTAGGCCTGGAAGATCCTACTAGTTAGAGTGAGGTGCATAGATTCTTGGGTCACATAGGGTATTATAGAAAATTTATCAAAGGATATGCTAAGATTTCCATAGCCTTGGAATATTTACTAAAGGGAAAAGGGACATTCTATTGTGGAGAACTGAATTAGTGTGCATTTGAGGCATTGAAGGAGAGACTTACTACAACACCTATTCTATGTTTTCCTTCATGGAACCAACCATTTGATGTACATTTGGATGCCTCTAGGATGACCATTGGCATTGTGTTAGCTCATCCTAGAGAAGGAATTATAGATCATCCTATCTATTTTTCTAGTAGAAAGTTGACTCATGCACAGCAGAATTATACAACTACTAGAGCATGAGGCCTTGTCAATGATCTATGCACTGCATAAATTCAAACAATACCTTCTAGTAACACCATTTATATTTTATACTAATCACATGACATTAAAATAATTAGTAAATGAGCTCATTTTATAGGGGGGCATATGTCGATGGGTGCTCTTATTCTAGGAATTTTATTTCATAGTTGTGGTAAAACAAGGTAAAAGTAATTCTGGCCTAGTCCATTTATCAAAAATTCAGTCAAGGGAGGACATGCTGAAAACTAAAGATACAATGTCAAATGCAAAGTTGTACAGGTTATAATGTGCGCCTTTAGAATTAGAGGATATTGTTGTCTTTTTACGTACAGGTATGACACCAGAAGGAATAAAATCCTTAGAGAAGAAACAACTTACAAATCATGCGGAACCTTTTATGTTGATCAATAGTGACCTTTACAAGTTAGGCTGAGATGAAGTATTGAGCCAGTGTGTACTAGAGCACGAGCACATAGATATCATGGAAGAGGATCATGGTGGTATTGCAGGTGGGCACTATGTAAGTGACGCCACTACGTGCAAGATTCTACTCATTGGATTATGGTGGGAGACCCTCTACAAAGATTGTAAAGCATATTGTAAGGCATGTGATCACTTTTAGTGCCTTGGTAAACCTGGGCAAAGAGATGAAATGCCTTTAAGACCTATTCCTAGTGCAGATCCATTTGAGAAATGGGCTATAGAATTTGTGGGTCCTATTTTTCCAGCCACACGTAGAACTGGATCATGCTACATCATCACTTACACAAATTATCTTACAAGGTGGGAAGAAGCAACACCTACCAAGGATTGTACAACAACTACAACAACCAGGTTCTTATGGGAAAATGTTCTTACAAGGTATGGATTCCCTGCTGAGCTTGACAAGTGATAGGGGTACACATTTTTTGAATGAGACAATCAGGATACTATTGGATGAATTTATGATTATGCACCATAAGACTACACCCTATCATCCTCAAGAAAATGGGACTACTCAGGCCTTCAAAAATATTTTGATTCAAACATTGACAAAAATTTGTTATGTTGGAAGGAAATATTAGGATGATAAAGTTGTTTCCATGCTTTGGGCGTATAGAATAACATACAAGAGGTTGAACAAGGCCACACCCTTTCAGTTGGTGTTTGGCACAGAAGTAATTCTTCCTATGGAATTCATGTTACCTTCTTTGCATATTGCGTGTGCTGGAGGTCTAGCCGATGAGAAAGCATTAGAAGAAAGAATTGATAAATTGATACAATTGGATGAGAGGCACACCATAACATGTTGGAGTCAGATTTAGGAAAAGGCCAGGCAGAAGGCATGGCATGAGAGGCACATCAGGGACAAAAATGTTGAGATTGGACAGATGGTGCTTCTTTATGATTCTAATTTTATGTGCCATCCAGGCAAGCTTAAAGTGCATTGGTTGGGACCGTATATTATCACTCATATACTTGAATCAGGTGCTTGCTAGTTATAGACGCTTGATGGAATACGATTACCGGTTACTTCAAATGGGAGTAGGCTAAAGCCCTACTATAAATAAGTCTTCTTGGTATTTTTAATAAGGCAGTGTTGCCATTTAGAATAGGTTTTCATTTTTGTATTTCCTGTAGTTCCATCGCTATACTTTGTCAATTTAGTTTGGTGTTTTGTGTAATAAGCACATGTTTGCACATTGGAAGCTAATTACCATCTGAAGCTATTTTTATGCGTAGAGGACTGCACATACCATTGGTGTGGGGTGGTTATTCACAACTGGGTACACATGAGAACAAAACTATTATAGGTGCTAGTTAAGTGTGGAAAGGAGTTGTTAGAAAGGAGATTGCTTCTAAAAGATTACCATAGATGGAGATAAATTATGGAATAATATAACGCGAGGTAAGCAGTGGCCATGGAAACTACCAGGGGAAGGTGTAGTGGCGAGGTACTCGGGTGCATGGAAGTGCACTGAAGAGAAATCTATGTAGCCAGAAGGTAGGAAGCATGAACTAGAAGGTTATTGTTGGGGTATGAAGATGTACTGCATGGAGATTGTGAAAATGGTCAATTATTGAGAGGATTATTGGTAGGTGAAGGAGCAATAAACACACTAAATTTTTGAAAAATAATTTAAGGACGTGATGCAGGTTCATTTTCACCTTTGTGATCATAAGTATTTGAGTGAGCTAAGTGCGATTGAGCCGAGTGAATTGCGTTGAGATGTGGAGAATTGTGAAACCAAACGTGGAGAGAAAACTATTGCGCAGAAGAGGCTTACGTCCCCATTGGTGAAGGGTTTGAGTAAAGAAGAAGCATTAAAAAGGAGCTAGGGCATGCGGTTTCAAGCTAGGGCACATAGATTTGAGCTAGGGTTTGAGTTTACTCATTACATATGGAAAAAGGTGGGGTTTTTATGATGGCACAGAAGAAAGCACCTACAACAGGCATGAAAGGAAAGAAGAAGGTAGAAGTTGACTTGAAATTTCTCCCGAGAGAAATTTTTTAGAGATGTAGTATCTTGAAGGAGTAATAGTTAGATAAGAGTGGGATTCCCTCATCTGAAAATGTAAAATAAGTGACTACAACCACTGTACCACTGAAAACAAGGGAGAGTTGGATGCTTTGCTGAATAAGAAGACCAACAAGCGCATGGTGGAGGATATGCCAGTGTATGATGATGCTGGGGAAAAATTACTGAAGCAAGTAGGAGTTTATTCGTTGTACGATCTCCCATATTTTAAAAAATATGAACCCTTATACCAATGGCTCATGAGCTGAGTCCATAAGGACTTATTTTATTTCACCAAACAAAGGGTTAGGATCACAATGGCCCTATTTTTAACACTAACATGATTGAAGGGCACAGGGGTAGAACTTGTTAGTGATTTGACTGATATAGCAACAGTTATAGAAACAAGAAAGGAGTTGGGGTATACCAAGGGTCCGTGCAGAATGGACATAGATAAACTGAAGAAGTTTCCTGTGGTGCAGGCAGCCATGCATCTTCTCACCAAGCTGAATGACCAAGAGAGATGGTCGCAGGTAAACACCATGTGGCTTCATATTGCAAATAAAATGTCTCAGGGAGTAGTATACAACTTACTAGGCTATATTGTAAAAACCATTGTTGAGGAAGCACACACAGGAGAAAAGATAATTTTTTGTGCTATCCTAATTTCTCTTGTATTTTAAGAAATTGGAGTGCCCGATGGGCCAAAGAACAAGATCTGGGAGTACCCTTAGAAAATAAGTCCCTCATGGAGAGGTTTGAAAAATATTTATGTGAAGGATCAATGAGTGGGCCATTTAAGAAGAGGGTAGAAACATGGTATGACCGATGTTTTAGGAAGAGTGGCACATTCCAAAGGAGGTACCTTCAATAGTAGGTAAGGCAGTACAGTTCATGACATACCAACACTTCTGCATCACGTAATTTTCTATGAGGGATGGGACATGGAGCCCATGGTGTAAACTACCCTATGCCTTCATAGTGCACTACTTCCAAGCCTCAATTCATAGATTTACTGATGCACACTATCTGAACTTCAATGCAAACAAGGTAGACTGTGACTACCACACCTTCAAGAAGACATATGTGTATCTAGACTAGACTGCCTACATTGAGAGGCTCATTTTAGAGATTATAAGTATGACGCCAGTAAGCTTGGCTATTGGGAATAATGGATCCACACTTGTATATATTCAGCTCAAGCCTAGGTTGGAGAATAAAACGTATGTGGAGAATGAGTTCATGCTCCCAGGGATGCCTAAGGGAAAACATACAGTGGAGAATGTGCTAGCTCCAAAGCTTGCAATAACTATATAGGAAGATGAGGAGGAAGAAGAACACGAAGATAGTTGAGGCTTGGATCATAGAGGCTGGAGGCATCCCACGCATAGAGTGGGGATTGAGTGCATGGATAATCCTTCTTAGGCACAAAAATGATATGAGGACTTGGACATGGAATAAGTTAATGAAGAGTGCCACTTTAAGAGGGTATTCAGAAGAACAAGGACCCAAGGCACGGGAAATCCATAGCCTATAAGAAGATCACCATGAATCTCCCCTTAGAAAGAGGCAACTGAGAAGAAGAGGAGAAAGCTAAAGATGAATGAGGAGGTGAAGGAGTTTGTAGAGAGTGTGCCTGGGACCCCATTACATCTAAAAGATGTGGAGGAGCCCAAAGATGAGGACATGAAAGAGGCAGAAGAAATGGATCATTAATAACCTCACGCTCATGATACTACTCAAGATGTTGAAGGGCCAACTCCAAACCTTGACGCTTAGGCTCCTAATGGTCCAAGAATAAAGAGAACAAGCGGAGAATGCATTGTGTTGAGAATGGGCTATGCTGAGGACACAAGAAAAATCATTCACACTTTTCAAAGCATAGTGGACCTGAAGGAGTTATATGGGTGGGAGTTGATGGACCTAGACATGGCCACTAAACCCACAAGGAAATAACTATCCTGGTCCATGCAGACTCACATGGATGAGACAAATTTTGATGTATGAGAGGATTCTTGTGTATCAAGAAGAGTGAAGAAGGAAACACAGAGTAGCAACATGAATATAAAGCCCACTCTCATGTCTAATGAGAAGGTGAGCAATGCCTTGGTTAAGGTATCTATAGAGGTGGCACAGAGGAACATAAATAATAATGCTACTATTAGAGTACTACTTGAAGATAACAAGGAAAAAAATACAGAAATAACACGTCTAAAAGGAGAGAAGGATCTAGAGCATAAAAAGAATGAGGCCTTCATCAACATGGCAGAAGAAATTGGTGACTATGTCTTAAAAGAAAGACCGCATTTGGAGTCTAAGGTACCTGAGAAATTTCCTTTAGCTATGAATTATGTGCACACATTAGTTAATTTGGTGTTTGAAGATGGAACGATTTGAATGTCAGTGTTGAAGGATCCTGAACAGGAAGCAGATAGAGAAAGGGCCTCCGTGGTTAGGAAGATTTCATCTTACAAGGAATTACTCCATACTTTATAGGATGAGCTAAAGAAAGGAGATCAAGCTCTGAACATATGTGTAGCACCAGAAGTGGTGATTAGGATCAGGAATATGATAGAAGATAATGAATTTATGAAGGTAATGAAGGATGAGACTTTAGGTCACGCAGAAAGATTGGAATTAGTAAAAATAAAGTGTGAAGCCCTTACAACAATACAAAATCGACATAAGGAGAGGCTAGATGAGATTGGAAATTTCATAGCACAAAAGATGGATATTCTAGAGGGAATGATGTATACTATGGCCAATGTTGTCCTAGTACTATAAAATGAAAAGGGAGAGATTACCCAGGTCAAGATGGAAGCCATAGCCACAGATGTTCTAGAGAAGACAAGAATAACATTGGATGACTGGAAAACATTGTAGGCTGAAATTAAAATAGAATATCCAAATTTGATCCTCCCAGTTGAAGCAGATGGTGCAACAAAACAAAATTCTATTCTTTGTACAATGATTATTTACATTCTTTCCATTCTTATTATTTATTGTTTGGGATAATCAGGAGAAACCCCATGACCGGGATGAAAATGTACAATAGTGTGGAGTAATGTTGAGCAGACAGAGTATGACACTAAGGAGAGGACACATAACAGATTCATGGGTGGGAACAAGGAAAATTTGTAGGAGTGGAAGGATAGGGAAGTAAACATGCTCTAGGACAAGATGATTCAAGAATTAGCCATTTTTCATGGTTATGGGCTATTTTTTAAGACAGTGCGCAGAGCACACAACGAGATGAAAACTTTCGATCCATGCAAATTCTATTTTGGGGATGAGTGTCTACTAAGTGACATGCATGAGTTCAGGATAATAATAGGATTAATACTGCCAGTTAACTACAGGATATATATTATTAGCGCACTTGCATGTGTGCATATTATTGTAAATGCGCATGTCTATTTTCAGCATGTGACCTATTTTGGGACGTACATAGGTGGTGAAGGGAAAGTCCCCTCCCCTATAAGTATGTATTAGTTTGTGTAGTTCGAGAGAGACACCGAGACATTGTGTATGAGTTATTGTGAATTTATGCTGTCAGATCTGATCCTCATATAAACTTATGGTAATGTTCTATGATGTAAGATCTTCTATGTTTTACAATGTTTAATATAATGGAGTATATTGGAAGGATAAGGTGTTAACATGACTGTAATTGGTTCTTGTATGATCAATCTTGTCATAATTATTGTTTAATTCATGATTCCTTAAGATCTAGATCTGGTTATGCATTATTGAAGGGTCATTTTTATTTATGGATTTGAATTCATTATATCTTCATCACAATAACATCCTACACAAGAAAATCTAAAGAGGGGCCTGGTACCTTTAAGTGCTTTGGGTGAGCTCTCAACTCAGGCTGGGTGATGTGTCAGCATACCTAGGTTTTTCGTGGTAGATACTAGAACGCATCACTCACCTCAAAGGGATGTGAGGTACATCAAATTCCATAGTGAGAAAGGTGTTGACACGTGGCAGAGATCTGATGATAGGGAATGAAAGCTAAATAAATCAGCTTTAAAGCACTAAGGGGTTGGAAGTTGGTCATATGGGTGACAAAAAGTCTTCCTCAGGGGCTAGGCACATTTTTCCATCTTTCACTTACCTAACCTATGAGCAACATAAGGAACATCAAATTCCATGGTGATCTTGGTGATGACACGTTGTAGCGATGAGACAGTTGAGGCTTTGAGCTCCCGCAAGTACCTAGGGGCTGAGGATCCAAAGGTATTATGGGGGTTAGAAGTATTTTTTCATGGTTGATTTCTTTGACCTTTATGGACATGAGGGAAAACAAATCCCGCCAGGGTCTTAAAGCTGACACGTGTCCTCCCAAATATTTACTAACTCCCAAACTCGCTCCAAAAGGACAACTTGAAATGACGATAACTTGAGCTCTCGATGGAATATTTTGATGAAATTTTATATGATCCATACTTTAAATGGCATTTTTAATCCAATGGTTAGAGTATCGAGTCTTGATTCTTCAATTTGGTCATTGAAAAAATGAAGTTTTTTATTTAGTACTCCACTTGTGCATGAGAAAAATTGCTTTCAGACCCAATGAGAAAAAGTGTTGTGAAACACATAATTTCACCATATTTTAGGGAATTGAATTAAATTTCTAATGATGTTTTTTTTTTCTCTTAATTGCATCCGGAGCTCCCAAAATCACCTTTGGAAGCTTAACATTTGTTTTGGCTTATGCACTGCTTAGGCCTATGAAACCTGATTTTGATCAAATTGCTCTAAACTCCTCAAATCTTTCTTGAATATTACAAAATCAATTCCATGATGTTTTTATGCCTTCAATTCACCTGCATGTTTGTTTTAGATCCTCCATTCAGCTCTAAGGGGTTTCTCCAGTTCTTGGAAGGCTAGTGATAACCCTTCCTATCACTGCCCACAAATAGCATTTTTTTAAGAACTCCTAAAATAACCTAGGGGGTTGATTTAAATTTCCTAAATCACTTAGGTGAATCAATTAACACCAATTGGGATGTTACTGGACTGACTGGGTAGGCCTGGGGTGCCTTGGAAATATAAAACATGAAAATTTTTCTATAGGGGTATCATTGTCATGCTTGGAAATTATCAATTTCCCTATTGCACATTTGCATGACAAAAGCTAGCTCTAGCTTGGGTGAATGACATGGACTAAACACAACGAAGTCATGACATGGAGAATCTAGAATCTCAACTTTAGACCATATGATCTGTTGACTTGTGTCTTATCCATTGGGCCCTGCAAAGTCATGTACAACTTACGAAAATAGAGAGAGAGCGAAGAAGGAAACAAACACACACAACAAAAAGCAAAAAAAATGAAACAGAAAGGAAAACACACCTAGTAATAACCTATGGTATAAGGTGGGGGACAACCCAGTTTCAATGAAGTATTTTTTATTCTGAAAGTTACCCCTAAAGAGGCAACACTGAATGATGATGTTTTGTGAATCCGTTGAATGGTTCTAGAAAGTAACCTCCTCTCTTTAGCTACCTATGAAATCTAGGTGGTTTCACATTTGTATGTACACTTTTCAAGAGTGAGCCTACATGAGCTTCTTGATGCTCAATCCTTCTCTTAGAAATTCCATTACCTTTATGTTCTTTGAAACTAGTTTCATAGTGCCAGTTGCCTTTCATATTTATCCATATAGCCCATTCTTCATTGAGCATCTCATCGCTGCCCTGAAGCTGATTTTCATTCAAATTTCTTGAATATTCTGAGTTACTTTCTTTCCCGGGTCTATACTCACTGATATCTTGTCCATGAGAAACCTTAGATTCATCCTTTATCTTTACTCCACTATGAGGTGTTTGAGTACTGATGTGAGGACCAGAAGTAACCTCATACTTGTCTTGTATGGCCATGGCACGAGTTAAGAGATCAAGAATCATCTCAAGGTCTTCTGTAACTTCCACTTCATCCAATAGTTCTTGCACAAAGATCTCCTTTGTCATTTCCTGCAGCTCATGTTTGTATTCCTTTGAAGGATATTTATTTTACAGCTCAAGGAAACTATCTGGAGGGATTAATTCATGGGTAAGTGCAGCAAGTTGGGGGACAATTAAGTGGACATCAAATCCTGAATTTTACATCAAAAACAACAAAACATCAAATTTAGTCTTTCGCGGACTTGAACCATGCCGAAAAGTAAAAAATATGTCATAAAAATGGTACCATCATGTAGGGGAGACTGTTAACTTTGTAGAAATATTGATTTTAAAGTGAATAGAATAAGATAAATATCATTTTATAATTTTTTACTAATAGTAGGTCTTTAAGACACTTTTTCCCATGAATGTTTATGTTTACGTTTAAGACTACAAATTTTGTTTCACTTGTCAGAATCTGATAAAACTTATACCATCCCAATCGTGGTGAAATTATATACATGTTCAAAAAAATTTATTTGATTTCAATAGTTTTTAAAGAAGTTATGGTTGGCAAACAGAAAGTGCTCTATTTTCTTTATGTTTTCAGACAACTTTCATGAAAAAAATCATAAAAAATAAACTATTGCTCAAAAAAATATAAAATAAAATCTATCACAAGATAGATAGTGGCATCTAACTTCTCACCAAAGGAAAAAAATATATATCAAATTTTGATCGTCCAAACTGCGGGCAAACAGACTATAATCTTATAGGAGGTTTTTTTTAAATACCAAGTCATTGAATTTTGAGTTTTTAATATAGCTAACCTTGTCCATTTTTTTAAAAAATTAGTAGTTTAGAAACTAGATTCCAGATGCTACAATTCATATTCATATAAGTTTTTCTAATTTTGAGTGTATGAACTGCTAATAATCCCTACAAGTTGATATTATGTTGTTATTTGCAATATGACGTCCACTTATGACCCCTTTTTTGTCCCCCAACTTGTTGCATTTACCCTCATCATCTTGGGAATCACTGAATTCTATCACTCCTTTTTCCAGAGGAGATTTAGCTTTAAAGGCCTAAAAAATCTTTAATTCAATTTATTCATCATGGAAATATTCTTCCTCTTTGAATGGAAAATAAAAAACCTCGATTTCATCATTGCATCCATCAACCATTATATCAGGAGGGGCATCATTTTTTTCCTTTTTCTTTATTTCAACATGGCCAATATTCACATTGGTTAAGGATTTAAAAGTAGAATCAGGCTTGTCTTGAAGATTCATGGCTTTCATCAGTAGTTCAAGACTAAGCTTAGGGTCATTTATTTCTTCTGCGGTGGTTCTTTCCCACTATTCAAGGGGTCATTACAGACTGGATTGGTCTTTTCCTGGGTGACATGATTAAGGGAGTCCTCATCTTCAAATGGGAATGAGAATATCTCTTCATCATGGATAAGTACATAAGATGATTTTTCTATTTGAAAATCACCAAGAATCATTTCCTCTTCTTCATGGTTTACATCGTCTGGAAATTCAGAGAAGCCCTTTTGTAACTCAAATATCCTTAATGCTTCTTCAAGGTCCATGTCTCTCCAGGAAGGCATGTTTGGCCCTATCAAGATGGGAATATCCTCTTCCTCCTTAGTTGTCACAAATTAATTCATTTCCCTACTATCTTGATACAAGATATTGGTTTCTAGGCTTCCATAATTTCATACTGTGTATCTCATCTTCTTCTCTGGAAGAAATTTCTACATGTCTCCCTTCACTAGTATGGTTGCAGAAGACCAATTCATCCTAATTTTACCCCCCAAATACTGACAGAAACCCCTGCTTAACAACATTCCAAATGAATCTGGAATTTCTACTACCAAAATCATCGCCGAAACTTTCTTGTCTAGAAATATGGCGAGAGCTACATGTGCATCTTTGACCTTCCCTACAAATGGGACTTATTTTGACTATAAAGAGTAACAAGATTCATCAGGTGGAGACATGGTGAGTTTGAGAGCCTTAGTGACATTCAAAGTCATCACATTGTCTAAGGCACCAATATCTATCATGCAATTGTTCAGTACATATTCTTCAATAGGAAGGGAGACGTAGAAAGGATCAACCTTATCAGTCTTGAATGCGCTTAAGGAAAGCATGTTCTATGAGGAAAGCACAAGTGGGTTTGGTAGTACTCCTATAGAATTTTGTGTTACAACTTTAGGTGTTAAATTTCAACTCCTGATGTATCAAACGAATCTCTCAAATTGTTCAGGGTGAGTCTACAAATATTCAATTTTGGTGATCTACACTTTGGATTTGTTCACATATTCTATGAAGTCAAAAGGAGTAGATGTGGGTGAGGGTGATGAAGGGATTGCTTTTAGATTTAGGATAGGTTTGGAAGCAGGAGTAGATATTTAGGGAACAGAAAGGATCTTGAAAGGTACACTAGGAGATTTCAAAGTACTAGATTTTACATGAGAAGATTTAGATTTAGAATTAGAAGAGGCATCAAAATACTTACTTGGAATTGTTGGAGACTTCTTATTTTCTACAGAATCAGGCTTCAAAAATGTAGAATCCATGGAGGGTGGGAGCGGATATCCTTGACTGATTATTTTGTTTCGTGGAGTCGCAACAAGAGGATCTTCAGTATTTTTTTTAATAGTGGAGGAAGATCCCCCTTTCTCAGATTGAGAATGAGTGAATATTACACATGAGAAGCTAGGTGCATATTCTTCATCATCTTCATTGCCTCCAGAATATTCACAGAATCTGATTTGTGTATCGTTTTAAAACTCATCACTTTCTAGGAAATCACCACCTTCCCTTTTTTATTCAAGATCCTCTTCATTTTCCTTATTCCTATAACATGCATTGATAGGTGGGGCCTCCAAGGCAATATTTTGGGGTGCTCCTGTAATTTGATTTTTGTTGCTTCTTTGATATGAAATTTTTTCAAATATTTCATTCCTCAATGATGCCATTTCATTTTCCATTTTCTACAAAAAAGGATTGGTTCTTTCATCTCCAAGACATTGAGCTTTATCCTTTGAGGGATTCTTGATCTTTCCAGAGAGGATGAGATCGTCGTCAATTTCAATTTGCAATCTTTGTGCTTCTACAGTATCCCTTAATTGAACTCTTCATAGGGAACATCCTACCTCAGGTGATTGAGAATTAGTAAAGAATATCTTGATGTTGTTTTCTGATGGTGAATCTTCCTCTAGTATCTTATGGAGCAACCATTCAAAATGAGTCATGAAGTATCTCATAGTTTCATTTTCTCCTTTATTTATTTGTGCCAATTGAACAAGGAGGTCTTGACAGTCCTCAATAAATTTGAATCTTTCCTTGAACTTCCTTTTTATCTCATTCCAAAAAGTGATGGATCGGGTAGGTAGGAGGCAGAACCATTCCACTGATTTTTCTTAGAGAGACTCCATGAATAATATTACAACAATATCTTCATGTTGGACACCAAGATCCCACATGATGTGGTGAAGGCCGATATGTGCTCTTCAGGGAGTTACGTGCCACCACATTTGAAATTTGGAAGGTTCTTATGGGAAGTTGTTAGATCATGAAGAGGGGGTCCAATAGTAATTGGGCCTATATTTCTTCCCCACAGGAAAATGCTTTGAGGTATTTCTCCTTCATCTTTCATTTTTTCATTTCTACTTCTTCTTCAGTGCTTGCTTTTAAAAATTCTTCTTCAAATTCTAGCACTAAAAAAAACTACAATAGGAATATGAAAAGACTCTATGAAATACGAAAGGTCACTTGTAAGAAATTGAGTGTGTAGCCTTTAGCAATGGATTTTCATAAAAAAAAAAATATTAAATTTTTGGACCTTGTGATCATATTTTGGGTGCAAATGTTGCTAAATCTGGCCCATGATGGGTGCTAAAAAATGTTGGTGAGAAAAGTTTTCAGGGAAAAATTGGTAGATTTCTTACCAATGCTCTAGGAGTCTAAGTCCCTCTACTTAACCAGTGTAGCTTTTGTATATGCATGTATGAGTGAAAGTGAGTTTTCTTCGAGTGGCCTTACGATCAAGGATCCAACAGGGGCACTCCACTAAACCTGTGAAATTGCTAGCAATCTATTTCTAGGGAATTATTTTTCTATAAAAAGAGAAATGTGAGTGAGAAATGAGGTAGCAGAACTAATGTTGTAGGTAGAAAATCAGATTCCTACACACACTAGTTAGAAATTTCAACACATGCATTTGTGAAAAGAAACAACTCTGTAAATAGTAACGAGACCAAATAGATTTTATTGAACACAAAGTATCAATAAATACCTTAGTCAAAGAAATATAGAAACACCTTCTTCTTGTATTGATTTCTTAAACCAAATTTGTACATAGTGTGGGAAAGGAGGAAAACTAGTGAGGGGGGAAGTGAAAGAAAATGACCATCTCCTTTGTCCTCTCAAAGTACAATACACTCTTGAGATTACAAAATCAATCACCAACCCTTCTAAATGGGAATGGATTTACAATTTATTGAATAAGATATAACTCTTCATCTACCCCCAATGCCTTTTCATATGTCCTCACACAACTTAAAACTTTTCAACTTCCTAGGAAACTTTTAAGTCCCTTTTTATAACATAAATGTGACTTATTACATTAGGAACATTAATACATATGAAAAAGTGCAACCCCAATTTAAAATTAGAACATTGAGAAGAGAGAGAAAGTTAGGGGGAAGAGGAGGGATAATGAGAGAGAGAAGAAGAAGAGGAGATATCATTCCTGATGAAGCTTGTTGATCCTCGTTGATTGAAAGCTCCAAATGGAGTGAAACTCTGAATCTTCAAACTCCTTGCACACTGAGAAACTCCATCAAATTATCTCTCGAATGCTTGCCAAGTTTAATGAACTAAGATGGATCTCAAATTTCTTATTAAAAATTCCTATGATGTTCTCAAAAAATGATGTCCCCCTGAATGATTATCCTTATACGTCCCATTGTGCCAAAATTGATCTTTGAGTGAAACTTACTATTTTTAGTAAGTACACATGGGGCAACTTATTTTTTTTTAGTAAGTGTCATACTTAGCTTTTCCCAACCTCAACTAGCTATGTTAGCTTGAATTATTTCTTCTTACTATGCTCCTATCGCCTTTTAGACCAACTGGATATTTATAGCACAGGCTTGTTGAACCACTTACTATTTTTAGTAAGTGTGAATTGCGAACCGAGATGACCTTTTTAAGAATTTTCCTATGATATTCCTTATATGTTCACTACTTTCTTTGTAATCTCTTCAAATGGTGGCTTTCCTAATGTAACAAACCCCTATGTAGGAAGACATGATATTTTTGGTAAGTGCACTGCGGATGTTAGATTGTAACAAAATAGGTCTTAAAATTCTGGGTTTTATTCTGGGGTTCTACGCTCCGCATTTTAAGTAATTCCTTCATCTGAACAAGTGGGAAAATGATATTTTCATCGGTGGGAGTAGAATACTAAAAAAAACACAGCCCTCCATATCCCTAAAAAAATAGGGATTTCATGGCACGAAAACTAGTTTACACGAAACTAGATTTTTCAACAATCATTCCCTCAAATTTTTACGTGATTTCGCCCATTGAAACCCTAAAAATTGGAGAGGTAGATCGCTTCCTTTTTCAAAAAATTTCTTCATGTGATAGGTTAGAACTATAATAAAAACTCATTCCTTCATATCCCTAAAAAAATAGGGATTTCATGGTGCAAAAACTAGTTCACGTGAAAGTAGATTTTTCAACGATCATTCCCTCCAATTTTCGCACGATTTCACCAACTAGAACCTTGAGAAGTGGAGAGGTAGCTTGCTAATTTTTTCCACTACCATGTCATGGCAGACATTAATGGAGCTTTAAATTTTTAGGTCTTGTTTTTTCCTCCATTCGCGATGAAAGTAACTCGATTGAGATAGGATTTTTCGTCTTGTCTCATTGGTGAAATTTCTCTTCAATCCGATTGTTGGTTTGACAAGAAATTGAGATTTGTTGTTCGTGGAGCCGGAAGTGAAATTTATCTAATATGAGAATTCCTTGCTATGAATGGGAGGTTTAAATATTATTTTTTAATGTCCTACAAGAGAGAAGAACTCAGAAAATGCTGGTTTTTTAATCCATGCAACGGTTTGAAGATCTCTTCGATTTTCAGTTTCATAGCAATGAAGATTTTCAAACTTCTGGCTTCTTCATTATTTTTTTGATCAATATTTATTTTAGGACCTGAATATTTTCATGGAGTGAAGGAATTATTTTCTGTGACGAATCTGGTTTGAGCTTTGGAAATGGTGGAGTGGTGGTGAGAAGTTGTAGAGAAAGTTACAGAGCAAGTTGTGCACGGAGGAGTTAGATATTAAAAGTTAGGAGGGATTTTTAAAATTTTGAAATAAAGATGAGATGGGAGATGGATGAATTTTCATGTCCCTGACATACCTCAACTCAAAGGGATGTGAGGTACATCAAATTTCATGGCGCATAAGGTGATGACACGTGGCGAAGATCCGTTGGCGGGGAGTGATGATTAAAAAAATCAGCTTTAAATCATTGAGGGGTTGTAAGCTGTTCATATGGGTGAACGGAAGTCTTCCTTAGGGGATAGGTGAATTTTTCCATGTTTTATGTCCCTTATTTGTGAGGGACATGAGGGACATAAAATTCTACAGTGCTCTTGGTGATGACACGTGGTAGAAATCAGATGATTGAGTTTTGAGCTCCTATAAACACCTAGGGGCTGAACTGGCAATCCTGGAGGTCACATGAGGATCCAGAGGCCTTATGGAGGCTATACTAATTTTCCATGGTTTATTTCTATGACCTTGATTGATTTGAGGGACACAAAATCCCACCAGGCTCCTGGAGGTGACACATGTCCTCCTAAAATTTGACTAACTCCCAAACTTGCTCTAAGAGGACAACTTGAAATGACGATAAATTGAGCTCCTGATGAAATATTTTGATGAAATTTTATATGATACAGACTATAAATTTCCTATTTAATCCAATGGTGGTAGTCTCAGTTCTTGGTTCTTCCATTCGATCCCTTAAAAATTGTATTTTTGATTCGGTACTTGACTTGTGTATGAGAAAAACTGCTTGCAGACCCAATGTTCCAAAGTGTTGTGAAAACAAAACATTTCACCATATTTTAGGTTTTATAATTCCATTTTTACTATATATTTTTTTTCTCCTAACTCCATCTGAAGCTCCCAAAATCATGTTTCGAAGCTCAACAACTGTTTTGGCCTGTGCACTGCCTAGGCCCGTGAGCCCTGATTTTGATGAAACTGTTCCAAACTCCTCAAATGTTCCCTAAATTTTCCAAAATCACTTCCATGATGTTGTAGGCCTTAATTTCACCTCCATGTTTTTTCTGGATCCTCCTTTTAGCTCCAAGGGCTTTCTCCAGCTCTGGGAAGGCCAGTGATAGCTCTTCCTAACACTGCCCAAAGATAGCATTTTTTTTAAGAACTCCTAAAATTACCTAGGGGATTTATTTCACTTTCCTAAATCACTTAGGGGAATGAATTTAAACCAATTGGGATGTAACTAGACTGAATGGGTAGACCTGGGGTGCCTTGATATGATAAAACATGAAAATTTTGTTACAGGAGTATCATTGTCATGCTTGGAAATTGTCAATTTCCCTGTTGCATATTTGCATGGCAACACTATAGTTACATGCTAGATCCTCATAATATAAACTAGGGTCAAAAAATTAAAGAAATAACTGAACATGAAACCTCTATAAATGACCCAAACATACCTCATATGCCATGATTTACCAAAAAGCATGTATTCATGAGCTCAAATGGATCCAATACACTCTGTCACACCTCTAAGAAAACATACCTACTCCAAATTAACACATGTATCATATATGTCTACATTGACATGTATGATGTCACTGATGGGAGTGCTCAAGAACCCTCAAATATTGATACATATCATGTCAACATGATTCCTAAGAAACCAAGAAACTCACACTGCCAAACAACACCTCCTATGCACCTGTATGAGCTTGCTAGAACAAGCATGCATCAATGAATCTCAATGTAGTAGCTGATAAACATCTAAACCATCATGTTAGCATAAAAAATACATCATCACATCATCCTAGAATATTTAATTTTTTATTAATGTGGTTCTGCATCAATGACGACACCTACTAGGACACCATGCCAACAATCTCTCCCTTTTTCATTGATGGAAAACACCCTAAACTTGCCCCCTTTTTACATTAATGAAAAAGGCATATTTGTAGCTTACCTTATTCACCTTCATCATCTGTATACCTCCATTATTTTTTTGGAAACATCAACCAAAGGTCTCAAATTTCTCCATTTTCTTGATTCTAGCTCAAAAAATTGATTCTTTCCTCATTTCAAGAATTCAAATGCCAAGCTCTTCCTTGAAAGAACACTTCCAACATCTGAAAAGCATTAGTACACCATGTAAAAACAAAAAAAATACCTTTTTAGGGGAAAAAGCTTCATTCTCCATCCTGTAGGCATGCAAAAACATCAAATTTCTCCTTAAACCCCGTTTTTTCCTTTTTAAGAATATTGTAGCAGTCTAAAACTGAGCCATACTAATTTCTACATCATGCCAATAATGTCATAAGGATCATTCTTCATCATTACTCACACATTCTAGATAAAATTTAAACTTTCTTAGGCTTAAACATACATATAAGGCATATTCATACTCTTCATTATATTCTTTGATGCTACAACCCTGAACATCCTTTTTAAAGCAATTTAGGCCAATTTTGACATCCATTTACATGTCCATCATGCTTATAATTCACCAAATACTACTCCCCCTAGGATTAAAAAACTAATTTCGATCTCATAAGCACAAAAATGATCAACCATCCATGTTATAATGCCTTGAAACCATCATTATAATTGCTAGTTGTCCCTACGAATCTTGTATAGTCATCTACGATCATATATGACTGATATAGGTCATTACATAGCATCAATAGCAGGGAAAAGGAAAAAATTCACCATTTACTCACCTTGAATGTCCTTGTGAACCTCATTTCAACTTCAAGAATAAATAACCAAGTACTCCCCCTGACTTGAAGAGCCTTCATACTCGTTAATCAATCAATTTTCTTGCTAATCAAAATTTTCAAACACTATTAGGGGACAGAGACCAACAAATAAATACAACCACACCATTTAGAGGACACTACCATGCCTTGAGGCTCTTAAAATATTACAATCACCTATATTTAGAGAAAATTCATGCTCCCCCTATCCTTAGAGGAAAAATTACACCTTCTTACTAGTCTAACCACTAATTTTGAGTACATTAGCACTGTCTCAGCCTTTACTAGGAGCTCAAGATCAATGTATTGACCCAAAAATAGACCATTTCACCATGTAAACACACTTCTCCATACTTATTTATCATGAAACTCTCATTCCATGGAATGAGAGACACCATTTTTACTTCAACATCATTGCTAGTAAATCAGAATTAAGCCCTTACATGCCTTTAGATTGCTAATGTGGAGAAATAATTCATTTTCAAGGTTCATAAGGTACCTAAGACCTTATACTTACAAAAATTCACAGAAAATCATGGATTTGATGATAAAATATTTAGTCTCAACTATATGGGAGCAATAAGTTACATCGTATACCTCTAAGATACCTACTACTCTACCTCCTAGACCTGTAGGTCTTCATTCACTTCATAGGAGAAACAAGATACCTTGACAAGCATATGTCAATCCTCCACCAATGTCCACATAAAAACCAAAAAACTTGAATAATGCACATAACCTTCATTATGAAAATTATCTTTGAACAACACTATCATACATTTGTAATCATTCAACATTGCCCTAGACTTGTAGGTCATCATTTTCAACTAGAAGGAATATTAGGGTCAGATAAGCATACATTGAAAAAGATCATCAACTAAAGAAGTTCCAAGCATCTTTAACACATATCACAAGTAAGATCACTTCAAGTGCTATTTCAAGATATATGGAACCCTTTATTCAAACCTCTAAGTCATCCAACTCTACTACAGAATTGTGATATTCAACTTTAGCATGAAAACAAGGTGAACTACAACCCAATCTTCTTTCCATCCATCCATAAACATAAATGGAACATCATACATCATTTGAATATTTCGTAGACTATTACAACATATTGATTACCATGTCAAGGATTTAGGAATTCAAGAACTAGGGTTTAGGCAGTCAAACCCTCATCACTCTGATTTGCAAGAAAACTCCTCAACACTATCATGCATATCTGGAAAATTACACACACCTTGTACTCCATATTTTTTTCTTCCTATAGCCCATGTGTCTAGGTAATTCATTCAAAATCTCATACCAAGATTCATTCATGTGACCACTCAAAATCAAGTTTCTAGGCATACCGCTTTTAAGAACTGAGAAAACACAGTTAGGGGGCAATGGAGTAGCATTTTTGATGAATTTAGCCCATTTCATTTTCACACTAGAAAAAAATTCTTGTAACAAAATATTCAAGCATAAGGAACACCTTCTCTAAAATTTAGAAATCATGAAGCACCATGATACATACCTATAACATTCATTTTTTATTGTAGAAACAAGCTATTTTGTAACCTGAGTCATAGTGAGCCTTTATTTCATAATCATTGATCAAGTTGACACTTGATCATCTTCATAATATTCTAAAGGATACTCCAATCCTATTGAATAGTTTTGAGGGACTCAAATATAGAAATATAGAATACCATAATAGCTCTATAACCATGTACAAACACCTAAGGACTAACACCATGACTGATATGAATGCAAGAAACTTATTTTCAATGATATGACAAAGCTTGTGACTCCATACCAAATAAATACACCATGAAACATCTGATAGGACCATTAATAATTCATGAAAAATCCAAATAGTCACCCATACGACATAGATATGATAGTGAATACCATCACAAACCAGTGATAGAACCAAGACCATCATATGCAATCAAATGTCATGGGCATGAAACCTAAGACCAATGAAACATTTTAAACTCTTAGAGGGACATTTCAAGATGAATCTAGACCATATAGGATTTCACCATAGATGTGTTACACACCATTATAGCTAATGAACAGACAATATAGTCCCTTTGCAAGCACAACATAGAGATGCAAGACAATTTTGAAAGATGCATGCATAAAAGCTATCATCATGAACCACAACAAGTATTTGGGGAACAACATACACATACCTTGACCTTGAAGATATGACACATACTGACATACACTTCTCCCCCTCACTTAGATGCTTCATTTGTAAGGGTATACTTTCAAGAAGTATAGTGAAGGCATACTTATTCCATGGAGACCTAAAATAAGGTATTGAAGAGGTCCTAAGCCTTCTTGGGTACTTGCAATACACCATCATCTTCCCTTATCTATTTTGAGTATTGTGGTTCATTTCTTATTCCACCGACATCTGTACTTTAAGACACACTATGCTTTCTCTTTGATCCCCAAGTCCTTCTAGGAGAATTTTCATGCATTCTAGTTCTTTGAGCACCATAGCCTTGCACTCTAGGATATGAATAAGTTCTCATTTGACCTTGGAAAGATTAGAAATAGTTCTTAGCCACATGCCCAACCCTGTTATAGTTGTAAAACACCACCATATTTCTTTTGTGTTGCTCATAAAAATGTCTAGATAAGTCACTCATACATTCACTAGAAATGTGACCTTCTTGATTGCATTTGAAGCACACAACCTTCTTGTCATGATCACCTATAATGTTTCTCTATGACTGAGTGTCTCTAGAATATCTTCTACATTCCTTATCCTTATGACTAAAATAATTACATGTATAACAATATCCATTAAAATATCTTTCATACCTTGAGGCATTAGGTTGCCTAACTTGCTTTCTTTTCTCCATGTCCTTAGCTTGAGACTCATTCTTTCCTTCCTTGGTGCTTCATTCACTCACATATTTTCATGAAAATCAGATTTGTTTTCACTTTTTAATTGTTCTTGACTTCAGATTTGAAGCCTAAACAAGTCCTATCACAATAATCCTTTTGAATTATCAAGAGATCATCAAGATCTTTGTTGCTTTTCTCAAAATTTTGATTGGTCTTAGCTCTTCTTATAGCATATGTAAGTTCCTTCTTAAGACCCTATTGATGGTGAATCACATCACCCCTAAATGTCTGCAACTCGATGGGTTGAGACTCTCAGTGCGATTGCATAACATAGAGTTTTTCCCAAGTGTGAGACCTTGTGAATCGAGAAAGCTCTCCGGATGAAGGCCGGTTCCTATTCCTCTGTTCAAAAGCACACATAAAAATGTAGAGGGTTTACTCAAAAACCCAATCTAACTTTCCAAGGAGATAGGGTAAGAAGATGCATAAAAATAAACCTAAACTAACAAAGGTGATGCACTGAGGAATGAAGAAACACTGTCTTGCCAATAAACACAAACCATTAAAATGCAATGCAAGATCATGCAAAGATAACCAGATTTGCAGTGAAAGATCAAGAGGATGAAAATGAACATAGAGAGGGTTGAGAATCATCCACAGACATGCATTATTTACTCCAAATATTGACACACTACACTACAAAATGCCAAGAGGTAAAGTTGCATTACAGTTTTAAATGGGAGGTTTGAACTCCACAAATTCACCTGCCAAAGAGAATAAGGGAGGGGCAAAAAAAAAATGTCCAACCTTTAGAAAGAAGAAACTCCTTACAATTTATAGGAAGAATGAGAGAGGGAAGAGAGAGGAAATCCAAATCTACCCCAACCACCTCTAGACTGCATTTAATTCATCTCATTATGGCGGTAGGTGAGAACCCTAGCAAACACAAAAAGTAGCAAATTATATTTTGTATTTTTGAAGAACTTGTTCTCACCCAATTAAAGATATCTAGTTGTAATTGGATAGAGGAGCTTGTAAGATTTCCAAAAATTTCAACCTTGTGTGAATCCGAGCTCCCTATGAAAAGTTATGGCCATTTGAATATCTGCATCAGGGTTTGCTTCTTGTTGGGGTGTCAACGCTCAAAATGTTGCGCCTCCTGAAGATACGCCTCGGCGCGTCTATTTTCATGTCAACATCTTCTTACCTATGCCATAGGCACATCCATTTTCATGTCAAAACCTTCTGATGTGTGCCTCCAACCTGCGCCATGGGCGTGACTTTTTGCATGTCAACATCTTCTTACCTGTGCCATATGCGCATCCATTTTCGTGTCGACACCTTCTGATGTGCACCTCCAACCTGAACCATGGGCGCCACTTTTATATGTTGACATATTCTTACCTGCACCATAGGTGCATCCATTTTTGTGTCGACATCTTCTTATGTGCGCCTCCAACCTGCGCCATGGGTGCGACTTTTTGCTTGTCGACATCTTCTTACCTGCGCCATAGGCACATCCATTTTCGTGTCGACACCTTTTGATGTGTGCCTCTAACCTACGCCATGGGTGCAAATTTTTGCATGTCGACATCTTCTTACCTGCACCATAGGTGCATCTATTTTCATGTTGACATCTTCTGATGTGCGCCTCCAACCTACACCATGGGCGCAACTTTTCACATGTCGACACTTTGAGTTTCCTTGATTTCCATATCCTTTTGTTTGTCTATATTTACCTGGGGGGAGATATATAAAACGGAACCTTCACTTCCTCTTCCTTACATTGAAGGCTTAAAGTCATGTTACTCATCCATAATTCTATCCTTCTCACTGCTTCTTCAATCTTTTCAAAAATTTCCCTATGTTTCCCTTCAAGCTCTTGTAATTTAGTCTCATATTCCTTGACTTGGGTTGTCAACCTTTTCTTATTCTTTTCAACATATTCAAGTTCAGATTGTACACATGCCAATTCAAATCTCAAAACATCATCCTCTCCTTCTTATTCCTTTCACTAATCAAGTGAAATGTCATCTCAAGGAATTGATCCACCACTAGAAGATCTCATAGCCTCCTTAGTCATGAATAAAACTTCATCCCCAAAATCATTGTGATCAGATTCAACCTTAGAATAAAATTCACTCTCAAATTCTTCCTTTTTAGTTTAGATACTTTTCTTGTTCTTTTTCATAAATTCTTTTTTCTTGAACTCCTTATCAAATTTCAGATTCTTCTTCTCACTATCACTATAGCGATCATCATTCTTTTTATAATTATGTCTATGAGGACACTTGGCAGAAAAATGACCAATTTTATGAAATGAAAAACATTTAAAAGGAAGTTTACCCTCATAGTCACTAGTCCCAAGTATCATTCTTCTAGTGACCATAGCGAATAGCTCCTCATCATCAAGCTCTAGAGTAAAATCTTTTGATTTCACCTTCTCCTCTTTAGCCAATTTTTCCAACTTGAAGGCTATATCCTTCTTAGAAGGTTTGGAATCCATCACACTCATCTCATGGGCTATTAGTGTGCCATGTAACTAATCCATGTTTAGCTTAGTAAGATCCTTAGCTTCCTCTAAAGATGATACTTTTGAATCAAACTTAGGAGTCAAATATCTTAATACCTTTTGGACAATAATTACATATTTTAGTTCTTCTCCTAGCTCTTTCATATTGTTAAATATATTATCTACTCTAAGAAGATAAGCTGAAATCTTATCATCATCATTCATCTTTAGGGATTCAAATTGATTTCTAAAAGTTATAAGCTTAGCAATTCTTACCTTTGAGTCTCTTTCATAGAGAACTTGTAGTATTTCCCATGCTTCCTTTACTGACTTGCTACTGGTGCTCGATTTGATTTCGACCTATTTGTTCTAAAAATTTCCCAATCTACCTGGTTCATCATATTTTATATCTCCCTGAATGGATGCGTACAAGTTTTATCTTTAGTAGGGTGTTATTGTAAATCCTTCTCTATGGTAGTGGATTGCTGTCAAGCCATGAATTATTTGCAAATTCTTTTTCCTTGAAGAAATATTCAATTCTAGGCGCAAATGGTGAAGTTCCCCTGCATCTTACTATTCGATGGGAGTGTTCTCTCAGTCAAATTGTATCTCAGAATCTTCAACTACGTGGTCTATTTTGATTGAATGAGGCACGTCGGGTCTATTTTATAACTTGTAACTTTTTGCTATGTTTGGAAAAAGATTAATTTGGCCCTGCAGCCCTGTTGAGTATTGATTGGCCGGTCAAATTTATAAAGGTAGAGTGAATTTCTCTTTTTTTCCCCGAAGGTGTATATGTGTTCATTTTTTATTGGATGCGGCTCGATGGGTCTTTTTGGTGAAATTTTCCACTTTTGTCACATTTGTGAAAAATATCAAATTAGCCCTGCAGCCCCGATATTATCTAATTGGTTATTCAACAGATATGAAGAGGAAGGGAAAAAGTCTTGCTTTGACCCCGAAGAAGGACACGTGACATATTTCCAAGTTAGAAGTGGGGAGGTGGGTGGCCGGAGGAAAATTGGAAAATTTTCCTTTTTTTTATAAAGGGTAAAATTGTAGAAATGAGCCGCAACTCCATCAAAGGCCCAGATTAAGCCACATGTTGAGCCCGTATTTAAAAGGCGGAGGGGCGAGGAAAAATGTGGAAATTGCGCATATTCTCCAAAAGTCATAAAATGTAAAAGGAAACCCCAGGCCCACTTCAAATCAAATTTTTTCACGTGGACATGTCTAATCTAAAGTTGAGAAAGGTTAGAATCAATGGTTTCTATGCACTGCATCTGATTTCTCCACCATTTTTGCTTCAAGACTCCTGGAGATGCAGATACACATTGTTTTCCATCGTTTTATGATGAAATTCCTTGTCATTTTTGTCTACAAAGTTAAATTGAATGGATTTAGAGCTTAATTTGTGAGTTCAAGGAATGTAAAGGTTGATATTTTGAAGTTGGAATTGCTTAGGCACTTGCAAAAATGTGAATTACTAGAGAAGCTAGATGCAAAGAAAATTTGAAGAGGAAAGAATGGGAAAAAAATGAAATGATGGAGGTTGCATTCACAAAGGATGAAAAAATGCTCCCAGTTAAAACACTGATGGATATATTTGCAATGATTCCCCTTTTTGTTACAAACCTGTTAAACGTCATTTTATGGAAAGCATGATGAAACATGTAACAAACAAAGATTCCTCGAATATTATTTTCTTGGGGGGAAAGCTTGGATGTAAATTGACTATTATAAAAAGAATGCTTTAGTCATGAAAAATGTCGAGGGGTTAATTTGTGTGAGAAAATATGAGAAAGCCCATCTTCTTGAGAGACCATTTGAGAAACCTGTTAATCTCTTAAACTCTGAGACTTATTTTTCCAGCAATAACACAATATTGGCACCATTTCCAGGGATTATTTGAACTCTGGGACATATTTCTGAGGCAAAAACACCCAGATTGGCTCCATTGCTAGGGATGATTTGTTAATTTTTTGTCAGTTCATAGCCATTTGGCTCGTTAAGAACACTAAACTGGTGCCACTACCGGGGATCTTCAAAGGCATTCTTATATTTGGCCTTGGTAATGTTTCTTACATGCCCTAAGTGCAAATACATTGTTGAAATGTAATCCTATGTCCAGAATTTTAAGAATCGATCAAAGTTACAAGTTATGAGTGTAATATTTCCAGTTTTTGTTGGTTTTTGCACTAAGTTTAAATCATCAATGTTATATACTGGTAGAGGAAGGTTAGATCTACTAATATTTGAAGGAATTAAGAGTTGATAGATTAATTTTAGTGCATTTATACAACTAAGGTGAAAATCCTTAGTGGCGACTCCATGTTGAATTAATTTTTGATAAATGTCAATGTCTTAACCTCTGTCAATTGAAATTTATCACTAATCTTTGCAAAGCTAGAAGGAAGAAGATATTTCTTCACTAGAGACCATACCATAAAGTTTTTTCCAGAACTGGGAAAGAAACATTCTAAGGGAAGAAGAATCTGGAAAGTTATTAGAGATCAGAAATCAAGAAAAGAGTTATCAATTGTGGAAATTGATCAGTCTATCATTGAAGATTGCCATACTTCCTCAAGTGCTTCTGAATCAAGTAGTATTTTTGTAGATCAAAATTCTCCATCTGGAGAGGGGCCTTCATTTATATTTGAAAATTTTACATCTCATTTTGTCCCTGTGTTTTCCAAAGCTGATAGGATCTTCCAAGAAATAGAGTTTTTATAGAACATTCATTCTGAGAATTGCATTCATGTTCCCCACAGACCCCTCACTCCTCATCATTTTGTATCTCCTGAAAATTCACCACCTTAAAAAAGAATGGCCCAGCCCCCACCCAGACCTCCATTTGTTGTTAATACCTTCGGTCCTATAAATTTTAGAGGTATGGATGGATATCCAAATGCTATGCCCTAAGATATTAGAAATAGACTGCCTAAATTTCAAGGAAATAATGCTATTACTGGTGATCGTGATCGAAACATAAAGCTTTTTTTCAATATGATGGAATAATTTGAGATCAAATTTGAGGATGTGTACATAAAATTGTTTATTCATACTCTAGAGGAGGATTCACATGACTGGTATAAATCTTTACTAGACAACTCAATAGACTTGTGGACAAAAATGAAAAATGCTTTTAGATTGCAGTATGGGGATAAGATAGATCCCAGGTTTTGTTTGTCAGAATTTGATAATATTAAGAAGAATCCTAATGAATCTATTCATGACTTTAATACTTGGTTCAATAAGATCCTGAATAGGCTACCTGTAATCCTGAGGCCAAGTGATGTTTCCTGTCTGATAAAATATTCTGATGCTTTTGATAAGAAGGCTACCTATTATTTGAGGGATAAGAACCCAGGAAAATTGAGGCAGGCATTCACCATGGCTTTGCAGATTAGAAAAAATATCAAAATAGTTGGTAAGCCTCTTAAAAGGGAAGTTATCGATCTGATCAATTTATAGAAGCCTCAATCAAGTAAGTCTGTGAATCTAGAAGAGGTTGTAAAAATTCTAGCTAGAGTTGTTAAAGAAATATCTTACAAGTTAGCCAGAATACATAAAGGAATTGGACAAGGTTCCCAAGGTCAGCACAAGCCACAAGGTCAAGAAAGATTTACAAATCATCCTAGAGGTGATCATAGATCAAATGAGAGGGGTAAAGGGCTTGTGGGATAAAAAAATAGACAGCCCCAACCTTGGGAAAATAGATTGGTGCCTGATCCTTTAGCTGCAATAGTTTCTCAGTTTGTTCCTAGAGGGTTGGCTCTTGACTCCGTTGCCCAATGGTTTCTTGGCACATGGTCTACTCTATTGTTCTTCTAGCACTCACAGGGAGTGCCCATCCACAAGTCGGAGCTGACGTTGGTGATCGATTTGATCTCGCCCCATTTGTTCTAAATTTTTTCCGATCTACTTGGTTCGTCATATTTTCTATCTCCCTAAATGGATGTGTACAAGTTTTATCTTTACAAGGGTGTTATTGTAAATCCTTCTCTATGGTCGTGGATTGCTGTCAAGCCGTGAATCATTTGCAAATTATTTTTCCTTGGAGAAAGATTCAATTATGGATGTAAATGGTGAAGTTCCCCTGCATCTTACTATTCGACGGGCGTGTTTTCCCCTTCAAATTATATCTCTGCATCTTTGGCCACATGGTCTGTTTTGATTGAATGAGGCACGTCGGGTCTATTTTATAACTTGTAAATTTTTGCTATGTTTGAAAAAATATCAATTTGACCCCGTGGCCCCATTTTATGTTTTGATTGGCCGGTCAAATTTATAAAGTTGGAGCAAATTTCACTTTTTCTCCCGAAGGTTTTTACGTGTTCATTTTTGACTAGATGTGACTCGACAGGTCTTTTTGGTGAAATTTTCCACTTTGTCACATTTGTAAAAAATATCAAATTGGCCTTGCATCCCTGATAACATCTAATTGGTTATTCAACAATTATGAAGAGGCAGAGAAAAAGTCTTACTTGGACCTCGAAGATGGACACGTGGCATATTTCCAAGTTACAAGTGGGGAGGCGGGTCGCTGGAGGAAAATTAGAAATTTTGCCTTTTTGTAATAAAGGGTAAAATTGCATAAATGAGCGACGAATCCATCAAAGGCCTAGATTAAGCCACGTGTCAAGCATGTATTTCAAAGGCAGAGGGATGGGGTAGAATATAAAAATTGCACATTTTCTTCAAAAGTCCTAAAATACAAAAGGCAACCCCAAGCCCGCTTCGAATTGGATTTTTCCATGTGGATGAATCTAATCTAAAGTTGAGAAAGGGAAGAATCAATGGTTGTTGTGCATTACATCTAATTTTACTATCATTTTTGCTCTAACACTCTTGGAGATGCGAATACACATTTTTTTCATCATTTTTTGATGAAATTCCTTGTCATTTTTGTCTATAAAGTGCAATTGAATGGATTTAGAGCTTAATTTGTGAGTTCAAGGAATGTAAAGGTTGATATTTTCAAGTTGGAATTGATCGGACCACTTGCAAAAATGTGGATTACTAGAGAAGCTAGATGTATAGCAAAGTTGTAGAGGAAATAACGGGAAAAAGATGAAATGATGGAGGTTGCATGCATGAAGGATGAAACCATGCTCCCAGTTAAAACAATGATGGATATATTTGCAATGATTCACCTTTTTTAACAACTGGCAACTTTTTTTTGTAAACCTGTTAAACATCATTTTTTGGAAATCATGATCAAACATGTAACAAACAAAGGTTCCTCAAATATTATTTTCTTGGGGGGAAAGCTTGGATGTAAATTGAGTGTTATAAAAAGCATGCTTTAGTCATGTAAAAGTTCAGGGGGTTAATTTGTGTGAGAAAATCTAAGAAAGCCCATCTTCCTGAGAGACCATCTGAGAAACATGTTAATCTCTTATGTTTTAGATTTGATCATGTCAAGTTGGTTGCAAGTATACATCAATTGACAAGCTCTGAGGATTTTCAAGAAACCTTCCCCTGGTGATGAATTTAATCAACTTCGAATTAATCTGTGTTAATCTTGGGCAAATATGTGTCTGATTTATTTTAGAATTTCTGCAAAGAGTATTTCTTGTTCATATTGCAATCTTATGTTATAATCTCTCTGAATCAGACAAGATCTTGTCCTTGTGATAGTTTAGTGGCATTAACAATTTCATTATGACAAGATTCTTCATCCTGTAATGAGATAAACAATTTAAAATCACTTTACTGTCATTTTGTTGATAAAGATTGTCTGTAAGCCTTTGAGTGTATCTTAGACATGATGAACCAGAGATTGATAATGTTTAATTGAGCCTTTTAACTCATACCTTCGTGTTAAATTATTGGAGATTGTGTGAAACTGTGTAAATTTGGGCCTCCATTGATGCACACCTTCTAGTTGAAGTAATATTTTATCTATTCTTAAGCATTTTGTCATTTAGTTTTCCAATTTTTGTGAATCTTCTCAAAGATCTAGAAAAAATCAAGTTTATCCTGCTTAATCTCCCACCAAAAATTATTCAAAAACAATGAATCCTACCTGAACTACATTGCTAGGGGTGGTTTTTTGATTTGTTTCCAATTCAATCCATTTGTCCCGTCAACAACACTAGACTGGTGCCATTGTCGGGGATCTTCCAAGGCATTCTTATATGTTGTTGAAATGTCATCCTATGTCTAGATTTGTAAGAATCAATCAAATTTACAAGTTCTGAGTGTAATATTTCAAGTTTCTATTGGTTTTTACACTAAGTTTACATCATCAATGTTATATACGGGTAGAGGAAGGTCAAATCTGCTAAGATTTGTAGGAATTAAGGGTTGATAGATATTTTACAAATCAATTTTAGTGCATTTACACAACTAAGGTGAAAATCCTTAGTGGTGACTCCATGTTGAATTAATTTTTGACAAATGTCAATGTCTTAACCTCTGTCAATTAAAATTTATCACTAATCTTTGCAAAGCTAGAAGGAAGAAGATATTTCTTCATTAGAGACCCTACCATAAAGTTTTTTCTAGAAATGGGAAAGAAAAATTCTTAGGGAAGAAGCATTTGGAAAGTTATTAGAGATCAGAAATCAAGAAAAGAGTTATCAATTGTGGAAACTAATCAATCTATCATTGAAGATTGCCATACTTCCTCAAGTGCTTTTGAATCAGGTATTATTTTTGTAGATCAAAATTCTCCATCTGGAGAGCGACATTCATTTGTATTTGAAAAGTTTACATCTCATTCTGTCCCTGTGTTTTCCAAAGCTGATAGGATCTTCCAAGAAATAGAGTTTTTAGAGAACATTCATTCTGAGAATTGCATTCCTGTGCCCCACAGACCCCTGACTCCTCATCATTTTGTATCTCCTGCAAATTCACCACCTTAAAACAACATGGCCCAACCCCCACCCAGACCTCCATTTTTTTTTAATACCTTGGGTCCTATAAATTTTAGAGGTATGGATGGATATCCAAATGTTGTGCCCTAAGATATTAGAAATAGACTGCCTAAATTTCAAGGAAATAATGCTATTACTGGTGATCGACACATTAAGCTTTTTGTCAATATGATGGAAGACTTTGAGATCAAATTTGAGGATGTGTACATAAAATTGTTTATTCATAGTCTAGAGGAGGATTCACATGACTGGTATAAAGCTTTACCAGACAACTCAATAGACTCATGGACAAAAATAAAAAATGCTTTTAGATTACAATATGGGGATAAGATAGATCCCAGGTTTTGGTTATCAGAATTTGAGAATATTAAGAAGAATCCTAATGAATCTATTCATGACTTCAATACTTGGTTCACTAAGACCCTGAATAGGCTACCTGTAATCCTGAGGCCAAGCAATGTTTCCTGTCTGATAGAATATTCTGATGCTTTTGATAAGAAGGTTGCCTATTATTTGAGGGATAAGACCCCAAGAAAATTGAGGCAGGCCTTCACCATGGCTTTGCAGATTGAAAAAAATATCAAAGTAGTTGGTAAGCCTCCTAAGAGGAAAGGTATCAAGTTGATCAATTCATAGAAGCCTCAGTCAAGTAAGTATGTGGATCTAGAAGAGGCTGTAAAAACTCTGGCTAGAGTTTTTAAAGAAATATCTTACAAGTTAGCCAGAATACAAAAAGGAATTGGACAAGGTTCCCAAGGTCAGCACAAGCTACAAGGTCAAGAAAGATTTAAAAATCATCCTAGAGGTGATCATAGATCAAATGTGAGGGGTAAAGGGCTTGTGGGATCAAAAAATAGATAGCCCCAACCTCAGGAAAATAGATTGGTGCCTGATCCTTTAGCTACCAGAGTTTCTGCTGTTGAAGAAGCTCATGAAATTTAGTGGTGTGATAACTATTTCTTGCCACATTCTCCATGTGTTATTGAAAATGGAGTTGAGAAAGAATCTGATGATGATGCATGCACAATGGATTGCTCTACAAATTCATAGTAGGGAACAACCTCAACTAAGCTAATGAGTGCTAGAATTGTTGAAAAATTCTAGGATTGAATTCACTGGGTATTACCTCTTCATCCCAATAATGATTTTGAGATTGATATGGTACAATATTTTAAGTTGCTTGATAATAATTTTAAGTACTTAAGGACATTAATGATTAAGAAGTATGATGGAGGATTTCCTTCAGAAGAGGACAGAGAGTTGTTAATGAATTCAGTATTTAGCCATGAAAAAAATTATAATACCAGGAGAAAAATTGTCAAAGGGGTAGGGCCTTAGGCCAAACGATAAACTCCAATTCTCACTAAAATCCCTAAAGAAGCCCCTAATAAAGATGCATCTAGGAAAGGATTTATCACCCCAAATAAAAATTGTGTTCCTCCCCATGCTCAGACTGTGAAAAATCTTGTGCCATTAAATAAATTTGTAAATCTTCCTCCCAATACTACCTTACCTGAATATGCTCCTTGTGACATAGCCCAAATCTTGAGTCAGATCAAGATTACTGTTCCTATTGTTGAATTGCTAAGAGTCCTTGAGCATAAGAAGAGGGTGTTTGAGTATTTGGGGCTTAAGGAAGAAAATGTCACTCAGGGTAAAAAGGTAAACAATGTAGAGGTTCTTCCTGCCATTGCAGAATTAGAAAAACCACAAGCATTAGAGGAATTGGGTGAACCATCTGAGGTTTCTTTGGGAACTTCTCTGGTTGAATCTCAGCTGAAGGTGGATCCATTTTTCACTACTATTATTATTAAGGATACGTTGTTACATAACTGTATGTTGATTCATGAGCCTCATGTATGTAATTCCTCTTGAGGTCATGAATGAATTAGATCTCAAAGTAATATCTACTTAGGGGAAATGTTTTGCCATGGATTCAAGAGAGGTGCTAGTAGTTGGATGTGTCAAAGGCTTGGTAGTGCAATTGGTACTGTATCCAGTTAAGTACTTAACCTTGAATGTAGTAATTGTGGATTGTTCCGCTAAGTGGGGAACGTTATTATCCAAAAAGTGGGTAGCTATTGTGGGTGGAAGCATGCAAATGGACATGTCTTATGCCACCATACGAATTGAAGGAAACCTTGTGAAGTTACCTGGTGAAAAGAAAATGTTATATCTCATTGAGGACCCCAAAAATGCTTCTTATGAAGTATTTCACACATACACTGATGTTGGTAACTCTGTGAGCTATGTTATTTTCAAGGAGTATGAAATTGATCAATGCAACTATACTGAGCAGCTTTGTTTTCCCGAGACTTTGATTTTTGATGCATCCTTGAGAGATGTTTAAAAAAATTAACATAGGCATAAAGAACAAGCCTTAAAAAAATGTGGTCAAATAATAACTTGGATGGAAAAGAGAAACAATCATGTGACCAGTGTTTAAAGATGTATCAGAACTGCTTAGCATGGTTATATCAAGAATCGAAGGCACTTGAAAATTTTCCTTGATTGTTTTCTCTGAATCAGGGTACACACCATTGTACAGTGTATAGTTTTTTGGTTTCATCTAGCTTTCATGTTTTTCTATTTTAGTTTTTCCTGGTCCCTAGTGACCATTTTTTGTTGGTTTCTCGGTTTGTTCCTTGAGCTTTGGTTGTCGACTCTGTTTCCCAATGGTTTTCTGGCACATGGTCTACTCTATTGTTCTTGCAGCACTCGCAGGGAGCGCCCATCCCTGAGTCAGAGCTGACATTGGTGATTGATTTGATCTCACCCCATTTGTTCTAAAAATTTCTCAATCTACCTAGTTCGTTGTATTTTCTATCTCCCTGAATGAATGCGTACAAGTTTTATCTTTACAAGGGTGTTATTGTAAATCCTTCTCTATGGTCGTGGATTGCTGTCGAGCCATGAATTATTTGAAAATTCTTTGTCCTTGAAGAAAGATTCAATTCTAGGCGTAAATGGTGAAGTTCCCCTGCATCTTACTATTTGACGGGCATTTTTTCCCCTTCAAATTATATCTCAAAATCTTCAGCTACGTGGTCTCTTTTGATTGAATGAGGCACGTCAGGTCTATTTTATAACTTGTAAATTTTTTCTATGTTTGAAAAAATATCAATTTGGCCCCGTGGCCCCATTGAGTTATGATTGGCTAGTCAAATTTATAAAGGCGGAGTGAATTTCTCTTTTTTCCCCCAAAGGTTTATACGTGTTCATTTTTGATTGGATGTAGCTCGACAGGTCTTTTTGGTGAAATTTTCCACTTTTTTCACATTTGTAAAATATATCAAATTGGCCCCGTAGCCCTGATAGCATCTAATTGCTTATTCAACAGATATGAAGATGCAGGGAAAAAGTATTACTTTGGCCCCGAAGAAGGACACGTGGCATATTTCCAAGTTACAAGTGGGGAGGCGGGTCGCTAGAGGAAAATTAGAAATTTTTCATTTTCGTAATAAAGGTTAAAATTGTAGAAATGAGCCACAACTCCATCAAAGGCCCAGATTAAGCCACATGTCGAGCCTATATTTCAAAGGTGGAGGTGCTGGGTAGAATGTGAAAATTGCACATTTTTTCCAAAAGTCCTAAAATACAAAAGGCAACCCCAGGCCCACTTCGAATTAGATTTTTACATGTGGATGGATCTAATCTAAAGTTGAGAAAGGGAAGAATTAATGGTTTTTGTGCATTGCATCTGATTTTATTGCCATTTTTGCTCCAAGACTCCTGGAGATGCAAATACACATAACGTTTAATTGAGCATTTTAACTCAAGCCTTAGTTTTAAATTCTTGGAGATTTTGTGAAACCGTGACAATCTGGGCCTCCGATGATGCACGCCTTCTGGTTGAAGGAATATTTTAGCTATTATGAAGCATTTTTTCATTTAGTTTTCCAATTTTTGTGAAGCTTCTCAAAGATCTGACAAAAATCAAGTTTATCCTACTTAATCTCCCACCAAAAATTATTAAAAAAAAATGAATCCTACCTGAAGTACCCCTGTTTTCCCTGTATGTCCACAAATGAATAAATTTGACTGCCAAAATATGCAGAAACAATCAGGATTTCATTTTATCTTTAGTAACCTTAACCTTGTCTAGAAAAAATCACCATTCTTTAGAAGTGACAACTCGTGACAGTTAAATTGTGGTGCATTGATCGTATTTTCTCAATGTTTCCTTTCAAATTTGTGTAAAGAAGGATATCTTCATTTTCCTTCACCAAAAGATGTTACAAAATGGGTCCTCTCCCCCTAGTTGAAAGGCACAACATAAAGTAGTGAGGATAGATCAAATCCTTTTGAAGGTGCTATCCATTTTTCCAACATCTGAGTGACAAAGAGCTAGCTGAATCACCTCCTCAGATACAAAACAACATACATGATGATTTATCTATCTCTAGGCTTCTTGTTAAATCTGTGATGCTACTCATCTTGCAAAGGAGAATCAATTTGGATACCAACACTAGACTGGTGTCGTTTCTGGGGATTATTTGAACACCGAGACCTATTTGTGCGACAACAACACCAGATTGGCCGTTGCCGAAGAATTATTAGCATTGTCGGGGATTATTTGAACACCGGGACCTATTTTTGTGGCAAAAAAACCTAGATTGGCACCATTTCTGGGGATTATTTGAACACCTGGACCTATTTCTATGGAAACAACACCAAGATTGGTTTCATTTCCGAGGATTATTTGAACTCTGAGACTTATTTTTGCAGCAATAACACAATATTGGCACTATTGCCAGGGATTATTTAAACTCTGGGACATATTTCTGAGGCAAAAACATCCAGATTGGCTCCATTGCTAAGGATGATTTGTTAATTTTTTGTCAGTTCATATCCATTTGGCTCGTTAAGAACACTAAACTGGTGCCACTACCGAGGATCTTCAAAGGCATTCTTATATTTGGCCTTGGTAATGTTTCTTACATGCCCTAAGTGAAAATACATTGTTGAAATGTAATCCTATGTCCAGAATTTTAAGAATCGATCAAAGTTACAAGTTCTGAGTGTAATATTTCCAATTTCTGTTGGTTTTTACACTAAGTTTATATCATCAATGTTATATACTGGTAGAGGAAGGTCAGATCTACTAAGATTTGAAGGAATTAAGTGTTGATAGATTAATTTTAGTGCATTTACACAACTAAGGTGAAAATCCTTAGTGGCGACTACATGTTGAATTAATTTTTGATAAATGTCAATGTCTTAACCTCTGTCAATTGAAATTTATCACTAATCTTTGCAAAGCTAGAAGGAAGAAGATATCTCTTCACTAGAGACCCTACCATAAAGTTTTTTCCAGAATTGGGAAAGAAACATTCTGAGGGAAGAAGAATCTGGAAAGTTATTAGAGATCAGAAATCAAGAAAAGAGTTATCAATTGTGGAAATTGATCAGTCTATCATTGAAGATTGCCATACTTCCTCAAGTGCTTCTGAATCAAGTAGTATTTTTGTAGATCAAAATTCTCCATCTGGAAAGGGGCCTTCATTTGTATTTGAAAAGTTTACATCTCATTTTGTCCCTGTGTTTTCCAAAGCTGATAGGATCTTCCAAGAAATAGAGTTTTTAGAGAACATTCATTCTGAGAATTGCATTCATGTTCCCCACAGACCCCTCACTCCTCATCATTTTGTATCTCTTGCAAATTCACCACCTTAAAAAAACATGGCCCAACTCCCACCCAGACCTCCATTTTTTGTTAATACCTTCGGTCCTATAAATTTTAGAGGTTTGGATGGATATCCAAATGCTGTGCCCTAAGATATTAGAAATAGACTGCCTAAATTTCAAGGAAATAATGCTATTACTGGTGATCGTGATCGAAACATAAAGCTTTTTGTCATTATGATGGAATAATTTGAGATCAAATTTGAGGATGTGTACATAAAATTGTTTATTCATACTCTAGAGGAGGATTCACATGACTGGTATAAATCTTTACTAGACAACTCAATAGACTTGTGGACAAAAATGAAAAATGCTTTTAGATTGCAGTATGGGGATAAGACAGATCCCAGGTTTTGTTTGTCAGAATTTTATAATATTAAGAAGAATCCTAATGAATCTATTCATGACTTCAATACTTGGTTCAATAAGATCCTGAATAGGCTACCTGTAATCCTGAGGCCAAGCGATGTTTCCTGTCTGATAAAATATTCTGGTGCTTTTGATAAGAAGGCTACCTATTATTTGAGGGATAAGAACCCAGGAAAATTGAGGTAGGACTTCACCACGGATTTGCAGATTGAAAACAATATCAAAGTAGTTGGTAAGCCTCTTAAAAGGGAAGGTATCGATCTGATCAATTTAGAGAAGCCTCAATCAAGTAAGTCTGTGAATCTAGAAGAGGTTGTAAAAATTCTAGCTAGAGTTGTTAAAGAAATATCTTACAAGTTAGCCAGAGTAGAGAAAGGAATTAGACAAGGTTCCCAAGGTCAGCACAAGCCACAAGGTCAAGAAAGATTTGCAAATCATCCTAGAGGTGATCATAGATAAAATGAGAGGGGTAAAGGACCTGTGGGATAAAAAAATAGACAGCCCCAACCTTAGGAAAATAGATTGGTTCCTGATCCTTTAGCTACCATAGTTTCTCAGTTTGTTCTTGGAGGGTTGGCTCTTGACTCCATTTCCCAATGGTTTCTTGGCACATGGTCTACTCTATTGTTCTTGTAGCACTCACAGGGAGTGCCCATCCCCGAGTCGGAGCTGACATTGGTGATCGATTTGATCTCACCCCATTTGTTCTAAAAATTTTCCAATCTACCTAGTTCGTCATATTTTCTATCTCCCTAAATGGATGTGTACAAGTTTTATCTTTACAAGGGTGTTATTGTAAATCCTTCTCTATGGTTGTTGATTGCTGTCAAGCCGTGAATCATTTACAAATTATTTTTCCTTGAAGAAAGATTCAATTCTAGATGTAAATGGTGAAGTTCCCTTGCATCTTACTATTCGACGGGAGTGTTTTCCCCTTCAAATTATATCTCAGCATCTTTAGCCACATGGTCTCTTTTGATTGAATGAGGCACGTCGGGTCTATTTTATAACTTGTAACTTTTTGCTATGTTTGAAAAAATATCAATTTGACCCCGTGGCCCCATTGAGTTTTGATTGGCCAGTCAAATTTATAAAGTTGGAGCAAATTTCACTTTTTCTCCCCGAAGGTTTTTACGTGTTCATTTTTGATTGGATGTGACTTGACGGGTTTTTTTGGTGAAATTTTCCACTTTTGTCACATTTGCAAAAAATATCAAACTGGCCCCGCATCCCTGATAACATCTAATTGGTTATTCAACAATTATGAAGAGGCAGGGAAAAAGTCTTACTTTGACCTTGAAGATGGACACGTGGCATATTTCCATGTTACAAGTGGGGAGGTGGGTCGTTGGAGGAAAATTAGAAATTTTGCCTTTTTGTAATAAAGGGTAAAATTGCATAAATGAGCCGCAAATCCATTAAAGGCCTAGATTAAGCCACGTGTCAAGCCTGTATTTCAAAGGCAGAGGGACGGGGTAGAATGTAAAAATTGCACATTTTCTCCAACAGTAATAAAATACAAAAGGTAACCCCAGGCCCGCTTTGAATTGGATTTTTACATGTGGACGAATCTAATCTAAAGTTGAGAAAGGGAAGAATCTATGGTTGTTGTGCATTGCATCTGATTTTACTGTTAGGTTTGCTCTAACACTCCTGGAGATGCGTACTACACGACGCCGTTCATCATTCTATTGGATGCCATTCCTACTAATTATTCTCTATACAACATCCTATTCCTAATGGACATACAGCTTAATAAAATAGAAATTACGGAATGTAAAGGTTGATATTTTGAAGTTGGAATCGATCAGAACCACTGGATCTTTAATGTGGATTAATTGAGAAGCTTTATGCTCGAGCAAAGTTGTAGAGGAAATAATGGGAAAAAGATGAAGGTTGTGTGAAACCGTGCAAATATGGGCCTCCATTGATGCACACCTTCTAGTTGAAGTAATATTTTAGCTATTCTGAAGCATTCTATCATTTATTTTTCCAATTGTTGTGAAGGTTCTCAAAGATCTAGGCAAAATCAAGTTTATCTTGCTTAATCTCCCACCAAAAATTATTCAAAAAAGATGAATCCTACCTGAACTACCCATGTTTGCCCTGTATGTCCACAAATGAATAAATTATACTGCCAAAATATGCATAGAAGAAATTAGGATTCCATTACATGTATTTAGTAACATTAACCTTGTTTAGAAAATATCACCATTCTTTAGAAGTGGCAACTCGTGAGAGTTAAATTGTGGTGCATTGATCATATTTTCTCAAGGTTTCCTTTCAAATTTGTGCAAAGAAGGATATCTTCATTCTCCTTCACCAACAAAGGTTACAAAACGGGTCCTCTCACCCTGGTCGAAAGGCACAACCTAAAGTAGTGAGGATAGATCAAATCCTTTTAAAGGTGTTATCCATTTTTCCAACATCTCAGTGACAAAGAGCTAGTTGAATCACCTCCTCGGATATAAAATGACATACATGATGACTTATCTATCTCCAAGCTTCTTGTTAAATCTATGATGCTACTCAGCTATCAAAGGAGAATCAATTTGGATACCAACACCATACTAGCACCATTTCCGGGGATTATTTGAACACTGAGACCTATTTGTATGACAACAACACCAGATTGGCACTGTTACTAGGAACTTATCAGCATTACTATGGATAATTTGAACACCGGGACCTATTTGTGCGGCAACAAAACCTAGATTGGTGCCATTTATGGGGATTATTTGAACACCGAGACCTATTTGTACGGTAATAACACCCAGATTGGTGTCATTTGTGGGGATTATTTGAACTCTGAGACTTATTTGTGTAGTAACAACACAAGATTGACACTATTCCAAGGGATTATTTAAACTCTGGGACATATTTGTGCGGCAAAAACACCCAGATTTGCTCCATTGTTAGGGTTGGTTTTTTGATTTGTTGCCAGTTCAATCCATTTGTCCCGTCAACAACACTAGACTGGTGCCACTGTCAGGGATCTTCCAAGGCATTCTTATATGTTGTTGAAATTTCATCCTATGTCTAGATTTGTAAGAATCAATCAAAGTTACAAGTTCTGAGTGTAATATTTCAAGTTTCTATTGGTTTTTACACTAAGTTTACATCATCAATGTTATATGCGGGTAGAGGAAGGTCAGATCTGCTAAGATTTGTAGGAATTAAGGGTTGATAGATATTTGACAAATCAATTTTAGTGCATTTACACAACTAAGGTGAAAATCCTTAGTGGTGACTCTGTGTTGAATTCATTTTTGACAAATGTCAATGTCTTAACCTCTGTCAATTAAAATTTATCACTAATCTTTGCAAAGCTAGAAGGAAGAAGATCTTTCTTCATTAGAGACCCTACCATAAAGTTTTTTCCAGAACTGGGAAAGAAAATTTCTTAGGGAAGAAGAATCTGGAAAGTTATTAGAGATCAGAAATCAAGAAAAGAGTTATCAATTGTGGAAACTAATCAATCTATCATTGAAGATTGCCATACTTCCTCAAGTGCTTCTGAATCAGGTAGTATTTTTGTAGATCAAAATTCTCCATCTGGAGAGGGGCCTTCATTTGTATTTGAAAAGTTTACATCTCATTATGTTCCTGTGTTTTCCAAAGCTGATAGGATCTTCCAAGAAATAGAGTTTTTAGAGAACATTCATTCTAAGAATTGCATTCATGTGCCCCACAGACCCCTCACTCCTCATCATTTTGTATCTCCTACAAATTCACCACCTTAAAACAACATGGCCCAACCCCCACCCAGACCTCCATTTGTTGTTAATAGCTTCGGTCCTGTAAATTTTAGAGGTATGGATGGATATCCAAATGTTGTGCCCTAAGATATTAGAAATAGACTGCCTAAATTTCAAGGAAATAATGATATTACTGGTGATCGACACTTAAAGATTTTTGTCAATATGATGGAAGAATTTGAGATCAAATTTGAGGATGTGTACATAAAATTGTTTATTCATAGTCTAGAGGAGGATTCACATGACTAGTATAAATCTTTACCAGACAACTCAATAGACTCATGGAAAAAAATGAAAAATGCTTTTAGATTACAATATGGGGATAAGACAGATCCCAGGTTTTTGTTATTAGAATTTGAGAATATTAGGAAGAATCCTAATGAATCTATTCATTTCTTCAATACTTGCTTCCCTAAGACCCTGAATTGGCTACCTGTAATCTTGAGGCCAAGCAATGTTTCCTGTCTGATAGAATATTCTAGTGCTTTTGATAAGAAGGTTGCCTATTATTTGAGGGATAAGAACCCAAGAAAATTGAGGCAAGCCTTCACCATGGCTTTGCAGATTGAAAAAAATATCAAAGTAGTTGGTAAGCCTCCTAAGAGGGAAGGTATCAAGTTGATCAATTCAGAGAAGCCTCGGTCAAGTAAGTATGTGGATCTAGAAGAGGCTATAAAAACTCTGGCTAGAGTTGTTAAAGAAATATCTTACAAGTTAGCCAGATTAGAGAAAGGAATTAGACAAGGTTCCTAAGGTCAACACAAGCCATAAGTTCAAGAAAGATTTTCAAATCATCCCAGAGGTGTTCATAGATCATATGACAGGGGTAAAGGGCCTGTGGGATCAAAAAATAGACATCCCCAACCTCAAGAAAATAGATTGGTGCTACCAGAGTTTCTGCTGTTGAAGAAGCTCATGAAATTTAGTGGTGTGATAACTGTTTCTTGCCACATTCTCCATGTGTTATTGAAAATGGAGTTGAGAAAGAATCTGATGATGATGCATGCAAGATGGATTTCTCTACAAATTCACAGTAGGGAGCAACCTCAACTGAGCTAATGAGTGCCAGAACTGTTGAAAAATTCTAGGATTGAATTCACCGGGTATTACCTCTTCATCCCAATAATGATTTTGAGATTGATATGGTACAATATTTTAAGTTGCTTGATAATAATTTTGAGTACTTAAGGACATTAATGATTAAGAAGTATGATGGAGGATTTCCTTCAGAAGAGGACAGAGAGTTGTTAATGAATTCAGTATTTAGACATGAAAAATATTATAATGCCAGGAGAAACATTGTCAAAGGGGTAGGGCCTTAGACCAAACCAAAAACTCCAATTCTCACTAGTATCCCTAAAGAAGCCCCTAATAAATATGCATCTAGGAAAGGCTTTATCACCCCAAATAAAACTTGTGTTCCTCCCCATGCTCAGACTGTGAAAAATCTTGTGCCATCAGATAAATTTGTAAATCTTCCTCCCAATACTGCCTTACCTGAATATGCTCCTTGTGACATAGCCCAAATCTTGAGTTAGATCAAGATTACTGTTCCTATTGAATTGCTAAGAATCCCTGAGCATAAGAAGAGGGCGTTTGAGTATTTGGGGCTTAAGGAAGAAAAGGTCACTCAAGGTAAAAAGGTAAACAATGTAGATGTTCCTCCTGCCATTGCAAAATTAGAAAAACCACAAGCATTAGAGGAATTGGGTGAACCATCTGAGGTTTCTTTGGGAACTTCTCTGGTTGAATCTCAGCTGAAGGTGGATCCATTTTTCACTACTATTATTATTAAGGATAAGTTGTTACATAACTGTATGTTGATTCATGAGCCTCATGTATGTAATTCCTCTTAAGGTCATGAATGAGTTGGATCTCAAAGTAATAGCAACTTAGGGGAAATGTATTGCCATGGATTCAAGAGAGGTACTAGTAGTTGGATGTGTCAAAGGCTTGGTAGTGCAATTGGTACTGCATCCAGTTAAGTACTTAACCTTGAATGTAGTAATTGTGGATTGTTCCGCTAAGTGGGGAATGTTATTATCCAAAAAGTGGGTAGCTATTGTGGGTGGAAGCATGCAAATGGACATGTCTTATGCCACCATACGAATTGAGCGAAACCTTGTAAAGTTACCTGGTGAAAAGAAAATGTTATATCTCATTGAGGACCCCAAAAATGCTTCTTATGAAGTATTTCACACATACACTGATGTTGATAACTCTACGAGCTATGTTATTTTCAAGGAGTATGAAATTGATCAATGCAACTATACTGAGCAACTTTGTTTTCCTGAGCCTTTGATTTTTGATGCATCCTTGAGAGATGTTTAAAAAAATTAACATAGGCACAAAGAACAAGCCTTAAAAAAATGTGGTCAAATAACAACTTTGATGGAAAAGAGAAACAATCATGTGACCAGTGTTTAAAGACGTATCAAAACTGCTTAGCATGGTTGTATCCAAAATCGAAGGCACTTGAAATTTTCCTTGATTTTTTTCTCTGAATCAGGGTACACACCATTGTACAGTGTATAGTCTTTTGGTTTCATTTAGCTTTCGTGTTTTTCTATTTTAGTTTATCCTGGTCCCTAGTGACCATTTTTTGTTGGTTTCTCAGTTTGTTCCTTGAGGGTTGGTTCTCGACTCCGTTTCCCAATGGTTTTTTTTGGCACATGGTCTGCTCTATTGTTCTTGCAGCACTCGCAGGGAGCACCCATCCCTGAGTCGGAGCTGACATTGGTGATCTATTTGATCTCACCCTGTTTGTTCTAAAATTTCCCAATCTGCCTAGTTCATCGTATTTTCTCTCCCTGAATGGATGCGTGCAAGTTTTATCTTTACAAGGGTGTTATTGTAAATCCTTCTCTATGGTCGTGGATTACTGTCGAGCCGTGAATCATTTACAAATTATTTTTCCTTGAAGAAAGATTCAATTCTAGATGTAAATGGTGAAGTTCCCTTGCATCTTACTATTCGACGGGAGTGTTTTCCCCTTCAAATTATATCTCAAAATCTTTAGCTATGTGGTCTCTTTTGATTGAATGAGGCATGTCGGGTCTATTTTATAACTTGTAACTTTTTTCTATGTTTGAAAAAATATCAATTTGGCCCCGTGGCCCCATTGAGTTATGATTGGCTAGTCAAATTTATAAAGGCGGAGTGAATTTATCTTTTTTCCCCCAAAGGTTTATACGTGTTCATTTTTGATTGGATGCAGCCCGACAGGTCTTTTTGGTGAAATTTTCCACTTTTGTCACATTTGTAAAAAGTATCAAATTGGCCTCGTAGCCCTGATAGCATCTAATTGGTTATTCAAAAGATATGAAGAGGCAGGGAAAAAGTATTACTTTGGCCCCGAAGAAGGACACGTGGCATATTTCCAAGTTACAAGTGGGGAGGCGGGTTGCTGGAGGAAAATTATAAATTTTGCCTTTTTGTAATAAAAGTTAAAATTGTAGAAATGAGCCGCAACTCCATCAAAAGCCCAGATTAAGCCACATGTCGAGCCCAAATTTCAAAGGTGGAGGGGCAGGGTAGAATGTGAAAATTGTGCATTTTTTCCAAAAGTCCTAAAATACAAAAGGCAACCCCAGGCCCACTTCGAATTAGATTTTTCCATGTGGATGGATCTAATCTAAAGTTGAGAAAGGGAAGAATCAATGGTTTTTGTGCATTGCATCTGATTTTATTGCCATTTTTGCTCCAAGACTCCTAGAGATGCAAATACACATTTTTTTTCTGTAAACTGCAATTGAAAGGATTTAGAGCTTAATTTGTGAGTTCAAGGAATGTAAAGGTTGATATTTTGAAGTTGGAATTGCTCGGACACTTACAAAAATGTGAATTACTATAGAAGTTGGATGTAGAGCAAAGTTGTAGAGGAAATAATGGGAAAAAGATGAAATGATGGAGGTTGCATGCATGAAGGATGAAACCATGCTCCTAGTTAAAACAATGATGGAGATATTTGCAATGATTCACCTTTTTGAATAACTGGCAACTTTTTGTTGCAAACCTGTTAAATGTCATTTTCTGGAAATCATTATCAAACATGTAACAAACAAAGGTTCCTCGAATAGTATTTTCTTTGGGGGAAAGCTTGGATGTAAATTGAGTGTTATGAAAAGCATGCTTTAGTCATGTAAAAGGTCGTGGGGTTAATTTGTGTGAGAAAATCTAAAAAAGCCCATCTTCCTGAGAGACCATCTGAGAAACATGTTAATCTCTTATGTTTTAGATTTGATCATGTCAAGTTGGTTGCAAGTATACATCCATTGAAAATCTCTGAGATTTTTCAAGAAACCTTCCCCTGGTGATGAATTTAATCAACTTTGAATTATTCTGTGTTAATCTTGGGCAAATATGTGTCTACTTTATTTCAAAATGTCTGTAAAGAGTATTTCTTGTTCCTATTGCAATCTTATGTTATAATCTCTCTGAATCACACAGGATCTTGTCCTTGTGATAGTTTAGTAGCATTAACAATTTCATTATGAGAAGAGCCTTCATCCTGTAATGAGATAAACAATTTAAAATCACTTTACTGTCATTTTTTTGATAAAGATTATCTATAAGCCTTTGAGTGTATCTTAGACATGATGAACCAGAGATTGATAAGGTTTAATTGAGCCTTTTAACTCATGCCTTTGTGTTAAATTATTGGAGATTGTGTGAAACCGTGCAAATATGGGCCTCCAATGATGCACACCTTCTAGTTGAAGTAATATTTTAGCTATTCTGAAGCATTTTGTCATTTAGTTTTCCATTTTTTGTGAAGGTTCTCAAAGATGTGGCAAAAATCAAGTTTATCCTGCTTAATCTCCCACCAAAAATTATTCAAAAACAATGAATCCTACCTGAACTACACCTATTTTCCTTGTATGTCCACAAATGAATAAATTCTACTGCTAAAATATGTAGAAACAATCAAGATTTCATAATGTATTTATTAACGTTAACCTTTTTTAGAAAATATCACCATTCTTTAGAAGTGACAACTCATGGGAGTTAAATTGTGGTGCATTGATAATATTTTCTCATGGTTTCCTTTCAAATTTGTGCAAAGAAGGATATCTTCATTATCCTTCACCAAAATAGGTTAAAACATGGGTCCTCTCACCCTGGTTGAAAGGCACCACCTAAAGTAGTGAGGATAGATCAAATCCTTTTGAAGGTGATATCCATGTCTCCAACATCCGAGTGACAAAGAGCCAGTTGAATCACCTCCCCAGCTACAAAATGACATACATGATGATTTATCTGTGTCTAGGCTTCTTGTTAAATATGTGATGCTACTCAGCTTGTAAAGGATAATCAATTTGGATACCAACACTTGCAATGCATCAATTTTTCCATTTCATATTCTCCAAGACCACATAAGATGGTAGTGAAATCCTTTGAGTTGTTAATATTGTCCTTCTTCTCTTCATCAGTGAGAGTAGAAGACATAGGAGCAATATAACCACTTGCAATGGTGTTCCAAACATAAAACCCTAGAGCCATGATATAGGCCCTCATTCTCATTCTCCAAAAACTATAGTTCACACCATCAGACATAGGTGGATTTCCAATCACAATACTACTCGCAATTTTTTTCTTCAAGGATTTCCTTTCAAGCTTTCAAGCTCCTCTAGAAAGGCCTACTCTGATACCAATTGTTAGAAGCAAAATGGAATGAGAGGGGGGGTGAACCATTCCTTATAAAATTTCAATTTAAAATTCAGATTTGAAACTCAAAATACCATAATCATTCAACCACAATAACCACTTATTTAACTTTAAGAGTGTGCACACCATAAACCATCATCAAAGCATATAAGCATAAAAGCAAGGAAACACCATGATAAAACAAGATATAAGTGGGAAATACTCAAGGGGAAGAAAAACACTATATTATATTGATATGTTTTTTAATTTAGTGAGGAACCAACCCCAAAAGGATCACTAACCCCTAGTTTAGTAGAGCACCAACCCTATAAGGAGTACAAACTCCAAAAGGAGGCTACAACCCCCAAATATTATCAAGCACACATTAAACCACCTTATGATGTGTATATCTCTAATTTTTTCTACCATAATTAATGGAGATCCAATATTCAGCTCACACTTCTTCACTCAAACCCTAGGTGATCAATCTTCACAAAACAAGCTCTTTAATTACTCTAAAATCCTCAAACCCTTGCTTTCATGTTCTCTGATTTTTCTCAACGTGTAATACACTTTAATAATCCTAAATTTATTCTCCAAAACCTTTAAATAACATCCACCTAGGTCGCTCCACCTTGCACACACTTTAGTAGTTCACAAAAGCACCAAAAACATACATTTTAAATGCTTCTCCACCTTTCTAACCTCAAGAGGCCGGTACCAATTGATGAAGTTGACCCAAAAAATTCTATAAAATTCATAAATTTTAATTATAACAGTTACAATTGACCCATATAGGTAGGCCTAGCTAAAACCCCCATTACATATGCCAAACATGGCTCAAAATCCCATGAGTACATTCTTAAAAATGGCCTTACACAAAAAATACATTGTGTCATGAACCAAAACCATTAAAATATGAGTAATAAATTATTATAAAATTCAAATATTGCGGAAAATTTAATGAGCCAATCGTATTATTTGATTTACTGTGCCGAGTTCCCTTTACAAACTTCAAAACAACTATTTCATGCACCCTTCAACACCTTAGAAACTTCCTCTGATCACAAAATCACTTGAACTAAACCAAAATATGCCATGTTACCACTCAAAATAAATGATATAACCTTTATAACACTTATAAGAAAGTTATAATTCACGAAACATCCTTCACTTCAAACCAAAATTACTTTTTCCTTTACCAAATCAGCCTGCCAAAAACATTTTTTCCAAAGGTTATCTCATCAAATCAATTATACAAACATTAAAGACCTAAAAATTGATTATGTTGATGAAAAATCCATCCCTCTTCACATTACAAGTGATAGGAAGCATCGCCTAATCCATTTAATGCTTCAAATAACTTCAAACTTGCACGAAAATAGATCCTATCATGAACTGCCAAAAACCTTCTTCCTGAAATAATTCCCTGAAAACCATTTCAAATCACCTCATCATGAGGAAATACATATATAAATGGAAATATATATGAATATAATTTCCAACACAACTTTAATCGCCTCAAAATTCCACTTGTAGCTCAAGTTATGACCAAAACACTGGATCTTGCTATTTGAGACCCCAAAACTGCATGCTACTCCTTTGGACCATCTTATCCTAAAAAATTCTTCTTTAGAAAATTCTATTTTTAAGTGGGGACCACATATCATCATGACCTAAACCATAAATTTCTTGAAATCCTGAGGAGTTCTCTACAAAATCCAATCAACACTTTTGATGAATCAATCAAAACTGGGTCACACCACTTCACTTTCTATCAAATACTCCTAGATAGTGTTTAACTAGGGTTTTAGACCTATTTACCTTCTTAAAATTTGTTCATAAAACCATGAAGATAAAACAACCTAATTATTATTTTTAAATATTATAAAATATCCTTATAATTATTGTTGAAATTCAAAAGGTCCCATGTAAAGCACACTGTTCACAACGAGCATCTAAAATTACACTTTGAGCTGGAAATGCACTAGATTTTGACCCTATCTTACAAATTCAGTCATAATTGGAAAAATACACATCATGGGATTCTGAAAATTTCCTTAGAGCATAATCACTCATCCATATAACATCTCAAATGTTTAGAATGTGAAATCCATCACTCAATCTCTCCAGTCACCAAGACTTACCTTTGCTTATATGCTAGATCCTCATAGTAGCAACTAGGGTCAACTGAAGTAAAGCAATAACTAAAAATGAAACCTATGCAAATGAACCAAACATACATTCATCATATCATGCATTCATGACCTCAAATGGATCTAATACACCCTGTCACACCTCTAACCAAGAATACCTGCTCCCAATGAGCGCCTATATCATTGAGATCTACATGCACCTGTACCATTCCACTAACGAGAGTTCTCAAGAACCCTAAAATCATGTAAACATGAATCCCAAGTAACCAAGAATCACACACTACCAAGTGAAACTTCCTAGGCACCTGTATGAGCTTGCTAGAGAAAGCATGCATCACTGAATCCCGCTGTAGCAGCTAATAAACATCTGAACCATCATGTTAGAATCATAAACAACATCTTGACATCATCCTATGAGATTCAATTTCTAGTTAATTTGATTTTTCATCAATAAAAAACACCTACTTGGACACAATGTCAACATAGGGGGAATCTTAGGGAAGAATTAATGAAGGGTAGTGTTGTTCCCCATTCCATAATGGGGCAAATTTTTGAAAATTTTATTTTTTTTGGGTTAGATGCTTATGTTATGTACAAATCCCAACCAAGATATTTTCTTAGCTCACTGATTTATTTACAAAATGCACTGAGCAATGCAATGAACCAAGTTGGCGAAGGGGTTCTGGTGAGTTGTTTGTGAATTGAGTTGTGTTTGAGATCTTGACTGAGCTAAGAGGATATAGGAAGGATCTTGAGCTATCTCTTCAAAAGGTCAAGCTCCTTTGGCATAGGCGAGCTAAATGGATTACACCAAGCTAGTTGTCTTGATGACGATCAACCTAGGGACCATTGTCGAGTCTCATAGAAGAAATCCGAGCTACCTTCAAAAGTTATTCATCATACAAAGCTCAAATCATATACCAAGTTGTGATATTTCAGTAGTGCTTGACCGAGTTGGTTATTGGTAAGAAAACATTTAACTCAAGTTGGAAAAGAGGGATGCCTCAGGTGTATTACTCTAAACTTTTCAATCTAGAGGCGAGTCATGGCCACCAAGTTTTTCTATCAATTTGTTTGATGCTTATTGAACTTTATAAGGTAGAACTATAGGCACTCCATGCATCACCAAATAGTTGCAACAAAAAATGAGATCCTTCGAGCTATCAAGATGAAAAATGAGTAGGTTGAAACTTTTGGCAATCTGATCATTCTCATGCACAATGAGCTATTTCTACTGGCGGCCGAACCCCTAAAACATTGGATTAAGGAGGCGAGTTGTTACCCATGGCAATGCGTGGCCAAGTTAAGTAAGGAGAGGCACAAAGCTCATGAATTGAGCCTGTTTATAGTCCTACATTTTAGCGAGATGAGTTGTGTACAAAAGAATAACCGAGTCCCACATGAACTGAGCTAATTCTATCAAAACATCATGCATTACGTTGAAGCGGTTGAGATTTTGGATAGTAGAAATATTCAAACTAGGGAAGATACCAAGTTAAACTCAAGTAAAAAGCCAACTGGGCTATCTTCATGAAGTCATTGGTGAATCCATCAGGTTCAATCATCAAACTGATAGGAAGTGAGTGACAAGATTTCTCTAAACAATTATGGTTGTATGAGGCCCAGATCAGGTCTATTGAGCTCGTCAAGCTCACCCAAGCACAAAGAACAGGCCCCGATAAAAATGAGTCACAAGACGTGAACTCATGTGTTGGAATGCTACTATGCACATGGCAATCTACATTTTTTGGAGAAACTGTGGCTTAAAAGGTAATAGCGAGTGAAAGTGATCTCATAATTTCAATGGTGGAGAATACAACATGGGAGACATACAAAAAGCTAGTTACATAATGATCTAGCTGAATAAAAAAGAAGTTGGGTCATGCATTCAGTACACATCAAGCTATATATTTGAATGTCAAGCTTATTTTGGATGATGATGAGCTCAAATATTTATCTTTGCGTTGTGGGAACCGAGTCATTTAGTTATATAAGTAGTAGGTTCTACAGACCTCGAGTTGGTTTATGGAAAGATTCACCTTGATGTATTAGCGGGATAGGCTACCTTTGGCGAGAGGATTGAGAGATTGAATTCATTACTTAGCTCAATGAAAACAATGATGACTCAACTTTCGAATGTGAAGTATGCATGAGCAGACCATTCCAGGCATGACAAGGTCAAGGTAGGAACCAAGTCATTATCAGGAGTCGAGTTGTTTGAACGAGTTGACCTATAAGTCAATTCATTGAATATCGACGCCATGGGATAAGTGATCAAGATAATCTAATAAATGATCCATTTGGATGAGGGACATAGGCTCACAAAAGGTCAAGGTGAGCTATTCTCATGAGCACTGAGTTAAACTATTCAAGGAAGAGCCTTTGGTGAGTTATCATTTAAAGGGAGTAACTTGCGTCTAAGTTGGGAAAAAATAACCTGGGTAGCTTGGATACATTTGGATTGGTTGTGCACAAAATATCCGAACTTGCTGCAGCGGAGGAACCAATACGAAGAAGGTGGAGTTGGGTGATCCACATGCCACAGGATTGAATCGGGAGGAATGGCAGTGTGGTGAACTCGGCCACTCAGTGCATGAGTGACACTTGGGACACACGGGCCAAAAAAAAATGAAATCACCACATGGAATGGAAAGTGGATGGTGAACTAGTCAACAAGGCACCTTGAACCAATACGGGTGTAGGAGGAGTTAGAAACCCAAGTTGCGGCAGAGTCGGGAATTTTGAGCCCGAATGGCATTGGAGATACAAGGGTTGGGGAAATTCAAGTTCTCCGCACAAGCATATCGCCTGCACTACATTAGGCACAATTTTTTTACGTCAACACCAAGTAATGCATAAAATGAAGTAGTGGGGTCTCCACATGAGGTCAAATTCCCAATTCCATAGGGTCTCTTCGAGTTAATTGTAGACATTAAACTAGTAAGGTGGTCAAATAAACACCTATGCAAATTCATACATGACACTAGGAAAGTGTTTGCCAATATAAACAAGGTAGCTAAGTTGATAGGTGTAAGGATGGCTCGGCTTATGAAAAGGAGTGGAAACGCAAGGAGATAACCAATTCGGTCGAGCTGACTAATATGGTAGTTTATCTAATAACGCAAATACCTTCCTCTATTTAAAAAGGCTCAACATTAAGCATACCCTCCTCTTTTCAAATGAAAATGGTGATGTCAAATGGGCCCATCATGATTTAAAATAATCTAAGATTTTATTTTAAAAATAAGTATATGCAGGAACATTTGAAAATAGTAAAAAATATTCAAAATATCCTTTCCCATGAACATTAGGCAAACCTATGGAAACTCAAGACAACTGCATTCACTTGGAAGCTCATAACTTGAGAGTTTCTCAATGAAATTGTAAAAACAAATACTCATTGGAGCTGTGGCCTCAAGATCTAGGCATAAAAGTTAAGAAAATCAGGTATTGATAGAGGTTCGTTGGAGATTTTAGTAGAGAGAACACTGGTTTCAAAATGGCAGTTTAATGCTAATTGAAAGTGAAATTAAAAAGCATGGACATCATTCTCTCCAACCGCAGGTGATGGGACGAAATGAAGCAAAAATTTGATCCTCATCCAAGTGATCACCAAATTGAAATGTATTTAATTAATTTTTTTACCAAATTAATTAAATATTATATATCTGTAAACTGTAATGTAATGTATAACCCAAATTGAGTCAACTTGAGGTTTAAGATGAATTAGAGCTTGGATAAGATTAAAGTAGTTTCATAACTATTTTTGGGAGATGAATGCCTATATAAGGTTACATTGTAATTGTAAATGGGGGGATATATTTTTCAATCTCACACTCTTTCATTCCATGTTCTCGGAGAGGATTTTCTATCTGCATATTTGGCTATAACTTTGTATACACAGATCAATACAATGTTTTATATATTGATGTGTTAATGATTTCTAATTACAAAATCTGTTAAACTACTTGTGATTGAATTATTAATGTTTTTGATCCTTCATATTATGAATGATGCCTAGGTGAATCAAACTTTGTGTCAACCATCGAAGTAAATGGACTTTGTGCCATATCAACATACCCTGAGGGAGATGAAGACTTTGTGCTTCTCATATTTTACACTCATTGTATTCCTTTCTATCTGATAGTGAAGTTCTCCTGTTGTGCAGCCCTCTACTTGCAATCTACACTTCTTCTTTCACATTCATTCTTCTTTTCTCTCCATATTTTATTTTTCTCAAATTTGCTCCCCTTTTGTGCTTTACGGTTAAAAGCATCAAAAATAAAAAACCATATCATACAAGGGAACTGCCCCACTCATAAAGAAGAGGAAATTTCACCTTGTCAAAAGGTGAATTTCCCTAACTGTTGTTGGTTTTCCATGCACTTCTATTGGGCATTTTCATTTATAGAAATTCCAACCAAATTTTTTTGGCAACTCCGTTGGGGAATGAACTTCTGTCACGTTCGTTCTCTTGATCTAGGAACCTTCTTAGGAATGAAGGAAAAATGAAAAAAACTTGTCATGCTACACCAACAAGTGAAAATGACAGTGATGGGGACGCTGATGGAGATATCCCTATTCAAAGTTTTCAAGCTTTGGTCAATCCAAAATAGACCTTGTTTCTGTATAACTTCTACAGAGGTATGAATCCAGAAATGATTTCATAAATGCTGCTACAACCTGTTGAAGATAGGAAGTAAAAGATATAATTCTAGAATGTGCTAATGTTCCATATTCCAAAAAGAAATCCACTATCGCACCCATGACATCTCTGAAAAAGAAACTAATAATGCAATAAAGGAAAAATAGATTGGAACACATTGTTGTGTGTGATGACCTAGTGATCAAATATTTTTGGCTTAAATATCAAGAAAGTGTTGTGAAAGGTAGGAAGATGAAAATAACTTCTCCAGATGATAAAAATTCCAATCAGATGATGAGAGATGTACAAAGACAATACAAGAAGTTGCATGCATGTGAGGAGGAAAATCAAATTTAAGAAGAAGCAGTCAATGAATATAAGACACTTCCTAATGAAGAGGAGAACATTAAAGTTTTAGAATTTGCTCGTGATGATTCTTCACATTATCAGGTATTCATTCCCCAAAATTATCTCAATTTCACCAATGAATTTCGTCTTATTTCTCCATATGATGCATGCCAATTTAATGTTCCTTCAAATAATGAAGAAAACAAACAACTTGAGGCTTCGTTTCAACCTAAAATAGAGTTTGAAGAAGACATGTCATGCACCGAGGTTGAATGTCCTTGTTTTGAAAGAAGTGATCCTATGCTGGTGGAATTGAATGTTCATCATACCAAAATGGACAAGACTTCTCCCTCTCCTATGATCGAATAATTTCAATACACAAGGATGAGGGTCACTATTGATCATTCTCTTGTTGTTTTGAGTTATTTCAATGACAAACAAGTGTCTTTACTCGAAGAAAAAGAAATCAATGAGATCACTAGTCATCCTGTTATATCTATTGATAATAAGAGCACACATGATCATTTTTGCAGTCCATCAAAATAAATAGAAAATGGAAATCCATGCCTAGAATCGTTTCTTCACAATTATGATTATGACATTCTTGTTTCAGCTCATCCTTTGGAATGCAAACAAGAAGAAGAGGATGATGTTGTTGATCTAATTTTCACCTAGTCCGACAAACTTTAAGTTCCCTACTAATCATGAAAACAAATCAGTAATGCATCTTGTCCTTAAGAAGCAAGATCCTCCGGGACTAGTGAGCAAGAGTTCTGATTTTGTAAAAACAACAGGTGTATTCTCCATGAGCAGGTTAGAAATTGCACAGATTAAAAAACACGATAATGATTTCAGTACTTTTCCTCTTGAGAGTGATTATAAGGAAAGTTTGGTGAAAATGAATGGGCTTCAAGATCTATGTTTCCAAAATTTTCACAAAGATGAGATCAACACTATATCAAAATAGTAATTTGATGTTATAAGGATCAGATCTTCTCGGGAATCCAGTTATTGGAGTTCAATAGTGTGCAAAAATCAGTATGGAAGCAGCCAAGCGTCTTACACTATTTTTTATGGCACTATTCCTCTACATTCCCATTGTCAGAAGAAGAGAAGCTTCAGGAAAACATTCATCTCTTCACAGGAACTGGATCATTTTGCTATGGAGTATCACGGTGTGGATGGTCTACTTGTTTCAATTTTCCTTTTCAAGCCAAGCAATGCTTCTTGGATGTTTTGGTATACTCAAATGATCATTTTCAGTTCCTAGGTGCCTTATAATTTCAACATGTTATTTCACAAAGGTACCTACTTCTCTCAACTTGTCTATGGAATTGTGTAGATTTTGTACAATCTCTTTCCTTTCTCTTATAAATATCCTCTTTCTTCTTTGTACATACTTTCGTAGTTTTGTCTTGTTTCCTTTCTTGTTCCTTTTTGTGTGATTGTGTGTGCTGGGGTAGTTGTGAATTGAGAGGATGCCTTCCTGTGATAAGCTTTGGCCTAATGGATAAGGCACTGGTATTTTAGAAACCCTGAGATTCTGGAGTTCGTGCTATGTCTTGTTTTTGCTGTGCTCAATCCAAGCCATGTCCCAAGAAAGAGCCAACTATTGTTCCTCATTCCACAATGGGGAAAGTTTTCGAAAATTTTAATTTTTTTGGGGTCAATGCTTATATTATGCAGAAATCCCAACCAAGCTATTTCCTTAGCTCATTGTGTTATTTACATAGTGCACTGAGAAATGCAATGAACCAAGTTGGTGAAGGGGCTTTGATGAGCTATTTGTGAACTGAGTTGTGTTCGAGCTCTTAATTGAGCTAAGAGGATATGGGCAGGCTCTTGAGCTATCTCTTCAAAAGGTCAAGCTCCTTTGTCATGGGTAAGATAAACGGATTGAACCGAGCCAGTTGTCTCAATAACGATCAAGCTAGGGACCATTGCTGAGTCTCATAGAAAAAATCCGAGCTACCTTCAAAATCTATTCATCGTATCGAGCTCAAATCATACACCAAGATGTGATATTTTAGTAGTGCTTGATGGAGTTGGTTATTGGTAAGAAAACGTTGAACTCAATTCGGAAAAGAGGGAGGCCTCAGGTGTATTAATCTAATCTTTGCAATATATAAGAGGCGAGTCATGGCCACCGAGTTTTTCTATCGAATTTTTTGATGCTGATTGAACTTTATATGGCTGAGCTATAGGAACTCCACAAATCACCGAATGGTTGCAATGAAAAATGAGATACTCCGAGCTATCAAGATGAGAACCGAGAAGGTTGTAAAAGTTGGCAAGCTAATCATTCTCATGCACATCAAGCTATTTCTACCAGCGGCCGAACTCCTGAAACATTGGAATAAGGAGGTGACTATTTACCCATGGCAATGCGTGGCCAGGTTGAGTAACGAGAGACACGAAGCTCATGAATCGAGCCTGTGTCAAGTATTACATTTTAGCGAGCTGAGTCATGTAAAAAAGAAGAACCGAACCACACATGAATCAAGATAATTCTATCAAAACATCATTTACATTGAAGCGACCGAGATTTTGGATAGTAGAAAGATTCAAATTTGGCAAGATACTAAGTTAAACTCAAGTAAAAAAGCCAACCGGGGTATCTTCATGAAGTCATTAGCGAATCCATCAGGTTCAATCCTCAAACTGATAGGAAGTGAGCGACATGATTACTCAAAACAATTATGGTTGTATGAGGCCCAGATTGGGTCTATTGAGCTCGTCAAGCTCACCCAAACACAAAGAACGAGCCCCGATCAAAATGAGTCACAAGACGTGAACTCATGTATTGGAACGCTACTATGCACATGGAAATATACATCTTTTTAGAGAAATTGTGGCTCAAAAGGTAACAGCGAGTGAAAGTGATACCACGATTTCAATGGTGGAGAATACAACATGGGAGACGTACAAAAAGCTAGTTACAGAATGAGATAACCGAATAAAAGAGAAGTCAGGTCATGGATTTAGTACACATAAAGCTATATATTTGAATGTAGAGCTTATTCTGGATGATGATGAGCTCAAATGTTTATCTTTTCATTGTGGGAACCGAGTCATTTAGTTATGCAAGTATCAGGTTCTGCAGACCTCGAGCTGGTTTATGGAATAATTCACCTTGATGCATTTGTGGGCTAGGCTACCTTTGGCAATCGGATTGAGAGATTTAGTTCATCAGTTAGCTCAATGAAAATAATGATGAATCAACTTTCGAATGTGAAGTAATGCATGAGCAGACCGTTGCAGGCATGACAAGGTCGAGGTAGGAACAGAGTCATTACTAGGAGTTGAGATGTTTGAATGAGTTGGTATAAGTCAATTCATTGAATTTCGCCGCCAAGGGATAAGTGATCAAGCTCATCTCAGAACTGAGCCATTTGAATGAGAGAGATAGGCCCACAAAAGGTCAAGGCAAGCTATTCTCATGAGCACCGAGTTAAACTATTCAATGTAGAGCCTTTGGCGAGTTATCGTTGAAAGGGAGTGACTTGCGGCTAAGTCAGGAAAAATGTCCTAGGAAGCTCGGATACATTTGGACCGGTTGTGCACAAAATCTCTGAACTTTCCGCAGTAGAGGAACCAATGCGGAGAAGGGGGTTTTGGGTGGTCCACACGACACAGGATTTAATCGGGAGGAAAGTCAGTACGATGAACTCGACCACTCAGTGCACGAGTGGCACTAGGGAATCGTAGGCCAAAAAAAGCTGAAATCACCGCATAGAATGGAAAGCGGATGGTGAACCAGTCAACAACCCTTGCATAGTTCAATGGGACACCTTGAACCAATGCGATCGTAAGAGAAGTTAGAAACCCAAGTTGCGGGTGAGTCGGGAATTTGGAGTCCGAATTGCATTCGAGACACAAGGTGCGGGGAGATCCGATTTCCCTGCACAAGCATATCGCCCGTAGTGCATTAGGCATGATTTTTTATGTCAACACCAAGTAATGCATCAAATGAAGTGGTGGAGTCTCCACATGAGTTCCAATACCCAATTCCATAGGGTCTTCACTGAGTTAATTATAGATATTGAATTGGCAAAGTGGTCAAACAAACACCTATGCAAATTCCTACATGACATCAAGAAAGTGTTTGCCAATGGAAACAAGGTAACATGGTGGATAGGTGTAAGGATGACTCGGTGTATGAAAAGGAGTGGAAATGCAAGGAGATAACCAAATCGGTCGAGCTGACCGAGCTGGTAGTTTATCCGATAATGCAAATACGTTCCTCTATTTCAAAAGGCTCAACATAAAGCATACCCTCCTCTTTTCAAATTCAAATTGTGATGTCAAATGGGCCCATCACGATTTAAAATAATCTAAGATTTTATTTTAAAAATAAGGATATTCCAGAACATTTGAAAAGAGTACAAAATATTCAAATTATCCTTTCCCGTGAACATTAGGCAAACCTGTGGAAACACAAGATAGCTGCATTCACTCGGAAACTCATAACTTGTGCGTTTCTCAACAAAATTACACAAACAAATACTTATTGGAACCCTGGCCTCGATATATACACACAAAAGCTAAGAAAATCAGGAATTGATATAGATTCTCTAGATATTTTAATAGAGAGCAAACTCGGTTCAGAATGGCAGTTTAATGGTAATTGAAAGTGAAATTAAAAACCATGGACATCATTCTCTCCAACCGTAGGTGATGGGATGACATGAAGCATAAATTTAATCCTCATCTAAGTGATCACAAAATTCAAATGTATTTAATTAATTTGTTTACCAAATTAATTAAATATTATATATCTGTAAATTGTAATGTAATGTATAACCCAAGTTGAGTCAACTCGAGGTTTAAGATGAATTAGAGCTTGGTTAAGATAAAAGTAGCTTCATAACTGCTTTTAGAAGATGAATTCCTATATAAGGTTGCATTGTAATAGTAAATGGGGGGATATATTTTTCAATCTCTCACTCTTTTATTCCATGTTCTTGAAGAGGCTTTTCTGTTTGCATATGTGGTTGTAACTTTGTTTACAGAAAAAAATACAATGTTTTTATATTGTTGTGTTAATGGTTTCCAATTATAAAATTTGTTAAACTACTTGTGTTTGAATTATTAATGTTTCTGATCCTTTATAGTATGAATGATACCTAGGGGAATCAGACTTTGTGCCATATCAACATACCCTAAGGGAGATGAAGACTTTGTGCTTCTCAAATTTTACAATCATTGTATTCCATTCGATCTGATAGGGAAGTTCTCCTATAAAGTATCCCTCTATTTGCAATCTGTACTTCTAATTTCACATTCATTCTTCTTTTCTCTCCATATTTTTCTTTTCTCAATTTTGCTTCCCTTTTGTGCTTTATGGTTGATAGCATCAAAAATATAAAAACCATATCATATGAGGGAACTGCCCCTCTCATAAAGTAGAGGAAATTTCACCTTGTCAAAAGGTGAATTTCCCTAATTGTTGCTACTTTTCCGTGCACTTTCATTGGGCATTTTAGTGACAGAAAATATAACCGACATGTAGTAATGGATAGGGGTGGAAATCCCATGGTGGGTGATTAAATGAAGGTGATTAGGGTAGACTTAGGATAATTAAATGATTTAGGATACATTTAGCATTTACTAAATTATTTTAGTACTGATGGGATTAATGCGGATTTCAAAAGGGGGAATATGGGAATTATGTTAGATAAGGGGGGATAATGATGAAATAGGATGAGGAGGAAATATAGAATAATTTAGGAGGGAAAGGGTGTAATTTAAAAATAAGAGGGAAACAAGTGTGCTAAGAAAGGGTGGAAAATGAACATGGGGTGAAGGAAAAGGGAGGTGCTGAAGATAGGTGTCTACATTCTACTCCTTTTTTTTTAGGGGTTTGCGATAGCAAACTATGAGTCAAAAAAATGTAATGGTTTGATAGGTTAGATGACAAAGAGGTATTGATAAGGTGATCGCCCTCAAACTAGGGATCGATGGTCTGTGAGAAAGAGTGGAATTGGTCACAATTTTGAAAAATGTTGATGAGGAGGTCGAGTGGAGAAGGATGGGGACAAAGAGAAGCCAGTGCATGATGGCCTAGATAAAAATGGTTCTCACAATTAAAATGATTAAAATATGGCAGAGATTTTACGAGTCATGTTGGTAGGGAAAAAAGGCTATGGTCTTTAGGGAGATAATGAGAATGTCCTATAGGCTAGTGAGTCGACAAAAATCATTGTAAAATGGAGGGAATCCAATGGGAAACCACTTGAATGGATGCAGGCCATGGGGACCAATGGGTCATAGGTACACATAAAAACTATGCACAACCAAATACGAATAAAATATGAGATCCTTCATAAATAAAGAATCAATTGAAAAGTATGCGTCTTTAAATAAGACAAGGATGATTATGAAAATAATGATGATGTCATGGTTAAGGACACAAAATTTTTGGCATGGATGTTTTATCAACAAAGGAAGAGGGAGAGTTTCTTAAAAGACACAGACGGATGAATGTAGGTAAGGGAAAAACTAGGTCAAAAAATTCTGAATTGAGTCGATGGAGACCCACATAAATAGGCGGTGACCTTATAGGGGTCACTGGTGACCAAGGAGGCAGATATATAAGCCCGTTTATTGGCCAATAGCAGTCATTTTCACACCTAAAAATAATGAATGAGAGATCTTGGTTGATAAAAGGAGATTGATTTTGTGAGAAAAATGAAGGTTGAAGGAGCTGCAAGGAAGAGGCAAAGGACATGCTAGATGGTGAGTAACAAAAACACTGGATTTGGTTTTTGTTTATTTCATGTTTTTTATTTATTTTTGAATTTTTTAAGTTTTTAGATGGGCATAGGAAGGGGTCGGCGATGACCATGGGAGGTCGCTGTCAACCCAACCTAAGAAGGGTGGTGACTCAGTTGTAGCGGTGTCGACTCGCTTGGGTCAACATCAACTGGGTCTAAGGGAATAGGTTTAGGGTAGATTTCTATTTTTGATGAAATTTTGATGAAATTAATGATGAATAAAATTATATTTGATTGATTTACTTCTGATTGTAGGCTCAAGAGACGTTGTATTTGAGAGATATAATCCCCATCATTTATGACTAGATCAGGGGAGATATAACCGATGTTGAGTGGGATCAATTAGCGGCAATGGGGTTAGGTGGTTTTTGATATTATCATAGGAACCCATGAGATGTGGGTTTGATGATTGCACTCATGGAGAGGTGGGATGTGTGCACATGCACATTCTTTTTCAGGACGGGTGAGATGACCATCACCTTGGAGGATGTGTACCACCTTCTCAAGTTGCCAATACAGGGGGATTAGATAGTTCCCATTATAGTGGATAATAGACTGACAATGTTGAGATGGTTGTTTAGAGCTGATGCAACACACATTACATTCAATTTGGGGGAATTTGGATATAAGATGAGATATGACTGTGGATTTTTGTGGAGCAGATTGATTTGTTTATTGATGATGGAAATATCTTACTATACACTTCCACATTCAGAGGGTGCGAGGTTTCCATGGATGCTAGCAGGGGTTCTTATAGATATGATGGATTATAGGACTATATTTTCATTTGGGATAAAACTTCTGGAATAGGTGTACCATGAGCTAGTGGTGTACAGATTGGGGAGTACAAATATGGATGTCAGGTTTATAATCCACTTCTAGGATTACAAGCACATAACAAGTATTAGGCCTCCAGGGATGTCGTGGATAACAGGGGATAACAACGAGTTGACTATGGGGTTTCTGAGATGGTGGGAAGATCAAGCCTACGGGGATAGAGAAGGCCAGGATGCAGATTACTAAGCAGATAGGCTCGCAAAGTTAGATATAGATCAGATCTGATTATGCCCATATCAAGAATTACCTACATTGCTAGGATTAGATATTGAGTTGGTGGAGATGAGGAGGACCAGGTGGGTGCAGGGTCATAGGTTAATAGATGATCGAGATCATGAAGTTTGATAGGGTCTAACAATAATTTTGTGTTGTGCAAACAGTGCCTACTGAGCCTATTGTGTATAGGCAGGAGGAGGGGGACATGGATGTACCGAGTCCCATCATGATAGATCCATTAGAGAAGACTCCAATGACCTGGAATGATGATGATAATGTAGGAGTGGGAGTTGTATTTTCAGATTGTATGACTACCACATGTGTAGATTGAGTGACAGGAGAGGGAGGAAAGAGAGATGACGATGCAATGGAGATGGAGGTAGATGAGGAGGTAGCTTTTGTAGGAGGTGGGGATGGTGAGTGAGGGGAGTCAACAGAGATAGCTCGAGTGAGAGAGGGAATGGTGAGGGATGGTGAGCTAGCTCAGGTGAGGATAGAGCGAGATGCCACTCAGGAGGTGGCACAAATCATTTGACAGGAGAGAGACACAGTGATTCAGGAGAGGGGCCTAGCTATCTAAGATAGGGATCGGCACCACAGGCAGAGAGAGGCCTATATATCTGGATTCAGAGATCTTGTGACTATACTCACCACAGAGTAAATGAGAAATGTGTAGGTGGCATCATAGGGGAAAAGAAAAAGGCCACATCTTGGGATGATACACATGGATCGTTATAGAACCTTAGCCACTAAGGATAAGTACTACAAGCAGATTGTGATCCACAAGCTACCTCAAACCCTAAGATTGGGAGTAAATGCAGAGGCCACCGGAGACTGGATTAGAGCCATATGTGATTGTAGTGAGTGTGGCTCAACCATGCCTAGGTTTGAACTAGGGCATGGGAAAGGAGAGACAGAGACAGGTAGCGGGTCCTGCCCTAGGGGAACATGATTTTTGGTCATTCGATGTTGTTTTTAATGATTTTCATAACATCTATGCTTTGAGAGAGGGCCCTTAGAGGCCAATGATGATGTATTGAGACAATCAGTTTGATATATATGATATATGGTTTTGTTTTAGTTTATCATGTGTGTATTGTATGAAATGATTATTTGATTTATGTTGATGTTTATGTAGATATAATGATGATAATGTATTTGTTTTTTTATTTGATGATGATGATGATGAGGATGTATAGATGTTACTGGGTGTTATTTGTATGATATATGATATGATTGGAAGATGTTAATGAAAAATTTATGTGATGTATAATTGACGATGTTTAAAAATACGTAAAATTATGGATAGATAACATGTAGGTGGTAGATGTTATTGATGACTAAGATAAGAATAAAAAGATAGGTATGAAAAAATATAATAGAATGTAACTTTTTGATTGACAACCTATGGGTACAAAATATTCCATGTCATATCAAGGAACACGTGAGGAAATAATGCTTCCAATTGTAGTGGAGGGAAACAATAAGAGGATCTAAGTAACACAAAGCACATGTGACCATAATGAGTGTCAACACATAACAAACGATAGTTAGTTATATCAAAATATCATGAAGGATATATGGATTAAATAAGTTCATAAACCTAATGTCAACACAACAAAGGGGTTTAAGATGAAAATATTTCATGGGAAGAAGGTTCTCTATAGTTGGATTCATCTAAGTATATGCCCCATCTCTAGGTAGGGGAAAGAGAAAACTGATCGATGAGGGAAGATTTCTTAGGATGGTGATAAGATATAAGGACGATCAATTTAGGAAGCCTTTGATGCCATGATATAAGAGAGTATTCATCCTTTGAGGGTATAATATACCTTATACATTTATAATTTTAATGGAAAGAATGATATACATGAAATTCATCCTTTGAGGGATTGTTCTATTAATGATTTTGTTTTGACATGAATAGTTGTCCTTCGAGGGAGCAATTTGTTTTTTATAATTTTGACTTTGATAAGAGAATCTATGAATTTTGACTCTTATATGGGGAAAAGATGGGAATAGATTGGTAGACCACTTAGGATTGGATGATGTATGTATAAGTGCCACCTTTGGGACCCTTAATGTGGTTCCAATAGGTAAAAAAGAGGGTGATGAATGTAATGATCATGGAGTTATCACCAAGAAGGGGGAACCTATCCATAAGGAATATGCTATGAATAGAGCCGTGGTGCCCATATTCAAGGTCATGTCTAGGAAAGTGACAGTAGACCACATAATCCAAATCATTACAATGATAGATGGAAGATGCTAGTGATGGAGAAATGATCTAGGGATATCACTAAGTGCTCACTAATAGATATTTAAACAATAGAATGCTCGCAATTACAAAGTGCTAAGAGGCTCTGTTTCTGGTTTACCATCAAGGGAGGCTGAATGATAGGCTCCCGATCCATATTTATGTGTGATAATGTATGGTCCAATCTAGTTTGGGGAAAAATTTCCATGTTGGTTCCTCTCTAGAGTAGTGATGTTCTGGTTTTCTTTAAGGACAAGGTTGCCAATGTTGAAGTCACAAGGTTTAAGGTTCTTGCTATAAGCACAAATAATGCAATATTGGTACACTTGATTGTACTGAAGAGAGATAAAGATACATTCATATAATAACTCGAGATTTTCTACATGCTCATGATAATAGTCCTCATTATAAATAAAGACATGAAGGGAACACACAATGAAGGGATATGAAATTCAATAGGAAGGAAAAATTCAGAACCGTAGATAAGAGAGAAAGGTGTAGCACCCGTAGGGGTGCGGATGCTAGTCTGGTATGCTCAAAGAGCGAAGGGAAGATGAAGATGCCAATTACGAACTTCTTTATTGATATATTTAGCAAAGATGCTACACAGGTGTTTTTTAGAAGCCTTATCTTGGCCATTGGCTTGTGGATAATAAGGAGAGGAAAAATAAGTTTGATGTTAAAGGCGGTGCTAAGATTCTTAAGGTATTTTTTAAGGACTTTCGATTGTCCATAATGAGCCTATGAGGGATGCCAAAATGACAAATAATGTGTTGATATATGAAGTTGATGATCGGATTAGCTTTAGTTGAGGTGAGTGGAATTGCTTCTACCCACTTGGTGAAATAATCATTCACGGTGATGATAGAATGATGCTACTATGAAGAATGAGGACTGATGGTACTGATGAGATCAAGGCCCAATTATGAGAAGGGCCAAAGGTCTTGAGTTGACTGTAGGTCTTGGTTAGGAATGCGGATAAGGTTGGAATACTCTTGACACTTGACACATTTCTTGACGTACTCACAACAGTCTTGATTAAGACTACGCCCCTAATAGCCTAAGTGAAGAATGCACTTAGTGATAGCTAAGATACTAAAATTTCCACCACATATACCATCATGAACCTCTTGGATGGTGCGAGAAGATTCATGGGATTCAAGGAATCGAAGGAGAATACCGTAAAATCTATGCTTATAAATAATGTCGCCAAGAATGACATAGTGGGCTATGCATGAATGAAAGGACCTCCTACCGTTCTTAGAAATATCATAGGGGAACTTATATTGGGATAGGTAGTCAAATATCTAATAATACCAAAGGTCAGAAGAATTAGATTCAACTTATTTGACATGGAGAAGTTCATGGACATGGGTGGGCTGATTCAATCGATGAAAATGGATAGTTTGGATTCTTCCATCGTCCAAAGGATAAGAGAGGCAAGGGAAACCATAATGTATATGAAATGATTAGAAGATTGAGGAATGGCCTATATGGAATAAAAATCAAAAGCTTCTAGAAGGAAAATGAAAACATTCCTATACTTTTGAAGTATGCCATTTTTACATTAATAGGTCCCTATGACTTGATTGACGATGAGTTGAGAGTCCCCATAGATATCTAGGATTTGGAAACCTAGAAAGACAATGGTTTGGAGACCTAAGATGAGAGCTTAATATTCTCCCATGTTATTGGTGCACTCAAAATTAAGATTTTTTGCAATGGGAATAAGAGTGCCTCAATGAGAAATGATTATGATGTTAGTACCTCCCCCTTGTTCACCTTTGGATCCATCAAAGAAGATGGTCATCTTAAGAGGGTAAAATTCATGATCGAGGGTAAAAATAGACTCATCAAGGAATTTTTTGTGAGGGAGATGAGTATATGTAAGAGGGTCCTTTGCAAGTTGATCAGCAATGACTTGACCCTTAATGGATTTTTGGGAGATAAAATCAAGGTCAAAATATGTCATCAACATGAGCCAACGAGTGATGCAATCATTATGGTAAGGTTTTGAATGTATGGTTTTGAGGATGTGGAAGCTGGTAATGACACAATTTTGTAGTTATGAAGATAATGACCAAGCTTGGAAGTTGAGAAGAAGAGGACACAACACAACATCTCAGCTTTGGTGTAGTGAGTTTCATAATCAAGAAGATTATGACTGATATAATACATATCATGTTCTCTTCCTTGCTCGTCATGGTGTGCAAACATGGTACCCATATCATGATTGGAGGAAAATATGTAGAGCTAGAAAGGATCCCTTTTCATGGGGGTGTGAGTACAGGTGGAAAAATAATATATTGCTTGAGATCGTCAAAGGCCTTATGACGAGTAGAATCCTAGTTAAATAGGGTGTCTCTCTGAAAAAGGTGATGGAAGGGTTGACAACAGTTAGAGAGTTTTGAAATGAAATGACGGATCGAATGGAGATGAACCTAGAGATTACAATGTTACGTTCGATTATAAGGGTGAGGCATTTCAAGAATGACCTTAATTTTTGTGGGTTCAACTTCAATGCCTCTGATAGAAATGATGAAGCCAAGGAGTTTGCTAACTAAGACTCCAAACACACACTTGCTTGGGTTAAGGAAAATAAGAAAGTGGATAAGGTGCTCAAAAAGGATTTCAAGGACTGAGATATTGTTGGATCAGCACTTGGATTTACCCAAGAGGTCATCAACATAGTCTTCCATTGTTTTATGGATAAGGTCATGGAAAATATAGGTCATCACATGTTGGTAAGTGGCCCCAACATTTTTCAAGCCAAAAGGCATGACACAATAATAGAAAGTCCACTAAAGGGTGATGAAGGAAGTATTATGTTGGTCTTATGGAGCGATGAGGATCTAATTGTAACTAGAAAAACCATCCATAAGAGAGAGCATATCACGGCTGGTCGTGAGGTCAAACATTTGATAAATGTTCGAAAAAGGGAAGTCGTCCTTGGGAAAGGTGATATTTAAATCTTAGAATTTGGTACATATGTGAAGCTTTCTAGAATATTTAGCATTGGGTACCATATTTGAGACCCATTGCAGATATTCGACATGATGGACGAAGTTAGCAGAGAGAAGGTGTTGTAGTTCTTCTTTGACAAGAAGGGCCACATGTGGATGCATGAAATGTAATTTCTATCTGTCAGGTTTGGTGTCGGGGATGGTGACGATGTTATGGAAGATTATGGAGGGGTCAAGACCCATCATGTTAGAGTACAACCATGTAAAGGCCTAACTATGTTTGGATAACAAGGAGGTGAAGGATTCGAGCTCCTGAGGATCAAGATATTGACAAACCTTGAGGATGCAGGGATCTTGGAGGGTGCCTATATTGATGTCATCAGTGGATTCATTAGAAGGGAGGAAGTTTTGAGAGGAAGGGAATTTTGGATACAAGAATCCTCAGCCCCCATGTAAGACAAAATAGTGTCGTCATCGCTACCTTGGAGGATGTTGAAAGTAGAGGGATCTTCTCCTATCATCTTAGGTTGCTTCTCAGGAAAGGAATAGGTTTCATTTTTAGCCTGATAAGTGATCAATCTAAGGGAAATGGTAGAGGGTAAAAAATAGTTAGGAGGGATGAATACAATATCATCTGTGTCTACACGATAGTTGGATGGGGAGAAGGGGGGTAACTCAACATCAATGTGAGAGGAAGGAGGAGTGAAGAGATATTACTATCCCAAGCCAAATTTTTCATGTGGTTCATGGGGTTGTTTAAAGGCAAGGTCATGAACACCCTTCTCATAATGACGTAGGTTGTGGAACTTCCAGGCACAATGGTAGAGGTAAGTATATGATTAACTAGAATTAAATAAAAAGTGGACTAATAGTAGTTAATCTAATCTAGAAAGAAATATAAATGCAATAAATATATGTAGTAAAGAAGTGTGTAAATGACCCAAGAAACTAAGCTAATGGAAATGGAAACCCTAAGGTGCAAGAGAGAAGAGGAAAGAACTCAACTGAATAGAGAAGCTCGCTATACTCTGTCACAGATCTGATTAGAGAAACATGATGCAGGAATGATTGTGTAGAGGCCCTAAAACGGGTGGATTTAGATTGATTCTCTAGAATAGGGAACCTAGAGAGGGAATGGGATGCTTACAGTCACTTTGGTTTATAGAATGGGTACCCTGGTATTTGAAAAATCTCTAGGAATGAGTTTCTCAGGTTCGGCAGGTGGTTTGAAATGCTCACTGTGTGTTACATCAGATACGTTGTAATACACCAAGTGTTGTTGATAATAGAATATGATAGATAGATCTATAAGAGACCACAAGAAGTATCAAAACCCTAAAAAATAAGAATGAAAATGAATGGGTCAGACTTACCTTAGCTTTCACAACAATGGGCTTTCTAACTTAGCATTGCACTACATTTCAGACTCAAATGTAGTTCTAGTGCATGTGTGTGTGTGTGTGCATCATATGCCCTGGGTGCTCTTGTTCCAGTCACACTTTGTGCAGTAATGAGCAGTAAAAAGATGTTGAAGATATAATAGAATGCCTGCATGGAATAGAATATAATCCTTCCCCCTATGATTGTGTGATGTAAATGAACCAACATTGTCCTTGTGATGAAGCTAATGTATGCAACTGATCTCCAAATGGATGCAACTCTAGGTGGATAATAGTAGTGGCTAGTGCTTGGTCCTTCATTATGGTCTCATAACTTTATATTTATAGGGTGCTCTTGATCTAATTCTATAATTAACCCTAAAATGTCCAACCAATAAAAAGATAAATACCTCACACAGCTAAAAATATCCAAAAAAGTGGTGGGAAAGTTTAAAAAGGATCATGGTGCCTTGGTGGGACCACAGTGCCCATGGGCACCCTCGTACTAGCTAAAATGACAGAAAGTGATAAAAACTGGCTGGGTATGTATGTGGTGGAGCTCAGGAATGATGACACAAATACAATAAAAATGACCAAGATATGGGAGTTAGTTAGTAATTTCTTTATTCAAAAACCCTCTAAATAATAGTACGAGACCGAGAGTAAATAATGTCTAAAGTGCATGATTTTGTGTCTAAATTTTCCCCAATTTTATGTTAGTGAGCGAAAATATTGGTAACATAAAGTAGATAGAGATGCGTACTTGATGCTGATGAAGAGTGACAAAGAAGGCATGTCGAAGGATTATAAAAAAAATGGAATGATAAAAATATGATGGAGCATGGAAACTAAATATGAAAATATACAAAAAATTGATGAGAGTGAACCTAGGGTGAAAATGTGTGTGTCGATGTTGATGTGTGTAGTGTACTTGCATGATAAGTATGTAAATTGTGCCGCCGCGAAGTGTTGTTGTTATTGTTACCCCTATTTGACTAATTTTCTCATATGACCAGACCTGTAAGGATAACATGATCAAGTAGTAAAATATGTATGTATGTATGTGTAATAATGCAATGTAAAATACACATGTAAATGTATGTAAAAAATAATGTAAATGTAAATTATGTAAATGAAATTTGTAAATGGAAAATGTGCACCTAATCCATGTCGAGAAAGAGATTGTAGAAGGATATCCTGTACTCCAAGGGTTTTCTGGGTGATCTGATGCCAAAGGACGAAGAAGTATAGTGAGGAATTATTGTCTCCTCCAACATTTAACTGCTTCCCTAAATATGTGAGAAGAGATCTCTATATCATCTTGGTTTTCTGGGCAATCCAATGCCGGAAGTAGAAGAAATATTAGGAGGAATTCTGCTGTAACCTCTAACTACAAACCGCTCCCCCAAATGCTAAGGACAACCATGTCCTATAAAATCCACTGTGTATGGATTTTGTAGACTGGTCTGAACTCACTCGCTGTATGTAACCCATAGTTATAAGGGTAGAAAGTTCACTGAACTGAACTGGTGTAAATGCATTGTGTAGACTGTAAAAACACCAACTTGTGCACCCCTCTTTGGGGGCACATGCAATGTCACTAATAGGAGAATGTGGCCCTAAAAGAGGACCAAAAACATGAAATTTGTAAATTTTCCTTACATGGGGAAGGGAATGCATTTGGTAGAAACCAAGGCGCTCACAAAAAAGAGGCTAGCGAAAGACAAGTGTTAGTACCAATAGTAATGCATGTAAAAGACAACATGTAAGCTAGACAAATATTGTGTAAGATAAAAAGAAACATATTAATGTAAACACACAAGAATACAAAGATAAGCCACGTAAACTGGGTCACAGACATGGGACATAACTCACGATGTCGCAAGACACGTAAGGCCATCATGGCCACATATAAACAAACAAGTGTGCACACTAGACATAGGGAAATACTGGCATATAAGAACAAACAATGGTAGACAATGTAACAAATAAGTATGGAAGAAAATATTCTTTCATAAAAAATGTTAAACATGAAGCACCCATTAGCGTGTTAGAGAGATAACTAGTATGTCAAAAGTGTGTATAACCAAGTAATGTATAGTGATAAGTACAAAATGAAACAATAACACCTATGAGAGATGAATGTGGATTCCCCCAACGACTAGTGTAGGAAGGGTAGAAGACAAGAATCCATGCTCCGTATAAGAGACTTGTATCTAAGATCACAACTAGAAAAATATATGAACACACATGTGTGGATGATATAGATGAATGACATATAAGTAATCTAACTATCATGTGTAATAAAGTGACCATGACCAAACAAGAGTAAGAGCAACCATAAAATGTAGTATGTTGTGGATGGATGGAATAAAATGCAAAATGGAGTGATAGGGGCTTCCTGGCCCTTGAGTGAATTGAAGTGTATGTATTGAGTTTGTTTTAGTTTTCCCCCTTAGCAATCAAGAATGAATAAAAAATGAGAGTGAGTCATTAGGAAATTGCTAAGTTTGTGTTGTGTCTAGCACATTGTGATGAGTATGTATGCATAGTGATGATGATATGTGACATATAGAAGAGATGTTCATGAAACTTATAGCCTAAGCATATATCCCAACAAAATTAATGTATGAGTGATGATTTATCCCTAAGCATATATCACTAATAGATGGATAGAGACAGTGATGATGTGTCCTATATCGTGTATCACTATCCTAGAAATGTCGCATGATGAAAGGAAATGATAAGTTTGTGATGAATGTAAAGTTCACTTGATTTTTAAACCCTTGGAAGTCAAGTATGGACCAAGGAACTAAAGTTCATCATATGGTTATGAGTGCAACATGAAGAAGATAACAACCAAATGATGTGTAAATATGCGATATGCAAAATGTAATGTATGGTGTGTACATAAACTAAAAGTGTAAGGTACACGCTATGTAGTATGAGTAATGAGTAGATGACCATATGATGTGTAGAAATTTTGGATATGCAATGTATAATATGTAATGTAATATGTGTAGAGATCCTAAATGTGTGTTATGTAAGATTAAGAGGGTGTAATGCGAGTGGCGTAGATAATAGAAGTGTATAATAAAGACTAGTATGATGTATGATGTAAAAATATGCAATGAATGAAACGTTATGGAGTGTATGATGTAGGATGTGAGATGTATGAATAGATGAAATGTGTAATACCTATAGTGTAGTGTGTGGGGTTCATGTGTAGTAAGTCCTCAACAATCAAGTGTGAACCGAATCACAATAGTGTCTCATCGGGTAATGAAAAATGCTAAAGTATGAAGGCGTATGCATATTCCAGGCGAGTGGTGTATGAGAAGGCCAAGATGATAGATGCGTAGATGCTATGATGAGTGGGAAGGGATGTATTATATGTGATTCCCCCCAAGTGTGCGATAATGCATGCACTATTTGATAAATTATGTATGAATGTGATGAAGTACTATAGATTTTGCAAGATTGATTCAATGATAGGATAAATAATGAGATATCATATGGTATGTGTAACAAGTAATAGGTGATTGTAGACATATGTATGTATAAGTGGTTATGTAATAGAAAGATATGTTAATGTAAGATGAAACGATGTTCTTTATTGTAAAAGACCCCACAACAATGATATAAGAACCATAAGAATATGAGTGTTTCATCAGGAGGGTATAGTGACAATATTCACCTACCAAAGACCAAGTTTTCATGCGATGGAACCATGTTGGATAAAATTAATAGTAGAACTATGTGATGGTGGTGAATTTGAAAATATATCATGACCACTAGTAGGAGGACTAGTTTCTTTGATGAAAGTGATTAATTTGAGCTTAGACTTGAGAGGAGGCTATGTTGCACTAAATTTGAAGGGAGGTTTCTTAGGTTGACTATGTGTTAAACAACTTATTAATAGGATATTGTGAACTAATTTTAGTAGGTGATTGAATTGGTGATATTGTAGATGGCTGAGTAGGAGGAGATGATTAAATAAGTGTGAGAGGTTGTTGGTTAAGAGTTCCTTGAGTAACGCTGGCCTGATTCTCATTAGATATAGATGAATAAGATTTAGGAACCTAGTGAGATTTGTCATTTGTATTAGAATGTTGTGTAGAAAATGAAATAAATCCTTGACGATAAATATGTTTGATTATTTGTGGAAAAGTGTGGCAATCATTGTCATTATGTCCATTGATTAGATGATAATTTCAATATGAATGACCTTGGTATTTTACTAATTGATAAGGAGAATAGTAATTAGTAGGTGGTAGAATGATTAACAGATGACTAAGGAGCTGAATAAGAATTTCATGTTGTGTATTATTGTGCTAAAATATGAGAGGATCAAGAAATGACATGTCTTGAGGTTCAGCTAGATGACATGTAGTGGACATAGATTGCATATAAGATGTAGAAGGAGCACAAACATGCGATTAAGAAGCATGTTGTTGAATTTCATATTTTAGAGATGTGATCGTGGATTCCATGGCCTTAAATTTGTCTTGGAATAAAGTATGTAGAGATTGTATTGAGTCAATTAGGTATTGATTAGATGTATGATTAATAGGGTTAGAGTTGTTAGATAAATGATCGAATATAGGAATTATTTTGGGTTGTGGCGTATTGTCATCCAGATTCATGGTGTCTATCTATTTTTACAAAACAATCTAGTAATGGGGATATTGATTAAGAAAATCCGATAAAGAAACTTGAACCATAATAGAGGAAAGATGAGGATCCTAAGCATGAAGAATGAGTCCAGGTTCACTAAAATGATTAACTAAAATTAACTAAAATGTGGAATAAGAGTAGTTAATCTAATCTAGAATGACATGTAAATACAATAAATAAATGTAGTAAAGAAGTATGTAAATGACCCAAGCAACTAAGCTAATGGAAATATAAACCATAATGAACAAGAGAGAAGAGGAAAGAAATCATATGAATAGAGAAGTTCACCGGACTCTGTCATAGATCTGGTTTAAGAAATAGGAAGTAGGAACGAATGTGTAGAGGCACCCGAAAAGGGTGGATCAGAACTAATTCTCTAGACTGGGACACCAACGGGCATTCTGGTCTATAGAATGAGCACCTTAGTCTATGAAAACTCTCAAGGAATGAGTTTCTCAGGTTTAGAAAGTGGTATGAAACCCTCACTATGTATCACAATAGATTCATGTATTGTGCTAGGTGTCGTTGATAATCCAAGATGATAGATAAACCTAAAAGAGAAAAAAAGAAGCATCAAAACCCTAAAAAAGAATAATGCAAATGAATGGGTTATACTAACCTTAGCTACCACAATAGTGGTCTTACTAACTGAGCGTTACACTACATTTTAGACCCAAATGTAGTTCTGGTGTGTGTGTGCACATCATGTGTCCTAGGTGCTCTTTTTTCACTCACACTTTGTGAAGTAGAGAACAATAACTAGATATAGAAAATGCATTATAATGTGTGCATGGAATAGAATAGAATCCCTCCCCATTTGTTTGTGTGATGCAGATGAACCAACCTTGTCCTTGTGATGGAGCTAATGGATGCAAATGATGTCCAAATGGATGTAAATTTAGGTGGATGATAGTAGTGACTAGTGTTTGGTCCCTCATTATAGTATTATAAATTTATATTTATAGGGTTCTCTTGATCTAATTTTGTAAGCAACCTTGAAATGGATGAACACTAAAAAGATAAAGACATTATATGGCTAGAAAGAGCCCAAAAAGTTGCGGGAAATTTTAAAAAGAACCTGGGCGCCCCAGTACTAGCGTGAGCACCCTAATCAAAGCTAAAATGACGAAAAGTGATAAAAAGTGGTTGGGCATGCATGTAGTAGAGGTTGGGTATGTCGATAAAAATAAAATAAAAATGCTAAGAGACAGAGGTTAATTATAAATTTCTTCACTCAAAAACTTTCTAAATAGTAGTATGAGACCAGGACTAAATAATGTCTAAAGTGCATGATTTTGTGTCTACAATATAGATAATGGATTTGTTTGAGAGGATTATGAATCCAAAAGTGTATGGTTTGGTTTGAGGGTGATCTTCAAAGTGGGAGGAAGGGAGATCCAGGCCACCATAGACCAGATTGGTTTTGAGGAAAGAGGGGCCAAATGTGATGATGTCTCCAAAGTCGGATTGATACATAGGGGCTAAATGAGATGTTGTCTCCAATGTTTGATTGATACATAGGGGAATTATTAGGGTTTCTGAAGCATTTGGGAGAAGGAAGAGAGTTAAGAGTGAGGATTTGGTACTCCCCCAAGGTGAGGTGATGCATCACATCATCAACAAATCTGTCATGGGGTAACTTGGATGTAGGTATTAAATAACTAGTAGATGTTTCGAAAGAAGGGTTTGATTTAGGGACAATCATGTCATTTGGTCTATAAGTCATAGGAAATGTCTTGAAAGGAGAGGAATCAATGGGGAGAGTGTGAATCTTCCCTTCATATTCATACTTAATAAAGCAGTGAAGGGTAGATGGGACATAACACATGGCATAAATCCAAGGGTATCGAAACATAACATTATAATGAAATTCCCCATCTACAATATAGAAGATCTCATGAAAGATCTTAAGGATGACGTGAATGGGAAGGATAATTGTACTTAATGTGGGGGCACCATCATCATTGAAGACACATAAAACGATATGGGATTTAAAGAAAATGGTGTCAAGGAGCTTGAGATGACTAAAGGTATGAAAATAAATTATGTTGATATTAGCACCATTCTCAATCATGGACCGACAGATGAGTGTGTCATTGATGCAAATTATGATGAAGAGAGGAATATCATGGTCTTCAGGAAGAATTTCAAGGATTTCAAAATCCTTGAAGGATATGGCGTCAGATGATGTGAGAGCATCAGATATAGCCATGAGTGGTTGAGGCTCATTGGATGATACATGGATGCCTTGTAGGGCTTCAATGAGAACCCATTTAGGGTTGGGAGAGATTTGGATGAGCTCGCAAAGGGACATCTTAACATGAGCTTGATGTAATTGTTTTATGATGGTCTATTTGATGGAAGTGGGATTAGGAGAGGCCAAGATAGACACCTTATCTTTGAAGGAACTAGGAGGTAATGAAAGAGGATGAGCGGTGGGTTAATTAGGAGGATCAATAACAATGATATTGGGTTTGGGTGAAGTGGATGGTTGAATATCATAAGGGTGGGATCTAGTAGAAATAAAGACAACGTCTATGTAAAGAGTGGGATTTTCTTTGGTAGAAATAGAAGATGGAGATGAAATAGAGGAAAAGGTGCACTTAGGAGCATTATATTTGACAGGAAGGTTAGATTTGGATGAGGATGGGCCAAGGGCCTTGTAATTCTTGGTAGTGTGGCAAGGCACACAATGATAGGCATAAATAACATTGGGATCAAACCAAGTGGGTTTTGGCCTATGTAGGTCAAAAGGTTGTATGGGAGGAAGGGTGACCGCTGAGGCATGGAGAATATGCTTGAATACCTCAACATAATTTTCGACGGATGGTTTGGAGTTAGATTTTTTATAAGGTGTGGATGGGTTTGGTTTAGAGGGACTGGATGTAGGTTGAAGCGAGGTCTTATCCTTAGATTTTTTGACCACTAATTTTTATGTGGAAGGTATGGTAGTTGTTAATTTAGTTGGGGGTAATTTAAATGGTGGCTGTGTAGGAGTGGTGATAGATGATTTAGATGTGGCTTTAGAAAAGTTGGCGATGGATTTGGATTTTGGTTGGGTGGTGATGGGCATTTTGGATTAAGGGTCAAGTCCTAGGATAAATGGGTGTGGTCCTAGGATGGACAATGTGGAATTAATTGGTTTGATCTTAGGAAGAGGAATATCTATCTTCTTATGCAGCTGTGAAAGGGACCTTTGAGGCAACACACAAAGGGTCCTAGATTTTGGTTGTGAAGAAGTGCCTTTGGGAGGAATGAAAATGATTTCAAACAGAAATTCTAAAGATTGGGTCATTGAGGTTGATGTTGGTGGGAGTAAATTTTGTTTAATGATGTCTAAATAATATGTGTATTGAGTTGATATAGGTGTGTTGGAGTTTTTGGATGATATAGAGGCATCTGAAAGGAACGATAACTAGATCGAACCAGGCCAAGAACATAGATGCTAATCAAACACCATGATCAATAAGATGAAATAAATTTTCCAGAATAACTTTACATAAACCTTTGCAAACAAATGAGAAGCAATATCATATATTATTATGGAACTCAATGTAATACATTGAGAATGGGCCTTGCTTAAATAGGCAAGGAATAAAAATATAAGAACCAGTCAAGGTTGTAGATCAAGCCATAAATCAAGGAAATAACTAGTCATCAAAGAACTAGTCAAGACCATAGATTTAGGAGAGAACTAGACATCAAGGATCTAGTCAATACCATAGATCAAGGAAAGAACTATACCTAACAACTAGATAATATCTCCTAATATCTAAATAAGACAAAAGAAATATCCACACACATAAGTGGGTGAGGATAAATACAATAAAGGTAAATAAAGTACCTAGGTGAACATGAGCTAAGGTAAATACCTACTCTAACAACATCATTTGAAGTTATGGTGAGTTGGAGTGCTTTCACAAAATATTTAAATAATGAGAAGGATGTGGAAGGAGGAGATGGTGTTGATGTGATTGGCATGGGTAGGAGTGTAGAAAGGGGAATTGAGATTGATGCTAAGGATGGTATAATAGGTGAGGGTGGAATGTCAGGTATGATCATGTCTGAAATAAATGTAGAAAATGAGGATGCAAAAGATGATGGGAATGTTTATTTGATAGAAGAGGATTTAGATGTATAATAAGATGATGAAATGGGATTTTTGTTTAAATGAAAATCTAAGGAAGATGTTAAAGTAAGGGGGAATGCATGATTAGATATAGGAGAAGAGGTAGGAGTAGGATTGGTGGAAGAAGTAGAGGAATAATTAGAGAAGGGATTAAGTGTGGAGATGGGTGGTTTGATGGATAAGTGAGGAATCAACTTGGATGTAGCAGATGTGGATGTGATGGGATCGATGATAAAAGTGGACAAATTGATCATGGAGGATGGTGTAGGAACATGAATTAGGGTGTTAATGGTGAGTGCTTCAGGTGTTTCAGATGTGAAAAGGATTACTTGGATAGTAGTAGTATGGTTAGGAAAAGGTTGTTTAAAAATGTCTAGTGGTTGATTAGAAGGGGCATTAGGATTACTTACTTAAAGGTCCCCTTTTTTGATAATTTGTTGAACAAGATCCTTAAAGGTATGAAAATTCTCAAATTTTTGTCCAAAAAATAAGTGATGTTTGTAATAAGTGTCCTCTCAATACCAGGCAGGCTTGGCCCGTGATTCATCTAAAGGAAAAATAAGAGGTAATTGGATAATATTGGAAGCCATAAATTTATCAAATATGGAACTATAAGATTCCTAAAGAGGATTATATTTTGGGGTAGGGAAAGGCGTTATTTATGAAGGCTTTTCTTGGGTGGAAGGAGAAGGAGAGGATTTGACAAAAAAAACACTTGTCGTTCTCTTGGATTTATCATGATGAGAAGAAGAAGAGGAGGATTTGGTGAACTTTGTCTTTGGTTTATTGGATCCCAGTTTTACATGGCTCTGTTCAAGGGCGTGGAGTTCTAATTTTTGTGTCATGGTGAAGGCTTCTTCAAAGCTTTGAAAGGACTCAATTTGGAGAGTAGAAGAAATGTGTTTAGCAAAAGATATCAATGAGCTCGGTTTAGGGGAGGGAAAAGAATAGTTGATTGATAATTCCATGACATCTTATGAAAAAATATAGAATGGATTCATCCTCAAATTGTTTAATGGCGTATAAGTCAGTAATGGTGATTTTAAGAGTGATATTGATGGAGAAGTGCTTAAGAAAATTTTGGGCAAGCTGTGTGGAGGAGAATAAATAATGCTGAGTGATACCATTATACCAGTCTAATGTTGGGCCAGATAATGACATGGGAAATGTTGTAAGCATAAGGTCCTTGTCATGGGATATGAGATAGCAAGCATGTAATACATCCTGGAGGTGCTATTGGGGATCCTCCTTATTGTTGAATTTGGAGAACTTAGGAAGCTCCCAAGGAAGAGGATAATGTATGATTGGGACAAAAGGATGAATGGAATCATTACAGATTTGTTCGTAGGTGAATAAGCTCTTTGGACCCAAAGTAGCGGCCTATAGATTATCCAATCTACTCAATAATGTTTACATGGGGTCGTGAAGGCAGGTAAAGGGGATGTCAAAGGATGGGGTTTTTGGATATAGGAAGCAGATGAGATAGATTGAGGCTGAGACTATAGAGGGTAAATAGGAGCCCGAGGAGGTGGTTGATAGGGAAGAGAATAAGTGATAGGCTGAGATTGGATGGGTTGAGAGACGGGTTGCTGAAAGGGAATGCAAGTAGAAGAATAAGATTGTGGGATTTTTTGTATGACAAGAGGATTGGTTTGATGAGGAGGTCGAGACGTTTGAATGTGTTGATGGTAGAACATATGATAAAAAGTATTATGAGGAGGGGGCTTATTTGTATAAGTGGAACTTGAATAGAGTGGTTGTGAGGAGACTATGTTAGCATGAATTTAAGACATGTGAATGGGGATTGAGTTTAGAGTAGGATTATCAATCGTAAGAGGGAAGGAGACAGATCTGAGAAGGGGTTAAGTGAGGATATCAATAGCTAAAGTGGATGATGATGTAATGGGCATATAGGAGGGATGATTAGTGTTGATGTGAGGAAAAACATATGGGATAGGGACCACCAACTGATTAGGTTAATGCATGGATAAATAAAGGGATCTGTGTTCACATTGGGCTTTGGCCAATTCATTCATCGCTCGAGGGAAGAAGATGAAAAGTTGATGTTAGGATCTAGGTAGATTCAAGTTAAAACTAGATTTGTTAAAGGGGAGGTCCATTAGTGGGCATGTGAGTATATTTATAGATGTGGTAATCATGGAGTGCAATAGGATTATCATCCATGAGTTCTTGGAGCTCCATGCATCCATGGGGAAAAAGAGAGGCCCCAAAGGCCTCAACAGAAGTGGATGATGATGGTGTGATAGGTCGAGAAGGGATTGAATGATGATAAATGGGGGGATTGGTCTTATCATGAGCGTGAACCATGGATGGATCACTAGAAAAGATAGTAGGGGTAATGGACATAGTGATCATGGGGGAAGAAGTGATAAGAGGTAGAGATGAGAATTTTGGATGAAGATGCTTATTCCATTTTTTTTGTAACTGAGTAAGAATGTGCATGAAATAAGAAAGAAAAACCTATGTTGATTAGTTACTACAACAAGAAATACACACAACATAATTTATTTTCATCTTGATTACTTAGAAAAGATGTAAAAAAGAAAGAAAAATGCTTAGAAAGGACCTAGGAAATAGTTAATCTAAGTCTGGAATCTAGTTTCAGGACGTTATGGTTGTGGAGTCCTTGATATATCCAAAAGTACGTGAGGCCTGATTCTGTAAGAAAATTTATAACGCAGTGAGAACATCGCTATGGATTTCCTATTGGGTGATGAAATCCCAACATTTCCACTTGGAAGGAATGTTTAGATGTGTCAATTGATACATTTTTTTTGGATGTGTGTGGAAAGAAGTGAATTCAAAAATATACCCCTTAATTATACTATGTGAGAAAGAAAACAATGAGGAGGTTCTTTTTAAGTTCCAAAAATGAAGTGTAAAGATTTGATGAAAATAATCGACAACATATGGATTACGATGAAAGAAAATGAGATGGAATAATGATGAGGAATACATGGTATCCTCTTTTCTTTTTTATCTGGCTTTAGAAGAAAATAAACACGTGAAAAGGAAAATCCAAGCAACTCTCGAGCCAACATGAGAAAGTAAAAGTAAACTCCTACCTACGTTGTTAGTAAAAAGGATATATAGAAGAATATGAAATGGAAGAAATGAAAAATAAAGATACCTCACCAAAGGAAGGGGGGTCCCACCGTGCGTGCTAGAATGTTGACAATATTTCCGCGCTACCTGTTTCAGATTAGTGAAAAACAATGAGAAACCAAGAAACTTCAAAATATGGGAAGGTTTAGGGAACCTCTTAAAGTAGATAGGATGATATGGTATGGGCACACAATAAATAATCCTTTGTGTTGTGAATCTACAACCTACACAATACAAAAATACTAAACATGAAAAAAGGATTAGTACAAGATATGGTGGGCTTCCCGACAAGAATTGGCTCCGAGAAGTGTAAACTTCCTCAAGATAATGTCAACCCACTTGATGATAAAAAAGATTGATAATATGATAACAAAAAGTGAATAGTGATAACAGGATTTGAACAAGTATTTGATAATATAGTCTAAAATGATATGATGATTAAATATGAAAATGATAGAAAAGTATAGAAAACCACAGAGGGTTGACAATGACTTGAGGGAAGAACTATGTGAGATATACAAAATAACATTAAAATATGGACTGATAGCTACCATAGATGACATGATGACAAATATGTCACAGGGATGGATTATATGTAAGGTATGTTATATAGGATAACATGTAAAATTGATAGGATGGGTTAGGGGAAAGGTCTATAAAAATACAGGCTATGGGTCAATGGCGACTGGGTCCAATCGACAGTGGCCAAAATAGAGATAAGGTGTTAGAAAGTAAGATGGGATAGGCTACTGGATCTCGTAATGGATGAAGCTCACAGGAGGCTGAAACAAATCCCGATGAACACCTGCAAGTACCTGTAGAACTAAATAAGTGCATGCACGAACCAAAATTCCATGATATTCTTCAACTCCAAGATCTCAATGCAAAAGACAACACCAAGATATCTCAACTGATCAAAAGGATTCACAGATAGCTCAGAAGGCACAATGTCACAAGAACACAAAATATTCAAGACTTTCCAGCCATTTTAGAAGAGGGTTAGGGGTGATTAAATAACCTAGGGTAGGGTCGATGGTGACCTATGTAATTTGCTAGTGATTGGGGCAAGCAAACTACTATTTGAATGTTAGAGTGATAATGAAGGGTGAAAATAGGATTTTCAACGGTTGACGGACATTTTTTGGGACTGTGTGCATGTAAGAGGTTAAAATGGGTGTAAGGGAATGGAAATAATCTTAGGAAGGGATAAGATGAGTGGGGGGAATTGTAATGAAGAATTAACAAAGGGTAGTAATGAAGAGGGATGGGAATACCATGGGAAATGATTAAATGAAGGTGATTAGGGTAGATTTAGGATTTATTAAATTATTTTAGGATTTATGGGATTAGTGAGGATTTTAAAAGTGGGAATATGGGAATTAATTTAGATAAGGGGTGATAATGATAAATTAGGATGAGGAGGAAGATAGAATACTTTATGAGGGAAAGGGTGTAATTTAAAAATAAAAGGGAAATGAGCGTGCTAAACAAGTGCGGAAAGTGAACGCAGGGTGAAGACATAGGGAGGTGACAAAAATAGGTGTCTACAATACCACATTATTTCTTAAGGAAGATCTATTGTGATTTCTTCCTTAATGAAATACCAAAATATTTTGGTATTTGAAACTTCTACGGAAAATTCAAAGTATATTCATAGGATAGATTAGGTGAAATACACTTACATAACTAACCACTTACACCCCTCACTCACTCATCTATTCAACATTTTTCAATCCCTTAATTTTTGAAGGAGACCGTGGAGGTTGAAACACTCCAGTGTATTAGTTATTTCACAGATTATTTGGTTTGGTATGGAACCTATATCTTCCAAGCTAATGATGTTGTTCCTTCAAGGAATCATACATCATATATTATAATATTTCATGCTTATGGAATTCAAGATGCTCCATAACCTAGCTAAGATACTCTGTAACATAGTTAGGCTACTCTAAATGCTATTAAGGTTGCTCAGTCAGAGGAGACACATCATGATTATATGATGGAAAATATCATAATCACTAACGTTCTATTGGAGTTAACATTTGGTATTGACCAACACGCAATTTTACATGAAGTAAAATGAAATTTAGTATATATATATTGTACTAAATTTTATAATTAAGAATATTAATTCGTTATAAATGAAAATTAATGAGTAATGCATGTTTTTATAAAATTTTAGGGTCAACAAACATATCATGTATCACATTCCACTTCCTCACATTTTTTTGCGGATACAATAACCTCTTAGGTCTAAATTTCTAATAAAGTATCAAATATTTTACATGTTAATTTATTTTTCATATAGAGATGTTATCTAAAAATCAAAATTTGATGGTGAACACCTGGCTGCTAGACCTTCCACATCCAAGGACATTTATATGAGGGTGCATGTTGGGTAATTCATTGATGCGAGTTTTAGTATTTCTAATCGTCATTTATGAAGATAATGAGCTATGTTTAATGTATGCAGATAATTTCATGTAACTTTATATGCATAAGTTTCATTATTTTGGTTGGGTAACCTTGTTTTTATTTTCATTTGATGATCACTAGATATTGGATTTGTTATGGGAATAATGTCTATTATGCCTTTTACACATGTATGGTCTAGTAATGTAAATTTCTTAATTAATTTCTTGTAGTAAATAACATCATTAGTGTTAAATAAATTTAATTCATATGTTTTCTAATTTTCTTCTTCAAGGTTTATATAGGAAGAGGTGAGAACTACAGTTCATGCACCTACCACTAAGGTAGATTCTCCTGAGGTTAATGCTAAGAGATAGAGGATGATTAAGAGGGATTATAAGATTTTGGTAAGTATTTATTTGTAAGTAATGTCATTGTATATGTCATTAGGTGTATACTAATATGTATATTGTTTATTTGTATCAATAGGTGGAGCTATAATCATCCCTTGAGCATAGGAGTTCTAATCAATGGAATGGACATCCCACTTATGAGATCAGTTCTTCATCTTCTCATTATGCTAAGAGAACAGAATTATCGGTTCATCATCTTCCCGATAGGCCAAGAGAGCTAGAGTGTTCAATGATATCCCATAGTTTTCATGTATAGGAATTATTTGGTATGCCTTCTTGACATGTGGGAATAGATTTGTAATTTTGTTATGTATATTATTATACACATATATGGATTTGTTTATACATTCAGTTTTTTTAAATTTTTTATGGGATCATTTCATTTATAAATAATTATAATATACGAGAAAATAAATTTACTTTCAAACTTGTATAGTGAATATACCACTTTCTATATGTAGCTAAGTGGACTACAATAATTCCATATGTATGTTATGGTAACATGTATTACTAATATTAAATTTTAAATTATTATTTAAAAATGGGTATTAAAATCTATACAGTTAACACATAATTTAATCATTATTATAAACAATCAATTCCATCAGTTATGATCATATAATGACAATGCGAACATGATCAACTTCTTATAATATCAATATCATTATCATAATATTGTGTATATGTGGGTTTTTAATAAAAAAATTATGCATTCTTCTTACTAAACACAACCTCTATTAACTATAAAACACACTTTCACATACCAGAGAGAGAGAGAGAGAGAGAGCTTGCAGTCAAATAGATTGTCAAAGGATGCTTGTAGATCTTATTGAGCCCCTTCCATGGTAGTTTATCCAAGGATTCTTGTAGATATTATTGAGCCCCTTCTATGGTAGTTTTTCCAAGATAAACCTTTGTTATTTGATAATAAGATGCAATTATATGATCCTTTTTTCTATCCACAACAGGTACAACAACCTCCATAAATATTTACTTGATTGATCAATCATGATGTAGGAGAGAGTCTTCGGTTTCTTTATAGTGCAAGGAGTTTGATCAAAAGTGCTAAAATCGAAATCCTTTAGAAAAAATACTTTCTTCCTCTTCTTGGGAGTTTGGCACACTAGCCAAATGAGACAAATAAGGGAACTAGTTACTATTTAGAGGTATACAAGTAATCATCTAGAGGAGTAACACTAAGAGAGACACTAAACATAGAATCAAAGATAGGAGGGGTTGAAAAAATAGCCATGGGAAGAGTGGGAGAAAGAGAAAAGGAATAAATGGGAGAGGAACTTACAATAGAAATAGGAGTGGAAGATGGAGATGGAAAATTCATTTGAGGATAACTCAAGGAGAGGTTGATCCCTAACGAAAGTGGGGGAAGAGATGAAAAGACATTTTCTATGAGTTAAACATGCTAGTAAGAAGTGGGAGAAGAGAAAATGAGAATGGATGATGTAATGACAAGGGATGTGGGAATAACATAGGCATGCACTAGTAATGTGGTTGGAGTATAGGTTTGAGCAGGAGGAGGAGAATGAGGTGGTGAAACATGGGGTACTAAGGTTATAATATGGATGTCACGGGTGATAAGAGGTAAGGAAATGAGCACCACTGTTGTTAGAGTAGAAGAAGTAGTAGACTTCTCTCCTTTTCTCACAAATCTGAATTTAATAGGATTCATGAGTACCTTATTTTTATCTTTAGAGTCTTGACAAGGAACCACTAATACTAAGGATATCACATCATGCTAAGGTGATGGTTGACTATCTGAATATCCAAGATCATAATATAACAATCCAAGTAAAAGTAAATCATTTCATCTTATATTTTTACCATCATCATGAAATATAATTAAAACATGCAACCAACCCTCATCATCATCACATATCCATGTCATCATCAACATAAATCAAATAATCAACATTACACAACACACATATATCAAATCATGACAAAATGATATCATATATATATATATATATATATATATATATAAAATGTATCAATACATCATTGCCCTCTAACAGGGCTCTCTCAAAGAAGATACGTCAGTAAAAATAATGAATCTTATAAATCCTAATATCCTACCCCTGCGAGAAAAATCCTTCAATCTACCTATCGGCCTCATTACCTCTGCCCTAGCCCTCTCCTCGATGTGGCTAAGCCACACTTGTGATTCTCGAAGACCCAGATCCACCTATCGTTATCTTCTATAGGTGCTCTCAGTATTTGAGTGTCTTCGATAAATTCTTTATCAAAATCTCCTCATATTACTTAGCCTCTATATCTATCAATTAATATTATAGCAAGAGATGCCATCTTTCCTCCCAGTGGTACTTTCTGTCTACCACCTGCATCCTTGATAACTAGTATAGTAGAAAGATATCCAAAATAGACCCAATAGACCTCCCTCTATTGACGCTTTCAGTCCCTATTCTATAAAACCGTGTCCCTTTCCTAGACCGCAACATCTCTCTCCACCTCATCTGATCTAACTCAGTACGAACCTATTTTAACTCAGCAGTCTCTCCAAATCCTCCATTTCCACCTCCTGGAGTTGCTTTTGCATCTCCCCCAATCTCCATCTCCATCTCCATGTCCTTTACCTCCTCCTCTCCTCCCTCCACATCCACCCTAGCTTCCCATATAGTGGTCATCAAGTCACCAAATTCAGCTCCAACTCCTACGTCATCATATTCATCCCATGTTGTATTCTCCTCCTCTAATGGATCAGCCATAACAGATCTCGAGAACTCTCTGTCAACCTCCTCTTGCCTATAAAAAATAGAAGCATATGGTATAGTTGGGATGACCCCAAAATGTTCTCACACTCGATCAAACTGAATGAAATTGATCATCTCCGATCATCTCCTTTGAACCCAATGTGTCCACCTCATCCCAGAAAACTCAGAATCTACTCCTGGACATGCATGGATATCCCTATGTGACCTCCATCTAATTCTATCAGTCTCTAACTCCACAAACTGATCGACGTACTAATCCACTCTTTTGTCACCCTATCTTTAAAGACCTGGTTGGCCCTCCATCTCAAGAATCTAACTGCCATATCTATGTGATCTCAAGTGACCCACAAAATCCCTTGTAGCCAAATCAACTCAATGTGCTCATAGGCCCAATAGTGAAGCAAGAAATCTACATTTAATACTAATCTATTTCCTGCTATGTACTGTCAACACCAATCCAGCACTATGATAATTCTTTACCGGGAACTCCTTGTGCTATGATTATTTACTAATGCACAACTTTTAGTTTAGTGGATGGAATCTAGAAACACAATAACAAACATAACACAAGAATACCATAGACTATGATAAGAAGGAATAATGATAAATCTGAAATATCAGTGTAAATTAAATATTAACATGAAATTGTTACAATCTCACCCATGAGGTACTTCAAGTGTTACTGACTTCACTTGCCTTCTACCAATACTATGGGAGAAACTTCACAATTAGACCTCTTAATGGCTTCTTTAACACACCTTCAAAATGATGGCTTCCTTTACACACTTTCTCATACAATATTTCTCACTACTTCTTTCTATGCTAAATGAGGGGGGTGGCCTCTCTATTTATATAACTTTCAGGCTTATCCATCTTATCTTTAAGATAGGATAAGAAATCCACTCTGACGAATCATATTCCATACCTTAACTCTTATGATTACATGTAAGCTTATCTTTTAAGATAAGATAAACCTTATCATTTCACATGGGTTCCACATTTTAGAATTTTTACAAATAAAATACACAAAATATTTATGACCTCACTCATTGTCCTTATTACTAATATAATATTTCTAATTCCTAATCATGTAGATCCTACTTCTCTACTTACCCCAACTTTGACATTTTAACATTACCGGACCACTTACGATAAATATTTACTTTTTACCACAACATTCCTATTGTACTTTTGACTATTACCCTACTATACATTATTGGTGGTGTCGTACCGGTAGCATTGTTATCTTCTATCAGACGCTACTACTAATTATACTTAACAACATCCTATTCCTAATACATACATTAATGAAATAGAAATTACGGAGGAAAATTTTAGTGTCAACATCTTCCCCCTTCCTAGATTCTACTCCATCCTCGGAGTAGACTATTCTGGTGCTTGGAAAAATTTTAGTTTGTCATGGTTGACCCATTTCATAGTTGGTATGTACCATTTTCATGCATAGCTGCTATTTTGTAGGGCCCCATCCATTTTGGAAGAAATTTTCTCTGTCTTCTTCTTTTGTATCTTGAATCATATACTAGGACGAAGTCATTCACATGAAATAGAGACCAATGGATCTTTTGATCAAAGTATTCCTTTTGCTTCATTTTCTTCTTATAGCTTGTATCCTTCGCTATTTCCCTCATTTCATCTAGCAAATGAAGATGTACCAACCTCTCTTTTACTGAATCACTTTCATCCATCCTTTCATTTTTCATAACTCTCATAGTGGGAATATCAAACTCAATAAGAAGAACTGGATCAATGCCATAAGCCAACTGAAATGGGGAGTATCATGTTGCTGACTTTTATGTTTCCCTATATGCCCACAATGCTGCATGAATCCTTTTATCCCACTTATGTACCTGCAAGGCTGCATCTTTTACTGGAATTTGACACAACACAAAATTTGTTCGTTCCACCTGTCCATTTGTGCTTGGCTTGTATGTTGTTTCCTTCCTGTGCTTAATAGAAAACTTATTGACTAGGGCTTCTACCACCTCATTAATAAAGCGGCTTCCTTAATTGTTATAATTTCTAATGGACAGCCAAATCTGGTGATAATGCGTTCATATATGAAACTTGCCACTTCATCCATGGAAGCTGTTTTCAATGGCCTAGCTTCAACCCACTTGGTTAAATAATCTATGGCAACTACAATATACTTATTTTGGTGTGGGGTAGTTGGAATTGGACCTACAATGTCTATTCACCACTTTTTAAAGGGACCAAGTGGAAGAATAGGGCATAATGGAGCTGATGAAGTCTTACGGTTACCATGTGTTTGAAAAATATCACATGTCTTACAATAATTATAACAATCTCTAAAAAGAGTGGGCCAATGATAACCTGCATCCAAGATCCTTCTTGCTGTAAGTTGTTTAGAGAAGTGCCCTCCACATGTACCATTGTGGAATTCTTCTATCATCTCCTTCCATTGATCATGTCCAACTACCATCTTATACTTTTCATTAGGTCCTATTCGAAATAATATTCCATGCATAATAGAATATAGACGACTGGCTTGAGTAATCTTCCTCTTAGTCTTTGCATTGGCACCATCAAGAAACTTGAATTCATTCAGATAATTCCAAATATCTATGTATTCATTAGGGATTGTGTCGAGGGATAACAATGCTACATCTGGGAAATCATCATCATCACAAGATGAACCTAAACCATCATAGGCTTGAGAGAGTGCATTTGCATTGACATGCTTCTTTCTTGGCCTATCTATAATATCAAATTCAAATTCTTGTAGCAAAATTATCCATCTTGCTATCCTCCCTGATGGGTTAGGCTTATTTACAATATATTTTAGAGCCTGATGATCTGTTACAACTATAAATTTTTGCCCTAGCAAGTAATTTCTAAACTTCTTTATAGCAAAAATGATAGCTAGAGCCTCTTTTTCAGTTACAGTATAATTTACCTCAACACTGCTCATTTGTCTACTCCCAAAGTAAACTGGATGTTCATTCCCATTTTCAGCCTTTTGGCTCAGAGTAATTCCTACTGCTGCATCTGAGACATCATTGTACATAATGAATGGCTTGCTCCAATCTAGATTTTTTAAAATAGGTGAAGACACCAGCGCTTCCTTTAGTTATTCGAAAGCTTCATGCGCCTTATTTCCTGGTTCAAAAGTAACATCCTTCTTCAAGAAATGGGTTAGTGGTTGTGCAATCTTTGAGAAATTCTTGATGAACCTTCTATAGTAACCCACATGGCCTAAAAATTATCTCAACTTACTTCTATTAAAAGGAAATGGTAAATCTTTGATTTTTGAAACTTTATCAGGATCAATACCAATACCATCTCTGGATACAACATGCCATAACAAAACACCTTTAAAACATCCAAAGACACAATTTGTAGGGTTTATTGAGGCCTGTGCTTCATCTAACCTTTGAAATGTTGTCTCCATCTGGTGCAGGTGGTCCATCTTACTCCCATAGATGTAAAAATCATCCAGAAATACTTTGATGAAGTTCTCAATGTAGGGTTCGAACACCATATTCATCAAACGCTGGAACATTACTGGACCATTACACAACCCAAAAGGCATAACTCTATAAGCAAACGTTCCCCAAGGAGTGGTGAACGTGGTCTTCAGATGATCTTTCTCTGCTATACGAACTTAGTCGTATCCGCTATATCCATAAGCAAAAATATAACACTCCTGGCTACCTACTTTGTCCAAGATCTAATTTGAGAATGGAAGAGGGTAATGATCCTTCTTTGTTTCCTTATTGAGCTTCCTATAATCAACACAAATGCATAGGCTCCCGTTCTTTTTTATTGAGATTACAATGGGAGAAACCCATTCTAAATTCTCCACAACAAATATGAATCCTGTATCAAGCAACTTATCTATTTCTTCTTTTATAGTCTTAGAAAAATTAGGATTCATTCTATATGGCATTTGCTTTATGGGCTTAGCACCATTTACCAGCTCAATAGAATTTTCTACCCAACTTACTTGGAGTTCCTTGTAATCAAAAGTGAATAGGTGTATGTACCTTCAAAAGAGCTGGAGGTAGGATTCCTTCTCACTCTCCATCACAACATCACCAATCTTTATTTTTTGGAGATGATCATCAATTTCTTCTTCAGATAATTTTATGGGTTCATGAGTCGGTGTGACTGGAAGGATATCAATGACCGAAACATCAACCTCACTTTCTTCATCTTCTATGTCCACTTCACTAGTACTAGAGTAATCAGAGGACGTCCAATCATCAATTTCATCACTTGAATCCACAGGTTCTATCTTATGATGCCGAGGGATCATGCTTATCTTCACCCTCTCTCTACCACGTTTAAGTGTCATGAAGCCTTCACTCTAGTAGTTTCTTGCATGAACTCTCCTTAGCCGTGGTCTTCCCAACAATATTGGGTACACAACAGTACCATTTTTCATCACCTGAAAGTCTACCACACATACAACACCCATAACAGATATTTCAACATTTAAAACAACACCTTCTGGTTTAATTTTTCCCTTATTTAATGAACTTAACATAAATGTTGAGGGACGATCAATTTTTAAACCCAATATATTCATTACAGAATCGATCATTAAATTAACTACACCACCTCCATTAAATAAGACATCATGAATCGAAATACCATTACATAATACCTCAACTTGTGGAGCATAGGGATCCGCCTCTGCCTCTAAAATAGGAACCTCAACCTCCTTCCATCGTCGAGCATTGATTCAATTTCGTAGCTCTCGTATCTTCTCAGAAGACATAGCCAAGAGTTGACCATATGTAATATTTATAGGCCTTTTGGATAGATCTTCTAAGATGGAGTATGGTCCTTGTCCCTGTGAAATCAAAAAATCTTGCACACCCAACTTTCTTCTCCTATGTTTCTTACTAGTTTCTCCTTTCATATTCTTAGGATCATTTCCATCTTGGTTATCTTTTTCTTTCTTCCTTTTTGTTACAAACACATCTACCTCATTATTTATGCTCTTATCTACTACATCAAAAAAATTCACAGGTGCTTTTCCTTTATCATTATCTCTTGTACCAGATGTAGAAGATCTATCTAGACAATTATACTTATAACGACCCTTTTTATAACAACCATAACATACAACTTCAGAAATATTTCTTTTTGGACCTCTATCTCCTCCCTGAGAACTAAATTCTTTTCCTTGAAGAAGATTAATAGTTAACTAGCCCATCTTCCTAAGTAGATCTTCATACTCAGTAGATGTACTAGGAGAAAGATTTGTGCTCACCAAGAGTGGTTGTGGATTCCGAACCAAAGGTGTTGGTGTAGGCTCTACTTTAGCAACAATTTCTTTGGGATCCTCTTCCATGCTTTCTTCTTGCCTTCTTGCAATCTCCTTTGCTTGTTCAATGGTAGTCACGAGGCGGTCATACTTCACTCGTTGTCTGATATCTGGCTTCATCCCAAGAATGAAGTGCTTACAGAAGAGATTATCCATGCCATTCATCAACCCATCCGCTAATCCTTCCTTCCGGATCTGGGCATCGAGCTTCCTCTTTAGCTCTAGAACACAAGCATGATAATCCCTTATATTCTCCTTCTCTCCTTGGGATAGCTTTGTGATATCAATCATGAGATATGCATATTTCTGTTGTTCACCAAATTCTTCAAGAAAACTTTCAGTTAATAAATCCCATGAGTTTTTCACATTATCACCTAGTGTTTTAAACCACCTAAGGGCTGAACCATCCAAAAAGGTAGGAAAAAATTCAGTCCATTGTTCCCTTCTTATAAGGCCATTACAAATACAAGATCGTTTAAACTCTTGAATGAAAGAGGAAGCATATTCATTAGATTGGGCTGAAAAAACAGGAATCTTCCCCATTTTCAAAAGTAACCACAGTGAATTACCAACCCTTAAGTACAATCAATAAGAATTATGTGCACAAATAATTGGAATCACTCTAATAGAAAATAGAAATGACCACAGTAAACTATGGTAAGACTTGACTTACTGTGGTAAAAACTGACTTTACTGTGGTAAACACTATTTATAGTAAAAAGTGAAGTTACTGCGGTAAATATTATTCATGATAAAATGTGTATTTACTACAGTAAATACTATTCATGACAAAAAGTGACTTTACCATGGTAACTACTATGCACAGTAAAAACAAGGTTACCCTCCAAATGTTTTCGGACTAAGTGGGAATATCTCTCTAGAAAATCCATCAACGAGGAATGGTCCTGGCAATGGAACCAAAATGTCAACACCAATCTGACACTATGATAATTATTTACTGGGAACTCCTCGTGCTATGATTATTTACTAATGCACAACTTTTAGTTTGGTGGATAGAATCTGGAAACACAACAACAAACATAACACAAGAATACCATAGACTATGATAAGAAGGAATAATGATAAATCTGAAATATCAATGTAAATCATAATATTAACATGAAATTGTTACAATCTCACCCATGAGGTACTTCAAGTGTTACTGACTTCACTTTCCTTCCACTAATACTATGGGAGAAACTTCACAATTACACCTCTTAATTGCTTCTTTAACACACCTTCAAAATGATGGCTTCCTTTACACACTTTCTCATACAATATTTCTCACTACTTCTTTCTATGCTAAATGAGGGGGGTGGCCTCTCTATTTATAGAACTTTCAGGCTTATCCATCTTATCTCTAAGATAGGATAAGAAATCCACTCTGACGAATCATATTCCATACCTTAACTCTTATGATTACATGTAAGCTTATCTTTTAAGATAAGATAAACCTTATCATTTCACATGGGTTCCACATTTTTAGAATTTTTACAAATAAAATACACAAAATATTTATGACCTCACTCCTTATCTTTCTTACCAATATAATATTTCTAATTCCTAATCATGTAGACCCTACTTCTCTACTTACCCCAACTTTGACATTTTAACATTACCAGACCACTTATGACAAATATTTACTTTTTACCACAACATTCCTATTATACTTTTGACTATTACCGTATTATACATTATTGGTGGCGTCATACCGGCAACACCGTTATCTTCTATCGGATGCTACTACTAATTATACTTAACAACATCCTATTCCTAATACATACATTAATGAAATAGAAATTACGGAGGAAAATTTTAGTGTCGATAGTTCATCGATAGTTCATGGTACACCTGAGGTAACAAGGAAATCCTGAAAGTAAATATTATCTGGTGATCCGCTATATCTACAACCACACTAGCTAGTTCCCATGGAAACTGAGCTCCTCCTATGTCTAGAAATACATAGCAAGACATTTCCATCATAACCAAAAAGATCAAATGGCTGTGAGGTATTCCTTCCTTGTACCTCAGCTCATATGAAAATGCACCTGAAGAAAACCTAATGTGGGGCACATTGGCTCAGAATATCAATGTCAAAACCACTAATCTACTGTCATATGTGAAGGGAACTATCTTTTCCCATATATATGAAATCTCAAAATCCTATACACATCTTCTAAGGTGATGGTCATCTCCCCTATCCTAAACCAGAAGGTCCTAATCTATTGGTCCCATCTCTCCACCAAAGTGATCATTAATCCCACATCTCATGGGATCCTCTGATAATTCCTAAATCCACCTAACCCCAATGTAATTAAGTGATCCTACTTTACATCTGTCACATCTCCTCTGATCTGCTCGTATAGAGAATAAACTATCTCTCAAATATAAGGTCTCTCTAGCCTGCAATCATAGATAAAACATGAAAACATCAGTTCTAAATCCATTAAATTTAATCAAAAATAAAATTTAATCCTAAACCCAATCCAAATCCACTAAATTTCATCAAAAATCCAATTACTACAAAATCTAATAAAAATCCATTAAATTTAATCAAAAATCAATTTAACCCTAACTAAATCCAATCTAACCCTAGTTAGTGCCGACCCAAGTTGGTTCAACATGTCTTGGGGCTGATCGATGTGTCTTTGGGCTTGGTCGATGTCAACCCACTTGGGTCACTATCAACTGCCCATGGTGTCATCCACTTTTTCGAAAAAAATGCAAAAAAAAAAAAAAACTACAAAATTAAATTAAAAACAAGCTTGAGGTTTGTTACTCACCATCCTCCAGACCCTCTAACATTTCCTTATAGCTCTTTTGACCTCCATTTCTCAGTTTTCTCTTTAATTTCTCTAATCTCTGAAAATGAGCATCGTCGATAAAAACCTATGCTTATATAGCCACCGACACATGGTCATTGTGGACCCCCTTGGGTCATTGTCGATTGACCTTAGTTTCCATCGACTGGCCTTGGTAGCCTTCAATTTGGCTTCCCTGGTCTTTGTTTATGACCTCTTCTTGGGCATTCTTCAAATTCCACCTTTGTGGCCATCTTTATTTTCCCTTGAGGGCTTTCTATTTCAATATTTCGGTCCTATCCTTTTGCGATCTCAAAGTTTAATTTTGTGGCCATACTGTCTCCCTCGTTTGGCATTTTATATTTCAATCCTATTCAATTTTTACTCAAAACCCACCCTCATCACCATACAATCTCCCTCTTAGGGAATATTATTTCACTACTCACCTTTTTGGCCTTCTCTCATGTTCTTTGCTGGGGCACCATTATTTTGAACCTCGTCCTTTATGGACACATAGTTTTTTCACTCGATTCCTCATGTACAAAGGATTTTGTAATTATTTGTGCATAATTTGATGCTCTCTTATGACCCCATGTTCATTTTATAGTACATATATATATATATATATATATATGAGATCTTTCCCATTTTATTCTCCCATTTTTCAGTGATCTTCACCCACTCGCTAGCCTGTAGAGCATTGTCGTACATCTCTATTGAGACCACAATTCTCCCTCTACCAATGTGATATTGGAGTCACCTCCATGGTTGTCATTTTTATTGTGATCCTTTTTAGGGAATCTTTCCTTGGTAATCCTTTAACTCATTTTTCTTTACCCACTCACCCTTCATCATCTCCTTTTTTTTCAAACGAGTCATTGATTTCCTTTGGTGTCATCAATCCCCCGTTTAAGGGGGGGCTCATCATCTACCTTTCGTCAATCCTCATCATACCATTTGTCTCTCACTATTTTTTTCTCATGGCTTACTAGCACAAACCACTCAACAATAGGGGCAAATGTAGACACCTAAATCTGGTATCCCTACCCTTGTCTGTGTAAGCAGAGAACCAAATTTAACACAACAAGAGATATCCTATTCAACATATTAATTCATTTGGGATTACATGCATATATAGCCTACTGAACTCGTACAAGTATGGATTCAAGGAATATATTTAGATCAAATAATAACCCCTCAAATCTCTCTATTATTCTCTCACCTAGAATATCTCCTAGTAATATATTCCCACATATCACTAACAAACCCATCTAATACAAGCAACATGATTTATTTTCATAAATCACTCACACAAATAATTAACTATATTATTAATATGAGTTGTATTAACTCATTATTAATAATATTAAAATTTATTAATAATGTTACACAATATATTTGTAATATTCACTCCCCTATTGTTAACATTATTAATTCCCATATACACTCCCCTAATGTTGACAATGTAGAAAAAATAATCACACTTTCTTTTGTAGCTTGGCGCCTATGCGTGCTCATGATTTGGATGGTTTTACAAGGACAACCAACAACCTCAACAAGGATGGTTTTATAGGAAAACCAACAACCTAAAACAAAGGATGGTTTTACAGGACAACTAATAACCCAAAAATCATGTTGCTACTTTTCCTTCGTGCTTTCATCTGTCCAGTATGTATTTCCTTCTGGGAATATGTAGGAACCACTACTTACTAAATAAAAACTGAATAGAGGGAAAATTGAACATTGAGACCATGTTCTAGTTCCCCCCCTCAATGTGAACATTTCACTTATTCAAACATGATATTATAAATCATATTACACACAACTGAAATAAATTACAAATCTAAAATAAAACACACACACACACACACACACACACACACACACACACACACACACACACACACACACACACACACACACACACACACACACACACACAACCACCATAGCTTTATGCAGCCCCGTTATTGGTGACTGACGAGAGGTCACTGATTGACCTCCAACCTCCGTTGCCTGCATCCTCCAATAATGTCACTGCTAACTCAACATAAATTATAGTTGAGGACGAGACATGTTCCCTATCATGATACAGGGCAGGGTCGAAGGATAGAGCCCACGAAGCTAAGAACAGTTTTCATGTTCATTTTTTCTTAAAAAATTGAGTGGCATATTACACCGAAAACACACTTATTTGTCCTTTTTTTAAACAATTTTTTGACTCTTACTAACAACATGACTTTTATAATAACAATACAACATGATAAGGACTAAACACACCAAGACAATATGATACTAATGTCATACAACACTTATAAGAAAATTTGTAATGGACAACACTGAAGCATTATACTAATGTAATAATAATATATATAAATAATACCATACCATATACCATTTTTCCAATGATGACTGTATAATCTTTTAAGATTTTGATAGCTTTGGACTATGAAACTTAAAGAATCTAAGTACCCTAAATCTAAAAATGACTAGAATAATCCTCTACAAAACAATTAAACTTATGACCAAATACCAATGACTAAACAATATTGACCTTTGAATGATGCCTAAACTAGTTGATGCACTGATGTCGAGCTTGAGTTAGATTCACATGTATGCATATCTGAGCTTGTCAGTGCCGTGAAGGATCAATGTGGAGTTGGGGATCAAAATGAGCCATGTGTTGATGGAGTCAGTGCTAATGAACTGGGTAGTTTAGTCCATAAAATAAGATAGATAATTATTTCAAGATCCACAAAGGATGATGCAATCACAAAGATAATCCACGTAGAATGATATAGTCGTGAAGACCTTTGCTAAACTTGTCACGATTTGCTCCAAGTGGGAAAAAAAGGAAATGAGTCTATTCCATCGTTGAATGGATTAAGACTTGAGACATACAATCAAATCCAATGTGGATGAATCAAACAAGGAGAAAACTGTGTATGCACAATCATGACACCATGGAGTAAATGTCAATGGATTCGATGACAGGTTGTAGTTAGCTATAAATTAATAACTAATGTTGTGACTAATTTAAATTGTGACTAGATCAGGAGCTTCAATGCACAAAATATGGTAGAAATTGGTATGTCAAATTTAGGCGATGACACAACTAGCATGGATCTTGGAATGCATGCCCCTCAATACTGAGTGAACACATGGATTCGACCAACACAATATATAATGATCCAAATATCCTTCCTTTCTATGAAAAAAATGTGAGGACTAATAAAATTAATTTTGAAGAACCATGCATCGGAATCTGGCTATGAAGGATTATGCATGTGAGCAGGTCCAAAATGTTAAATTGGATATTTGATCATCGCATGTCTATAAGTTTTGTTACTGCATGCAACCTTTGTGAAGACAATATTACTCACTAATAGACATACAATATTCCTCTCAACAAAAACTCAAGAATCTCATTATACCTTCTCTGATACCAAATGTAAGCAGAGAACCAATTTTAACACAGTAAGAGATATTCTATTCAACATATTAATTCATCTAGGATTACATGCATATATAGCCTATTGAACTCCTACAAGTATGGAGTCAAGGAATATCTTCAGATCAAATAATAACCCCTAAAATCTCTCCATTATTCTCTCACGTATAATATTCCCACATATCACTAACAAACCCATCTAATATAAGAAACATGATTTATTCTCATAAATCACTCACACAACTAATTAACTATATTACTAATATGAGTTGTATTAACTCATTATTAATAATATTACAATTTTTTAATAATTTTACACAATATATTTGTAACAGTTTGCTCACATGTGCATATTTTATTAGGATCCTACCTAGTTCTCCTTTTAATTAAATACATCCCTTGAATTTAAATGAAATCCCCATCCCATGATATTTAATTAATTTAATTAATTAAATCTAATTAATTAATTAATTAATTAATATCCACATCATATCATCCCCTAATCCACTTTCTATTGAGGATTCTTTTATCCTAAATAACTATCCTATGCTTTTTCCTAGCTTTCTTCTTATCTATTTTTATGCCCTAACTAACTATGATTTATCCCCACGAAATAAAATATAGCTCATTTGGGAAACATTCCCCGTGGTTGGTGGTGACCTAGCCCATTCATCCTTGAACCTGTAAAACTAAGTTAAATCTTTCCGAAAAGAAATCAGAAATTAGATACATGTGAAATTTAGAGATTTCTCATGCCTTTTTTATTGACTCTCATGCCTAAGCATTCATGCAATAGTTACAGACTTCTTGAATCTTCTTGGAATGCGTTTGCATCACTCATGATCATCCTTCGTGAGACTTATCATTATCTTGGTGTTGCTTTATTTTTATTTTATGAAATTATCTTTGTATTGCTTATGTCTAATCTTTTGTAGGTTCAGATTAGCTTCTACAACACTCATAACTCCCTTAAATACCTTATATTCCATCTTCTTTACTTACAAGTTTCCCTTTCTACCCACTTATCCTCGGCCTTATTTGAATTTATTATAGTCACCTTCGACCCACCATGGTCGTCGGTAACCAGGGTCCTGATTCCCAATCTACTCTTTCAAATCTTAGTTTTTTCCATTTCTCTAGTTTCCCCTCCCTCAGATAATTTATGCAGCTTGACTCCAACATACACAAGCCTCTTCTGCATTCAAATTATATCCAGATCTTTTAGGTATTGCATATTCATTCTACATTCTAGATCTTCTCAACCAGGTCACCATCGACCTGCCTCTACACATCTTGAGTCACCGTCGACCTAGAGTAGGTAACATTTAATTTGTATTTATTTCAATCAAACTAGATCTTAATTTGTAGTACTTTTTTTTCTTCATGCAATTTCTTTCTCAATCCTTTATTTCAATCTTTCTTTAAAACGAGGGTTGACATCTGCCAAGGAAGTTAACACTTCTCAGATCTACTTTTTCGGGAAACCCTTGCATATCCCATATAATCAATCTCCTTTTCATTATGTATTATTTATAGGTTGTTAGCTTCCAGAAGTAAAGATCCATCATCACTTTGCACACATTCATCCATCACATCACATTAGAGGTACTATAAACCATGCATGTTATGAGTTGTTAGTTGCTTTCATTACTAGTTTATTCATTTGATTAGGAATGAAGAAACTTATCCAACATGATGATCAAGCCTCACAAGTGTCATAATAAAATAAGGATGATCATTTAAATGATGTGAAAGAGCCATACTAAGTGATACAAGATATCTAGGGTAGAAAGATTCATAAGAACTAGTATGCATAAATAAGAACCTAACAAGAGTTTGTATATAAGGACAAGGGGGTGAAGGTATAACCTCATAGAAATAAAAGGATTATACTTTTATGTAGTAATTATATGTGTAGTAGTAATATTAATATGTAAACCATTATTTCCAATAATACCCAACACAGTAAAAGAAATTGTAAAAAATTACAAGAGTAATGTACATGAGTACATAAAAGAGAGTATTGTGACTTTATTAAATGGGGTTTTATAATGGATATGATAACCAAATAGAGGGTGTGTGGTATTTTTGAACCCCAAATATGCACTTTTTAAAAGTATTTGTGAGTCATTAATTGGTTGTATATACCATTCCTCTAGTAATATCGATGGAGATATATGATTATTTTGTAGTATCAGTTGTTTCTCTTTTGCAATCCATTTGAATGTTTTTATTTGTGGTGGTAAATTATTAAGAGCTCCATTTTGAGGGATATATCTCATAGGAGTATGAGAAATAATTATTTCTAAGGAGAGACATATTGAGATATTGCAGCCTCTGTAGATTGATATCACCTACTTGAAGGGGATCTATTTAAATATCATGTAGAAAATGTTACTATTCATTTTTATTCAATCAAATCGAGTTTATGATCTAGTGAATAAACATCATTTTCATGAAACCCATTATTTTTTTGGAAGTTATAAAAAGGTCATTCTTTTTCATGCTCAAGTTGATGTGGAGGGTGATGACCATTAGAGGGTGGGTGAATCAATCACTTATCAAGTAGGGTGAACAAAATATCATGCAGAAGATCAAGAGATTTATCAAAATGTAATTGTTTTTTCTTCAGGATAATAGAAGGCCTTGTAATAGTTGTAGGTTTAGGTGTAATATGATAGGAATTACTATCTGATGCAAAACCTGAACTTAGTTTGAAATAGAATATGAAGCATTAAAAACATTTATTTCGTATTGTTTATTTCTTTACTATATTTAAAAAATAAATTCAAAAACTATTAAAATATACCATAAATCCTTAATATTAAAGCAATTATAAAAAATAATCAGCTAATAATATAAAACTATACAAAAAACATTAGTTAAACAAAAATAATTTATAGTGGTGTTCAGGTGGTAGAGCTAGTGGGATGCAATTTGCATGGGTTCACCCAAAGGAGGTTCAGGTGAACCTGTCATCACCAATCCGGCACTATGATAATTCTTCACCGGGAACTCCTCGTGCTATGATTATTTACTAATGCACAGCCTTTATTTTGGTGGATGTAATCTGGAAACAAAACAACAACATAACACAAGAATACCATCGACTATGATAAGACAGAATGATGACAAATCTGAAATATCAAAATAAATTATAATATTAACATGAAACTATTACAATCTCACCCATGAGGTACTTTAAGTGTTATTGACTTCACTTGCCTTTCACCAAGACTATGGGAGAAACTTTACAATTACACCTCTTAATGGCTTCTTCAACACACCTTTAAACTGATGTCTTCCTTCGCACACTTCCTACAATATTTCTCACTACTTCCTTCTATGCTAAATGAGGGGGGTAGCCTTTCTATTTATAGAAATTCTAGGCTTATCCATCTTATCTCTAAGATAGGATAAGAAATCCACTCTGACGAATCATATTCCATACCTTAACTCTTATCTGTACATGTAAGCTTATTTGTTAAGATAAGATAAACCTTATCATTTTACATGGGTTCCACATTTTTAGACTTTTTACAAATAAAATACACAAAATATTTATGACCTCACTCATTGTCTTTATTACCAATATAATATTTCTAATTCCTAATCATGTAGACCCTACTTCTCTAATTACCCAAACTTTGACATTTTAACATTACCGGACCACTTACGACAAATATTTACTTTTTACAACATTCCTATTGTACTTTGACTGTTACCGTACTCCACATTATTGGCGGCACCGTACTGACGGTGTTGTTATCTTCTATCAGACGCTACTACTAATTATACTTAACAACATCCTATTCCTAATACATACATTAATGAAATAGAAATTACGGAGGAAAATTTTAGTGTCGACATCTTCCCCCTTCTTAGCTTCTACTCCGTCCTCGGAGTAGACTATTCTGGTGCTTGGAAAATCTTCAACTTGTCGTGGTTGACCCATTTCGTAATGGGAGTGCCATCCAATTCCTCCAGTCGGTACATACCATTTTCATGCACAGTTGCTATTTTGTAGGGTCCCATCCATTTTGGAAGAAATTTTCTTTGTCTTCTTTTTTTGTATTTGGAATCATATACTAGAACCAAGTCATTCACATGAAATGGAGACCACCGGATTTTTTATCAAAGTATTCCTTCTGCTTCATTTTCTTCTTATGGCTTGTATCCTTTGCTATTTCTCTCATTTCCTCCAGCAAATGAAGATGTACCAACCTTTTTTTTACTGAATCACTTTCATCCATCCTTTCATTTTTCATAACTCTCACAGTGGGAATATCAAACTCAATAGGAAGAACTAGATAAATGCCATAGGCCAACTGAAATGGGGAGTATCCTATTGCTGACTTTGATGTTGCCCTATATGCCCACAATGCTGCATGAATCCTTTTATCCCATTTATGTACCTGCAAGGCTGCATCTTTTGCTAGAATTTGACACAACACAAAATTTGTTCGTTCCACCTGTCCATTTGTGCTTGGCTTGTATGTTGTTGCCTTCCTGTGCTTAATAGAAAACTTATTGACTAGGGCTTCTACCACCTCATTAATGAAGTGGCTTCCTTGATCTGTTACAATTTCTAATGGGCAACCAAATCTAGTGACAATGCGTTCATACATGAACCTTGCCACTTCATCCATGGAAGCTGTTTTCAACAGCCTAGCTTTAACCCACTTGGTTAAATAATCTGTGGCAACTACAATATACTTATTTTGGCGTGATGTAGTTGGAAGTGGACCTACAATGTCTATTCCCCACTTTTCAAAGGGACCAAGGGGAAGAATAGGACATAATGGAGCTGATGAAGTCTTACGGTTACCATGTGTTTGAAAAATATCACGTCTTACAATAATTATAATAATCTTTAAAAAGAGTGGGCCAGTGATAACCTGCATCCAAGATCCTTCTTGCTGTAAGTTGTTTAGAGAAGTGCCCTCCACATGTACCATTGTGGAATTCTTCTAGCAGTTCCTTCCCTTGATCACGTCCAACTGCCCTCTTGTACTGTCCATCAGGTCCTATTTGAAATAATACTCCATGCAGAATAGAATATGGACGACTGGCTTGAGTAATATTTCTCTTAGTCTTTGCATTGGCACCATCAGGAAACTTGAATTCATTTAGATAATTCCAAATATCTATGTATTCACTAGGGATTGTGTCAAGGGATAACAATGCTGCATCGGGGAAATCATCATCATCACAAGATGATCCTAAACCATCATAGGCTCGAGAGAGTGCATCTGCATTGACATGATTCTTTCCTGGCCTATCTATAATGTCAAATTCAAATTCTTGTAGCAAAATTATCCATCTTACTATCCTCCCTGATGGGTTAGGCTTATTTACAATATATTTTAGAGCCTGATGGTCTGTTACAACTAGAATTTTTTTCCCTAGCAAGTAATTTCTAAACTTCTTTACAGCAAAAATGATAGCCAGAGCCTCTTTTTCAGTTACAGTATAATTTACCTCAGCACTACTCATTTGTCTGCTCCCAAAGTAAATTGGATGTTCATTCCCATTTTCATCCTTTTGGCTCAAAGTACTTCCTAGTGCTGCATCTGAGGCATCAGTGTACACAAATGAATGGCTTGCTCCAATCTGGATTCTTCAAAACAGGGGAAGACACCAGGGCTTCCTTCAGTTATCAAAAAGCTTCATGCGCCTTATTTCCTGGTTCATAAGTAACATCCTTCTTCAAGAACTAGGTTAGTTGCTATGCAATCTTTGAGAAATTCTTGATGAACCTTCTATAGTAACCCACATGGCCTAAAAATGATCTCAACTTACTTCTATTAAAAGGAAATGGTAAATATTTTATTTTTGAAACTTTATCAGGATCAATACCAATACCATCTCTGGATACAACATGCCCTAACAAAACACCTTTTAGTTTATCCAAAGACACACTTTGTAGGGTTTAGTGAGGCTTGTGCTTCATCTAACCTTTGAAATGCTGTCTCCATTTGGTGCAGGTGGTCCAAATTGCTCCCATAGATGCAAAAATCATCCAGAAATACTCTGATGAAGGTCCCAATGTAGGGTTCGAACACCCTATTCATCAACCGCTGGAATGTTGCTGGAGCATTACACAACCCAAAAGGCATAACTCTATAACCAAACGTTCCCCAAGGAGTGGTGAACGTTGTCTTCAGCTGATCTTTCTCTGCTATACGAAATTGGTTGTAGCCGCTATATCCATCAGCAAAACTATAGCACTTCTGGCTAGCTACTTCGTCCAAGATCTAATCTGAAAATGGAAGAGGGTAATGATCCTTCTTTGTTACCTTATTGAGCTTCCTGTAATCAACACAAATGTGTAGCTTCCCATTCTTTTTTATTGAAATCACAATGGGAGAAACCCATTATGAATTCTCCACAGCAAATATGAATCCTGCATTAAGCAACTTATCTATTTCTTCCTTTACAGTCTTGAAGAAATTAGGATTCATTCTATATGGCATTTACTTTATGGGCTTAGCACCATCTACCAGCTCAATACAATGTTCTACCCAACTTACTTGACGGAGTTCCTTGTAATCAAAAGTGAATAGGTGTATGTACCTTCGAAAGAGATGGAGGTAGGATTCCTTCTCACTCTCCATCACAGCATCACCAATCTTTATTTGTTGGAGACGATCATCAACTTCTTCTTCAGATAATTTTATGGGGTCATGAGTTGGTGTGACTGGAAGGATATCCATGACTGAAACATCCACCTCACTTTCTTCATCTTTAGTGTCCACTTCACTAGTACTAGAGTAATCAGAGGATGTCCAATCATCAGTTTCATCACTTGAATCCACAGGTTCTGCCTTATGATGTCGAGGGATCACATTTATATTCACCCTCTCTCTACCACATCCAAGTGTCATGAAACCTTCATTCCAGTAGTTTCTTGCATGAACTCTCCTTAGTCATAGTCTTCCCAGCAGCATTGGGTATGAAACAATACCATTTTTCATCCCCTGAAAGTCTACCACACATACCACACCCATAACAGATATTGCCACATTTGAAACTACACCTTCTGGTTTAGTTTTTCCTTTATTTAATGACCTTAACATAAGTGTTGAAGGGAGATCAATTTTTAAACCCAACATATTCATCACAGACTCGGTCATTACATTAACTGCAGCACCTCCATCAACTAAGACATCATGAATTGAAATACCATTACATAATACCTCAGCTTGTGGAGCATAGGGATCTTCCTCTCCCTCCAAAACAGGGACCTCAACCTCCTTCCTTCTTCGAGCATTGAGTCCACCTCCCAACTCCCGCCTCTTCTCAGAAGACATAGCCAAGAGTTGACCATATGTAATATTTGCAGGCCTTTTGGATAGATCTTCCAAGATGAAGTATGGTCCTTGCCCCTGTGAAATCAGAAAATCCTGCACACCCAACTTTCTTCTCCTATGTTTCTTACTAGTTTCTTCTTTCATCGTCTTAGGATCATTTCCATCTTGATTATCTTTTTCTTTCTTTCTTTTTGTTACAAACACATCTACTTCATTATTTCTGCTCTTATCTACTACTTCAAAAGAATTCACAGGTGCTTTTCTTTTATCATTATCTCCTTTACCATATGTAGAAGCTCTATCTATACAATTATACTTATAATGACCCTTTTTATAACAACCATAACAAACAACTTCAGAAATATTTCTTTTTGGACCTCTATCTCCTCCTTGAGAACTAAATTCCTTTCCTTGAAGAAGATTAATAGTTAATTGACCCATCTTTTTGAGCAGATCTTCATACTCAGTAGATGTACTAGGAGAAATATTTGTGCTCACCGGGAGTGGTTGTGGATTCTGGACCAAAGGTGCTGGTGTAGGCTCTACTTTAGCAACAATTTCTTTGGGCTCCTCTTCCATGCTTTCTTCTTGCCTTCTTGCAATCTCCTTTGCTTGTTCAATGGTAGCTGGGCAGTCATACTTCCCTTGTTGTCTGATCTCTAGCTTCATCCCAAGAATGAAGTGCTTACAGAGGAGATTATCCACGGCATTCATCAACCAATCCGCTAGTCCTTCCTTCCAGATTTGGGCATCGAGCTTCCTCCTTAGCTCTATAACATGAGCATGATAATCCCTTATCTTCTCCTTCTCTCCTTGGGATAGCTTTGTGATCTCGGTCATGAGATCTGCATATTTCTGTTGTTCACCAAATTCTTCAAGAAAACTTTTAGTTAATAAATCCCATGAATTTTTCACATTATCACCTAGTGTTTCAAACCACCTAAGTACTGAACCATCCAAAAAGGTAGGAAAAAATTTAGTCCATTGTTCCCTTCTTATAAGTCCATTACAAATACAAGATCGTTTAAACTCTTGAATGAAAGAAGAAGCATCTTCATTAGATTGAGCTAAAAAAACAGGAATCTTTCCCATTTTCAAAAGTAACCACTGTGAAATGCCAACTCATAAGTACAATCAACAAGACTTATGTGTACAAATAATTGGAATCACTATACTAGAAAGTGTCTTTACACCTTTCTATAGTAAAATATAAATGACCACGGTAAACTATGGTAAAACTTGACTTACTACGGTAAAAACTGACTTTACTATGGTAAACACTATTCACGGTAAAAAGTGAAGTTACTGTGGCCTACAATATTTCTCACTACTTCCTTCTATGCTAAATGAGGGGGGTATCCTTTCTATTTATAGAACTTCCAGGCTTATCCATCTTATCTCTAAGATAGGATAAGAAATCCACTCTGACGAATCATATTCCATACCTTAACTCTTATCTGTACATGTAAGCTTATCTGTTAAGATAAGATAAACCTTATCATTTTACATGGGTTCCACATTTTAAAACTTTTTACAAATAAAATACACAAAATATTTATGACCTCACTCATTGTCTTTATTACCAATATAATATTTCTAATTCCTAATCATGTAGACCCTACTTCTCTAATTACCCAAACTTTGACATTTTAACATTACCGGACCACTTACGACAAATATTTACTTTTTACAACATTCCTATTGTACTTTGACTGTTACCGTACTCTACATTATTGGCGGCACCGTACTGACAGCGTCGTTATCTTCTATCAGGCGCTACTACTAATTATACTTAACAACATCCTATTCCTAATACATAGATTAATGAAATAGAAATTACGGAGGAAAATTTTAGTGTCGACAAACCCCCTGATGTTGGCACCTACATGGCCCATTTTTTCCATTAATCCATTTAGAGGGTATTAAGGTACAACTAAATATGTCACTTTGGATAACATATATTTAGGTATAATTTATAAAAAAAATTATTTGTGTTTTGAAAATAAGTTTTAATATTTTTTAATTATTCCTAAACTATTGTATTTTCATAAATTTAGTACTTCCCATTCAAGACACTGAAAAATAGTAAAACATTTCTAAAAAATGAAAATAATATTTTGATACATTTAAATGTCTTCATTGCACTCATGAAAGAAAAAATCAATTTTGAGATAAATACATACATATATATATATATATATATATATATACATATATATATATATATATATATATATATATATATATCACTATGAACATCTATAAATCCCTAAATTGAATGATATTTTCACTAAAAATTTGATTTAAAAAAACAAAATAAAAAATACTAAACAAAATCCAAACACTTGATATTTGAGTCTAAAACTTATACCTTAAATTTCTTGATAAAGAAATAAGTTCTAACCGCTTTAAAGGACGTAGGAGAAGTGTCACTCTACTATAAAATAAGAAATAACCTTTGAACAAAATTACTAAAAAAAAACAAAAATCAACTATTTTAAATTTATAATAGGCATGGAAGAAACAAAAATGGGAATATCATTTTAACATCTTATAGGAAGAGTAGAGCATAGATAGAAGCATTGTTAGTATTTCTAGGAGACAGGGATGAAATACAAGTAGACATATCATTGATTTATTAATGAGAAATAGAAGAAACACAAGTAGGAATATTATAAGGCATTCATACATATAAACTTGGTTATTACTAGAAATATCAATATCAACATGTGTGATGTCATCTATAGGAGGGTAACATTCATCATCAGAAAAGTTAGAAACACCCTCAATGAATGTATTATATGGAGGATAGACCTAGTCATGTGAAACATATATTAGAACATCTATGGCATGAGATTATAGTTTTGTAATGAAATTATGATAAGTATTCAAATGAATGTAGAAATATATATAGATTCAATAATATAAATAGTGAGATAAATTGGGTATTAAATAACATAGTGACACAAGATTTATCATAGGGAAATATTGAAGGTAAAAAACCCACCCAAGAATGCACATCTAGTTATATTAAATATGAGGAATAATTCCTAATAAATACAGGTCAACCAAAAAACATTCCCACTCACTTCTTTAATTTACACTATTTTTAATTCATAGTAGTATTACACATGTGTGTCAATTTGCAATGAAAATCACTCTTTTAAAGAGTGGGTGAGTTGGTTGCAACCTTGTGGTTAAACTGACACATCTTTTAAAAATAAATTTAATCGATAAATAATTTAACTCTATTACTAAATATAAAGTCATATGAATTATTATATAAGTTATAAATATAACTTTATAATAAATTTATTTAGAGGAGATGTGTTTTGTTGTGGAGGACCATACTAGGTGTGTCCCCATTGTTGAGTATGATGCCAACATGGGAACCTAGTTAGTTACTATTAGAATAAGTATTTTTGTGTTGTTGGTTTTTAGGATATTTTTCAGAGTGTAAAATTATATTTTTAGAATTCTATTTTTAGATTGGAAGTGTTAGTTAGAGTGCAGTTCACTAGACATGTAATTAAATAATGTCAAATCATTATGCACTCATCCCTAATAGTGTGTGGAATTGTGTGTGTTTGTGTGTGTGTGTGTGTGTGTGTGTGTGTGTGTGTGTGTGTGTGTGTGTGTGTGTGTGTGTGTGTGTGTGTGTGTGTGTGTGTGTGTGTGTGTGTGTGTGTGTGTGTGTGTGTGTGTGTGTGTGACTGTATTTTGTCTTATTTTAATCTATTTCTATATTTAGGAGAGGTTGGGACACCTAGTTTTGTTAGTTTGCAAAATAGACTATGAATGTGTCACTTAAACTAATAATGGATTCTCACATGTTGACCATATATAATTTGTGGATGCTAATTGTCATCATGAATCTATTTTTAATATTTTTTAATTGAATTTATTTCATTTAGGAATTTTTTTCTGCATTATTATTCTTTTACTTGATGCGCAAATTTAGAAAGCTCTTATTGTAATGATTATATTAGCATTGTTTCTTGATTAATTAATTAAGCAATAGTGGGGTGGATATTTACAAGTAGAATTTTATTTTGCATTGTGTTAATATATAATTTTATTTTTGGTATTTACATAGAAACTTAGTAATCTTTGTATTTAATGTTTGTATTTATACAATGCATATGTGTTCATTAATATCACTTATAAGAAAACTAATTGAATTCCTAAGTAATCTAGGAAAGATTAGATAATCACTAGCTTCATTTAGAGAGTATTTCATATTTAATTTTCACTTCTTCTGCATAAAAACCTTTACTTTGTATCATATCCTCATTAAGGAAGGTTTATAATGGTTTTTAAAAATTATCAGAAACCATGACCGCTTCTATAAATATTCCTAGGTTTGAAGGAGACAAATTTCAGTATTGAAGAAATCAATTTAAGAAAATTATTATTTGGAAAGGATTTTTGGAGATTATTACTAATGGATACACTCCACATAATAATTTTAATACTTAGTCTCAAGATCATAGGAAAGTAAAAAATTAATAAGAAAATGTACTTGCACAAGATATTGTATATCTCCAAAGTGTAAAAGATCGTAATATCTATCCAAGAATTAAGGAAGTAAAAGGCTATACTAAGGTAACAAAAGAAAAAATTCAAACTTTTAAAATAATTTTTAAAAATTTGAGAATATCATATAACGAAGGAGTTAGAAAATATTGCATAAATATAATTGATTTAGTGTACAAAATGATAATTTATGGAGTAACCATATAAAAAAATCTTATAGTAAAGAAAAAATTTAGATATTTGACATAAAACTGGCTAAATATTGTGATCACTCTTGATAAGTGTAAGGAAATGAACAATATAAGTGTTGATGAATTAGTGGGTTCTCTTTTATCCCACGAGGATAAAATGATACTATATGTAGGAGATTTACAATAGACTTCAGAACAAAAAATTACAACCAAGGCAATTATTTCAAAAAATAAATATCAAGATAACTTTAAAATAAGCAACAGGTACCTTGTCATTATTGTAAAACAAATAGGACATTTTATCAATGATTGTGGGATACTAGAAAAAAATAAAAAAATTAATCAAGAGGTGAAAATAAGGCATTTCAAGTTGAACAAAATGTGGTTCAAGATGAATGAAATTATTGTCTCTCATGAAATGTGGGATTATATGATGGAGACATTTTGTGGTTTCTTTATTTTGGTTCAAATCAAATGATAAGTCAAAAATATGGTTTCAACAAGTTAGGTGATTCCCTAAAAATCCAAACACAATAATGAGATGGAAAGCCCATCCAATTTGAAGGAAAAAGTGACATGAAACTTACCAAAAGTAAAGGTATGGTAATAAGTATTCCAAAATCATATCCTAAGAGTGTGTCACACATGTTTACATGATATTTTTTGAAAGAAAAATGTACAAGTTTTGTTATCCTCATAGTAAATCTACAATTATTTCTAGGGATTGTATTTTTAAAAAAATGAAATGTATTCTAATCATCAAAAAATATATAAAAGGTTCATAATTGAAAGGGAGAATCATCTCAAATATATTTTGAGATCTTACAAAACCCTGTACATATGTCTAGTTCAACTTGAAATAATACTAGCTCTTCCTAAGAGACTAATCATCCATCTACACCCACACCAAGAAAGAAAAAACATTTATTGAATCCAAAACCAACAAAGATAATGTTGGATTAGAATAATGATATGATGAATATATGGATTGAAGATAAATAAGTTAAAATTTTGGATTATGTTTATGATGACAATACTATTTTAACATTGTTATCTATGGCTAGTGAACTTATAAGTTATGTAGAAACTAGTCAAAGGAAAGAGTGTGTTGATGTGTTTCATGTCTAGTTTAACCATTCATGAGTGTGTATTTTTACCATATTAAAACACATTATTATCAATTTATTCCCATATCAGAATATCACACTAAGGTAGGAAACCTCAGTGCTCTCACCCTAGGTGCAATAGATTTTAAAATCCCATATCATTTAGCATTTTGAAAGTGAAGTCTTTAACAAATTAATGCATTTAAGAACACTCAAAATTATAACAAGATTAATACAAAATATATGCACATAATCATACACATAATGGATGCCTAATATATTACTTCATATTAGACATAATCCCCATAAAATGATTATCTTTCTTCTTACAATTCATTGTCTATTATTTCATTAACACTAATAGTTTAACAACATTAATTATCTCTTTCACACATCTATCTCTCATCCCCAAACACACACATATGTCATGCATTCTAAACAATCGTCAAAGGGTATTTATCCTAGTGGGTAATTTCCATTCACTAGTTTGAACAAGATTATAAATATCCTTGAGTTCCAAAAATAACTCCTAACTATTACAATAGGGCAGCATTTATGCCAATTGTATTCATTTTCTCATTCCCTGATCTACACAAAATATTGATCACTTATGAATTATTGATATTAAGATTTACATTCTTTCTTCACCTATCTTTAATACTTGTATTTTTATCACATGGTTTTTTCTTGCGCATTTCTTGCTTTTCTCTTACATGCAAGTTTCATATTAGTCTCTTTTCTATTCTTAGTTCTTATATTTCTAGAACTTCAAACTTTTTATTCAAAAGAAATTTCTTCCTTATTTCTCTACTTTTTCCACCTAGATCACACCTAAAAATATATTTCCACTTTATTTTGGTTTTCCCCAAACTTTTCACGTTTTTTTACCTATATTTTTGGGTGAAGGTTTTCTTCTTTTTTGAATTTATTGTGTGAAAATCTTCTAAAATTCTCACACGCATACAATGGATATAAAGAATAAATAATGAATCATTGATTCCCAATGTTTAACTTAACCAATGAAATAATATAATAATTTGTGGGCCCAAAATCACCCAACACTAGCTCTTCATGCACCTCAAGTAACACTTTTATAGCCTCATTAAATAACTTTAGGACTTCTTTCTTAAGTAAGTCTTCATGCACCTTCCATTCATCCAAGGCATTTTAAAAGAGGGGTCACAATTGATCAATCTTCCCAACGAGTTCACTAAAATATGTGCCACCTTTTCTTTTTGTCAAGTGCTTCAAATTCCATCTCTTAGAAATTTTCATCAACTTGGGTGGTCACATTTTCTAACTTAGCCTCCTCCTTGGAAGTTAACTTTCTTAACTCACCCAGTAACTGCTCTATATTTCCCCTTTTTATGCTAGCCTCTTCCCCTAGCCTTTCAATTTTTTCTAGAATTTGATCAAGAGTGGCTTATCAATATCATCACTCTCCATCTGTGATTCTTGTGATGATTGTTACAAACGTGACCTTTTCTCTATTATTATTTTCCAAATTTGTATGCATTTTTTTAGTTCAAGTGACTCTTACCTTATCTCTTTTACTCTTTCCCTACTTCTCTCTCTTTTCATTTATTTCCATTTTCTTGATCAAAAAAATTAAAAATTATTATCCAAATCCTCTACACCTATTCCTTGGGTTATGGGGTTATATTTTATAATTTTAGGTTGATTGAGGATTATCCTATCAGCTAAACATTTTTCCATATTTTTTAAACATGTATATTTTTCTTACAGGGTTTTTTACTCGTTGGTTAAGTCTCCCAATTTATTCTTTGTTTCCATGAGATCCTTGGTCATCTTGGCCACTCTTATTATTTGTATGAGCCTATCCATGCTATTATTGATATTTTTTTTTTACCACTTCACTAGTTATTTTTTTTTAATATTGGCAAATAGTTTTTTGAAAGGGACTATACCCTTGAATACAAAATAAGGCCTTTAAGCCGGAATAAGAGTGAGAAGCATAGCAGGACTAACCAAGTCCAAGTAGTACAATGAAATTCAACGTAGCCCAGAAATAGCTACACAAGCGAGACTTAACAGCAAAACAACAGCAAAAAAACAGTAACCCGACAGCCAAGAAACAGTAAGAATAACAAAAGAGAGCAGTAGAAGCATGCAGGAATACTTCTTGGCTGCTTGATCAACACTGATCTTGACTTTTTTCCAAGCATGAAACATACCCAAAGCGGTCATGTGGGCAGCATCCGTCTTATCGAGCTCCTCGATGGTCCTTTTGCTCTCTTTTTATTGCCCCAAAGTGCAGCCGGGACACCGCTGAGGTTGGAAACACTTTCGGCATGTCCCACGATGAACTCCTCAATGGCCCTAAAGGCAGCAATGTTGTAATCATGCCTAGTCTTAGCCTTCCCAAGGCAGGAGTCCAAGGAGGTCAGCTTTTTATATATGTCTTCAATCTGACTATTGTCAATGCTCCCTTCCCCCTCCATGCTTTTCTTACCTTTTTGCTTAGCTAGGTTTTTGACCTCATCCTTCAGCATTTTTATCTCAGCCTCTAAGGCCTCCAGTCTCTTAGAAGGGTTATCCATCTGTGCTTCCCGAGGACTGGCACTACTTATGTTCAGCAGGTCATGTGCAATGTCAAGATCAAGAGGCTCTTTCCTTGCTGCAAGAGTCTCAAGGTTGAGTCTCCTAGAAGCCCTGGTGAAAGGACGTTTAGAGGAAGAGGCGAGGTGGGTGGCAGGAGGAGCAATAGGAGGAATAGAAGGAGAATCATGTGCAGCCGACATGGGGGTAGCAGCACCGGTGGTAGGGGCAGTAACAAGGGCAGCAGGGGAAGCAGGACTGGCAGCAACAGAGCCCATCAAAGGGGGAGCCGGGCTAGGAGAGGAAGGAAGACCGGGGTACTTGAGAAGGCAATATTTGTGAATTAGCAAAATAAGCCCTTGATATTTTTTTTTTACCACTTCACTAGTTATTTTTAACAACAATTCCCTTCATTTTGTTTGTGACATATGGTACATTTCCATAAGTGTTATTTTCTCTTCATCCATATTTTTAATGGAAATATTTTTTAGGATGGTGATTGGGAACTCAAAAATGAGTTCTTATTTGTATTCATTTAGGAAAAAGGATAGTTCTTTTTTTATTGAACATACCCAATTGATTCCTGTAGACTACTCGACACGAACAAGTTGTGTTATGACCTTCCTTTCTGAACTATGGAGTGAAGGAAATTCAGAGGTTTCTTCTCATAAGGCCTTAACATGTCCTCATTTTCATCATCTTCCTATTCTTGGACACTCTTTCCCTTACATTGGAATCATTTCTCATCCTCTTTATCTTCTTTAAATTTTTCTTCTTCTCTTCCTTGTGTCCCCGCTCTTCTTCCTCATCCTTTCATTCTCCTCCTTAGACTCTCCTTGATTCTCAACATTTTGACCATAAGATGTGTATTTAAGGATGGAGTGGTCCTTATGAAACAATTTATAGGATTGTTTCCTTTCTCTTTCTCATCTTCCACACGTGAGGGGTGTTGGTACCCAAATTGATCCTCCTTCAAATTATAAGTAGCATCATAGGTTTATCAGGAAGATTAGAGATAGATAGATCATGATGAGTCATTTTGCAGCCATGGATGGGATCTAATTGGCCCTTAACACTCGGGATTTGAAAAGGAGTGGGTAGCACCTTAAGAGGATTTGATCTATCCTCTCTATTTTAGGTTGTGCCCTGTCAACCAAGGTAAGAGAACCCTTTTATAGCCTGTTGTTTATGGAGGAGATGGAGATATCCTTCCTGATGAAGCTGTTTATGGAGAACTTGGAGAGAATATGATCAATGAAACAAAATCTAACTCTTATGAGCTGTTACTCTAAATAGTGGAGATATTCTCTAGGCAAGGTTTAAGCTACTAAAGACATTTGGAATCTTGATTGTTTCTGCATGTTTTGGTAGTAAAAATTATGCATTTGTATACACACATGACAAATAAGGGTAGTATGGGTATGATTAACTTTTTTGAATGAATATTTGTGGGAGGTGAAGCAGGATAAAGTTGATTATACCAAATCTTTGAGAGATTTTACAAAAATGGAAAGCTCAAACAACAGGATGTTTTCAGAGTAGTTAGGGTGTTCCTTTAACTAGAATATGTGATTTAATGGAGGCCTAGATTAACACTTTTTCATACAATCTATGATACTCTAACACGAAGGCTCGAGTTGGAAAGACCCAACAAAGTATCAAGATCGGAGCCAAATCACACCTGAGGTACACCCAAATGCTCATAAACAATCTTTGTCAAACAGATGAAAGAAAAGTGATTTTAAATCCTTTATTTCACTCACAGATGAAGGCTCTTCTGAGGAATGAAATTAAAAATGACACTAGACTGTCACAAGGATTGAGACCTGTGTGATTGGAATATATTTTAATACAAGATTGCAACAGGAACAAGAAAAACTACTTGCAGACATTCAGGAATGAATCAAACACAAATTTGTTCAAGATCAACATAGAATAACTCGATTTTGATTAAATTTATCAGTAGGGGAAATTTTATAGAAAAATCTCAGAGCTTGTCAATGGTTGTACACTTGCAACCACATTGACATGATCAAACTTAATACAAAAGAGATATACAGGTTTCTCAAACGGCTTCTCAAAAGATAGGCTTTATCAAATTTTCCTCTTGGGAATTTTCTTTGACCTCTCACACTCCAACCTCCAACCCTTTGCATGAAAAATTTGTGTCATTTATAACATTTACAATAAAGACCCTTCTTCCCCAAAAGACAAAAATTTAATGTCCCAGTGCTTGCCATGATCTCGATCGTGATTCTTAGAATCAGATCTGTAAAAATTGTCAGGTGCTCATGGAGAAAATCTCTTCAAAAATATCAGCATTCAACTCCATGTGGTAGAACACTCCTTCAACTTGCCAACCACTTCCACCCCTAATCTTTCAAATCTAGCTCTTTGCGTGCTCGAGAGAAGAAAAATTGAAAATCAAATTGAGCCTGATAGCCAGATCATTTTAATGGCGAAAGATGTCTCTAGATCTCTCCCACTAAACTTAGATATAAAGTTAATTCCACTCTCTATTTGGCATACAGGAAATACCAAGAAATCATGAAGACTTGCACTTCTAGGTGTGTTTCACTAAAAATGGGAGGAAAATAAGATTTCAGACTCACAGTTGCCATTAATCATTGTTTTGAATTTGGGTCATCCACATGGAAGATTCAACTTTAAAATAGGCCTAGGGGCTTTCTTTGACTTTTTACAACCTTTTGGAAAAATGGAAAAAAATTCCATTTTGCTCCTCACTTCTACCCTTGAGAAATGAGCCTAACATGTGTCCTAGGGTAGGTTCCAGTGGAACCGTAGCCAAATTCTACCATTTTAACTCCTTTCTAGAAAAGGGAAAACTTTCTAAGTTTTCCCCGTAGCCCTGCCCTTAAAAGATGGGCTTGACACTTATCCTAATGTGGGTCCCAACGGAACCACGCTTCCTTTTTCATTTTTAAATTTTTTCTTCCAAAAGGAATTTTTTCTAAATTTCCCCTGAGAGTCCACACCTCCTCTATTGACTAGAGAAAGCTTTGAATTTTCCCTTATCGGACTTGTGGGCCATTTTGATATTTTAATCCTTTTGATGTCAAGAGGAAAAAAATCCAATTTTCCTCCGATGGTCTGCTTCCTTGCCTCTTTGACATTTCAAACTTTCACATGTCACAATGGCACATCTTGAGATGATCCCCAAAAGTTGAGACCTTGAATGAGCGTGGGCTCGCCACGTGTCATTACGACACTTCTTCAAAAACCTTAAGGCTTTAAAAGTGATTTGGTGGGGGCACGCTTCCACTTTAGAATTTTAATCCTTATTTGCAAAGGGGAAAAACATCCAACTTACCTCCAAAGTCCCACATCTTCACCATTAGCTTTGCGACGTGTCCTCCTGCGGGGTCAAAGTGAGACTTTTTCCTTGCCTCTTAAATTTTTTCTAATTAGAGCCTGGCGGGGTTGTGGGGCGGGTTCAATATTTTTATGAAAGTAGCCAAAAAGAAAACGTTCAGAAACAGACCCGTCATGCCCCAACCAATCAGAAGAAGCCATGCAAGCACCAAAAAAACCAATCAGAATTGAGCAGAGCCGTAGGAAAAAAATTGCCTTTTCACCAAAAAAGCAAAAAGTGATAAGTTAAAGAATTTTCCCACTGTCCCCTGACCAACCAAAATAAGCCACATGACCGCCAAATGCTAAGGACTAAATTTGAGAGGAAAAAGACACCCGTCAGATTGTCAAAATACAAAAAATCACTGTTCACGCCCAAAACCTAATTTTTCGCTAAGGATGAAAATTCTTTTGAAAACAAAACAAGTGAGTCATGATTCTGATCATCTTTTAGACCATGGATTTGGATTTTCAAAGGAATACAAATACATATTAACCATTTTCAAGCTTCCATCGTTGGGAAAAATAGGAAAAATGGCAAGGCCCACAGATTTTGAAGAAATTGGGGCAAAAACAGGGTAGACTCAGAGAATTTTTCAAGGAGGGACATGGAAATGGATTTTACAAATAACTCGAAGTATCTCAAGTGGAAATAAAAGCTTTCAGAAAATGCACATCGAGAGACAGAGAATTTCACAATACGAAGATTAGAGGAAAATAATGGAAAATGGGGCAAGACAGATCTGAGCACCAATAAGGGGCGTGTTGTAGGGGTGGGTAGTCTTAGAGGATTTGTTTGTATGGTTATACCCAAACCTATTTATTCACCTTCCTTAGATGTAAGTGCTTCTACCCAACTCACCCTTGTACCTATATTCATGTGGGTTGGCACATTGAATTCTTCTATCCCCAGTCCTTTACTACCAAAATCGTCTCCATAATTTTCCCATTTTTGAATCACTTTCCCTAGTTACATGAGTTACTCCTTAGTCGAAACCTAGTGTGGAAGTTCCTATTGTATCAAACCTTTGTTTCTTCTTCTTCAAGGTCTCAAGTTCTTATTATTATTCTTATTTAGGGTCTACCTATATAGTTGGATGGAATCTCATATTATTTATCTTAATCCCTTTTATCTTAGACCTAGATAGTTGGCACATTTCTTCATCTAGATCTTCCTCCACCTATGTGCCACATTTTTTGTATTTTTATTCAGTTGTAAGTAGTATAAAAACCAATGGACTTGGATTCCTACCACTATTTTCTATAACCTAGCTCATGGAATGTATGTTAGATTCACACTTTTCTACATATGCACCCCTTACACGTGTATGCCATGTGAAAAGTATTTATATCCACATCAATTTTTAGTATGTCAATTCTTATATTATTCACATTCTCAATATGATTAATAGATTTCACAAAGAAATTTGTGGTGAAAGAAAAAGGATATTTTTCATAAGGGAAAATTTGTCCACTAATCATCTAAAACTACTCCAAGGAGTAGTATTGTATTATAGAAAACTCTTCTTCCCCCTCTACTTACTTAGGTAGTTGATATGTTATCATTCAATCCTCCTATAAGACATTCTATAGGTGCCTTAACTTCTTGTTGAGCCTTGTCTTATATGCATTGTTGAGGGTGTAAGGTACAAAAAATTCCTTTACTGCTTCATGGGTGAATTTTTTTCCATGAAGTATAACCAATTAGAATTTCACTACCCTTTGGGATACTTATTTCATTGAAAACCAAGAGTAGAACTATACCACCCCATGTGAACTTGACCCCAACCTTATGATGTGCAATTTTAGTATCTTGCATGATTCCCTCAGCAATAAATTAAAACAAGTTATATCATGTTCTATGTGTAATTTTATGCATGATGTAAAAGAACCTCTTATTAATCTCTTTCTATATTTTTGTGATAGCTAGTTTTGCTATCAGAAGGCATTCCATGACTCTTATAGCTTGGTATTTCACCTTTGAAATAATAAATGTGCACCCACCTTTATTGTATTTTAAGATATTTCTAACCTCATCAATCATCTTATCTTTGCACAAATATTATGATGAGTATTCTCCAACATTGATCATCCCAGTTGCTTTGTTGATCAGTGATTGGGTAATTCTCATGCATTGGTCCAAAAAATAGAAGAAACTTTCATAGACACATGATATTAAATACTAAAAGAGATTAATCATTTTATTACAGTAAGGTAGCTCATAGCAATGAAGCACCCAAACATTCTCAAGTGTTTGCTTCATGTTTTCATCATTAAAGATGCTTCCTTATTTGGTTTTCTTATTTGTTACACACACAAAATTTTTAGTCATCATGTATTCCAACCCAAGCATGTGATGATTGAAAACATAAATCTTGCATGCACCAACTGTTATCCATATTTCACCCCCCGAGAAAAATATTGGATCAGCCACGACCCCACATGGAAAGAATCAAAGAAAACATGTTTAAATATTGCAAATTGGTCACAGAAGGACTCAACCATAGAGTGGTGGAAGTTGAGAGAGACTAAAGGACTCTATGCAAAATAAATGACTCTATTGGGCCATTTCCATGTCTTAAATATGTTCTTCAAGTTACAGGTAGACTCAACTATGAAATAACAGGGTAAGACAAGAAAGGGTGATGTCGTAGAGGAACCATAACAAGAAGGGGAAGAAATGACAAAGATCTAAAGCCCTTGGGCTTGAAACAGTTTAGGAAAATGTCCAAAAAGTACTAAGTATGGAGGAGGTAGTGGAAGAGACCACTTGTCCTAATGACACTTCTCCAAAGGTAAAGCCCAAGGTGGAGACTCAAACTTGTGTCGGGATTCCATGCGTCCAAAGCCCCAAAGAAGTTACAGGGTGTTGAAAAGTCTTCAACTAAAAAGAAGGTGCCAGGTGTCGGCTCAACACAAATCTAGAAAGGAAGGCCAAGGCAGAGACTCAAACTTGTGCCATCCCTCCACGTAGAAAATGGTCAAACAGAGTCAAAAGGTGGATAGGGTGGGCTTCAAAATTGGCTAAGTATAGATGTGTAAGAGGATAATGCGAAGTGTAAGTGTGGCGCATATCAAAGAGTTGGTCCCAAGGTGGAGACCTAAATGAGTGCAAGCTCGCCACGTAGCCCAAAGTCTAAAAATTAAGATGGACTGTTGAAAATTCCACAGATCAGCGGAGGCCGATAAGTGTCAACTCGACGCTCCTCCAAAGGAAAATTTTGGGCTAGGATTTCAAGTGAGCGTGGTGCCTCCATGAGTTATTCCAAAAGGGGCAGAGTCATTTGAATAGTTAATGCATGGACCAGGATGGTAGAGGCTACCAAGTGTCTTAATGGCACTGATTCAAGGGTTTAATAGAGAAAAGGTTGCCAGACTAGTGCCAAATTGCCACGTGTCCCAAGGAAGGTGGGCCATTGGGGGGAAAGTTTGTTTTTTGCCCCCTTTTTTTTCTAAAGGGGTACAAGATACAAATTGGCCCGTAGCTCTGCCTAAGGAAAAAGTTAGCGTTTGAACCCGAGTCAAAACCAAAGTAGAGAGTCAAAGGAAAAGGTGATAATTTGCCTTTTGTCAAAAGGCACAAAGATAAATATGGAAGTGCATCCCCCAACCAACCAAAGGGTGCCATGTGTCCAGCTAGAGCTTTGGGGCTGTGGGAGTTTGGGAATTTTGTGTTTTTTGTACAAAAGAACAAAAGATAAATTGAAGACCCTTAAACCTAATTTCTGCTCTAGTCTAGTTGCCATGTGTCCCATATTAAAAGAGGGACTCACTTTTCAAATTATTTTCCTTCCCATTTGTATGGATTTGATACAAAATTAAAAGGGGCATATCAAATAGACTCAAGGGTCCAAATATTATGAATTCATTTCATCGTTGGATACTATCAAATGACATTCCCACTTCTATGCCACGGAAAACTAAGAAGTTCATTTTAGCTAGCCTTCCCAAGAGAGAACTGGAGAACCAAATCTTCAGGACAGTTTAAAGAAATCACTCTTCTAGTTTCCCTTATAAATCATTACATCCTGGTTTGATTCTATACCAATTCATTAGACCACAAGTTTGACATTCAATGTGGGCAGAAAGGAATACCCAGTACAGTATGATATTAATGCGTTATACTATCCCCAAGTGAGATTCGTATGTCCTTTCTCATGATGGTTAAAAGACCTAGAGATTCAATTTTTTCCCTCTTCTGAATCTCTTATTCTTTCTAGATATAGTAAAACTTCTCATTTTGGAAACAGTAAGCTAAACAAGTTCAGAGTACTCAGAGAAACTCAAAGTCAAATTGATTTCTCGATGCCATTTTTGAGTAGTGAAGCTTCAACAGCTCACATACAAAAGAACAATGTAGTTTGTGCCTCCAGTTATAGAACAAATTTAAAGAACTGTGTACCCTAAACCTAGAGGTAAGATAAACCTGTCCATACAAGTGTTCTTCAATGCTCTGCAGAGTGTTCAAATTCTGTCTGTTCCTCTAAAACCCAAAAATCAGATTAAAGGATCTTTCAAAGAGAGTAAGAAGATCCAAAACACAAAAAGTCAAGCAAGGTCCCAACATGTACCTCAAGCTTGATCGAAACAAAATTCACAACAAAAGACCTACACAGCTACATCTAAAAAGATTTGGGCGATAGAGAAGATGTTCATTTCAAACATTGATCATCAAGGAGTATGCATACCATATCTTCCATAAGCCTCAACATAATATCTTGCTTCCTTTGACTGGTGTCCAACACCACTCTAGTATCAGGATCTATTTTTTCACAACAAGGTACAATTCTAGTCTCATTGGTTCCTTGGAATGGTTATAATAGGTCAAGCATTCATTTTTCAAGCACTGCAAGTTTTCTCATGGTAGGTAGCTTAGGAAGAGGAAGAATATACTTCGTATTTACATGCCCTATCCGAGTTTAAATGCAAGGTCGGTACACCTTTTCCAAAGTTCAGATGGTACCACAACCATTCCAACAAGATGGTTACTACGTTAGAAGATCTCAAAAGAGATTATCGAACTCAACTTGGGGGTGCCAAGATTTAATGCTCTCAAATAGTTTTCGAGTAGATAGTCCATTAAATGGGTTCAAAGCACTTCAAATCCTTAAATATGACGTTCAAATGTCCATGGTCAGAATACAAGCCTTTTGAGGCAAAATACAAGTACATTTGATTCAACTACAAGTCTCGTAGAACACGCAAGTATCTAAATATGCAGTACAATGTCAAACACGAAGCTTCGAACAAAAGTTTATTTAACTACACAAGGCTTCCAATACTGGCTTCAGAACATTTTCACGAAGCTCTAATACATGAGCTCATAACAAAACTTGAAGCCCCCATTACAAGTTCAAATGAAACACATAGGCTCCAATAAAGGTATCAGAACCACAAAAAGCAACGAATGTCAGTTCAGAACAACACCAACCTCGAATACAATTTTCAGAATGAAATACAAGCTTCGACCATACACGCTTACCCATATGCAGTAGTGTCAAAACTAAAATTTCACTAGAGAAATCTTATCCAAGGAAACTAGGGGATGCATTACGATTGCAATGGATTTAAATCCCAAGAAAATCACAGAGATTCATAAAAACATGGAGAAGTAATTAACCAGACAAATGGATGTAAATCATTTATCTTATGTAGAGTAGAGTTGTTTTAATGAATCATTTAGAAGAAATGAAAGAAATATCAAGATTGGGTAGAGGCCTATCATGCCTGATAGTACCTTTGCCAATTTGACATTACAGACTTCTAGCGGAGCTTCCCACTCTTTTTCTTCTCCACATGAAGCCTCAACTAACACAATGGATTAAGGAAATTGAAGCTTGTGATCGAAAATAGACCAAAGACAACCAAAAATAGCCACATGGGTAAGTCAAGTCACCAACTACATGTCTTTCAAAGAACCGGATAGCTCCATGTAGAGAAAAATTCACGTAGACATGTAAGACTAAACAAGCCTCCTCACAAATGCTACCTCCAAGTGTTGATCTAAGATGGTTTACACACATTTCAACTCGAGGTCCATTAATGTCATTACTCCCAAATCTCCCACTTAGTCATCTCCTTGCCACCACCTCCCAAGAACTGGGGACCTGCCTTTTCCACCATTTAACATGCATTTCCATATTTAGTTGAAGCCTCCACGTATGGCTCTACTAAATTTTACTAACCTTTAGCCCAAGACTGGCTGTAGACTCCATACATTTAGTCAAAGCCAATCAAATCAATTAAAGGAGCCCAATTGAAAAGAACTATCGCCATAGTGCCATGTGACCCCTTAGGTTTCCTTTTAATATTTTAGGTTTATAGATAGTCCCAAAACTTAGGTTAGTCTAAGCCAATAGAGTAGGTCTTAGGTCTGAAAACCTAGTGGTGCCATGAGGGTAAATTTCCACCTTAGAAGAAGAGCAAGAAGAAGAGGAATAACATTCACATCCCATATACCCATCTAGGCATTAGATTAATATGGGAGCCTATCACATTACTGTTAGTAATCTCTCCCTTATTCATTTAGGCATCATTGAAGATTAGGTTAGGATGCCATTCCAAACGAAATAGAATAAGAAGCTTAGGTTAGATTAAGGAACCCATGATGGAAGTAGGACCATAGCTATTTCAGTAGGTTCTCTTACCTAGTTTAGGATACAGGCTATAGGGGATAATCCTTCAGTTGTTCCTAAGATTCTCATCCCCTTCATAGCTCTAATGTTAAAGAAAACTATATTATCATTAACACCATTAATGTCATGCAGGAAGATCAGATCCCATGGTGACCCAATTTGCACATGAACAGGACAACCATGAATGAGGTAGAGCACATTGCACACAAGACAACAAGGAGGTAAACTATCTGTTAAAATACAAAGGTTCAGCTTCGCTGAAGAGGATCTCTCATGGATACTACATGAATGTCAATCCTCCATCCATATTCCACGCACATGAACCTGCCTCCATGAAGGAGAATATTCAAGTGTAACATTCCTTGGACTCACTAAAATTGGCCCTCTGAAGGACGAGTCAGTAAAAGAGATCTTGATCTTGCAACGTTCTTCAAAACTAGGATTGCAACTCACCTACAAGAAGTGAAAAATGAATGTCATTGTGACTCTCATATCATTTCAGTCAAATGAAGGTCCACAGAGCATAAACTCCATTCTTGGAGTTGAAACTCATAACAAGGGGCATGATTTGCAACAGGATCAGATCGTGCCCAATCAGGTACTTGGCATTCACTGGAGCCAAATCACATGCCAACACTTGTAATCCCTACTTTAAGAGAAACATGAAAATGAATGTCAAAGGTGTTACCAAGGGTCATCATCAACACCTACTAGAAGTCTGAATGCAAGTCAGCTTGAGGAGGTATTTCCCATTAATGTTGACTACCCTTGATGATTTAGGTGGAAGACATGGCTTATTGATTCAATTTTTCACTGATACTAGACAGCTATATTTAGTGTCAAATCATTTACATGGCTGCCTCTCTCAAGAAAAGGAAGCTACTTCTCTCTTCTCATGTTGCATGATTTGTTTAGCATTTTTTTATCTCTAGTTAATTTAGGAGTAGGAGAAGATTTTGATTTCCAGCAGAAGAAGTTCTTATGCACACTCTAAATGTCTCATTTGAGGCGTGTATGATTTGGTCTCTATATATAAATTTTGTTTGCATTGCTCCAAATGTACATAAATCCAAGATCTTTAGTATTCATAGTAGGGAAACTCATATTTACCTGTCATAGTTTCCATATTCAAAAGAAAAAAAATACAGAGCAACTAAAGTGATTTCAAAACAATCTGTCTTAGGGACAGAAAAAATACCCAGATTTAAATCAATTTTCTACTCTCAGAAATTCCATTTCTAAGATTTTCTTATGAAAATTGATAGTGCAGACTCAAGGTCAGAAAAAACATAGAAAAGGCATATAGTCAGGCTCGTAGTGGCTCAGGGATCAGATATTCAAAATTTTAGATCAGTTTCATGTCTTGATCAGGTAGACCCCATGCCCAATAGATGCTTCAAGGCCATTGGTATCTTCATCTAGCAGGTAGATGTCCCCATGATTTGTCACTAAATTGTTATCCATAATTCACCTCCTCAGGAAAAATATTGGATCATCCACAACCTTGCATGGTAAGAATCATCAGAAAAAAACATGTTTAAATCTTGTAAACATTGGTTACAGAGGGACTCTACAATGGAATGGCGTAAGCCTGCGAAAGTTTAAACGACCTTGTGCAAATGGAAATGACTCTGAAATCGGACTCTGTCCACGTCTGAATATCCATATCTTTAAGTTACAGGTAGACTCAACTATGAAATAACATGGTCAAACAAGAAAGGGTGATGCAACAGAGGAACTGGAACAAGAAGGGGAAGAAATGGTGAATATATGAAGCCCTCGGGCTCAAAACAGTTCAGAAAAAGGTCCAAAGATGGCTTGAGGAGAGAGAAGCGCAACGAAAGATTCGACTTGTCCTAATGGTGCTTCTCCAAAGGTAAAGCCTAAGGTAGAGATTCAAACTTGCGTCAGGCTTCCATACATCCAAAGCCCCAAAGAAGTTGCAGGGTGTTGAAAAGTATTCAACTAAAAAGCAAGATGCCGGGTGTTGGCTTGGCACAAAGGTGGAAATTCAAGCCTAAGGTGGAGAATCAAACTTGTGCCAGCCCTCCACGTGGAAAATGGTCAAATAGGTGTCAAAAAGAGAGATAGGGCAGGCTTCAAAATTGACTAAGTATAAAGGTGTTAGCGGAAGCATGCCACTTTTCAGTCTTGGCACATCCTCCAAAATTTAGGTACAAAGGTGGAGACTCAAATGGGTGCGAGCTCACCATTTAGCCTAGGGAACTCGAAAGGGTAAAAGGGGCCATTGAAAATTCTATAGGATCTGTGGAGGCTTCCAACTATCAATTCCAATGCTCCTTCAGAGGCAAAATCCTAAGTGCCAGGTTTCTCAAGTGAGAGTGGAGCCTCCACGCGTCCCATTTCAAAAAGGGGAAAGAGCTCAGGTTGAATGATTAAAATGCATCAAGGCAAGTTGATAGGAGAGTGCTACCAAGTTTCCAAATGGCGCTAGATTCAAGAGAAAAATTGAGAAAAGGGGTTTCCATAGCAAGCGTCAGGCCGCCGCGTGTCCCAAGGTCAGATAGGCTGTGACCCCGCTGAACATTTGGGAGTTAGCCCAAAAATATAAGGAAATTGAGCAGGTCATGAAGAAGGCACATTTTAACACTAGCGCCATTCCTAAAAATAAAAATACAGCAGTCCACCCTCAGATGTGCACCAACCAAAGCCATGTGTCGGAGTTTAAAAAGGGGACCCGTTTTCAAACTGTTTTCAAAAGGCGCAAAGATTTGTATGGAAGTGCATCCCCCAACCAACCAAAGGGTGCCACGTGTCCAGCCAAAGCTTTGAGGCTGCCGGAGTTTTGGGAATTTTGTGTTTTTTGCGTAAAAGAATAAAATATAAATTACAGACCCTTAAACTTGATTTCTGCTCTAGTCTGGCTACCACATGTCCCATATCAAAAGAGGGACTCATTTTTCAAATTATTTTCCCGCCCATTTGTACAGATTCAATACCAAATTAGAAGGGGCATATCTTTCAACTCAGGGCTCAAACTGGTAGGTAATCTTACACCAATGGAAGACGTCTCTCAACATCCGTTACACCATGGAAAAATAAAAAATATTTTTTCGGGCCTTAGTAGGTGAAAAATGGAGAAAAATTCTTCGAGACTTTAATACAGGATCTAATCTTGCTTCAACTACCAGATCTGATTCGATTCGATCCGCATTGGGGAACCAAAAGCAACATAGTGTGGGTGGATTTGTAGAAGGCATTGATATCTCATTGGTTGAGTTTTCAAAATGGGATTTGATGCGTATATCATGGTGCTTGGAGATGGATTTGAATTTTCCCTCTTCTCTCTCTCTTATTCTTTCTATATATTGTAACACTTCTCATTTTTTAAAAAAGGGGAGACATTCTGGGCATAGAGAAACTCTGTCAAATTTTTTTCTCGATGCCATTTTTGAGCAGTGAACCTTCTCATATGCCTGAAAAATGCATTTGTGCCTCTATTCTAGAAATGTAATGGTCTATGCACCTTCCAGAGCAATAAGAACATGCTTTTGTGGTGTTCTTCAACCATTTGCATTGTTTTGTTGTTTCTCCGTGCCTCTCCCTTCCAGATTTGTTTTTCTGTGCATGTATTTCATGTTTGCATAGGTGTAGGATGTTGTGTTTCATGGAGCTTAATGGAGGATTTGAAGATTTGGGCCATGTCACTTCTGTTTGACCTCCCTCATCTCCATTTTCTCTGTTTCTTTCTCCCTCAATAGAATATATCATGCTTCCTTTGCTGGTGTATCACCGCTTTAGTGTAGGATCTATTTTTTCCCTCTTTCTCTCTCCTTGGTTCCTTGGAATGGTTAGATTAGGTTAGATTTAGTTTTCCTGCACTGGAGTAACTCATGGTAGGTAGCTTAGGAAGAGGAACCAACCTTCTTTAGAGAGCTTTCCCACTTTTGCAAGGTCCCACACCTTGGGGAAAGTTCAATTTTATGAAATAACACTAGATGATTCTACATTAGAAAAGCAGAATTTTAGAACTCATTTGGGGGTGCTGAGATTTTGCAATAACACCAACTTTTATATTATATTACTCCACCTCTAGAACATCCTCTATGTATTTCATTTCTAAGTTTATTAGGAAGGGTGATGTGGTATTTGGTTGTTTTTAGCCTTCACGCTAACATCATAGTGTTATTTCCCTTTTTGTTCTTATATTTGAAATAATTGGCATCTTTTTTCTCGAGCTCCTCCACAATGTCTCATTCTTATTCTTCCCTTGGTAGTTCTTTTATGAAGGTGTTACCCAATTTTTCTCCTGACATTGACTCTATGGAAATACTTGTACTAAACTCACTGGAATAACTAGATTCTCATGTGAAACCTTCTTGCCCTTGTCTAGAATATAATCTGATTTACTTTGGGGTAGGTAAGTGCCCTAAAATTCCTTGTGTTCTCTAAGAAGTTAAGCCTCCACATTAATGGATACCGAGAGATATTTTTAGAGCATGTTTTCTTCTCTTCCAAACCTACCAAATCCTTTGTCACTAGTTACTTTCACTTCCTCTCTATCATTATCCAAAACCCTGGTACCTATTAAATATTTTATAACTCTCTAATGGAGGAAAGGTTGTGGGTTTTACTTGCTTTGAATAATTTTTTAACTCATTTTTTGAAATTTTACTCAGATCCTTCATTTGTTTTAATTTTTGGTAACTTAAAATTGACTTATTATCTTCCTTTTATACCTTTTCAACCTAGGTAATAAATTCTATTTTATTACATTTACCATGCATTGGATTTCACTTCGCTTACCAACTAAATTCAATAGCTAGTTACTGATAATTATTACCAACTTCTTGTTATTCTTTTTACCTTATTTACAAATTGTCATAAATTAACTCATCTAGTTTCATGTATGCACCATGAATTTATATTTCTTTATCCATGCACCTCTAGTTGTGATAGAGATCTCAATTACTATAACACATCACATTTTCCTATTTACTTTTATTTTCTTACATGTTTCTCTTCCTCGTAGCCCTCCTACAAATACCTTACCTTTTCCACTTCCATGTTTTTACATGCTCCATATCCATCTTCCTTTGTCAAGTATGTTTAGCATACCACGTTCTACTATATTCCAATAGTTATTTTACACCAATGATACTTGCTTGCCAAAATATTTTTGAAATCCCATCCAGGTACCTTATTTTATCATTTCTATTATTTACAAAATATTCTTATATACCCCACACTAATACGATACTCCATTTTTTATGATGCATGATTATTTGAAAAAACACTCATTCGTTCATCTTTTAGCATGCATATTTTTCAAAGTCCTATCCCATTGTTAAATTTTCTTTTATTCATCTTCCCCCATAGAAATTGTGTGTGGGGTTGTCCGCATATGATTATATGTGTTCATTTTAAATGAGGGCCTTTATATGAGTGGACCATATCATTGTTATTCATAACACACACACACACACACACACACACACACACACACACACACACACACACACACACACACACACACACACACACACACACACATATACATATACATACATACATACATACATATATATACACACACACACGCACGCACACACACCACACACACACACACACACACACACACACACACACACACACACACACAGATATATATTAATTAGTCTTACGCCACAAATGTTTTCTTATTACAAAAATAAAAACATGCATAAAGTAAACTATCCTAAGTACATGAAAGAAACTAATATGAGATGTAAGAAATACCCACCCTAATGGAATATTCCTTATTCAATTAAAAATTGGGATATTTACTAGAAATAGGGTTTTAACATACTCCCATTAAAGTGACTTGGTAAAAACTCACCATTTAGATCCTTCAGGTTACATGCCTTAGTTGATAAAAAACCATATTTCAAATGGGTACAACCATTGTGTATTTAATTTTCTTGGGTATCGCATAAATTTGGATTCATATAGTCATTTTTATCTAAATAATCCACATGCTTATTTGTATAAATGATTAAAGTTTCAAACTTAGATGGATTTGGGTCGTAGACCCAAGAACCCAATAATTAGAAATTTCAGTGTCGCACGGATTTGGAGTATAAAGGAATTTTTACAAAGGAAAAAAAATTCATGGGTAAAGTCATGGAAAAGGTCGTGATAGAAAGGAAAAAAGTCCAATACAAAGTAAACAAATGTAAGGAAAAATCCACAATAGAAAGGAAAACAAAGCCACAAAAAAATCCATAATACAAAGGAAAAAAAAGTCATGGGGAAAGCTACACAAAACTTAGTGCAAAAATCCATGGTACAAAGCAAAAGAGCATTGAAATTTCACGACGCACGGGGAAAAACATGAATTTATTTATATCTTTATTTTGAATCAAAAAATATAAGTTTGGAGCATCTAAAAGCTAAAAGAAGATAAAACGTTGAAAGATGACCTAATTGGAGCATGTACAACTTGATAATTTTGGAAACACAATATCCAAATGGATTTTTATTTTTAAAAACATTTTTTCTTTTCTGGGAATGCATTTTGGATATTTTTTGACACATTTAGGTATTTTAAGCATGCCTTTTGGTTTTATCATCACTTTACATGCATTCCTTTCACGTTTTATCTATTTTTAGAACCATGCTTGCATGCCTACATTTCCCCCCTTCTTCTCTCTCTCAATTTGCTGTAAAAACTCCCAGAATTTATTGTAAAAGGGGTATTTTCCTCTTCATTCATTTTTCTAGAGAAATTTGGCATTTTGAGTGGAAAATAAGCAGTTGTGAGTGATTATTTTTACTTATTTCATCGCTTGGAGAAATAAAGTAGTTGTTTTTACTTTCCTACAGTATGTGTATTATTCATTTTTATGTGTTAAAACTGATTTTATCTTGTGATACTTATTTATTCTTGGTTTTCAACTGAAATATTTATGCATTTATGTAGTGTTTTGTTGATTTTAAGGTCATATATCATGTTTAATAAATTTTGTGTCCAGAATCTTGTTGTGGAGCCATCTAATGCCACCTTCTTTTGTTTTGTCACTAATTGAAACCATTTTATGAAACACTTTCGCATTAACATACTCATTTTTAGGTTGTGTATGGTGTGCATAGATCCCATGGTTCATCTATGTGGTTCAAACAAGTATGATATCATCAAAATTTCTATTTTATCACTCTCATTTAATTTTCCCCCTAATTTCTACCTCCCTTTTCTCTTTGTTTCAGCAAGTAGAGTGGTCTTAGGAATAATAACTAGTTTAGGTGTGTTATAATAGAGAAACCAACCCTTTCTAGAGGATCACCCCAATATACAGATAAACCATGACCTAAGAGTGTTTCCATTTTTTCAATCGAAAGGAGATATATGATATAACTCTCTGCAGGGCACATTTCAAAGGTAGAATAGTTTCTAGCACGCTAGTGGGACATATATTAAAAAATTATGCTAAATATTTGACAATGTTCTTGGAAAATATCATTGTTGCAAGCACGCTCATCTATCATCTAGTGGCTCCGTAAGTTTAAATGGACATAATGATAGCATATCAGTTAATATTCCATGACAAAGGTTACAATCAAATCATCTATAAAAGATATTCCATTTGATTTCATTGAGTTACCTCTGAAATCAACTAATGGAGGAAGATTTATGAATTCTAAAACATATCCTAAATATCCTCCCACTATGCAAAAACCAAGTTCACTTCTTGATTTCCCCATACCCAGTCTCAATCTAAATATGGCCATCCCAAGAAATTAGGTATTTGTTTCATTCAATGATGGTAGTCAACTATTGCTTGCTCAACATGATGATATCCCATTTTTTATAGGAAAAAATAAATTTAAACCCATAGAACATGTTAAATATGTCGCCAATATATGTTCTATTTATCATATTACTTAAGGCAATGTAGCATTTAGATTATTAGTAGCCTCTTTCAAAGGAAAACTGTTACAGTGGTATAGAAGATTGCAAGTGAATTCTATAACTACATGGGTTCAATTGGGAGAATTTTTTTGTAATAAATTTGAGGAAAAATCAAATCATATTTCATCAGTGGAAAAATTTACCACCATCAAGAGAGAACCACAAGAGTTTATGAATGATTTCAAATACATATTCTAAAAGACTTGGGACATAATTCCACGATTGGTAAGGCCTACTCCTTAGTGTGATTTTTTATATTATCTAAGGGATTTGAATTGTGATATTTTAATGATGATGCAACCAATGGGCAGAAGAAAACTCCCTAATTCTTATGAAATAGAAAATGGAGCTGAAAACAACCTTATAAAAGTAGGGAAAATATCACCAAGACCTCACATTCCCATCTTTCCAGAAATTCCTCCTCCCACTTCCTTTCAAATACCTACAATAGCTCCTATTACAACAAATATTTCTCATTTTTTAATTCAAATTAATACATCCCAAAGCCAATAAAATGACTTATAATATTTTACTAACATGTTAAAATAATTTGGGAATGAGACTGTTTCTTTCAAAAGGCAACAATCATAGAGTTTTAGACCTTACTATCCATCCAATAAAAAAAATTCCTCCTTTCTAACCAAATTTGCATATCCAAAATAATTTTTCCAATTTTAGACCAATCAAAACATTCAATCCCAGTTCTTCTATCACCTCCAAAGAAATTGTACATATCCAAAATAGTTTAATAAAAGACCATGAGTGGTGTTACCCTTGCAATATGGACCATACTCAGAATTATTGTTACATTTGTGCTCTAAATAAAGATATTATAATGAAAGCTTCTTACATGACCCAAAATTAATTATTTAAAACTCCCTGTCAACAATAATTTCCACAAGAATCAGTGCATAATGATGTTGTGCTTCTAAATTAGAAATCGAAAATTTTTGTGGAGTGAATCAATTGGTTATTCTGAAAAATCAGAGTTCTACTTTAGTAGCAAAAATATTTAGCTCAAAGAAAAGAGAAATATAAGTGGATCATCCAAATGGTAAGAATATTTCATCCTTCTCCTATGTTGCAAAGTTTTGTTTTGATTTCCAATCAACAAGGCACTCAGAAAAAATAGTCTATAAGAATTCAAGATCATTAAGAGAATCCAATTTCGACACCATGAGTGCAATAAGTTACTAATGTTAGAAAAGTATAACATAAGGTTAGTACTTCATCTTTTAACATTCTTGATCATTTGAAGAAAACTAAGGTTAACATAATAATGTGAGATTCTTTGTATCTTACGGGTCAAAAAGATCATTGACAATAAGCTTTGTCTAATATCAGTCTCTCTAGCCAACTATCCAAATAACCACATAAAGTTATGCTTAATAATACACCTAATAAAAATTAATCCCAAGTAGGAAAAGGTGTTAAACCACCTCCTTTCTATGTTCCATTGATCATAGGCCAAAACCTAGTCTAAAATTGCATAATTTATTTGGGAGATTCTAGTTCGGTTATACCGAAGAAAATTGTTGACAAACTTGATTTGTAATATGAAACTCTTTCCAAACAATTAGCTTAGTTAGATGTAACACCCGCAGAGACCCTTGGAATCATTATAGGCCCGATTTTAACCTTGCACACATGTCACAACTTCTACATTCCTCAAGATGTTTGTATCATTGATATTCCTCCTCTCTTTGCTTAATTTATTTCTATAGATTTTACAGACAAAATTGGAGGTTACCTATCATCATACTAGTCTAAGATGTTGTTTAGAACAAGGTATGGCATAAAATTTACCATAAGGTTTGAACCCATCTTGAAAAATCACATAGAGCCTTATATTTCTAGTGTTATCAATGTTAATTATATAATCAGGGATGAAGAAGACCAATCAGTCTACCAAGAACCAAACACACTTCTTGAGGGAAATCTAGATTTATTACTTGATGAATGGGATACTCAAATTCATGTTGTTGGTCCATATAGTCATATTGAAGAAGTAGGTCTTAGAAATTATTACATACATGATGATAATTCTATTATTCCTCACCTTGTCAAATCAAGCTAGCAAGGTGAAGGTTTATGGAAATTATTATTTGATGGGTCAAGAAGAAAAAATGGAGCAGGTAGGGGAATCATATTTATTTCTCAAATGAAAGAGAATTATTTTTCATTTTTAATAATAACATTTATTTGCACTAACAATACAATTGAGTATGAAGCTCTTGTTCATGACATTCAATGGGAAAGAAAGAGAGGACTAAAATAATTACAGTTATTTGGTGATAGTGAGTCAATTGTCAATCAAATCAAAGGAAAATATACAGATAATAATAGTGTGCTGAGATCTTACAAAAATATATTATGGGACTTAATAGAAGACTTTGATGTTTTCAACATTTCATCTATTCCTAGAGGAAATAATAAACATGTAGATAAGTTAGCTACAATTGGTGGTAAAGTTTATATTTCAGATCAAATTAGCAACACATCAAGAAATTTATAAAACCTTCTGTCTTAGATAACAACATAAATTGGTAAGTGTTCGAATCAAATCAAAAAATAGTTAATTTAATGCAAGAGCAATTTGAGTTTAAAATTAAAAATTAGGATAGATTAAAATAACATTATGAATATCAGATCATTCAATTGAAATATAACAAGATACCTTAGGGATTAGTCACTCTTGAGTCCATTTTCAACACAGATGATCATATCTGAAGTGAAAATTCTAACATGCAGATCAAATAAGAATATTGCAAATAAATTAGCACTGACAATGACAAAATGTTGAAGTTGGGAAAGGTATGTAATCAAGAGGAAAAAATTGCATTTTTTTAAACTTCTCAAGAATTTGATGATGTCCATACATGGAACTATGGTGATGAAAAATAAATAATCATGATTTAGCTCATCATACCATAGAATTGGTTTTAAATGAAAAATTAATTAGACAAAAGAAAATGCTAAACAATTCTAAAATTGAATGGATGATGAAATAAGAATTGGATAAGTTAATCAAAGATAACATTATTTTCCTTGTGAATAACTCATCATTTTCAATTTGGTTCTTGTGAGAAATAAGAATGGATAAATATTCTTATGCGTGGATTTCAGAGATTTAAATAGGGTGTCTTTAAAATATCATTACTTGCTGCCATCTAAGGAGAAAATTTTATAAATGGTAAGTGTTTCAAAATGATATTCATCAGTTGATGGCTATTCAAGTTACAATCATATATTGGTACAAAAAGAAGATCAATTTAAAACAACATTTACCATGAAATGGGGTACGCATCTATATAAAACTATTCCATTTGGACTATAAAATACAAGAGTTACATTTCAGCATGTTATGGACTTGATGTTTCAAGGGTTAATAAATGGTTTTATTCTTGTTTATTTAGACATAACCGTTTTCTCAAATAATGTTACATATCATATCATTCATCTCATAAACATGTTTGAAAGGTGCATGCAGTATGACGTTATGGGTGTCATTATTCCCTTCATTTAATCAACTTCTTATTAATGTCATATCAAACCAGGGGTGTGTCTAAAGCTATATGCAACAAGAGTAATCTTATTGATCTAGTAGTTGACTGCAGTTATTTTTGTATTTTCTAGGGGATCTTTTCAATGTCTTAAGGATTTCTTGGTAAAACCTTATTTAAATCATACTATGAAAACTTTGCTGAAAGTAAACACATTAAAAGGTTTGCTGAAAGGAAACACACTTTGTAGAATGGAAATAAACAAACTTGCTTTTGGAAATAAACACACTTGCTTCTAAAAGTAAACAAACTTACTTTTGGAAATAAACTCACACGACTTAGAATTCTTGAAAATGATTGCAAGAAATATAAGAATCTATCTAGATGCTTGCAGGAACAAGTATACAACAAAATTTAACTAGAAGAATTAAGAGTGATACAGAATTAACAGATCTAAACTATTTTCTTAAGAAATATAAATACCAAATAGATGAATATCCTAGTCCTTAGGGGAGTGGTCCCTTACTCCTCCTTGAATAAGGATTTAACAACTTAGAATTCTCTCAAATAGGAATGGCTATTTTATTGATAAAACATTCGGTATTACAAAATATAATGGATATGTATACTTAGTCTATGTCTCTCTTCTCTGTTTTATCTCTATTTCTTATTATATTCTATTGTTCTTTCTATCTACTGCAGGTCTGATTTTATATACATTTACAATCATAGTTGTCTCTATGATTCTGATGAAATCAAATCATGCGTAGAATAGATGCCAATTTAGATTGTGGCTGATTAGACGGTTGTAAGATAACTATCCTTGGATCTGTGTATAGAAATATTCTCATCCTTTCCTGATTGAAAGGGTCATTGATGTAAAATATCTGGATGTGGTTAGAATAGATAAACTTCTATCGGTTCTAGAACTTCACAGAACCATAGGAAATAGTTAAGGATCAAAACCATGAGAGTTCCAGAGCTATACCTAGGAGTTCCGGAACTAATTCTGAAAATTATGGAACTAAATACTGGAGTTTTAGAACTAAGTTCAAAAGTTCCGGAACTAGATGATGACTGTGTAATGGAGTTCCGAAACTAGATTGGAAGTTATGAAACTAAGTTGTGTTGGAATAGATGCTACCAAAAACATAGTGAATGCTACATACTTCATTTCTTCTCCTGATTAGACCTGCTTTATTACAAAAATGAATTTCAAACACACACTTCATTAGGAATTTCAAATATTTTAAACATTAGAATCAAAATCAATCAAAAGATAGATAATTACATCATAACTCATATCAGATAAAAAAAATTCACAAAATGCAATCAAACTTAATAAAAAGGAGAGTAAGATGAGATAATATATTATACATTAATCAGGCATATTCTAGGCTCATCGTTTCCCCCAAACTTACTTGTTTGTAAGTCCCTTTACAAATTTCATTCTTCAAAAGTGGGGTTATATGTTCTGCATTCCATTTGATTGCTCAGATCAAATGGTTGAAAATGGATTTTCCAATGCTTAAACTTAGAGGTACTGTACCCAGCTCCTACTTCTATTTTCCTCTCCCACTCTTCAAATTCAGTAGGATCTTGAGGTTCTCTATTTTTCCAAGGAAACATGGGGGTGAGAAGTAGAGGGGGCCTTGTTCGCATTGCCATGCATATTTTCCCATAGGTTTCATTGATCTGGGGAATTGTTATGCATAACACTTTTTCCCTTTCTAAACTCCAAATAAGATTTGTAGGGGATATTACTTCCCTTCTTCTCAAGGAAACAGTAAGTTGTTCCCACCTCTTTGAGCATCCTTCATAAATATCTTCACACTTCTCCAACTCATAGGAGGTAAAGGCGTCAATACACTTTTGTATAATGACAAGATAATGTGTCTTGAATCGCTCATCAAAGGAATGAGTTTTAAAATGTAGGAGGAAGGAAGAAGGTTTACCATAGTGAGCTCTCATATAGAGACCAGTTGAGCTAGCTTTCAATAAAAAATCAGATTCCATTTCCTTCCATATAATTTGGTTTTGCAGAACAGAGACAAATGTATTAAGTATGGATCTTCCCCACATACAAATTAATCTTAAATCCTGTGTTTTTCTCTAGCATAAAATTACAAAGACAAAATTCACATAGAATATTTTTCTACTCAGAACTGGATAAAGAGTAAGATGTCATGAATTCAGATTCATCTTTCAGTTCATGTGGAAGTCCACATGTAATCCTTGACAACTGCTAGCGAATGAACTACTCTTCTAAAAAAACACTATATGTAGGAGAGGGCCTCCTACAGGGAAGCATTTTTTCACTCATAATACAAACCATATGAATTTTTTCAAGACATTTATATTTGTTTCCTTCCTCATAAAATTTTTCTTCCCACTCTTTTCTTGCCTTCTTTTCTTCTTCCATCTTGGTCTTCAATTCTTCTTTTGATGTTTTGGCTTGTCTAAGTTCCCTATAGGTGTCATTCCATAGTTGTTTGAGTGGAAAATAGGTTAACTCAGTCTGTACAGAGACTATGGACACAAAATTCTATTTTCTGGAAGTCTGACATTCTTCCTTTTTCTATCAGTTGTTTCTTAATTACTGATAACTCCTTAGTCCTGGCTGCAAGCTGAGTTGTTAGCTCTTCAATGAGAATTTCCCTTTTTCTAATTTGAGTTTAAGGAAATCCAATTCATCATCCTTTTATCTGATAATGAGCTTTGCTTTAGATAAGAATAGAGCCCATTTAACCCGATGTCTTTCTTCTTCCTCTTAAATTACTTGCGGAGTTGAGCATTCTTCCTCTATTAAAGGAAATTTTCCTTTTCTTCTCTAGGATTCCAACTCTTCTTCTTCATGTGGCAATGCTGATGGTTCAGCTAATTCTTGAAAATCCTGCTCTTCAAGTCTCTCATCTCCTCTTTCCATCTCAGCTTGGCTTGGTTCAAGATGAGTCATGGCCATGTTGCCCAAAATATCAGTAGCTTCCTTTTCCATCTTTTCCTGCTCACTCCTTCACTTTGGGGTTTCTGTTGAACTCTTATGAATTTTTCTTCTTTGGGGAATTTCAACATGCCCAGTTGTGGGTTTGCTTCTAGAGCTTATTTTTACTATTATTTCTTGCTCTTGCATGGGTGATCTATCACTATCAAAGATAGATATTAGCTCCTTGAAGTTGCTGAAGAAGAAGGAATTTCCTTCAAAGGTATAGAAGGTTTTGTTGTTTTGATCTTTCTCACAGACCTTATTCTTTTTGGTATATTCTCTCTTTCCATTTCCCTCTATTCTTCTGCAAGGGCATCAATTTCAAAATTAGTTGAAGTAGAAAATGGGGCTAGAATTGTCTTGATAATATTAGGGTTTTTCTTGAACTTACGAGCAAAATAGTCCCAAATTTCTTCTGCATTTTTCTTTGATAGAAAATGATGTTGGCATACTAAATGAATTAGCACATGATGCTTGATTTTCCCCACACCCTAGGAATACCTCTGGGCCATGGTCTAAATAGAATAAAAAAGAAACCTTGGAAGGTTTATTATGTACTCAGGTTTTGTGGCTCCATACTTTAGATATATGAGCATTTTTAGGACTTATTTTCCCACAGACCCAAATTTACCATCACAGGCTAAATATTTCACTATCCAAAATGCTATCCTGTCAAAGGGTTTGGGCAAACTAGCCCTTCCGACCCCTTTTATGATTTTCTTTATATTGTAAATGTATTGGGGTACAGTTTCTCCTTCTTGTAGTAAGATTTCAACCAGATCTTTCAAGGTACCTTTGGCATGATGTGGGACATGCACAATTGGCACTCCAGACACATTACTTATTGTATTTACAGAAAAGGGAATAAAGATATTTCTCACCTTTTTCCTGGACTGCTATAGGTTTATGTCAAATTCTCTTACAAATTAATCATTATACTTTGAAAACTTCTTCAGGAACTCTAGCCATCTTGCATTATCAAAGATAGATGCCAATTCTTCATCTACAAGTAACTGGGAATTATCCTTTGGTTCTAATTTATTTTTAATTCCCATATCAGCTCGAGTTCTATTTCCTTTGATTTTGTGAAAATTAGTTACAGGCCTACTTGCTTAGTTGCAGAACTGATAATTTTCACTACGGAACCCCTGTTCTTAGCTGTGAAACCTCTGTTCTTAGTTGTGGAACCTCTGTTCTTTACTGCGGAACACAAGCTTAATTTGCAACTTCTCCCTCAAAATCTCTCTACAACTTATTCATTTGATTTTTCACTAATGATTACTAATGATAACCATGCCACCACTTATTCCATTCAAATCATCTTCATGATTACACACTTGTAATCATAATGTATAAATAGATGACTCATCATACCAACTTTTAAATTAAGTCAAATCACACATGCAAGCTTTTAATTTAACCCTAAATGAGTTACAAGATATAATTACCATCCTTGATGATATAATCCTTTTGTTATGATGACTTGTCATTCCTACAAGTGGAACAAAACACGGTTAGATAAGATAGCTACAATTCAAAATAATTCCCTTTTATTTGAATTAGCCAAAAGAAGAGGTCAACCACCATTGTTGGTTTTCAGTTGACCTTTGAGAGATTTTTTTTATTTTTATTTTTTATTATTATTTTTTTAATTTGTTTTTTGGGAAGAAAATGCCATTTACTAGTTTTCATCTTCTTCGCTTTATTCTAGATCTATCATCTGGTTATTTGATCATTTTTGAATAAGTGGGTTCTTCCATATGATCAAATTCTTTGTCTACTTCAATATTCCTAAAAAATTCATCCTTAGTGGGAGGCTTCCTATAGAGTTTCAGCCTATGTCCATTGACCAAGATTGTTCTTCTGCTGCCATCAATGGGAAGTAACTAAATAGAACCATTGTCAAATATCTACTCAATCTGATAGGGTCCCAACCATTTGGTTCTTAATTTTCCCTTGAATTATTGGTACTTAGAATCAAACAACAATGCCCAGTCTCCTACTTTGAATTTCCTTCTCTTGATATGTGTGTCATGCCATTGCTTCCTTTTCTCTTGAATTATCTATGTTTGTTGAAGTGCTTCCATCCTCAACTCATCCAACTCATTGAGTTTAAGGATTCTTTCATTTTGAGTTGCATCCAACTCAATTCCCAACTTAACTATTGTCCTCAATGTTTGTAGTTCAAACTCAATGGGAAACAAGGAATTTTTCCCATAGACTAACTCATATGGTGAAAACCTAGTTGTAGTTTTACAAGTTGTATTATAATCTCAAATAGCTTCAGTTAGTCTCTTTACCCAATCTTTTCTCCCAACTTTAATTGTTTTTGTAAGGATGTTCTCCAATTATCTATTTGTTACTTTAGCTTGTCCATTTGACTGTGGGTGGTAAGGAGATGAATTCCTATGATTTATTTGGTAATACATTGTGAAATCTTGGATCATATTAGAAATGAATTATAGTCTCTAATATGAAACTATGCTCCTCGGTGCTTCAAAATTTACCATAATTTTGTTCCAAAGGAAATCAACAACTAATTCTTCAGTGGCATTTATCAATGCTTACACTTCTGCCCCCTTTGTCACATATTTAGTACACACAAGAATATATTCCTTTCCTTGTGAAGGAGGATTAAAGGGACCAACAAAATTAAATCCCCATCTCTCAAATGGTTCAATCACTACTTGAGGTTGAAGAGGCATTTCATTGGTGAAAGTTGGTTGTCCCATCCTTTGACAAGGATCACACCATGTGATATATCTCTTCACATTCTTGTACAGAGATGGCCAATAATAACTAGTGCCAAGTATCTTATGAGTTTTTATTTTCACTGAATAGTGTCCTCCACTTGGTTAATCATGACATGCTCTGAGGATGTTAAATATTTCATCCTCTCTTACACACCTGCGTAAGAAAAAATCAGGACCACATTTAAATAACAATCCATTTAACCATTTGAATTATCCACTGGTTTTGATTTACTTCTTTATTTGTTTCTTATTGAAAGAAGGAGGAAACTTCCCTGTTGCAAGATAATTTGCCATATCAGCAAACCACAGCGTACTTGCTGAAATAGTAAACAGTTGTTCATCTAGAAAGTTATCCTTAACTAGATCTTGCTCCCTTGTAGTGGTTAGTCTTGACAAAAAATCATCTACCACATTAGATTTACCTAGATCATCCACAATGGTAGTATCAAATTCTTGCAAAATTAATAACCATCTACTTATTATTCCTCCAACCACTGGTTTGTTCTTTAAATATTTAATTACTGAATGATTTGTGTGTACAAATATCTTGTACTCTGTAGTGTAATGTCTAAATTTATTGATTGCATAAATCACAACAAGAAATTATTTTTTAGTGATGGTGTAATTATTTTCAATGGGAGTAAGATTCTTGCTAAGATAATAAATAACATACATTTTTCCTTCTTCATCTTTTTGTCCCAAAAATACACCGATGGAATAATTTGAAGCATCTTTTTGGATATGAAATACATTTTCCCAATTAGGTCCTATCAATATTGGAGCAATGATTAAATTTTCTTTAATTTCTTCAAAAGCATGCTGACACCTTTCATCCCAAATAAATTCATAGTCCTTGGTTAGCAAATTAAACATGGGGGAAACAATTTTACTAAAATATTTCATAAAGTGCCTATAGTACGCAGCATGCCCTAGATATGATTTGATATCTGTGGGGGTCTGAGGAATAGGTAAATCTAAAATGATCCTAATATTTTTTTATCAATATGAATTCCTCTTTTTGAAATATGGTGTCCTAATACAATCCCCTCATCAACCATCATTAAACACTTTTCATCACTAAGAAACAGATTGTGTTGTTCACATCTTGTTAAAACTCTATCTAGATTTCTCAAAGCATCTTAAAATGTATCTCCGTGTACAATGAAGTCATCCATATATACCTTAACATAATCATTTGTTAGATCAGCAAAGATTGCAAGTATAACTCTCTGGAAAGTTACAGGAGCATTGCATAAACCAAATGGTAACACCCTATAGGCCAAGGTACCCCATGGACATGTAAATGTAGTTTTTTCTTGATATTCAGTAGTGACTCTAATATGATTGTATCCATTAAATCCATCCAATAAATAATCATGAGGGAAAATAATCTCTCATTGTGGCTTTGTTCAGTTCCCTATAGTTAACACATATTCTCCATTTTCTATTCTTTTTGGGAACAATTACAAGAGGAGATACCCACTAACTATTTGAGATAGGGTAGATAAAACCTACTTGTAATAGTTTTTCAATTTCTTGTTTGACTATATCCCTTAAGTCTGGGTTAATCCTTCTTTGAGGCTGCCTAACTGGTTTAACATTTTCAGTATAGATGTGATGATTGTAGATACTTGGGTGAATTCCCTTCATGTCTTTGTAATCCTAAGAAAAATCTTTAGTATCATTTTTTAGAGCATAAAATAATTTAGCTTCTTCATCAACCTTCAACCAGCTATTAATGTTCAAATTTTTACCTGGTTGAATCTCAACATGCTTGGTTCCAATATGTGATGAACTGATTTGTTGGAATGGTTTCATTAATGTATTTAATGGACATGCATGTGGTAACAACATATGGTATGTAGCAACATATCCAAAAATTCCTTGAGACAGAATATTGGAAAAAGGACAGTAATGAGAATTATGATACTTATCTCTTTGCAGGCCAAAATCTTCGTCATTGCCACTTTCCATAAATTCTTCACCACTCCCTGATGTATTTGAAAATGAAACTACTGATTCATCCTCTCCCCATGAGAAATCTCGTTCCTCTGGAGTGAAATTATTTCCAATCACAGAGAACTGTTGTTGTCATGGTTCCGGAACTAAATGTGATGGTTTTGGAACTATAGTCACAGGTTTTAGAATTATAGTTGCAGGTTACGATACTAAGTTCATAGGTTCCAGAACTAAGTTCACAGGTTCTGGAACTATTTCTGATTGCTTTGAGGACAATTGGTGCTCATCCAATGGTTGATTAATCATCTCTTCTACTTCTCTTAGATGATCCTGTAATGTGATCATAGCCAAATAAGACAAATTTTGCTTATTAGTTTCAGGAGAATCAACCCACACTTGTTCATGATTGTCAATAAAAGGTCATACAGTAGGATATAAGGAAATTTTTTTAGAGTTCTTACCATTCGAGATTGTCATATCACCTAACCTGTAATCAATTAAAGTACCAACTGTAGCTAACCATGGTCTACCCAAAATAATGGGATAACCCAATGCTTTACCTTTTGGCTGCAATATAAGGAAGTCAACTGGATATTCCCATGACTCCACCATAGCCACGATGTCTTTAATAATTCCTTCTGGTTTTTCTACAGATTGGTCTTCCATCTGCAATATGGTATTATTAGGTTTTATAATCATTAATGGTAATGTTTTTAGAGTATCTAATGTCATTACATTCATAGCTACTACCAAATCTACCAAAACATTATGTATATCCTTATTTCATATAGAGACAGAAATAACAGGACTTCCAGGATCTCTGTATTTGGGAAGTAAAATTTTTCCTACTAATAAATCAACAAGTTTCCAATCTACTTTGATAGTCTTGGGGTACTGTTTCTTCCTTCCAGGATTTTTCAGACATAACATTTTGATTAATTTGTTCAATTCTAGAATGTCCTTAATTGCTTGTAATAGTGGTATTTCAATATTCAATTTCCTTAATTCTTGTACCAATTCAGACTCCTTGATTTCTATAGCTTCTTTAAATCTCTCTAGAAATGGAGTCTTAGTAGTGTTGCTATCTAGCTCCTTTTCTTTTCTTTATATATCCTCTTTTGGAACAACAATACTAGGGATTTCAATTTCTTCTGTCATTTCAATGATTATAAGGGGTGAGTTGCTGATGATTTTCCTAGATCTAGATTGAATATCCTTACAATCCATAACATGTAAATCAACTAATTTTTCTAGTTTTGTTCCATAAATAGGAGTTGTTTGTTTATTTCTTGGGTTTGTTACTGGTTGTGCTGTTATTTACATTTGGACTATATTCTCAATTTGTGAATTTTGTGCAAAAGATCCCATGATGGCCTATTGATTTTGATTTGTATATGTTCTTCCTTACACATAATTACTAGGATTCCATCTAGGTTGTGACCATGCATAAGAATTTATTTGACCAACCCATGGTTGTTAATGTCCTTAAGCATACCAAGCTTGATTGGCACAATCCTGAGGGTTCCATGTTGGTTTAGGTACCCAAGGTGGTTGTCCCTAGTTTTTTGGCAATGAATGAGCAGCCCATGGTATCATCTAGGGATTAGGAACTGATCTAGGCATAAACTACCCTTGGTTAGGTTGTCTCTAAAAATAAATTCAATTCTTCTATTGTAGATGAGGCACTGGTTTGTTTAATCCTATTCTTAATGTTTGGAAGTAAAGAACAAGAATTAGTATCATGTTGTTTATATTCATAGATAAGAAACATTTCTATTTTATCCAAAGGACAATCTCTTATTGCATGCTTCTTTTTGCATCTAGGACAATACATAGCCAATGGTTCAATTTTGGAATTTTCTTTAGCTTGTAATCCATCCATAGTATAGGTTAATTGAACTAAAATGTCTATTTTAAAGTTTGCTAACTCACCCACTAGTTTTTTCATATCTATATTAAGACTTTTCACTGATTTTCCTTTTCTAGATCCACCTCTCATTTTGGAATAGCTTCTACAAATCTCCTTAATTTCATTCATCCTTAACTGATCAATGTATCCACCTCCTATGAAGTGAAGGGATTCCCTAGATTCATCATCCAAACCTTTAAGAAAAATGGTTTTTCTTAACTCCTCTTGAAGTACAAATCCACATCTTTTTCTCACAAAGAGGAATATGTCTAAATAGTCTTCTATATTTTCATCTTCCTCCTGCTTGATTTTGAAGAATTCTTCCTTCCTATTTTTACCTCTACAATAATCCTAGTATTTATCTAGGAAGGCAGTCTCCATTTGTGCCCAAGTGCTAATAGAGTTGGATAATAATCCCATGAACCACCTCATTGCTACATCCTTCAGGGTGGATGGAAAAAACATGAGTTTTTGATTATCTATTTTATAGTCATAGGTCAGACATAGTACCTTAAAATCAAACAAAAATTGGTCAAGGTCTTCAGATGACATCCCTCTAAATGTGGGTGAATGTGTAGGTGAGATATTTTTCATTGATATATCATCATATCCCAATTGGATTAGATAAGTAAATGTCCTATTAGGTACTCTTTTAGCTTCTCGTGTCATTTTAAAAATATTTTGTGAAATTTTCCTCCCAATCAATGTGGTATGTGGTATGCCTTAGGGAAGGTGAAAATTCAGTAGTAGGAGGTTGACTACTCAATTGAGAATAAAAATTTTCCCTAAATGGATCTTGAGTAATAAGCCTTTTCCTAAAAGTTCTACTTTCTTTAGGTGATTGATCAAAGAATTCCAAAGATGGAAATTTTGTTTCTTATATGATAGGGGATGATGGTGCCTCCAATTCTTGATCAATTTCCTTACTTTTACTAAAGGATGTTATGAATTCTTGTGAAGATGTTTTTGGAGGAATCTACCGTATGAGTCTCTTGGTCTAATCATATATTTTATGATATAGTAGGGCAAATCCTTCAACTACTAGATGTATGATTATTGCTCTTGCTAACACTTAATTAGAAAATTCTAACTACTGTTTCCCCAAAAATGATGCCAAAAATGATGGGTGTCATTATTCCCTTCATTTAATCAACTTCTTATTGATGTCATATCAAACCAGGGGTGTGTCTAAAGCTATATGAAACAAGAGTAATCTTATCAATCTAGTAGTTGACTGCAGTTATTTTTGTATTTTCTGGGGGATCTTTGCAATGTCTTAAGGACTCCTTGGTAAAACCTTATTTAAATCATACTATGAAAAATTTGTGAAAAGTAAACGTACTGAAAGATTTGTTGAAAGGAAACACACTTGCTTCTAAAAGTAAACACACTTGCTTTTGGAAATAAACTCACACAACTTAGAATGCTTGAAAATGATTGTAAGAAATATAAGAATCTATCTAGATGCTTGCAGGAACAAGTATACAACATAATTTAACTAGAAGAATTAAGAGCGATAAAAAATTAATAAATCTAAACTATTTGCTTAAGAAATATAAATACCAAATAGATGAATATCCTGGTCCTTGGGGGAGTGGGCCCTTGCTCCTCATCAAATCAAGATTTAACAAGTTATAATTCTCTCAAACAAGAATGGATATTTTATTGATAAAACATTTGGTATTACAAAACGTACTAGATATGTATACTTATTCTATATCTCTCTTCTTTGTTTTATCTCTATTTCTTATTATATTCTATTGTTCTTTCTATCTACTGCAGGTCTGATTTTATATACATTTACAATCATAGTTGTCTCTATAATTCTGATGAAATCAAATCATTCCTAGAATATATTCTAAGTCATATTATGGCTAATCAGACAGTTGTAAGATAACTATCCCTGGATTTGTGTTCTTAAATCTTGTTATCCTTTTCTAATTGAAATGTTCGTTGATGCAAAATATTCGTATGTGGTTAGAATAGATAAGATTCCATCAGTTCTGGAACTTTAGAAAAGTTCTAGAACCATAGGAAATAGTTAAGGATCAAAACCATGAGAGTTCCAGTGCTATAACCAGGAGTTTTGGAACTAAGTCTGAAAATTCTGGAACTAAATACTGGAGTTTTAGAACTAAGTCTAAAAGTTCTAGAACCAGATGGTGATAGTGTAATGGAGTTCCGGAACTAGCTTGGAAGTTTCGGAACTAAGCTGTGTTGGAATAAATGCTACCAAAAACATACTGAATGCTACATACTTCATTTCTTCGCCTGATTAGACTTGATTTATTACAAAACTAAATTTCAAACACACACTTTGTTAGGAATTTCAGAGCTTTTAAACATTAGAATCACAATCAACCAAAAGACAAAAAATTACATCCTAACTCATATCAGATCAAATAAAAGTCACAAAATGCAATCAAACTTAATAAAAATGAGAGTAAGATGAGATCATATATTATACATTAATCGGGCATATTCTGGCCTCATCATAATGTTTAACTCAATCCAAACAAGTTATTTTTTATGGTACATAAATGTAAATTGTTGGATCACATCGTGTCTAAGAAGGGTCTTGCCATTTTTCCAAAGAGGGTAAGAAAATTTTGTAATTATCTTTACAAAATCACAAGAAGGCATTGTAAAGTATTTTGGGTACAATTAATTTTGTATGAAGATTCATTCAAAATTTTGTAAATCTATTGAAGCCACTAACCTCAACACTCAAGAAGAACATGGTTTTTTAGTTGAAAAATAGAGGGTAAGAATGATTTTGAAGAAATTAAACACAATATCTCACAAGATATAATGCTTTTCTATCCAAATTTTAGCAGAGATTTTATTTTAAATTATTTTGGATAAATTGATACAATATCATCTTTGTTGGTACAACAGAATGATTAAAAGTTAGAGAAGCCAATTTCCTTTTTTAGTGTAGGATTAGAATAATATGAGGTTAAGTATTATTTGTTGAAAAATATGTCTTTTTAGTTATCATAAGCCATACAAAATTCAAATATCTAGTTTCAAATAGAAAGATTCATTTAATGGTTTCTCATCCAAGTGTTAAATAATTTATTTTGAGTAAATTTTTGAATGAGAAAAGTGTAAGTTGGATCAAAAAATTCATAGAATATGATGTTGGTATCATGGTTACGATACTAGTATGAGGAAGAGAAGTGTGTGATCAACTAGCTTCAGATTTACATGATGAAAAAATTAGGTTTTATTAGTAAAAATTGATCAAGACACAACTATTCTTTTATTGCCTCAAAGTTGAACCCAAGATATGATTCATTTTCTTTGTACTAGATCATACCAGAAATGTTTGGACAAAAGAAAAAGAATGTATTTCAGATTGCAGTCCATTCATTATGTCCACATTTATAATAGTTTGTGTATAAAAGATCTAAATGTAGTTATTTTAAGATGTTTTGGAAGAGTTCCATGGAGGAATATCTAGTGGTAATTTTGCAACAAGAACTATAACATTGAATATCATGAGATAAGGTTATTATTGGAAAAATCTATTTAGAGATGCTCATGCACGAGTAAGAAAGTGTTCAAAGTGTGTTTTTTTATAGGAAAAAAGAATTTAACGACTCTATCTCTTCAACCCATTAAGTTAAATCATCCTTTCATATAATGAGGTTTGGATTTTATCAACATCATTAATCCACCCTCTATTGTAGGTAATAAATGGATTCTCATAGATACATATTATTTTACAAGGTCAAAAGAAGCAATAGATTTAAAAGAATAAAATGAGAAATAAGTTTTGGAATTTTATGAAAGTCTCATCATAAGATTTGGTTAAAAGGAACGATAACCAGATCGTACCAAACCAAGAACACATATGCTAATCAAACACCACAATCAATAAGATGAAAGTAATTTGCTAGAATAACTTTACGTAAACCTTTTCAAACAAATGAGAAAAAGTATTATATATCATTATGGAACTCAATGAAATACAATGATAATGGGCCTTGCTTATATAGGCAAGGAATATCAATCTAAGAACCAGTAAAAGTCGTAGATCAAGCCATAAATTAAGGAAAGAACTAGTCATCAAATAACTAGTCAAGACCATAGATTTCGGAGAGAACTAGACATCAAGGATGTATTCAATACCATAGATCAAGGAAATAGCTAGTCAATACAATAGATCAAGGAAATAACTATACCTAACAACTAGATAATATCCCCCTTATATGTAAATAGATAAAAAGAAATATCCACGCACATAAGTGGGTGAGGATAAATACAATAAAGGTAAATAAAGTACCTACGTGAACATGAGATAAGACAAATACGTACTCTAACAACCACCCTCAAGTAAAGCTAGGGGCCAAAATAGAAGTGGAATGTCCACAGTATGAGTCTTGACAACTAGGCCTGATGAGGTACTCATATACAATATATCCATGAAGAAATCTTGAACCAAAATAAGGAAATAATCTTGCTAGAAGGAAAGAGAAAGATGAATAAGAAGGAATATGTTCTCACAAACACCCCCAAGAACAACTTACGAAACCCAAAGCATTCCACGCAACTCAAGCTAGAAAGGTGATGCAAAAGGCTTCGTAAAGATGTCCACAACCTACTGCTGAGTCGAAATGTACTCCAAGAAAATAAATCCATCCTAAATGCGATGATGAATGAAGTGGATGTGTATCTCAATATGCTTGGTCCACTGGTGCTCAATTTGGTTTCCATAAAATGTGAATTGCACTTTGGTTTTCACACCAAAGTATAGTCGGTGAATCCTGTGGGAATCCAAAATCTATCAATAACTATCTAAGCCAAAGACTCTGTTGACTCACTGTAACTACTGCCTTGTACTCTACCTCTAAAGATTAAAGTGTAATACCCTGTTGCTTTTTACATGCCTAAGCAACTAGAGAAGAACAAAGAAAAAAAGATATCCAGAAGTTGAGTGCCTATCATCAATAGAACCTTCCAAATTTGAATCTTTATACCCAATCAACTAAGTGAAACCCCTAGTGTAGTGTAAGAAAAAGTTTGAAGTGCCTTGAAAATAACGTAAAATCCTTTTAGTAGCCTGCCAGTGACTACTATGAGGAGAATGTGCAAACTGAGATATAAGCCCTACTGAAAATGAAATATCAGGGCACGTATGGGTCAAGTACATGAGACTCCCAACCAACTTCCTATACAATGTAGGATCCAAAATTGGTATGGTTAATGTAGAAGTAAGAGTAACCACATACTGAAAAGGAGATGGAATCAACTTGTAATTGGCCATATCAAAGCACCAAAGAAGATCATGGGTGTACTTTTTCTTACTCAAACCAATCTCTAAATCTATTTGAGAAATATGCAAACCAAGGAAATAATACAATAACCCAAGATCAGTCATGTCAAATTGTGTATAAAGAGCCCTCTAAATACTCTAAATGTGGGAAGAAGAGCTTCCAGTGAGTAAAAAATCATCAACATACAAGAAAAGTATCACAATATCCTCACCAACATGTTGTATATACATTGTATGATTAGATTGGAAACAAACAAAACTAGTAGATAGAAGAAAAGAATCCATCTTATCATACTAAATCTAAGGGGTTTGCTTGAGACCGTAGAAAGACCTTCGAAGCCTATAGACAAGCGAAGAATCCTAAACAAATCTAGTGGGTTGCTACATGTATATTTCCTCTTGTAAATATCCGTGTAAGAAGGCATTCTTCACATCCATCTGGTAGACGGGCCACCCTTATGATGCAACAATAACAAGTACATGACATACAAAATCCATCTTGGCAATGGGTGAAAATTTATCAGAGTAATCAATACCTTCAACTTGTGAAAAACCCTTTGCAACAAGATGAACCTTATACTTATAAATGGACCCATCAACTATGTATTCAATTCAGTATACCAACTTACACTTAACTATATTTATTCCTTTAGGAAGAGATACCAAATCCTAAGTATGATTCTTAATCAAAGAAGAATACTCAACTACCATCACATCATCCCACTCCTGTATCCCACGAGCCTTTGAAAAATACTGTGGATCCTCATAAAATTCCTAACACAAAATTCCATATCTTGTAGAATGTGTGTGATGATGCCTAGTGGGTGGAAGATCTTGTATGAAAGGTGCTACCTTAGAAACTATAGTATGATCCCACTTAGGCATAGTGACAACATTAGTATGAATAGGATCCTCAATAGCATGTATAACCTCATCAAAGAAAGGATCCTCAAGATGAGATGAATAAGGAGGCATGGAAGAAGATGAATAATCATGAGGTGTAAAGAGATCATGAAACTGAACATGTGTTTGAAAAATAACGTCATGATTATTAGAATCTAGTAATCGATAAGCTCTCCTGTCCTCACAATATTCTACAAAGATAAAGGGTTTACTCTTCTTTTCCAAAGCTTTCCTTTTCTTCTCTGGCATAAAGACCCAAACGTGGCTCCCAAAGACTCAAAAAAATGAGACATTTGGCTTAGTGTTGAACCAAGCTTCCTCTGGAGTAAAATGCTCAAGTGCTCTATGTGGTGTGTGATTCTGAATGTAGTTAGCACAATTAACTACTTTTTCCCACTAGATAGGAGGTAAATCTCTAGAATGCATCATATAGTTATCCATTTCCTTCAAATTTCTATTCTTCCTTTCTACTAAGCCATTCGATTATGGAGAATGAGGAATAAAATGATGGTGAATAATGCCTTGAGTTGCCAAAAAATAAGAAAAATCATTGTTGAAGTACTCCCCCCATTATCAGTATGAAGGTTCTTTATACAACTATAATATTGTATCTTGACCAAAGCCTTGAAGAATTTGAAGTGTGAAAAACATCACTTTTGTACTTGAGAAAATAAACCCAAGTACGCCTTGAGAAATTATCAATAAATGTAAGTTCATACGTGGCTCCATTAAAAGAGGGGGTAGGAAAAACCATCAAGTCGTTATGCACAAGCTCAAGTGGTGAAGAAACTCTCTTGAATAAATTCTTAGGAAATGGATCTTTGTGTTGTTTCCCTAATGCACAGCTAGAGAAAACTCCCTCATGAAAAGAAACTCGAGGAATACCATCTACCATACCATGATGCTCAACTCCTTCAAATATCTATAATTAAGATGTCTAAATATTTCATGCCAAAGCTTACTCTTTGAATCTTCATGAGAAACCAATCCTGTCCCTATAGAGGAAGTGTCATCAAAACCCTCAAAGTGATATATTCTAGAACTATGATCAACAATACCTTGAGCAAAAATTGAATGAGGCTCCAAGAAAGTTCATACTTATGCCCCATGTGGTATAAAAATCATTGTTTTTCCTTGACCAAAATGGAAAATTTGATACATAGAAAGCAAATCGATGGTAATATTAGGAACATACAATGCATCTTAGATACTATATCCATTAAGGTGTATATCACCTTTTCCCTCATTAGAAAGAAAGAAAGAAAGAATCTCCAACCTTTGGAAGTAGAACTCAAACCTAGAGAAACAAAAGAGTCCTCGGAAGAAGTATTGTGATGAGAAGCACCAGAATCTATATCCCAACTATCTGCAAGTGGTGACTGAGATCTCCTAAAACATTAAGTGTATTTCCATGTTGATTAGAAAGAGGTGGAGTGGAGATAGAAATTTTTTGTTTCTTGACTACATCCTCTAAGGCTTACATTCACTTATAACACCTATTTTCTTCATGACCACTACCCCCCAAAAAAGAGCATGAAAGGCTAGATTTATTCTTGGATTTATAAGACTCCTTGGGTTTAGAGTTGTTTCTTTGGATTTAGGATCAATTTTTATATGGAGAAGGGGTGAATTTGGTTTTAATTTTTAGTTTTCCCTTCCCTTAGGATTAGATGCAACTAATTTCTTTTGAGAGGTGGAAGAGTCAAGGTGGGATAATTTAGATTCTTCCCTAGTAAGTCTTTCAAAAAATGTTTCTAAGTCAGGCATTTTCAATGTGTCACCTAAGGCATCCATGCTACAAAAAAAATAGAAGAAAATATTTGAGATGGTGCTCTCAACTTTGATATAATCAATTAAACACACTCTTCATCTTTCTTATCTCTTCCACTCCCCTTCAACTGTGTCAAAAAATGCTTGAACTTGGTAAGATCATCTATAATTGTTGGAAAATCTTTAGGATTAAGAAAGGTGATCTCAATGTCAAGTTGCATGGCTCTCATATGATCTACCTTACCAAATAAATCCTCCAATTTCTCCCATATTTTGAAAGGAGAGTCATATTTTCTTAATGAAACAAAATACTATCACTTACATAAGCTCCTATCAAACCCATACACTCATCAAATTTGCATTGGTACTGAAATTTCTTATATTCTCTAGTGAATATTGGTTGTTCTAAAGAAGTTAAATCCCATAATCCTTTCCACTTAATTATTGACTCCATTTTTGGTTTCTATGTGTTGTAATTATGTGTTGTTAATGGCTCAACATGATTTAATGTAGAAGTAGACAACATTCTAAAAAAATCACCAAAATACATGCAAGAATCAAGCAATGCAACAAGAGCCCACCAGATTTTGGCACTTTATAAGGAGTGCATTTTACAATATGAAACTTTATAATTATGGTGTGATTCTCAAAATAAATATTTCCAACGGAAAAAACATGAAAAAAAAATAATTAATTTTGAGTTTCTAATCAAAAGATACAAGATTTCCAAGTTTATGCTCTACTATTTACTTTAGTTGCCACTAAAACAAAATAAAATACTCTTGTCTTCACCACACAAATAAAATGTAAGGGGGTTGGAGTTGAGCACCTACTAGTAGGAATCACAAGATTTAAGCCCTTATACGACCATACCATGTGACCATGGGCTAAGGATTTTAATGGGTTCATATGTTTTTGCACAAAAAAAAAGAAAATAATGAATCCATCAAGAAATGGTCAAGTTTGTAGTCAATCTTAGGGTTTTTCAACCTTCAAGATCTAATGGAAGCCTTTTTTAGCATAAAAATTCATGAAACAAAAAAATACGAACAAATCCCGAATATATGATTATATAAAAAAAATGTTTTCAAAACAAAACTTACAGACAAATGTCAACAACAATCTCTTTCTCTGATACCATAAAAGGAAAGATAACCAGATCGTACCAAGCCAAGAACATATATTATAATAAAACACCACGATCGATAAGATGAAAGTAATTCACCAGAATAACTTTACATAAACCTTTGCAAACAAATGAGCAACAATATTATATATTATTATGGAACTCAATGAAATCCAATGAGAATGGGCCTTGCTTATATAGGCAAGGAATAACAATCTAAGAACCAGTCAAGGTTGTAGATCAAGCTATAAATAAATCAAATAACTAGTCATCAAAGAAATAGTCAAGACCATAGATATAAGAGAGAACTAGATGTTAGGTTGTGGAGCTTGTTTTCATGTGTGAAAGTGTTGAATATTGTAAAATAAGAGTACTTTACACTTTCCACAGTTGTCTTGGCAGGCTTCGGGCCCAGGTTGGTAGCCCTTGGTAGCAGGAGTTTGGGGTTGCAACCACCGAGAATTTTTTTTGGCCTTAAAATGTGCCCGATATACTGGGAAGCATGATTTTCTTATATGGGTGGGATTTTGACCCATAGTTTTATGGGACAGTTTTAGCCCATGGTTTTGATAGCCACAATTTTCTAAAACTATTTAAGAAGTTGTCTACTTATATGCTTTTATGCATATGGTAGGAATACTGTAACATTACAGATGTGTTTTGAATTTGGGTGTGAATTTTGTAGAGTTTTTTTAGCATAGCTCCAAAAAATATGGGTATTGTATTGAAAGATCAGTGGCTTATAAGAAAATATGAGCAAGTGATTCTTGGTGGACGTAGCCCATGTTAGAGTAGGTATTTACCTTAGCTCATGTCCAGCTAGGTAATTTATTTACCTTTATTGTATATATCCTCACCCACTTATGTGTGTGGATATTTCTTTTATCTTATTTAGATATTAGGAGATATTATCTAGTTGTTAGGTATAGTTCTTTCCTTGATCTATGGTATTGACTAGATCCTTGATGTCTAATTCTCTCCTAAATCTATGGTCTTGAATAGTTTTTTTATGACTAGTTATTTCCTTGATTTATGGCTAGATCTACGACTTTGATTGGTTCTTAGATTGTTATTCCTTGCCAATTTAAGCAAGGCCCATTCTCAATGTATTGCATTGAGTTTCATAATAATATATGATATTGTTTCTCATTTGTTTGCAAAGGTTTTATGTAAAGTTATTCTGGAAAATTACTTCATCTTATTGATCATTGTGTTTGATTAGCATCTGTGTTCTTGGCTTAGTACGGTCTGATTAGAATCTATGTTTTTGGCTCTAATAAGTCATATCCAACTACCGCTTTTTGTAAAAATCACTATTTCTTACGGATTTTCCTAAAATAGCAAACAAAAGTGTACAACATCTGTGGACCCCTGCCAACAAAGGAAAGATCTGGAAACCTTTCTGCATGCAAACCGAGACACATACACCACAACAGAAGATTGCTCTGTATAGATCTTGAAAAAAATAACAGGCCCAAAAAATAATCCCTTGATTTCTTTTCTTGTGGGTGTGAATCCCAAGGCGATCTAGTGTACTTCTCTGTAACAACAAAAAAACCACAAAAAATGACTGTCTACAGAAATGGCTGAGTTTAAAATCAATCATAGGGTTTTCATGCCTTCCGGATCCACTAGAAGGCTCTGTTTTGCATAAAAATGCATGCAACAACAACATATGACCAAATCTCAAATATATGAATATACAATGAATTTATTTACAAAATAAAACTTACAGACAGATGTCAATAGCAAAACCTCGCTCTAATACCATGAAAGGAATGATAAGAAGATTTTTCCAAGCCACGATCTCAAATGATAATAGCACACCACATTAGATTTACAAAACAGAAGAGCTAAAATACCATATACGGAAATCCATCATAATCCATAATACTCAATACATTACAATAGAATGACTTGAATTATTCAATAAGAAAGATGTATATATAGGAGGAGGGAAGTGCAGCTACTACCTACATCAGTGGTGAAGAACTCCCACTAACTGATACTGGCAGTTAAGTTAACTCCAAAAGACTAGGAGGCTAACTCCACATAATTGAGAAGCTAACTCAACACAACTAGTAAGTTAACTCCACACAACTAGTACACATAAGCAAGCTAACCCAACAAGTGTAAGAATTATCTTAATAAATAAATAAAAAGATAAATAATAACCTACACTAACATTGTATTGTATTGTATTGAGAGAGCGGTGGCTTATAAGAAAATATGAGCAAGTGATTCTTAGTGGACGTAGCCCAAATTGGCTGAACCACATTAAATATTCTCTTTTTATTGTGTTATTTTATTCTACACTTTATTTGAGATCTTTAATATTTTATGCATATTAGTTTCTACTATTGCGATTCTGTGAGAATTATTTCAAATATTTTATCCCTTATTTCCTAATAATTTGTATCAGAGCCTAGTTTGGTTTGCTGAAGTGTAAAATCACAGGGAAAGTTTTATCTTGAGTGGGAGCTATGATAGATGATGGAAGATGCAGATGGAAGATTACCTTTATCAGAAGGATCTTTACATTCTGATGTCTCAGAAGGTGAAAAAAACCTCGAGCATGACAGATGTGGAATGGGATTTGCTGGATAGGAAGGAACTTGGGACAATCCAGATGTGCCTTACATCTTATGTATTATTTAATGTTTCAAAGGAAAAGACTACAAAAGAATTGATAGATGCATTAGGGAAGTTGTATGAAAAACCCTCTACCAATAATAAGATTTTTTTAATGAAAAATTTGTTTAATATGAAGATGTCTGAGAATGTTTTAGTAGAAGATCATTTAAATGATTTTAATATGGTTGTAAATATGCTAGCTTCAGTTACAATAGAATTTTATGAAGAAGTTAGGGATTTATTAGTTATGTGCTCTTTACCTAAGAGTTGGAATAGCCTAGTAATGGCAGTAAGCAACTCGGTTTCGGCTAATTCAAAGTTGAAGTTTGAGGATGTTGTAGGGGTGATTCTAAGAGAGGAAATGTGAAGAAAAATCTCTAGGAAATATTCTACTTCAGGGAATGCTTTGACAGTGGAAACTAGAGGGAGATAGAAGAATAGAGGAAGCCGTAGAAAATAAAAGGATCAGAAAAGGTCAAAATCCAAAAGCAAGATAGTATGTTGGCACTGTGGAAAGTCTAGGCATGCAAATAGAGACTACTGGGAACTTCAGGACCAGAAGAAACAACAAGAAGAAAACAAGGAGGCCAATGGGGAAATAGGTAATGTATGTCAGGATGCTTTGATTCTTTCTTTGCATAATATTATTAAATCTTGGGTTTTAGATTTGGGGGCTTCTTTCCATGCTACTCCACATAGGACATTATTTTCTTAATTATGTTCAAGGTGACGTGTGGACATGTTTTTCTTGGTGATGATGAGCCTTGCAGCATATTTGGAAAAGGTTGTGTTTAGGTTAAGATGTAAAATGAGAATACATGGCTATTGACGAATGTAATACATTTTCCTATATTTATACAAAAAAATTGATATCAGACAAGGGAAGTAGGGAAATGGTGGTTGTAATATTATATTTACAATGGACTCTTAGAATCTTACCAAGGGTGATCTATTATGGTGGTAAGATGTAAGAATTTTGAGAACCTTTTATTTAACCACTAGATAGGATCTAATGCTTTGTAATCTTGTGGCTTCATACAGTAGATACAATACTGTTGCACTATAAGCCTTGTTCATATGAGCCTTAAAGTCATGAATATTGTAAATAAGAATTTTCCCTGATAGACAAGAAACAAGTATGGATTTTTTTGAGAACTATGTATATGTGAAATAAAATTGCAAGTAAAGTTTCTCAAGGCTATACCTACAAAGAAAGATAGTAAGTTTGAGCTGGTAAACTTTGATGTGTGGGGGGCGGCTTAGGTATCATCTCTTAGGGGTTAAAATTATTATGTTACTTTTATTGATGATGCAAAAAGAAAAGTTTGGGTATATTGTATTAGAAATAAATCTGATGAATTTTACACTTTTGTTAAATAAAAATCATTTGTAGAGAGTGAAACAAGTATTAAGTCTAAAATGCCCCTAGGTCAGATAATAAATGGGAGTATTGCATATAATGAATTCTAAGTGATTTGTTGTTCTAAGTATTGGAATCGACATAGGAAAAAAATACGGTTCCAAGAATTATGGAGTATAATGAGGTATCAGAAAGGATGAACAAGACAATAATGGAATGAGATAGGAGCATGAGGATACATAAAATAATTCCTCTTTCCTTTTGGGTAGAAGCAGGTGAGCATAACTATGTACTTGATAAATGGAGGACCCTTAAGTGCCTTGGATGGGAGGCATACTTGAGGAGGATTGATCTGTTAATAAATTTTATTTACTCATTTCTTAGATTATTTGGATGTAGAGGTGTTTTTTCATATAGACAAGAATGATGGGACCAAGTTATAGGATAAATAAGAATACATGTACTTTCATTGGTTATGGTGGTGATGACTTTGGATATAAATTTTGGATTATTAAGGACAAGAAAGTCATTCCATATAAGGTATGTGGTCTTTAATGAGAAAGTTATGAATAAGCAAGAGTTGCTAGGAAACCAAGGAAGAATCTAGGAAATAATATGAAGTGGTAGAGGATGTTCCAGATGGGAAAGTGACACATGAATGAGTTCAGGAACCTACTCAATAGGAACCCCAAAACTCCTATATTGAGGAGGTATTGTAGGGTAAGTAGAGAACATGAACATTTTTCTCCTTCTATTTATTATTTATTACTTAGTGATAGTGGAGAGCAATAGAGATTTTATGAAGACAATACCAGGTAGATGTCAAGGAAGAAGTGTGAGTAATCCATGAATGAAGTAGTATCAGTCTCTCATGGAGAACTAAGACATTGGTATTTATTGAAGCTACCCCGGAGGAAAAAGAGCATTGCCATAGAAAAAGTGGGTGTATCAGAGTTAAATAGGAGGAATGATGTAATAAAAGTATACAAGGCACAGTTGGTGGTCGAGGGGTTTACACAGAAAATATGTATAGATTTTGATGATATTTTTTCTCTTGTAGTACAAACTAACTTATATTAGAATTGTTCTAGGAATAGTTGTAGCAAAATATTTGCACTTAGAGACAGCTAGATGCAACATACTTTATTTTTCCATGGTGATTTGGAGGAGGATACTGTATATGCATCAACTGTCATAGGGATATGAGGTCAATGGTAAGGAGGAGACAGTGTGAAAACTGAAGAAGATATTGTATGGCCTAAAACAATCTCCACATGTCAATGGTATAATAAATATGATAGTTTCATGATGGAGAAAAGTTATATTAGATGCCATTTTGACTATTGCATATCTAAAAAGTAACTTTTAGGATGGTAGTTATATTATCATGTGTTTGTATGTGGATGACATGTTGGTTGCAGGAAAAAACACGTAGGAAATAAAATTAGTCAAGAAGCATCTAAGTGACTCCTTTTCTATGAAGGATTTGGGGGTATCAAAAAAAAAACATTGGTATGAGTATATATCAGGATAGGAAGGAATAGAAGATGACTTTATCTCAGGAAAACTACATTAATAAGGTCTTATAGAGGTTTAAAATGTAGGATGTTAACTGATTGGGAATCCTTTCATAGACCATTTCAAGTTATCAAAGGAGATGTGTCCTAAGATAGAGGAGGAGAGAAACTAGATTTCAAACATACCTTACTTATATGGTATTATTATTTTTATATATGTCATGGTGTGGACTAGGCCTGATATTGCCTATGTTGTGGGAGCCGTGAGTAGATATATGAGTGATCCAGGTAAATATCACTAGCAGGTAGTAACGTGGTTCTTTTGATACTTGAGAGGGACCATGGGGAAATATTTGTGCTACAATGGATTGGACACCACTTTATGTGGATATATAAATTTATATATGGCTGGAGTTGTAGACAATAAAAGGATCATGTTAGGTTATATTTTCACTATACGTGGGACAACAGTGAGATGGATTTCATGACTATATAAGCTTGTGGCTTTGTTAACCACAAACGCTGAGTATGTTGCTACCACAAAGGAAATCAAAGAGATAATTTGGTTAGAATAATTTCTTAAGAACTGGGGGCATAAGTAGGAGGTAGGGAAGTTACACAATCATAGTTAGAGTGCTAGACACCTAGATAAGAAATATTCTTTCCACTTTAGGATGAAGAATATATAGTTTAAGTACCATTTCATTAGGATAGCTTTGGAGGAAGAGAATTTAAAGAAAGAGAATATTCATACCAGTCATAATATTACAAAAATGATGACCAAGGTGGTAATAAGGGATAATATTAAGTTTTTTTCAGCTTTGGTTTGTCTTCACGGACAACAATGAAGGGTTGAGAAGCTTTCGCAGAGGAAAAAAGTATCCAAGTGGGAGATTGTGATGTTGTGGAGCCTGTTTTCATGTGTGGAAGTTGTTAAGAATGTATAATAAAAGTAATGTACACTCTCAATATTTTTCTCCAAAAATGTTTCGATATCTTGTGAAACGGGAAACGTGATCTTATCATATAGATAGGAATTTTTACCCATATCTTTATGAGGACGGTTTTTCCCCATGTTTTTGCTACTCACAATGGTAGTTCTAAAATTGCTTAACAATTTGCCTACTTATATGGTTCTTTTGGGGATTTTGATAGGGGAGACATGTATCACTGTAGATGTGTTGTGAGTTCAAGTGTGAATTCAGGAGAGTTTTTTTAGGACATAGCTCCAAACAGATCTGGGTATTTTATTAAGAGAAGCGGTAGCTTGTACTAAAATCTGAGCAAGTGATTATTAGTGAATGTAGCCGAAATTTGGTGAACAACGTTAAATGTTGTCTCTATGTGTTGTGTTATTTTATTTTCTACACTTTTTTTTCATATATGTAATATATTTCTACATATTACTTTCTACTATTGTGATTTCTGTGTGGGATTGTTCCGCATATTTTATCCTTTATTTCCTAAACTAAACTTATTATAAGATAAATAGTGTAACCCCTTAGATGCAAGGACTAAGAAGTATACCTAATCATCTAGTTCATATCCACCTACCTATCTAAATAAATAAAAAGAAATATCCACACACATAAGTGGGTGAGGATAAACCCTAGTAAAGCTATATGAATTACCTAGGTGAACATGAGGTAAAGAAAATTGTGTGGTCTAACATTGATGTCCCTTCAAGAATCATCTGGCCTATAATGAATTATCTTGTCCCAATCCACGAGGTAGTTCTAGGAACTATATATATAATTTCATATTAACATAAAGGGTCTATTAATGTTACCTAGGTTATTGAATGAAGTGTCATAAAATGCTCAATAGATATGGTTACATGGATATTGAGAAGTTGTTTTCATGGTTCCAATTGAGTTTCTTCAGTGAGTAATGACTGTGATCTGTGCAAGCCTTGTATGGTATGTTGAAAAATTTAGGTAATTTTGAGAATATTGGTTTTATTTTGTAGATAGGCTTTTAGAGAACCTCCTTTTGTATACATTTTCCATGTAACTCCTTCATGTTTCATGGTGCTTGGCTATAGTATTAAACACCAATGTAATTTCAGGTGAACTTATTTAAACTAGGTCTTTTTGAGTTAAAAAAATGAGTTCTTCGATGTTGTTAGGCCAAGTGACCTCAGTAGATTCATTTATTAGCTGTATAGAAAGTGTTGTTACAATTGGATGTTCCATTCTATAATATTTAGTAAACTCTTAAAAAATGAAAAATTGATCTATGTTTTAGTTGACAATAACCTAACCCATGTAAAAGTTATAAGTGTGTTAGTCAGGACACTTGAGTATAGTGCTTTAGATGATGGAGACCTATCTGAGCTATGATGATAATTGGACATGAAGAAATTTGTCTTTACCTTAGAGGTTTGATAAAAAAAAATTACTTAAGTTATTTTGATAGATTACTATGTGTGAACATAAGTTGTAATTGGTCAAATCAAGCCATCACCCCTTTATTATAGTAAGGTCATTGTCCAGCTCGAACCTACACCTCCTTGATGCTCACCTTAAGAAATAGTGCAAATTCTAGGACTAATTTCAAGAGTCTTGTGAGAAGTTTTAGGAATCTTTCTAAAGTTAAGTGTGAGCTAAGGTTTCAAATAAATCATCCAGGTAATTTCTCTCTTCTAATATGATTTTTGCGATGAGTTTACGAATGGTTTTAATGAGGGGGATAATGCACATCAAGTGTTCATAAATTTTTAACCCTTGTTTGAAAGCGGTAGGAAAAAATTGCATTCCTAAATGGCTCAGAATGGACATATAGTTCTGTAAAGATGATTTTTTTATGTTGAACATCTCACTCGACGTTTCTGGACCATGTATGGTAGGTCATTTGGATGATAATGTGGACCCCAATCTTACATGGATGTTTATGAAGAAGTTCAGTTAATGGTACAAGGTTATCTCAAAGAGGGATGTACTTAAGGTATGGAAATTATTTTTAGCATAGGAATTTTAGTGGGATATGTTTTTGGTGACTTTAACTACATGGAGACCACATGATACCTTTGATAGGTCATATCCCTACCTTTTCCTGTGACTTCTATGAGTCAAAGGCCTAACTCTAGGGGAGGGGGATATAGTGCCAAGCAGATTTTTATAGATCGTTCTTATGTTGAAGGCCTATTGACTTGGAGTTTGATAGGAGTTTTATTCTGTCCATAAGGAAATATTTGACACTTTATTTTGTTGATATAGCTTCAGATACTTGCATATGGTTTTTATCATTATGTTGAATTTGGATGGGTCTTATACTCAGTAGAGTCATTTTGTGATGAAGAAGGATTACTCTTATTCGTGTTATGGACTATTTCATGCTGAAATATTAGATACGATGATATGGATGATTATGTGATGAGATGAATGTGATGCTTTATGTCACATAGATAGTGATAATTGATTCATTGATCGTTATTTCCTATTTTGATGGATATTTAGATATTGCGACATGTGCGATATTATGGTTCAATACAATTTTTTTTTATGATCATGACGGATTGACATTGTTATTTTATTTTATTTTAGATAGATCACGTAAGTTTTATTTTAGAGTACTTCAGATTTGTGCTGCAAGGAGAGCATGAGACATCAATGGTATCACTGAGCTACAATGCACAAGCTTCCTGAGGATTCCAAATGCATCGTTACCTTATTTTTACCTTGTAATTATTTGTGTTGTTATTGAGTCACCCTCTTTGTATGTGTTGGTCCCATTTGTAATATTACAAGGTCCTGGTCGCAATTATAATTAGTGAATTTTATTATAACACTATCATTTGGGATGTGTTATTGCTTAATAATATTGATTGGTGCATGATAACTTTAGTTAGTGGCTGATTTTTTTATGTCATATTAAAAATATATGGTTATTTTTTTAGCTTTAATAATTATGGTTTTAGTCTTAGTGGTTTTAGCTCATTTAAGTGATGGGGATTTGAGCTTGTTTTGAACTAGTTTGATGGTTTTGGGCATGGACGACCTATGTGGGTAAAATGTGAATGTTTTAATGAAATTTTTGGGATGTTTTTAAGTTGAATTTTTCAAACAAAAGGAGAGAAACTGACCTTGATTATGTTTTAATGATGAGAAACATATAAAATTGAATTTGTGGTTCAAAATAAAACTAGTTCTTTGAGAAGAAAAAGTGTAACCTATGTGGGTGTTTGTTACACATATGAAGGTCAAGTTTTAGAGATGAGAGAGTTTACTAAAATTTTAATAATGTTTTGAAGTGTGTTTTCATGTGTTTGAGGCCAAGAAAATTGAATAAGGAAAGAGAAAAAATGAGCTATGTGAGTGAGGGTTTGAAGGTTGTGATTTGAATAGGTGATCTCAATCAAATGTTGCAGAAATAAGACATAATATATCTTCTTAAAAGGAGGTTTAGTTGGTTCTTGATAATCCTTTGGGGTTTTATCCTCCTTATGGAGTTGGTGCTTCACTAATATAGGGATTGGTGATCCTTATAGGGTTGGTTCTCCTTGTGAAGTTGGTGCTTCACTAAACACTTTTGATTTGAATAATATAATTAGATGTTTTACTGGGTTTTCCCCCTTGATGGTTTCCCACTTATATCTTTTGTTTTGGTGGTCTCTCTTGTTCATGGTTAATTGAATGTATGTTATATGATGTTGTGTACACATTAATGGATGGTTAATTGGTTTTTGGTTTAAGTAAGAAATATGAAATTGAATTAAGTTTGCAAGGAATGATTCTAATTTTTTTCCTTTTCATAAGAGTTATCACACAATATTCAAGCTTGGAATTCACATCTCAACATCTTCCAATTATAACCATCAAGAAAATGGCCTAGTAGAATCAAGTAACAAAAATATTTAATTAATCATCAAAAGAACTATGGCAGAAAATCAGTGATCATGACACAAAAAACTAAAATTAAACTTATGGGTTAATATAATTTCTCTAAAGAGATCAATTGGAAACTCTTCTTTCATGTTTATCTATGGTAGCTAAGTAAGGTTGTGTATTTCTCATGAATTATAAGCTCTAGATATTATTAAAAAATGGGGTTGATGGAGGAAGATTCAATGGAAATCAAATTTGTAGAGTTAATGGATTTGAAATAAATTTAAAACATGTAATGGCTAACATGTAGCTTCATCAAGCTCAAGTGAAGAGTTATTTTGACAAAAAATCATTTGCAAGAACATTAAGAGAAGGACACATTGTGCTCAAATGGGATGAAGAAATAACCAATCCTGGAAGACACACTAAGTCTGAATACTTCTAGAGTGGACCATATCTGACTATAGATTATTAAAAACACAATTCCTTTTATCTCTCCAAGATGAATGGTGATGAAATACCCATTATGGTTAGCAATATATACCTCAAACTCTATTATTGAGGTCATGTTTCATATTTGTATATATTAGGTTGTTGTGTTTACTTTCCTCCAAGTTCTTCATGCACACTATTTTTTTAGTTTCATTTCATGTGTAGCTTGTGAAATTTGTTAGTATGTTTATTTCTAACAAGTTCTCTAGAATAGTTTTTTTTTTTATGAAAGTTATTTTTGGTATCCTAATTTTCTTACAAAAGTTGCAGTAGTTAACACAGCTCCATGTCCAATGGATGTTTCAAGGATACTAGTTGTTACATCTAGGAGGAAGATGTCCACGAAAGTCACCAAATGTTTATCCATATATGCCCCATGTTTGTTTGTATAACTTATTCAAGATTTAGACTTAGAAGGATTTGGGTGGTAGACATAAGAACCCAAAAATAATAAATTATAGGGTCCCACATACTTGGAGTATGAAGGAATTTTTTACAAAGGAAAATAAAGACATGGGGAAATCCACACAAAAATCCATGATTCAAAGGAAAAAAAAAGTCTATAAACAGCCATGATACAAAGGAAAAAAATCCAACGAAAAATATGTGATACAAAGGAAAAAAGTTATCAAGAAAGTCACAGAAAAATCCACACAAAACTCTGTAGTACAAAGAAAAAAAAGAAAATTTGTGATACATGGGAATGACCATGAATTTATTTTGAATAAAATAAATCTAAGTTTGGAGCATCTAAAAGATAATAGAAAATCATATCATGTAAGAGGACTTAATTGGAGCATGCACAAATTGTTAATTCTTGAAACATAACATGCAAATGAGCATCTATTTTTGTAAAAGTGTTTTAATTTTTTGGGAATGTGTTTTTACTATTTTTTGATGCATTTTGATATTTTGAGCATGTATTTTTGTTTTATCCTCACTTTGCATGCATGTCATTCATGTGTTATCTATTTTTAGAACCATATATGGATATATGTGTTTTCCCCCTTCTTCTCTCTCTCAACTTTCTATAAAAACTCCTAGAATTCATTGTAAAAGGGGTCTTTTCCTCTTCAGTCATTTTTCTAGAAAATTTTTGCATTTTGAGTGGAAAAATAGGGTTCATGAGTGATTCTCTGTACTTCTTTAACCTCTTGGAGAAATAAAGGATCCATTTTTTACCTTCCTACATCCTATGTGTTGTGCATTTTATTTTTTAAAACTCATTTTACCTTGTGATAATTTTCTATCGTTGGCTTTTAGTTTAATTCTCTATGCCTTTATGCAATTTTGTGTTGATTTCCAGGTCATGATTGTGTTTAATAAAGTTATTGTGCAGGGTCTTGTTATGGAGCCATCTATTGCCCCCTTATTTATTTTGTGACAACTTCAAACCCTCCTATGAAACACTTTTGCATTAACATACTCATTTTTAGGTTGTGTATGGTGTGTATAGCTTTGTGGTTAAAATGAGTCTAAGATCCTCATTTTTTTATCTACCACCATATTTTTAGTTTTTCCCTTATGTCTACCCTTTTCTCATTATTTCAGAAAGTAGAGTAGTCTTAGTAATAGGACTTAGCTCAGGTGTTAAACTAGGGTAAAAAACCCTATTGGAGACTCACTCCAATATATAGGTCACCCACAACCTAGGAATGTTTCCATTTTGTCAACTGAAATGAGATATTTTACACCGCTCTCTGCAGGGCAGTGAAAGTTAAAGTTTTTATATGTAATTGATGATCATGCCATGTTTTTCTTCATGTAATTTCTACACCTTGTCTCTAATGTGCATGGACCCTTCATTTATCTATTTATATTAGTTTAGTCAAGTGCACTATGATTGAGGCCTCATAATCTAAATTTGTAACTCTAGTTATCCTTAGTGATAAAACCATAAATTTAATGGGTAAGATTTCTTCTTTTATGAACACTAGTTGGAAAGGTGTTTCTTGTTCAATATTATGTAGGTTGTATGCCCATAAGACTCTTGAAATTTAATCATCCCAATAAATTTTCCCAACATCATAGATCTTATTCAAAGTATTGCTCAATATTTTGTTAAATATACTAGTAGTTCCATTTTCTTGTGAGTGTTAGGGTGTGGTTTTATGGTGCACGACCATAAATTATGACAATATTATGTGCATTGTCACATTGAGGAAGTGTGTTCATACATCAATTGTTCATATTAAAGGACATCCATATATACTCATAATTTTTCCCCATATAAAATTGGTTGTTGTTGTTGTTGTTTCACCACAATCCTTTATTGGTGCAACTTTGTCCCATCATGTTAAATAGTATATTTTTGTGGTGATATAATGTGATTTAGTTCTTCACACAACTAGATTGATTAGCTCGATAAAGTATATATCCAATTATTAAAATGGTTCTTGAGAAAGAATTGACGTAAATGAATTGTATCACTCTTATTTTTATTTCCAATGCAATGGAAAATGTCACAGTTGCATGTGTACTCCTTCACATCATGAGATATGTTTTACTGCCATAATCCTACTGCTAATACTTTTCATGCAGTAGAATCTCCAACATAATGTCCCATAATTCCCCTTCATGTTATTCATGAAAACAATATTTGTATTTATGTTACATTACAAAACCCCTTAATACTTTAGCTCTTCCCATTTTTTATAATGTACGATTGGTTATTGTATAAGGAGAATCCTTGATTGTTAATTCCTTCTTCTATTAGGTTCTCCAATTATTTGATGTGATTCTAGTTTTAATGAATAATTTTATATCATTTATGTCATCTATGGAACTTATCACTTATAGTAGTTGTGCATCATGCATTTCAATCTCTATTGTTTCTGCCTCATCTCTAGTGGTGATGCACAAGATGTGATCATGTCCCACATTATTGTTACCCCACTTAACTACCACTAAGAATTGAAATTATTGAAACAATATTATTCATTTGTAGATGTTCCCATGAAACATTTCTTTGTTAACTAAATGTTTCAATGTCATATGATGGTTATAGAATAAAAAGGGCATCATTAGAATATATTGTCTAAATTTATGTAGTGCATAAACTATTAAAATCCATTCCCTTTATTTTATTGTATAATATTGTTATGTGGGTGTCAATTTAATACTTGAGAAAAATGGATGATCTATGTTTTCTTCTCTTGTTTTTGTAAGTATAGCCCTACTATTGTACCTAATGCATCTACATATGCATGAAATTTATTCTTCCAATTAGGAAATCTTAATATTTACATGCTAGAGAGGTTCTGTTTTAATTATTCAACTACACTTTTTTTGTTTTTTGCTCCATTCAAATGGTCATTGTTTCTTTAATAGCTTCTATAAGGGTCTCCCTATTTTTACATATCCTCATCAGAACTTTTGATGAGACCTGTAGTGTCCAAGGAATGTGTACACATCCTTTTTTGTTTGTGGGGTTTCTAATTATAAAATGAATATAATATTGGTTGGGTCAACAAGTAATCTATCTTTGCAAATGATATGGCACTAAAATGTCCCAAAAGGAATCGTAAACATACACTTCTTTAAGCTCAAATATATTTATAATTACCAAATACATTTGAACATCAAGCACAAAAATTCATAGTGATCTTTCACTAACTCGTATTATTTACGATCAACTATGTATAATTAAAATAATTCATGAGAATACAACAAGCATGTTCTTTAGGAAAAATAAAATAGATGTGTAAGTAAATAATCCCCATTCCATTGCAAAAAATTATTTGTATGGTCTTCTTCATCTATTTGTACTTGATATCTAAAAAACCCATTTGTGAAATTGTATCTTTCTCTTCCGGCCAATCCTTCTAGAATTTATTTAATAAATGGAGTAGGGAAAATGTAAACAACACACATTGCATTTAGTACATGATAGCCAAAAAAAAATATAATGTCTCCATATTTATTAATACTTATCACTATCATGATAACCCAATTAGACTCTTTGATTGGCATAATGACTCCAGCAGTTAACATTCTATCTATTTCCTCCTTAACTTTGGCAAGTAAGTTTGGATTCATCCTTTATGGATGTTTACAAACTCAATTAGCGCCTTTAACTAATTTTATATGAATTTTACCAAAGGATGGGTGTAATCCTTTCATCTCTTAATAAATTATTGGGAAAATTTCCTCATAGTCACACACGAGTTCTAATTTTTTTGTAATTTAATATTTGGACCAATAATATATGATTGTTGCAAATTTTAGCATCTCTTATATGCCAATGTTAATCTTTTTAGAATTGATTATATCATTATATGACGCGTTATTTTTTATATTTCTTATCTAATACTTCCCTGAAGCCATAAGTAGTTTCAAAATCCCAATGGTTTGCATCTATGTCTTCATCAATTTGAAAAACTATCTTATGTTTTCCTTTGTGCTTCCAGTTTCTCTCTATCCAAACAATTTTTTCTTCTTTACTGGATTCATCAATGGTATCATGTTATTTAAACATATTTCGTATCTCCGTATAGTTATCCTTATGATTCCCTATCATTCAATATTCCATTATGACCTCATTTCCAAATATTGCATTCTTGATACTTAGTACTGATGGATTCATTCTAGATACCTTCGATGTAAAGGAGAATGTTTGAAAAAAATTGTTTTTCAGGTGTTCCCAACTAGATATTCCTTTATTTTATTCATATTTCACATACCATGTGTGGACTCAAATCATTGTATGATAGAAGGTATGAACCATAATTCTAGTTTGAGATATATGACACCCGAGATTTGAGTATCTTTACACTACTTTATATCTTCTTCTAGTTTGGTCAAATGACTATAACTTGGAATTTTTCAGGTATGATTTCCCTAATCAAACCTTTCATGCATATCCTCACTAATTTGGTCCCATGTTTGTTGAATATCTTCCTAGAATCTATCCACTATACCTCTTATTGTGTACATAATACAATTTTTTCACAATTTTTCTAGGGGTATATATGTCTCCATTTGGCTAAGATATTTTTGGATGCTTCCACCACCTTGATAGCTTGACTTTGAACCTTATTTTCCTTGATATGATTCCCTACATACCTTGTCAAAGAAATTGGTTTCATTTTACGTTGAAATTTCTTACATGATTTTATAGCACCATTATCACAACCAATTACTTCATAAGACTCATTCACCCAATTTTCACATGCCATACTGGTAATATCCAAGATTGAGTGTGCATCATCCCTCTATAGTACCAAATATTTATTTATGTATAATTTTTTTATTTCTTCATCCCTTATGTTGCATATATGTCTCAACTCTTCATGTTCTTCGACATATAACATGCCTTGCTTAGGATCCATTGGAAGAATCATACATTGTGCGTCATTCTCAAAACTTATATTATGCTTCTTAAAGTAAAGATTAACATTATGTTGGAAGCACATTGGACTGAGATGGGGGGGTGAATCAATCCTACAAAACTTTCATTTCATTTACCATAACTTAAATTCATTCATTTAACATTCATAACCATATGTGAACATTAAGTGTGTATTAACCATTTGAAAATAAATGAAGCAATGAAGAAGAAACATGAACACCATATATAAGTGGGAAACCATCAAGGGGAAGAAAACCCACTAAATTTTTTCTGATATTAATCACAACAAAGAAATTTAGTGAATCAAAAACTTCACAAGGAGCACTAACCCTACAAAGATCACCAACCCGTAATTTAGTGAAGCACCCACTCCACAAGGAGGCTACAACCCCCTAAGATGAATAAGCACCAATCCAGAAATGTGATGATGATGATATATAATTTTTTTTTCCACAACTAATGTAGATCACAGTTTCGGGTCACCAATACATAATCAAACCCTCATTCCTTCAACTCGCTCTATGTTCTTCTTTCACACCTTGTATTGTCTCTTAAACATTTCTTACATTCTCTAAATCAGTCTTCAACCTTTTATACACTTACTCATCCTTCAAATCACTCCCTCATACTAGTTATATTCTTCCTCTTGGGTCGCACTTTTCCCCCATACACAACTAGATCACAAATGAACTCAAAACACTTACTTTATAGAATGATCTTCCTTCAAGCATAATATATTTAGGTAATTCATGACTAATTAGACAATTTTTTTTTTAAAACATCCCAATAAATTCATTAAAAATTCCACATTGGACCCATATAGGTCAGCCATGCCCAAAAACACTCTAATTGCACAAAATAGGCTCAAAACCCCATCACTAAGATGAGTAAAATATACTAACACAAAAAATTGATTATTAAAGATATTAAAATCATCAAAAATGTGTAATATATCATAAAAATATCATCTATGGTTTTTAATTATCGTGGACCAATAAAATAGTTCATAACACAAGACGAAAGACTCATGTCCTTCACCAAACAGTTGTTTCCAACACCTTCTCTTCACCTTTAGGAACCAATACCACACAATACCAACTAAAATATGTAATCCTTAGCACTTGTATTAAAAATCCATACATGATAGAGCTCATGAAACATCCATGTGTTCAAACCACAAAAAATTTCCTTTTCTCCAAAACATGTTGCCCAAAAACCAGTTTTGTAAACTCAACTAGTTTTCACCCTTTTTTCCACTTCCATGACCTTAAAATTACTTTAATATCAAAAAACTTCACACCTATTCAATTTAAAATTTATATCAAGCATCAACATATCCAACTAAGTCCCTAACTAACTCAATCTTTCAAACTAAGAAAACCTGTCCTAAAAATTACCATAACTTCTTCTTCACAAATTGACTAGAGTGTAAAATAAAACAAACTCACCAAGATATAAAACATATACCATTGGAAATACCTCTAAATATTCTTTCCAGAATATATTATAACTCCTTCCAAATCCAAGTGTAATTCTTTTAACAAATCCAATCTCTACAAACTACTCCTTAAGCCTTTTAGGACTCAAGAAGTGACCTTGAGCCCAACTTGCTCCATCACCTAAAAAATCACTTCAAAAATTTACCAAAGCACTTAAAATACTTAGAAATTATTTATAACAACTCATAAACTTTCACCATGCATGAATAAATTAGAAACATCATCTTACCTCATGAGGCTACTTCGCACCCTGCTAGATCCAATATCTTCTATATTTGACCTTCAAAGAAGAGGTGATAAATTATTCATACCATATAAAAATTATATTTTTATAATTCAATGTAAATACATCTGATTCAAGATCATAAAAAAACTTGAATGGAGTCCTAACTCCTCTTGTAGCTCTTGCAATCTCACTTTTACCAAAGATTGTTCCAAACTGCCCCAAAAACCAATATTCATACATAGGGCACACTTTGATATTGTTCACCTCAATCATGACCTGAAAATATATTGGAAATGTATAACAACTGTGGGGATAAAAATAATGTCAATTTTTTCTTACCTTCTTTAGGAAATTTCTCCTTAAACTGAACTTCTTCAGAAATAAGAAGTTTTCAGGTGGGGACCACATACAGTCACATGCTATAACACACCTTTATAGAAATATGGGAGATTCATATAAAACATATAATCATACATTTTTAAAAATCAATCAAGATAGGCTCACTATACTTCATTTTCTCCATGTCGCTTTGAGCTAGGGTTTCAAAGTAATTAACCTTCTTAACAATCGTTCATAAAAATGTGACAATCAAAACACCTCGATATTTTTGTGAAACCTTCATAAATTACCTAATAAGATATTCCAAATATTTTAGGTCCCCATTCAAATCATATAGTTCACAACGGGCATTAGAAGTTCCACATTTGCTTCAAAATCACGTTCTAAATCACCCATTTTTTCCAAAAATGAAGTATCTTACAATTCCTTCTTCAGAATGGCCTAAAAATTTTCATAAGTAATCCTAACAACATCATCTACCTTTAAATATTCACCATATAACCCAAATATCTTTGAAATAATCCATCCAATCTCATTTTCCGATGTTTACCTTCATGTTTCTCATTGCTTACTTCCCAAGGACCTCATAAATGCACTATATCACTAAATACTGACTTGAAAATAACCATACACATTACGTAAACTTCCACCATGACTAATTGGGTCCAAATATCACACCTCCATCTCATTTTGCATGCTTCAGGGACATGAATAGGCCTGAATTGATTTGACTCAACCATGGCCTCACCTTTTTGACCTCGTGCAGACTCATAGACACACATGAAACATCATACCAACCATATTTGACCTTATGAAAAATTTTACTTAGCTTGGGATACCTCAAAATATGACTCGTCTCACTAGACCATGTACCGAAACACCATAGACCTTCACCAAACATGACACTACCAATCAACCTTCATGTTTGACCATTTACTCACACCTTATGGAGACACATATGACCTCATGAAACCCTTTTCCATCAACGTAATTAACATCAATGACAACACTAAAACACAATGGCCAACAAATTTATTGTCATAACACCATGTTATTCTAATTAGTGATAGAAATTTATCCACTTCATCCAAATTTATTGCTTCAAATTCCCTACACAACCTTACTCCTTATATGATAATGACAATGTTATTTAATACGTTGATAGGTAAATGCACATATTTTTTTCCATGAATATAAATGTTAGGTGATTGATGAGTGGAGTGTTGGTTACCCCATTTTGTTCCATGCATTTGTTATAATATTTCTTACTTTGGCACCTTTATCTACCAAGATATCATTAATATTACATCCATAGATGTAAGAATCAACTAATATCTCCATGTCATAATAATCTTTTATTTATATATTGATTGATTTATTTTGTGTCTACCCTATTTTTTTTCCAAGTTTCGTTCTACATATTCAATCAGATAACCATTATATGAGAAAATAGATTACTATGTGTTTTGCAGCATCCTAAAAAATACATGGAATTCATACCTGTCCACATTATCAAATTCAATAATCGTGTGTGCTTCATTCCTAATGTGTTCTTCTTCTCTTAAAAACTTAATCTCACCTTGTATCTCACACAACAATTCGTTAGCTTCTTGTAGGATCTCCTTCTGCTACTTTTTGTTTGGGTAGCCACTTCTAGTGTGAGGGTTTTTAAGATTAATATTGTATATTGCTGATTTAGATGCACATACGTGTGTTTTTTCTCATCTTATTTTTATATAAACCTTATTACTTTGATTGACCTTCTATGCAATTACCTTTTCTAATGTCTCTGTTACATTCCACATAATCTTGATCATCCCCACACCTTTTTAACTTTTCTCCATCATAGATTCATGGAGGTTGGGACAATATTCTACCATGTGTTCTTTTCCATAATATCCACATACAAGGGATGAAGGTAAATCACACTAGGAATGATACAAGGAGCTATACTTATAGAAGTTTCTTTGTGGTAATATTCCACTACCTTGAACACATCATTCACAACCTCATCCTCACATGTCTCCATTGTGTTCCTTATTATTGTTGTTAGTTCCCGTGGTTACCTTCCTTAACTCTAGGGATCACACTTTATGGATATTTTCTATTATGCGAAAATCATATGTATTATATGTATGTGCATCACATATACTACATTATCAAGACACCTTTTTTTGAATTGTGTGTTGAATTAGTGGACACCTTTTAATGCCATACCCATCACCATAGATTATCCATTGAAGTAATGGATCAAATACCTTTAGAATATTTCTCAACTTTACCAAAATCAATATTTGATTCTTGATGAGAGGAAGGAAAACATGGTGATTCACTTACAGTGCATACCTCTATGGTCTATGCATCTATGGTAGAGGGTTGTCCCTTAATGGTTTTTTATATCTCCTCCACTTCCTCACTAGTTTGATACTTTTTCAAGATCTCATCCTTGGCTTGAACCTCAAATTTCAATGCTTATATGACACCCAAGATTCTTTCTGCTTGGATTTTTTATTTCTCTTGGAGCTTTTGATTTTCCTCCTCCAAGGAATTCCATCTTCTTCTCAGCTTAGAATTATCCTCCTGAATCTGGAAGTTAATGGATTCTAGCCCATGAAGTATTTCCTTTTTCAGAGTATTGACCATGGTTATCCTATTAAAACTTGTATCCAACTACAAACTAAACCACTACAATAATATAAAGTGTAAAATTGTTAACTATGCTTCATAAATTATGCTCTCATACCAAACATGATCTGAAAACGGTTAAAATGCAAGACTGGCTCGGTTCCAATTTTTTTGGATACTTAATAAAGTGTTCTCAAATCCAAATTATACATTAATTTTGGAAGACAAAAAATATAAAATTGAATTTAAAATATAAAAGCTAACTCATTCACCCAATTTTGCATGCATTTTCATCATTTATTAATTTTCACATAATTACTTGCAAAAGTGTAAAATTGGTTTTAAATATATGAAATAAATATTAAATAGGAATTATGAATTTATTTTGGGAATCATCCACTTATATTTTTCCAAGGTTTTTGATAGATTATAAATTATTTTTGAATTCTTGTAATTGATTAAAAACTAATTTTAAAAATACAAAATTTGAATAAAGTTTATAAATAGTGAACAAAAAGGAGAAAAATGTAGATCACATGACAAACCACATGATAACAAAGTTCTTCCTTGAGGGACTACATTTATAGGTCTAAAAAGGCTCCATAACCACTCTATTTTGACAAAAAACTCACATTTACAAGTAAAATTTCATCATAATGCCCTCTAGGTATGCAAAAATCTATTGCAATTGCTTTAGGAATCCTCCAGGTTTAGTCTTAAAAGGGTTCCTATAATAACCTTCTTTATTTTTCGCTCCATGCCTCAATAACAATCATTTTGACCACTAAAGATACTTTTTTGAAAGCATTAACCTGTCGAATCAATGTTAGGACCTTAAATAACATTTCTAGCCCCATGGGCTGATATCTAAATATTACCTTTTTTGTAATAATTGGCCTTAGGTATAATCCCACACCATTCACATCATTTTTAGTTTATTTACCCTAAAAAATAATGGATATAATAATGTTTTTTGCAAAGATTCATATAAAGTTTGTGTGGCCTAATGGTATGGTGGCAAATTTAGTTGCGATCGCTCTTGGGGTCGATGCCCATGAGATACATTATCCCCTTATGCTTTTCTTTGGCCTCACTTAGTGAGTTAGTCCCACATTCCCTGTTTGATGTGTGAGATAAGGATTTTAATATCCTTTTGTAGTTGGAGAGTTGTGTAGCTATGACCATGTCTTTATCTTATGTTATTAGTCAGTAAGCCAACTCCCCACACAGGTTGGTTATATCAGTTGAGGCTAGCCACCCAAATTCGGCTCAATCTATAGTGTTGAATGAGATGAGTGGGTTGAAATGAATATTGAGATGAAAATGATGATGAGTTGTGTGAATCGGCATTGGGACTCTATGGAAGCTTTGAGATCATTTTCCAATGATGATTTTTATACAAGATGGAACTGTCCATCTTGCTAATTCAAAAGATAACTTGGAAATTAAGTGTCTCTCCTCCAACTTGCCTTCCATCTCACTGAGCTCATTAGGATTATTTGGAAATTTCATGAGATTTATCCCACATGTATAGAAATTTGTTCACCAAGTGGTTTTATAAGTAAATATGCTTATAATACTCTATGAAATAGGTGGCAAGGTCCCCCTCCTAAAATAGAGTGGATCCAATTGGTTGTTGGGACCCTAGTCGACATATTGTGTGGGACCCACCTCGACCATCAAATGTTGGAGGATAAAAATAATATTTTTCTCGAGAAGATTCTGCCACTTGTCATCATCAAATTCATCCACTTGTCAGATTCTCTACATACCACATCAGCATTATGCAATGTGGGCTTTAATTTTTCCAAATGGAGAGAAAATATAGTAGACCCTATCTTCTACATATGGTATCCATTTTTTGAAACTAGTTTAAAAAATATTAGGGGATAACTAGACCATGAATATCATGTTTTCCATATAAATTAATAGTTTATCTATTACTTTAAATATTTCAGGGAAAATTTTAGTGGCGAATATTCGTAATATGGCGAATATTCCATTTTTGAAAATTTTGAAAAGGTGAATTTTTTAGTGACCTGTTCACCTAAAAATTACACTTTAATTTTTTTTTAGGGGTCGGCTTCGCCTACCCCTTGAAAAATATCCCCTATATAAACCTAGATTATTCGCCAGGTAGAACACTTCTACTTCACATTTTTCAACAATATGATATATCCCATATTATAGACGCGCAACAAGGGGGTAAGTTATTGATGCAAGACAAGGAGGGTTTGCAGACAAGGAGATACTGTAGATATTGACGCATAGTAGATGCATTTTTGTTGACGAGCGACATGGAGTTTTTTCGATGAGCAAGAAGAGGGAGAGGCTGCAGATGCACGACATGATATTTGCTGTCGCGGTTATTGATTCAACTAAGACCTATTGATGCGTGTAGTGATAGGCCTTAATGTCACACGATGACGCGTGTCATCATGTCGCGCGTCAATAGGCCTTAGTGACGCGCGTCAATTTATGAAGGAGTATGACGCGCGACAAGGAGGTAGATATTGACACATAGCAGACGCAGACAAAGAGTTTGTTGATGCACAACATGGAGATTTTTTCATGAGAAAGCAGAGGTCGGAGGCTGTAGACGCGCGACAGGAAGATTTTTTCTGTCGCGCGGAAACATCCTCAGTGACGTGCGAATACGGTCTGTTGACGCGTGACACTAAGGTCACTCATTACATTTACTTGACGCGCGACAGCAAAATCTACCGTCGCGTGTCTGCAGCCTTCTGTCGCAGTGCTTGATAATCAGGTGAAATTTTTTCATACAACCCCCAAAAAATTCGGTGAAACCAGTTCTGGGGATATTCGCCAGGTATTCTCCACCTCCGTCAGCCATAATATCTACATAATGCATATTGAATGAAGATAATTGAAAGTTGTTATGATAAAAAAATGACTAATCAACATATTTAAAAGAGAAGATATCACCCTTTATATAGAAGAGTAATAATTATAGGCGAAACAAGACACCTATGTAGTAGTCCTCAGCCATAAATTTATGTAGAGAAAGGATGAATCAAAATATTCATGAGTTCTATGAAATTTCCTTAAAGTAGAACCAGGTCATTCATAGAGATCCTCTCTTCTAGACAATAAATGGGTATGGACTTGGGAAGCGGGATAGTGGGATATACTACAATTAGGTAGTGGTCTATAAGGTTTGAAATGATGATCATATAATATTGAAGGAAGGTGATGTTTTAAACATAATGGTTGTATCATGAAATAAAGAAACCTAAGGTCATTAGGATTTATATAATAGGATTGATGCAAGGGTCAAGTTCTTCAAATTTATACACCCTAGTTATGTTTTAGAATGTTATTATACAACTAAAAAAGAGATGTAAGGGTTTGCAACAAGTAGGATATTATGATCTAACTAACTTCAAACATTAAAAATAAAAAAAATCATAGTAATTCATTCATACTAAAAATGATTGAAAAAATTGATCAATAATTACTTGCTCAAATCCCATTTCAAGCCTCGTGTAGTTATTCTATGTGCTTGTGTAATTATGAATAGCTAATTAATCCCTAGGGGTGCCGTCATGTCTCTTGACACCAAGATAGTGAGATAATGCATAGTATAGAATGTACTTATCACAATGGTAGTGTGATGTGATGTGTATTGGATATGTGACCTAAACGTTTTTTTATTTAAAACCTTGTGCAATTCCTAGAATGCATTTGATCTTGCTAAAACATGGCTCTATGACCTTTTCATTCTTGGAAATGGAGGAAGGTAGACTATGTGACCTATTTGAGTGCTTTGAACTTTTGTAGGGAGTTGTCTAGATTATGTGCAATTGATTTGGGTATATTTAGGAACCATTTGAGTTATTTTTTAAGTACTTTTGTAATAGTATCTTGTATGAATGTTCAGTGAGTTATATAAGGTGATAATGAATTTCTTATATAGCCTTTCATAGAAAAAATATTCTAATAAGGCCAATCGTAGGAAAATGAAATGACCCAAAAAGGAATTCAAAATTGAAATCAAAGATGATGAATGTGAAATTGTGGGACCATACAAGGCAATTAAAAGTGAACTTGACATCACAAACCTTTCATATGTTTTCAAAGAAAAGAGATGAAAATCAAAACTAGAATTTGTGTCATGAATATCAGGGGTTTATTTCTACTTTGGCTAAATAATATTCTCAAAATTAACAACATATCAAAGTGTAAAGTTAATAAAGTCAGAGAAGAGATAAAGATATAAGGAGATTGGATTCTCAATGTGATTATTTTTATTAGCAAGGGAACATGGTAAAAAATAGCATTGCATAAGGATAAGTTACCAAACATTAGCATCTACATTTTCCCCTGTTTAAGTGTGTAATTGAAAATTACATGCGTAAAGGAAAAATATATTGAGTTTGCACACATACTTTATGTTTTCTCAAAAGTTTTTCCTAATGTGTTGGTGTTGTCATGCTCCATGATGAAACCCACAACACAAAGTGTAATCAATTTCTATGATAGAAACTAAACTATAAATCATAAATATAGATAATGCATGTAAATTTTAACATTATTAAAATTTATGAAATAATGAGATGCAAACATTAAAGGAATACACCTATACATTTCTCTGAGGGAGGATCTCCCATTATTTTTGTTCCTTAGAGACTCGGAATTTATTGCAAATAGGTCAAAGGATAGGGGTGATCACTGCCTAATGTTGTACCATATGAGATAGTAGAGGAGAGGAGACATGTTTTCCCCAATATTGATTTTTTGTAGAGGACAGAATTAGACTATGGAGAAACTATGTGCTTTGATTCCTTTTTTACTTGAGAATTTGGTGAGAGAGGAGGAATGATTAGTATACGAATCCTTCAATTTTGTTTTGATGCTTTCCACATTTGGGAATATGGTAAGAGAAGAGGAAATATTTGTTTATGAAGAATTCAATTTTTTATTTCATGCTTTCTACTAAACCCATGGACCACACCATTGTAGATGGATCCAGGCCCAATTTGTACCAACTTGAAAATGAGAGCTTTGAGAAAATGGGCATTATCATGCTGACACTATAAGGGGATACTATGAATGAAGTGATCATATATAATTTTTAAACATTGAAGGTGCTTAAACCCTTTTTATAATTAATTATGATTTTTTATACATTACACAATAATAAAAAGTAATGTAAGGTTTGGAGACTGGGAGTTGGTTAATTACTTCCAACATTTATTTTTAAAAATTAGAATAACGTATTGGATATTTTTATATATGTATACAAGCTTAAAATACACAAGAGAGAGAGATAGATAGAGACTTATCTATACATGAAAATATAGGAAGAATATGGGAAGAGAGACTAGATAAATTTGAAGTGCCTTTGCTAGAAATAAATTATTTTTGAAACTGTGATCTAGAAATCTCATGGTGCAAGATTGTACAGTTTGGTTGTGATGTATAATCTAGTCTTTCCCATTATGTATGATCTTGGAAACCTTTAGAATTGGGCTCTACAACTTGCTATATCCTTTGAATTCCTAGAATAGTATTTTTTTGCTAAACCTTAGTTGTTGGAAAGTCTTAATATTATTGATAACTAGATGAATCACTCTGAATCCCTAATGATGGGTAGAAGACCCTACATGAAGGTTAGTGTTTGGGTTGTGGTGAACCCCATGCACCACATATATCAAAACTACTCCAAAGAGGCCTCAAAAGATACATAGTTCTCCACCAATCACATAATGTCTATATGGATGCATCTAGTTAGCAACCTAAACCCCTTATATTATGCTAGATTGTATTGTGTTATTACTAAGACTTGAAAATAAGAACTTGGTGTGGTTCGATGTGAGTGAAGATATAATTATTGACCAAATTGAGTTATTCAAAACTATAGTATTGGCTTCCCTAATGGATTTGCATTTGATTCAGGAATATTTGTGGAGTCTTGGGTGTATTTTGTTAGTGTTGCAAGAGGGTATGTCAATATAATTCCATATGATTAACATGTTAGTCAATAAGGTAAAAGGTAAAATATCAATATAAGGCTAACCTAGAGGGATAAAAGACCAAACAAATGATATTGCATCAAAAGTACATTTAGAGAATGTGTTAATGCATGATTGTACAAGTCGACTAGGACTGTACTATAAAACTAATCGAATTGTATACATTTGGACAATGAGAAGGTTAATAAAATCTAAAAAATTACATAATGATTATTTAGAATTGTATTTCAAATTTTTCGACATATTAGTTTATAGGAATAAGCATGTTAGGAAAGAGATGTCAAGATAAATTGAGTGGGAATAGGATATAGGTTTTTTTCTTAGCCAAGAAGCACAATTGCAATAAGATTTTTCAAAATGATAAATTTTCAAATTTGAGTGTCTACAGGAGGGAAAAATGAGGTTCTAAATTCCTAATATGATATACCAGTGTCTTCTTTGAAAAGTATTCCTTTCTTCACTAATGAAACCTTACAACCCCTACAAATCATATCCATGATATTGCAAATGTGTGTTTAGTTCATCTTATTATTGAAGATGATGTGGTAGTTAGGATTCTTGTTTATTCACTAATAGGAAAAACACTTCAATGTTATAGGATTATGAGGCTTGCTTACATTCACACATGGGATGAGCTTGGAACATCCCTTTCTTAGTAGTTTTATGAGAAAACAAACAAAATATCTCCATTTGAATAGATAATAGCCATTAAGAGGGGCCCCAATGAACTCATGGTAGATTTCAATTTCAGATTTTTGATAAACATGGCACAAAATTCTAGTTCTTTTGAAACCAAACTCCACAAGGTGATTTCCTTTATTTTTTGAGAGATTTGAATTTTGATATAGTTTTTGTTATCCAATATAACTCCCCTAAGTTATTTAGAAAACTTAATATTTCCATTCTGACTCACAGGTTCAACATTTCAAGTTACGTGCACTCTGGTTGTACCCTTGGCACAATTTTATTAGCTACATTTCTTCTGTGTGCCATTTCACGTCCTTCCTACTTATTCCTTATGCCTTATTATTCCTTCACTTCCTCCCGTGCTTGCTCCACATGCTCCATCTCCCCTCTGCATTGTGTAATATTTTTTCATCCTAGCTCCACACTCATCTTCGGTGCATTTGAAGACTTGCCTCCCATTTAGCTAAGTCCCTAACATGCTTTCCCCACGCATGCCTTTCCTCATGAGTATGTAAATTCCCTCACATGCACATATCTTTGTCTTTGTAGTATTCCTTTGTGTATTATTCATTTACATTTGCATTCCCACATGCTCACATTCTCTCCTGCGTCTTTGTGTAGTGTGTGCTTCCTTCTTGGCTTACTCTGTGCACTCTTTCATTCCTGCCATCGTGTGTTCCTCAATTAAGTGTTGGTGCCCATCTTCTACATTATCATTTATCTTGCTCTTTCACATGCACCACATGTAATCCTCCACACCAATCATTGTGCCATGTGGTAATCTTTCAAACTTGAGTGTGTTATATACAACCTATCAAAGTGCACCAAATGGATGCCAAATCCTAGCCTCAAATATGCACCTAAAATGTGGTAGCAAACAAAAAACAAATGAACAATTAGCTGAAATATTCATCCGATCAAAGCCCACCGCGTGTCTTGCATGTTCAATTACACTACAAATTTTGATTGCCATAACTTCTAATATAGATCTTATATCCATGCACTTTTGGTCTTATTAGAAAGCTACTAATGTGGGCTACACGTTAGACCATTCAAAATAAGATTTTGGTGGGACTTGGTAGGAATTAAAAATAGAAACACGTCGTAGATCATTAATTCACACATTGAGTCGACCCAACCATCCAGATTTGACCCAGAGTTTCCTTCTTCCTTATTCCACAAACAAAATAGACATGGGAAGGTGCATTTGATAGCCTTGCAGGTGGATTTGTAGGAATTTATTACTTTTTGTTGGTGGTTGGAAGTTTGAATTTGAGTTTCCCTCTTCTTTATCCTCCTCTTCTCTCCTTCTTCTATAAATTGTAGAGATCTGCTCATTTAAAAAAACCCCTCTTTGTTGTAAAAACACCATGCCAAAATTGTGGCTGAATTCCCATTTCATACCTTGAAATTGGTCTATGCAATGTATTATTTTCTTCTACCATAAATGTAATTGAATTTGCATCCTTTAAGAAATAAAAATCAGGTTTTTGTGACTATTCTCTAGCCTACTCTCGTGTGTTATGTGTTCTTTCCTCTCTATTCACATTTCTGGCATGTTGTGCGCATTTCTTACTTGCAGGTTTCATTTTCATGTGTTGTCAATGCGCGGGAAAGTTGGGTCTGCGTGGTTCTTTTCTACAGTGCACTTATCTGCCCTCTCTCCCATGATTTCTATCTTTCCTTCTCCTTTTGGAGAGTGATCAACCATTTTTATGGTGCTATCACCACCCTTTTAGCTTAGGATTTCCCTTATACATCTCATTCTAACCCTGGTCCCTTGGAATGTTAGTTTAGGATTAGATAGATTCATTTCTAACATTAGGAGTAGTTTTAGCGGTAGAAATATGTAGAGGAAGCTGAAATTCTTCGGAAGTATGTCTCAAGCACAAGTCCCACAACTTGGAGACAGTCCCATGTTTCCTTAAAGCCCCAATTTTCCTTGAGCCGGGACGGGTGCAATTTTGAGCTCAAATAACGGTAATGATATAATATATGGTTGATATCCAATTACCCAATGTAAATCCAATAGTGTTTAGGGATAAAAATTGTCTGATACAATTTTTAAAAATAGCCCCTAGATTACATATCCACCTTTTTCCTGAATTAACTCAAAAAATTAAACCCTCTCTTATTTGTTATGTTTGTGAAGCCTATTTTCATGTTAGAGTGTGGTACACCTTCCATGTGTTACACTCGGGTATTTTTACGGTGGTCCCGCTCACCGATGAGCAGGTCAGGGGGGTTCGGGGGCGAACCCCCCGAAGCAAATTTTCATGGGTGGTTTAGTAACACATGGGTAATGGGTAACCATTATAGGCTTTTTTGGTCCCATGGTTTTTCGGTACCCATTGTTTTGTAAAACTGCCTCTTCGGCTACCCATAGGTTTATGGGACAGTTTTGATTTTGCCCATTGTTTGATACCCATGGTTTTGTAAAACTGCTTAAGAAGTTTTCTATTTATATGATCTTATTCATATGACAGATAGACAAGCAAATGTATTGCAGATGTGTTTTGAATTCGGGTGTGAATTCTGTAGAGTTTGTTTAGCATAGCTCCAAACAGATCTAGGTATTGTATTGAGAGAGTGGAGGCTTGTAATAAAATCTGAGCAAGTGATTCTTGTTGGATGTATCCCAAATTGGGTGAACCACATTAAATCTTGTCTCTCTATGTTGTGTTATTTATTCTACACTTTTATTTGAGATCTGTAATATTTTCTGCATATTAGTTTCTACTGTTGCGATTCTGTAAGGGATTATTCCGCATATTTTATCTCTTATTTCCTATCATTATTACCATTAATGGTTTGAATGCTTCATCTTCTACCTCTTCTTCTTAGACTTCCCAAAAATAAAATGATGATGCTAAACTTAGAACCATAGTTATAAACTTGTCTAATGAAATTCTCTCTCTAAAAAGGAAACAAGCTCAGTCATCTAGAAATTACCCAAGTTTTAACCAAGGGAAGTCTTTAGGAATTTTTTTTTATCAAGGTAATCATATGCATAAAGCCCAATATTGAAATCAAAGGTATGGGAACAATCACCAATTGATAGATTATAAGGCCAAAACCCGCATCTACCACTTCAAATGGTTGTTCTTGCGCAACCACTTCCTACCACCAACTCAAGCAAAGCACTCGTTTTAGTGAAAAATAATGTAATACAATAATTCTAATGGTTTTTTCCATGCATTCAACCACATAATAAAAATACATGTGAAAACGACATGCAAGTCTAGTCCTTGATGGTGTAAAATTATTTCAACCAACAAGAATTTGTGATGGAAATGGAAAGAACTAGAGCTAAAGCATAAAAGGATGCATATGAGCCAAATTTCATGTTTTTAGGTATGTTGATTTCTGTGTGCTTAACCAAGCCACAAATAACTTGAGAAGGCCACAAATCCATGTGATAGATCATACAAGGTCAAAGATGAGGTAGATTGAAATGGATACCCCATCCCCTTCATTACAAATTCCCCATTTCAAAGGCAGACCATCTGCGGACTTAATATGAAATATGGATTCATCTAGTAACCTACAAAACATAGAGATCCCAAAAAGCACTATATATCCATGAAACAAATAAAATATATGAACTAAATAACATCCATGGATGGATAAAACAAAAAACAATAATATCTCACCTTTGATGCATAAGGTCACGAGTATCCCCTTCAACATTGTTGAGCAAATGAAGAAGAAAAATTTGAATGTTAAAATGTGGGACACATTATCTATCCCATCTCAAAGGGATCTACTACAAGAGGCCTTGAAGCAATTTCCCCAATCTAAACCATCTATTAAGGAAACAAACTTTGCAGTCAACCCGTTCCAACCAAAGGAGGAACAAGTAAGCAAGGAAAAGAATCATAAACCCTTTTACATGTATCTAATTGTAGGAAATAACCTAGTGCATAATTACATGATTGACTTATGTGCTAGAACCTACGTAATGCCCAAGAAAATTATTGATATTTTAGGCATTGAGTACAATCTAGTTTCTCTAAGTGTTTTATAGCTTGATGGCTCAACTGTCAACATTTTAGGAGTGATCAAATATCTTGAGTTACCCTCCATACTTTTCCAAATCTAACCATAACTCAAGATATTTAAGTGATTAACTTTCCTCCTCTATTTTCCATTTGTCTATTAAGAGATTTTACTTCCAAGTTGGGTGGATATTTGTCTTTTGATTGGTCTAACATGATCTCCTAAAAACAAGATATATGGTATAATATTTACCATCAAAGATGAGCTAATATCTTCTTATCATGTTGATTCTCATGACCCTATTCCTTTCCAATATAATTACATGGTACATGAAGATGACAATCATGAATCAATGTCAATAAAACATCTTACTCCTCCTAGATTAATACCTGGCCTCTTGTTAGATGAATGGACCAAAGAAAATTATGAGTTTGAACTTTATGACACAATTTTGGAGACTAGTCTATGCACTTACTATATTCATAAAGAATAATTCACAACCTTCATGCCACACAAAGATGATAATGATGCTTATGGTCTATGGCATATGTTCTTTGATAGTTCTAGAAGAAAAAATGGAGTTGAGGTGGGGATAGTTGTAGTTTCTCCAATAGAAAAGAAATAATGATTTTTCTCGTAGGCTACAATTTTCTTGTTCTAAAAATGTGGCGGAGTATGAGGCATTGATTTGTTGATTTCTTTTAGCATAGAAAAATCAGATTAAGGCCTTACATGTGTTTGGGGATACTGAATTGGTTATTTTCCAAGTTAGATAAAAGTTTATAGCCAAAACTAATATTTTAAAATCTTATAGACATAGAGTTTGGGACCTCTTGGAGAGTTTTGATGCTATCAACTTACAAGTGGTGCCAAGGAGTATAAAAAAAAACATATCAGATGGAAACACTTGGAATATAGTTTTAACCAGATGAGGATGCCATCCAAGGTAATGCGCATCATGTTAGGATTCTTTTGAGACCATCAATCCTGGACAATGAATTCCGTTGGAAAATATTTTATAGTGATGAAAAAATTATTCGTCTTGTCCAAAATAATTATGGTGATCAAACTATTTAGCTAATGAAAAATAAATTACCTAAGGGACTGATCACCCTTAAATACATCTTCAGTCACGGTGATGAGTTCAAAGGTTAAAGAATGAACATAACAACAAAACAAGAGGACTATCAATCAATCATCATTACACAGTGCATGGATATATGCCTTGAAAATGTATGTGATAAGGATGAAAAGAATGATTTTATCTCCTTATGTCAAAAATTTAATAATGTATTATCATGGATTTATAAATATCTTAAGGGTTTTCACTCTGACACTATTCAACATAACATAGAATTTGATCCTAGTACCAAACCAACTAGGCAAAAACAAATGCCTGTCAATCCCAAAATAGAGACCCTCATAAGAAATATTTAACTAAACTCATTGAGGAAAAAATTTATATTTCCCATCAAATACTCCGCTTGGGTGGCTAACTTAGTCCATGTTAGGAAGAAAAATGGAAAAATCACGATGTGTGTGGATTTTAGAGACTTGAATAAGGCCTATATGAAGGATCATTATCTGTTTCCCCATATGGATCAAACTTTCTAGACAGTGGCTGTGGATAAAATATTTTCTATGATACGTGGCTACTTAGGTTTCAATCATATCAAATTTAAGAAAGAATATCAACATAAGACTACGTTTACAACCAAATGGGGAACATTTGCATATGAGAATATTCCCTTTTGTTTGTCAAATGTAGGTGCCACATTTCAAAGAGCCATGTATATTACATGCATGGGATATATAAATGACTTCATCCTCATATACTTGGATGATATTGTTATTTTCTCAAATGTGAGTAAATATCATATCAGTCATCTTGAGAAAGTTTTTGAGAGGTGCAACAAGTTTAGAGTGTCTCTTAATCCTAAAAAATGCATTTTTTTAGTTCTGTAGGGAAATATTTTGGGTCACATTGTTTCAAAGGATGATATTTTTGTTGACCCTAAAAGAATATCCGTTATCCTTTCTTGCTCCTTTTAACCTCACAAGAAGGCTCTACAGTCTTTTCTCAATGAGATAAATTTTGTTAGGAAATTCAGTCCTAACTTTATAGGACTTGTCAAGCCCATTACCTAGATGTTCAAGAAGGATGCATTTTTCAAATGGACCGCAGAAGGAAAATAAAGTTGTATGAAGATAAAATAGGAACTTTCTTAAGTGCCCAAACTTATTAACTCCAAATATTCAACGCATTTTATCCTTTTTACATACGGAGCTGAGGCCAGTATTGCCATAGTTTTGATATAACAAAATGAAAATGGTTTAGAACAATTAATGGCCTTATTCAGTCAAACATTGAAGGATCATGAATTAAAATAAAATCATGTGTAAAATTATGTCTTTTCGATCATGATATCTCTCAAGAAATTCAGGAGCATGTTTGTCGCTAGCCACATCAAAGTTTTAGTTTTACACCCTTGTATGAGGGACTTCATTATGAGAGTGAAAATTAACGAAGAAAAGATATGGATGGGTGACCAATATTATGGAGTATGATGTGACCATCAAGGCCATAAAATTGGTAAGAGGTAGAGAAATTTGTGAGCAGCTTACTTTGGATGCTTAGGATGATCAAGAAACCTCATTCTTCATGGAAGAGGAAAAGGTACATAGCATAAAAGACCCGCATTACACAATAAGTCTACGAAATAAAGAGGATTAATGAAATAGAAGATATCAACATAGTAGCCATAACTAGATTGATAATATGGCTATATTTTTATCCACTTACATATATCCTCTTACTTTAAGAAAATATAAGAGGTGAAACTTGAGATTGCAATTTATTCCTAATGCATTGATTGGTGGGGGGCATTTTAGAAAGAACCTTGATTGAGTATTGCTAAGGTGCATTGAGGGTGAATATGTGAACAAGGTATTGACATAGTTCCACAATGGTTTCTTTGGTAAAAACTTCTCAGCCAAGCCCATAATGATGAAAATTATTGAAGCAAGATACTTTTGGCCCAAATTGTTTGTGGATTCTCATAAATGGGTAAGAAAATGTAAGGAATGTGCTCTCTTCACTGGTAAATAGAAGATGGAATCCATCCAACTTCATCCCATTTATATGGATGAACACTTCTCTGAATGGGGGATTGGTTTTTATTAGAATGATTAATCATGTGTCAAGTGGGGTCATAAATGGATCTTGATAAAAACTGATTATTTTACCAGGTGGATAGAGGTTGTGACACTCAAAGAAGCTACTGAATCAACTATCCTTCATTTTCTTGAGGACATTGTTACAAGGAGTGAGGTTCCCCAAACCAATATTTATGATAATACAAAATCCTTCCTATGCTCTAATATCTTTGATTGTGCTCTTAGACATGGAATATACTTGAAAACCTCTTCCAATTATTACCCTTAGGGTAATGGTTTAATAGATTCTACTAACAAGGACCTGATCAAAATCATGAAAAGAAGAACAAAGATCAATCAAAGGCATTGGCACACCAAGGTGAAAAATATTCTTTAGGATAATATGATCACATCAAACAGAACAATTAACAACTCTCCATTCATCTTTGTGTATGGAAAACAATTTAGGATTACACTATCTATGGAATTACATTCAATGGAGTTGGCTCAACAATTTTTTTAGGGTGAAGAACAAAGAGCAATCATAGTGGAAGATTCAATTGAACTTGAATAATTGAGTTAATCTGCCATGATCATATTAGAAGAGCACCAAAGGTTAACCAAGCACTGGTTTGACAAGAAAGCCAAAGCGCATGGTTTCAAAATGGGAGATCTGGTCCTTAAATGGGACATAGACAAATCAAAACCAAGGAAAAACTCTAAGTTTGATGCACCTTAGAGTGGGTTATACATCATCACTTCATGTGAACAAGCCAACGCTTTTGAGTTGTCGAAACTTGATGGAGAGGCACTTCAAATCCTATTTACTAGGATTTATCTCAAATCTTATTTTTAAGTTGGTTTATTACATATTGTACATAGATGTTGTTTTGTTTCCTTCCCTTGTTGTGTTGGAGGTTCCCTCCTTCTATTGTGTGATGATCACTGAATGACTGCCATCTCCTCAACCCTTGTGATGAACATTTGAATAAGTGTTGTGCACACTCTGTGTGTTTCATTTGGAGCATGTATAGTATTTTTATTTTATAAATAGGTTTTGGGAGTCCATTACAGTTGTGCACAAGCCATTTTAGTTTTCTCCCTCTATGGTGGAAAACTAAAATATTTGGGGGAAGTTTCAAAGTGATTCATTCCAAGGCCCAAAATATAGCTTCAAAATAGAGTTTTAAGGACATTTGTAAAAGTTTTAGATCGGTTTTTAGGTTCATATTTGACTCCATGCACAATGGATTCTTCAAGGCTACCGATAATTACATCTAGCATGAAGATGTCCCCTAAAATTCACCAATATGTTGTCAAAAATAGCACCCCATGCTATTTCGAACAACTCATCCAAGTTTCAGACTTAGGCGACTCTGAATTAAGGACCTGAGGAATGAAGAAGTTGAAGACACAGTCTTTTGTGGTATGCGAGAAATGATTAGTTCTTCGTGTCTTAGAAATACAGTGTTATGCAAACTTGAAAAATATGGAGTTTTGCGGAGTTGGTTAATTCCACGCAAAAAAAACATATAGTCCGCTAAGAACAAGTCGCAATGGAAGGGGAAAATGTTGTAATACACCACACAAAAAATGCAAGTAAGTTTGAATGTGGCTAAGGTTAGAAGACACATAACAATAATGATGTGTTTCATGGGTTTTTGAAGAACAAAGGAACATTATTGCAGATCCAAAATTTGTGAGGCAAAGAAGTGGGTACAATGGCATGTAGAGAAGGTAAGTTGAATGTGGAATGCATTAATGCCATGGAACATGAGAAGTTGCTAACTAAGGAGAAAGTTGTGGATCAAAGAAAAATTATCTGAAGTCCACGTGACATGATAAAGTCGTCCCTGTTTTGAACCAAACGCTTAACCACTCCACCAACTTGAATTTAATTCTAACCAACGTCATCCTCTTGTAGTATTCATATGACGGCGTGCACTTGGAGGGATTTCATGTACCCATACCTGACCTGTAAAATTTATAGTAATTGCTCCTTGGTGTTGGCAGGTAGTTGGTTTTCATTAATCATTGGATGTGAGATCGACTTCTTCCCTCTCTCACAAATTATATAAATGTAAATGCAAATGGTGCCATAATATGGGTTCAATTTTTGTAAGTCGAGAGTTTTGTTTTTTAGCTTGAAAATTGTTTCTCGCAACCTCTGTAACTTGCATGTGGATACATCTTATCTCGGCTCTATGTCTGTAAATGGCCAGGTTTTGATATTAATGCAAATGTGACTTTGTTTCTTTGAATGATCTGTGTTCAATATGAACATCCCTGTCCTCTTACATGCCTTCATTCTATTTTCCATTTTATTCTTCTTCAAATTTGTGTGCATACCTCCAAGATTTTCAATTTATGGGTTCATATATATGTGTCTTTTAGATCCATAATGGATTCATTTACCAGTTTGGTCCATCACCTCCCCTTTTTATTCTCATTTTTCTCTCTCTCTCTCTCCCTGTCTCATTTAGATTATTAGGTTAGATCTAGATAGTATTTTAGAGTAGAATCTGATTAGAGTAGTTGTAATGAACTGTGAGTGAGAGGAACTAGACCTTTTACCTAAAGTTTGATTTGATTCCCCCCCACACTTTTGAGATCATTCATGTTTTCACTGGAATGTTAAGCCTGGTTTTAGCAGGGTGTAAATTTCAAAGATAACAATGACCAAGCTTGATTACACCCCAATCTTGACAGGATCCTTAAGGCACCCACGAAGGAGGAAGGATGCATCAACAACCCCTGTACAGAAGAAACAATTTACAATCGTCAAATATGAGGTTTATACACATAACTGTAGAATACATTATCATCATAGCAATTAATTAATTAGGCATAAAAATTCGGTGAGAAACAAAAAATTTAATTTGACCACAAAAAATGACCTTTTCTATTAAGTTCAAAGATTTACACGGGTTATGTGCACAAAATTCTTAAACTTAACTGATAATGATTAAGGGTTTTCCATCCAACATAATTCAAACGTGGCACAATCTCAACCTCATGCCTTATTATTAAGATTTTTACCTTAATAAATGACTAGGGAACACCTTTTACACTATTATACACAATATTGAAATACAACTTTTAGACCTTAATCTTTATACTTTCGTTTCGTTTTAAATTTCCGAGCTATGTTTTTTGCGTCTGCCTTTAATCTTTATATGTTACAATTTTTACGCAAGATATAAGCATGTATCAAATACTGAAATAAAAAAAGACGATTTTTATATTTAAATTTAAAGTTGTATAATGTAATGTATGTCAGGCTGGGAACGCCCGTATTGTTTATATACTTTATTGCTGATAACCAATCAGTCGCAGCCTGCAGGGATGGTAGTTCATCCTTATCCAACCCATTAGTGGAATTCTAATTCTTATCGTCATATATATATATATATATATATAAATGGTAGTCATTACATATATATATATATATATAAAACTGATAAAATCACTTTGCCTTTAGAAGACACACAATTAAAAGTATTTGGAGTCACGCTTGCCAACGCATTACAAGCTTTTGGAGTACAACTCCTCAATCCACAACTGGCTTCGGACAAAAAAGTATACGGTGGATAACTGGAAATAATGATATTAATATTAAATAATTTGAACGACATACTTTATCGGTACCACTACCACACATGTAGAAACAGTAGACTATTGTCGACATGATTGGAATTTGAATAAAACACTTTCAAATTAAATTTGTGAGAGAGGAAACAAGATTTCAGGAGGGAAGAATGGATTGCCAATTGAGATGTTTTTATGCTGCCATTGAGGCAGTTCTCTCTCTTTGAATTTCTCTAATATGAATATGAATATGCATAACAGTGAAAAGCATATTTTGAATAAGAGCTGGTAAGATAAATATGTAATAAACTGTTGGAATATTTTATTTAAAACATGTAACTGTTTATGAAGGTGGATTTATTTGCGTTTCTGGAATCAAAATTGATGAAAGCAGTTTCAAGTTAAACCATGGAACAAAACAGTTTTTTTAAACGAATAGAACTATTGATTTCATTTTGAAAAGCAGTTAAACCTGTCACTGATCTCATAATACACTGAACACCTGAATACAAACTGCTCCTTCGATCTTCTGATTCAGTATTATAAAATTTATATATATATTAACATTGCCACTGAATAAAACACTCTGATTCAATCCAAAACTGATAATAAATTACTGTAATTCCATACAAAGCTGGTGAGAGCATGCTGCTGCATACCCACAATTAACCCAAAAAATACATCGAACCAAACAAAGAGCGTATCCGCAATTGATCAGAGTGTGCATTTAAATTCTTCACACTTTCAATGTTTCAGTGCCATTTCTTTTAGAATACAGGCAGAGACACGAATTCTCCTCCTATTTTCTATCCAATAAATGAAACAGACCCAAAAAGAATGTCTTAAGAAGAGTTACACCAAACCAACCAATCAATTTCGAGTATATTTTTTCTTTTGGTGGTAAGTACTGCAAATGATTTGGTAAATCCACGGTTTTTTTATTTATTCTCAAAAGCTCAGTTCTATACAAAATAGCACCCTCTGGTTTATTAGTTTCTGTTACATTGAATGCGGAGCAATATGAGCATTGCTTTCGTTCGAGTTAATCCGGCACTAGAAGCAAATATACATAAAGAAGAAGAAGAAGAACTATTATGACAGGCGATCCTCCGTTTACAATATTACAACCCCTCGTTATTTTCACCAGTAGCATCCACAGAGGCCAGTTGTATGGCTAGGAAAGATGGTTTGTGGTCACCAGGCATAATCACAAGAACTTTCTCATCATCAGGAGATGCAGAGCATACGACCTCAGGCTTTAGAGGGCCGGACTCCATAGTTTCCAGGTTGGGGTGCTGCTGGGTATTTTCTCTGAAATTGGCAGTGACAAATTTGCACCAAGTACAAATGAGGAGGAGAGAAGCAAGGCCAATGAGGGCTAACATACCAGCAACTCCGATGAACAAATACAGAGCTGGAGAGCTCCATCCCAAACGTGACCCATTATATGCGGCGGCATGCGAATAGTACCTCATGATGATCCTTCTGTAACTAACTCTTTCCCCAACACTTATCTCCGCAGCAAATCAAGTTATAAGAATGTACCACCGCCACAACCGAGCTACCTAGCAATTCTTAGGGGCTGTGTTACATACGCATGTTTTCTCAACTTTCTCAATCACTTTACCCTCACTTTTCGTACACGACGTGTGATTATACAGTGGATGGATCCGCAATTTTTTAATCGAGCGCATGCGTTTCGATTACACAGTGGATGGATCCGATTCCGACCTCGTCTTAAATTAAATTACGAATCGAAAAGTAAGCCAAAAAAAAATTTGATGCCACGTTTGGCTGCGAGTTGGCGATTGTACTCTACAAGCCGCCTTACCTAGATATTTTCCTGATAACACATAATTTACTTTACCATTTTACAATTTACTTCAGATTTTTACACCACTGTATTCAGTGTTTGTGGCTGTGGGAATTCACGTGCGCCGGCGGTAAGGAATTACATAGTACCAGTATAAGTTGACAGCCGTCTGTGCCCTACGTTTTGGCAACCCTCTGTCTTATCCTTCTCCTGTGTTTGTATTATTTTTATTTATTTATGATGAACAGCTGCAGCTTGAACTTATACACTCAAGGATGAGATTTGACGTCTAACTCCACCTGTCAAACCAACATTCTATGGCATCAAAAGGTGTTAAACAACCTGTTCATGTCTGTCAATTATCTTTTTATATTGAATAATTTAAAAAATACTTTGTTTTTTTAGCTGTATTTATGAGTGCTAGTGTAAATTTTAGGTATTATATGCACACATTTTCAACAAAATATGTTATTTAAATATCTATGTAATGCTGCACTTATATTTATATTAAATGTGTTCATAATTATAATGATGGTTTATGCTATATTCTTTCATTTTAAATAGGGACGGTTAGACTATTATGTAAAGTGTAAAATACGGTTAAAATATGCAAAAACATTGAGGATGGGAGTCAAATTAAAGCTCTCACTACACTCTTCTTGCACTTAAGATCATAGTAATTGATAGAAATTGTATAATATTGTATCACAAGTATTTTCATTTGTATTGAAGTTTAATTAATGTTCGTTGAGTAGAAGTTTTTGCAAGCTAAGTAGAATTTTGCTATTTTATTAAGTTGATTTGGGTACGGATTGTTTATTTCATTGAGTTAGATATGTGATTTTACATGGTACAACATTGTTTTTACAAAGACAAATATTGTATTTTATAGTAGATAATTGCAATTGGGAAGAATACTCTCTAGGAGATTGTAACTACCACATGAATTACTAAGCCTTCAATAGTTCAAGGGTATGTTTTAATTTTTTCTCATTAAACTATTTAATTTTAATATCCAACTATTTGATTGTTTAAAAGGAGGGTCGTATTAATCTCTATATATATATTCCTAATAATATATTTTCTATTTACGACACATATTTTGTTTGACAAGTCCATATGAGTTCAAAACCGTCCAAAAATTTGGAAGTGCGTAAAAATTGATAGAACTATATTTTATGTATTAAAATATTATCAGTTAAATGTGTGCCTAATTTACACGACTCAATTGAAGCAGGACTATTTCTTGCAACTTTTCAGTTGAATAATTTAATCATATCATGGGGATATTTATCTTGAATTATTATAATATATTCGGCCATTTATTATGTAGCATAAGCCTGATTTCGTGATTTTTCATAATTAATACAAATTATTAAAAGATACTGCATTAACTTCGAGTGTAATTATTTTTTAAATTCAAACCCTCCAATTGTTTTATAACCCACGTCATTGAATTTTTGATTTGTGGAATATTTCAGATGTAAAAGTAAAGCAGTTGTGATGGATCAGTTATCAATTGATAAAAATCATTGAGTTTATTTTGTAGAATTATTTATCAATTGGACATACCCTGGAACTAATTTTCGAACACGTACTTCATCAAATCCCACTTAAAGGCTAGCTTAATGGCAGTGTAAAAGTAAGCTTTTAAAATATTAGAAAGCTAGGCTCCAAGCTGATATTAAATTGAGGTTAGTAAAAATGAGTTTCTTAATTAAAAAAAATGATTGGAATCAGTGGTGGATTGCTTTGATCCGTGTAAATCACTTTATTTCAATTTGTTATTGTCTCAAATCTGTGAGAATGTTACTTCTGAGTTTCGTTGTAACTTGTGATTGGCGAACATCATTTTATTAAGTTCTGAAAAATAAAATAAGAAGGTGATAACTTAGCGGGAAAGTAGGGCAAGTAGTATAAAAAGAGCTGTGGAGTTTTGGAACGTTGACGAGCGTCTTATTCTGGTTATTTCTGCGGCTGCTATATTTGGAAACATCATTAACAAAGAATTAAAAAGGTAAGTGGTTGTCAAGGTCTTGCACAAAGAGATGATGTCCTTTGCAACAAGTGGTTGATTCTTTTAACCAATCTATGGCATAATTATATTTCATTATTTTTAAAGTAAGCAAACTTTGGTTACATAATTATTCGATGTGCTATATAATATGAGTTTTTAGGCTTCAAGTGGATCAGTTTTAAAAAATCACATGATGTCGGAGAAGGATTGGAAAATTGTATGACACTGAGAAATGTGTATATTCTTATTCGGTGACATGTTTCAAGTTTGTTGGGTTAGATGTCACCCTATCAAGAAATATTAACGTAAGAGTGATGTAGTGCCCACTTCCCTTCGACACCTTTTGTTATTGATTATGATACTGTCGACTATACTTATGGACAGTACTATAGCTTTCGAGTTGGTATGATGTCAGGCATTAGATATCATGGATTGTGGTTGATTTGATTCATACACTACTACAAGGGGGGGTCATTTGAGACATTAATAGAGACAAAATTTGACTAAATTGTCTCAAATAGAGACAATAAAAAAGTTATATATCGTCTCTATTATTGTTTCAAAGCGGGTGTCTCTAATTATTGTCTCTCAAGAGACAATAATGATTGATACATATTTTGTCTCTCTAGAGACTATCATTTTCGTCTCTCTAGAGACAATATCATTATTGTCTCCTTAGAGACAATACCGAATACTAACATTTTGTCTCTCTGGAGACAATACTAATTTCAATTTTTATTGTCTCTCTAGAGTTGATACGAATTTAACGAATGAAAATATGAATTTTAAAACTACATAATAAACAAGTATCATATAGTGCAATCAACGAAGTTACATATCATCTATGATGTTGGAGTGGTCTGGTAATTAATATTATAAATTAACAACAATTTGATTTAAAATATTGTGCCCAATAAATGGGTCCACAAATATTTTATTAATATCAAATAAGATAAAATACAAAAGGGTGTCTGAATTCCGTTAACCCTTGAAATACAATGATAAAATACAAAAGAGTGTCTGAATTCTGTTAACCCTTGATATACAATATTAACATCTTCTCTCCACCACCAACTTCAAGTGATCCATATGATTTCCTAGTGTTACTTTGAGGTTATTTTTCTTCACTTTAATTTTGAGCAACTTCCTTTTTGACCAATTGCCTCTCCATCGGCAGCAGTCATCTTCATGTTCTTCGCTTTGATTGTCTCATCTTTGATGAAATTCTCTACTATCGTTAGCAACTAAGGTGCATTGGATTCTAAGAAATTATGATCACATATTTTACTCCAATTCTGCCAAAAGTATTCACAAATTACATTTAAATCAGGACAATAATTAGTTTTTACTAAATTGACCCGATCTTTACATTTTGTTCTAAAAAATTAGTTATCACTAACTCAATACTGTCAATCCATTTTCATAACTTATATCAAAGACTAACCTTAGACATTATAATCCCTAGAATTCCACACATGCCTAGTGAAAATGTTCCGATATAAGCCTATACAGAAAAACAAAAAAGAAGCCATTATTCATCTATTTTTTCTTTAGTGGATATTCTACACTACATGCATGAAAATTGAGTAAAAACATACAAGCATTATATACAAACAATGCCCAGTGAAATCATTGAGGCACAAAACTCACCAATAGACCAATTAAAGCTACCCTGCTTCAAAGCAATTTCAAAGCAAATTGATGAAAATGCCCCTGTATAACAGAAAATGAGTCAAGATAATCCACAATAAACATGAATAATTGTGATTTTTGCTCTAATTGACGTTTTGCAATTTATACTTTTATGTACTTGTTAATTTTCTTAAGTGATTGATTCTCTCCTTGTGGACGTATGGAACATCAAAGCTCCATTTTTAGTAAAATTATATTATATTCAACTACATTTTTTGTTTTGTCTTTAGATCAGTTTCTTTGCATGTTAGTTTTCTGTTGGATTTTCCTACAGTCAGCAACATGGAGGAGTTAAAACTGATAACAAGCAACATTCTTAACTATGCAGAAGGAAGGGGTTTCATAGGGATTGCATGTCACAGGAGTGCAGGCATTTAGTGAATGTTCAAGAATCTCTTCGGTATGGATTGTGGTTGTACATGCAACTTAAGTGAGTGAGAATAATAGAAATACAAAGACCAAATATTCTCTCAAATGATTGATTAGGTAGGGTGTTGGGATAATCAATCATCTTCAGGTGATGGTTTGCATATTAGTAAATATGGGTAATTGGAAACTACGAGGTGAAAAGGGCATTAAGAGTTGTCAGGTATGAAAATCTGTTCAGTAATGAAAGTTGTTAAGAGATATGTTAGTAGAATATGGAACGTAAAAGGTTGTGATTAGATAGGCCACCTTTATAATACAAACTTTTACATCAAGCAAATGCAATTGTTCCAGTATAATATGTAATAAAAGATGTTTGAAACAAGCAAAAGGAAACTAACTGCCCTGACATGTGCAGACATGCAATTGGCCATACCTGAAAGCCTTGGAGACGCATTTTCTCCAGTAAAATTTTATTTGGAGACTTCTCATCATAGCTACAACGTATGGTAAGAAGTCTCCATATTAGAATCTGATATTCTGTGCTAAAAATTTGAAATTTGAAATCAAGTAGCATAATAAATTTGAAGAATGATTATATCCAAGCTATTCTATGAAAATGGTGTCAAAGACTTTGAAGACTTACTTCACATCCAATGCTTCAGGGGCGAGAATACCAAAACAGTCAAGAAATTCATCAAATGTTCGCCTTGTGGGGTATCCAGCGCAGCTAATCCTGATTGCTTCCATGACACCTTACAATGCAATTGAGCCACACATTCTAATCGAGATTCTATGTTTCTGTATGCTAACCTTTTGGCTGAACCAGGAAATTTCATACAAGTCATCAGAAAACTTGAATTCAAAATGTAATAATCTTAGGCCAAAGGCTGCTTACCCCGCAACGTAGTTGTTGTAAAACATTGTAATTCTCAAAAATGCCTGGCTCTAGAACACTGTTCGATTTCACACATCTTATGTAGTGAGCTCAATGTTTCCAAGAGAGATTGCAGTTGTTGCTACACAGAATTTTAAAGGAGTTAATAATACCACAAACCTTTTGAATAGTATTCATGACAACAAAATATTAGAAGCATGTATCGCTACCGATCATAATTTCCAGAAAGTGAATATTCAAACATTAACAATACGATAGTAGTTAGAAGAAAACAATTGCAGAGATTAAAAGAAGCAATGGTTTAGAAGACATAATTTGCTGACTTAGAAGATTCCTCAGGCAAAGCAGGAAAGAGACTTGCAACAAAGGAACATTTTGAAGAACTTAATAGACCTTGATGCTCTGCAACAACATAATCCTTGTTCTTGTCAAGGAACATATCAGTTTGATATGTAACCTGCCAGATGCATAAGACAAAAATCAGAATTCCCATGATACAAAAGGCACTACTGGTAAGAATAGAGGGATTACAAATAACAAGTAAATCGAAGCAGTTTCTCACATCACCAGCATAGTGACAAATAGTGAAGTCGGTACGTGAAAATTTTGGTTTGCTGAAATGTTTATTATTCTTAAAGGTTTGGTAAAGCTTTTGCGCAAATGTTTCATGGGTTTATCTTGGAAACATACTGCAAGGCCAAGAGGGAGAAAGCTATTAGCGACATAAAACTTTATGCACATATGTATGGCATGAAAACTTCACAGCATTAGCATCTATCTCTTTATAATTGTAATTACGTATTGGCATATCTTTCTCATAAATCCTTTCATATCTGCCTCTAAATTGATGCACACACAAAACATCTAATACGATGCAAAACTCTCACTTTTATGTTAAACATAATAAACCTCCATTTTATCATCTCCTAATAATTAAGCAAACAATTTATGTTATCGCAGAAGCATATTCAAAACCAAAAGCAAATTTTGTTTGCCAACTTTATTCAAATGTAATATTACCGAACTTAGCTCAAGTCCACTTTAAGCATACTTTCTTCCAGTTGATTGACACAACTATTATATTCCAATTAATATTTTCCTCGAACTTCTAAGCGTATAGGTAGAAAGCAGCTCTATGTGTGTCACAATACTCCACAGTTTTTGGAGTATGTGTTATTTGTGTTCACTACTTTAATTCAAATGTCATTAAGCCTTCGTGGTAATCAAATGTGAGAACCAGTTATGACCTGAACTTTGTTTCATAGCACAGGGTCCAATGCAAGCCTTCATCTATCCTCAACTTCCATTGAAATGCAAACCTCGTGTCATTGGTACTGAAAAATCACAATTAGAAAGTAGGTCTAAGCCTTTTATGAGATTCATATTTTGTTGAACAAGCCAATAATTACTGTTCTTTCACCATGTAAGCCGATGATGTTGCAGCCAAGTCTATAGAAGAGCCACAAAGGAACCAGACTAGTGAGGAGTTGGAAAACTGTGGCGGTGACATAAGAGCTCTGATGGCATAGCAGTAGCAACAAATCCCGCAGTGGTGGAAAATACTACATAGAACTAGACAACACTACCGATGACCTTTCTTCGTATTCTCATTTCACATCTAAATTATGTTAAGAGAAATGCCAAAACAGTTGTCCCGTTGTTGTCGCACTCTATGTCAATATCATTATATTTAATGGTAAGTGTGTCCCTTGTAAGATTCAAAAGGAATTTTGGTTCTCCCAAGGTTATTTTGTGAATCGTCCATGACAATTTATAAAGAGGAAGAAAGATACAGTCTGAAGCCTAATCCTAGGAGCACGTTTACAAAGGAAGTCACCTCTACCTCCTGAGTATGAAGGTATTTTACAATAATTTAATGAAGGCATGAAGGAATTTTACAATAATTGAATGCATATTCAAATGTAAATGTTCAATTTGTCATTATCCTTCTCCTAGTTGACTGTATTGTGCAACATTTTCACTATGTATAAGAAATAGAAGAAGCTTTCCATGCATATATTGTTTTAAAAGATATATATATAACAAATACATAGGTTATTGAGCTTATCTCGAGACATTAGACATCAAATTCAAGAAATTGGAATGAAATCATCCCTCTCGGGCTCCATGGAAACCCTTGGTCAAGGTTTGTAGAGAAATGTTTATATCTTATGAAATATGATGAACTTAATCACCAAATCGGGAATTAATCATATTTTTACTCCCCTCAAGCATTTAGAAAGGGAATCAGGTCCTTAGGGTTTCACACGAGTGAACTGGGCATGACAGTTCTAGGAGTATGAAAAATACAGTATTTAGGCGTAAAAGGAGAAGAACTCAAGAGAGCTGGCAGTGATTGGTGAAGAGGCATTGCATGAAACTTCCTAGGCATTTAAATATCAATAATGGGTATCTAAAAATGTTTTGAAGTTAGTGATAAATTTCAAATTTTGCATTTTATAAGCAAAACTCGGTCTGAACTGTGGAAATTGTGCAAACCTAGTTTTAGGACAGCGTGCATAACTTTTTATGGAAGTATCATAAAGAGATAAAATTCGGACAGTAAGAGCACCTTGGAAATACAAATCCAACGAGTCTATTATGAGGTCGATTGGATATGTATAGAGAAAGTTATGACCAAATTACCGACCTGCATTTCTGAGACAACTCAAAAGAAAAATGTATTTCAGTAAGTAAAATCATCATAAAGTGAAAAATAAACAGCCAAATCGTCTGAAAATTTGAGATAATTTTTTTTTGATAGAAAAGAACAAGTTTGCAAAAACTTGGGTCTCGATTTCATGTGGGGAGAAAGTTATCAGAGACAGAATTTACCCAGGTTGTGTAAAATGTGACAGAGTAAGAAAAATAAAAGTGGATAAAGTAAAATTAATTGATATCTTAAAATATTAGATATGGTAACAAGAATTTTCTATGAAGTGTGGATCTGATAATAATTCTCATAGAGTTTTACATACATGCGCAGGCACTAGGAGTAGCCTCAATACCGAACATTCTAGGTGGATCACCATATCTTTTGCAAAGGCAAGTAGTTCTTCCATTAATGAAATTATGCATGATTTAGGCAATGATTAAGATGACTAATAATCATAGAAATATGACTTGTATGTTTCTAAGTTCAGTCTTTAACCTTCTGCAATAACCCAAAAAGAACAAACGCCATTCTTTTGACTTGACTGTTGCTATTTAGATACATGATTCTTCACTGTTGTACATGGGTAGGTCATTGACAGGCTTGGGAATCGGAATCATCTCATTCATTATAAGTTCACTAATTATCTCAGGAATCCTGGTGATTGAATGAGGACAGGGGTACTCCAACTTCCATTTTTCTGATGACACTAATTATCTCAGGTCTTGTCTGGAGTGAAATCTGAAAAGTACTACAATAGAGAATAAACATCTATCTAAAGGCCTATGGACAGTGAATTAACAAGAATAAGTTTAATGTCATCTTTGTCAACATTCCAAGACACAAGTGAGAAATTCTTAACATCTTGGGATTCTAAGGAGGACAATTACCATTGGAATAATAATGGAAACCTCTACAAATTAATATGAGACACAAAAGGATTTAAGTTATGATAACCCAATTACAATACGAGTTGATCAATTGGACCCACAGGCAACAATATTTGCTGATCATATCAAACTTATGTTTGGCAGGATTGGGTGGTAGAATTCTCTGGCAGCTTGGTAATCTTTCTCGCCTGCAATTCTTAGATGTTTCTGTAGAGAGGGTCACGTATTATGGAAGTCTTAGTCAAGGATATGGAAGGTATAGTTCCAGTTTAGTCTAGTAGTGGGAGCTGTGAAGGCATTTCTGAGCATTGTATACAGTCTGAACTGAGATTGAGGAAGGTTATAGAAAGCTTTAAGGTCTATCCATTCCATCCACTTCCCAAATATCTACAAGTCATGTAATATTTTAGTTCCCTTCTCAAACCAAAGGAGGGCAGAGCAGCCTCTTGTCAAGGCAAGGATCTTGTCAAGGAAAGGATCCTTTGCCTTAACAAGAGGCTACTCTGCCCTGATTTGGTTTGAGAAAGGAATTAAAACATTTCGTGACTTGTAGAGACTTGGGAAGTGGATGTAATGGACAGACCTCAAAGATTTCTATATGCTTCCTCAATCTCAGTTCAGAACGTATACAATACACAAAAATGCTTTCACATCTCCCTCTACTTGAATAATTATGGAGGATGATAATGCCTATTGAGATACTATGACGTGGCTGTAAGGGCACCCTTTCCATGACATTTTTTCAGATTTAAGACATTTATTTAAAAGGGTGGAAAGGTATTTTTCAGATTCAAGACATTTATTTAGAAGATACTTTTCATATTTACACTCACCTCAACTTTAGCAAATCACCTCAACTTCATCCAAATGTAGCCATCCCCTGATATACATCCACAAAAATTAATAAACCATCTTGCCAAATCTTTAAACAACAATTCTTTAATCAAAATGCCAAATGATATGGACTCATATCCAAGTCTTTAAACATAGAAGAAGCATAATTCTTAAATCATCATGCCAAATGATATGGACTCCTACAAGTCTTAAACATAAAGCACAGTCATCAGTCTTAGAAGTTGGGAATTTACACCGGCATGCACGGACTGCAGACTCAACTACCATTTTAGCTGCAGCAGCTCTAGTGGATGCTGAAGAGACAATATTTACAACTTCCCGATTGCTGAGAACATCCCATACCTAGAACAATAAAGACTATTGATTTAGAAAGCATATTTCAAGCATTGGAACACAAAACTTACAGTACAAAACTAGTCTTCCTCTTTCATAGATCATAAAGTATTTCAAGGGAGAAGATTTACCCCATCGGTTGCAAGCACAATAAACTGATCTCTATTTGTTAGCCGCCTGTGTGCTACTTCAGGGATAGCAATGACACCAAATTCCTTCAGACAAAAGTCTCCGAACGCTCGGGTCATTGCAAGACCAGGAGAATTTTCATTTGGTAACCATACTCTATGCACATGTGGTTCATCTTGTAAAGTAATCACTCGACCCTTACATTGCTTTATCCTTTCAGCTTCCTCTGAATTTTGGAGCATAAAAGAAACTTTGTGTCAGATGTCCATGCATACATAATTGGTGTTTATGAAACATTAAATCAGTTCACAGACCTCTAGTTAAGGAAGAAAACAATGCCACTTTCATTTTTGGTGTTGAAGCAGCTAAGTTAGGGATTATCCTCAAAAATAGAAAGAAGACTAGAATTAGAATGAAATCTGAAAAGCAGAAATTGTACAGTGGTTAGCAATTCTATATCACAATGTTTGACATGCTAAAAAGGCTTCAAATCAACCCTTACACTGCTTTATCCTTTTAGCTTCCTCTTAATTTTGGAGCATAAAAGAAACTTTGTCTTAGATGTCCATGTATACATAATTGGTGTTTACAAAACATTAAATCAATTCACAGACCTCTAGTTAAGGAAGAAAACAATGCTACTTTCAGTTTTGGTGTTGAAGCAACTAAGTTAGGGATTATCCTCAGAAATAGAAAGAAGAATGGAATTAGAATGATATCTGAAAAGTAGAAATTATGGAGTAGTTAGCAATTCTATATCACAATGTTTGACATGCTATAAAGGCTTCAAATTGACACTACCATTCCCAAGTGATTCCAATAGTTATGTAAACCAAGAGATACGACATACAAGTTTCCATGGTGTCTTAGAGTAGCATGGATTTAACAAGATGGACACTAATATGGGTGCAATGCAAAAATGTATTGTATATTTTATGTATTATGGTGTGCAATTATGTGCTATACATTAACATAGGCTCTGTATTCAATCAGTAACATATGATTTCTATTCAGTCATTACCCATTTGCAAAAAAAATTCTATCTTATGGGTTTGCTATTCTTATTTCAATACCTTGAACATATTATGTTTCTATAAACAAGATCACTATAACAAAAACAAGTATCACTGCCCCAACTATTATACCTACATCCTCAAGATGATTTTGATAATAGAATGATACATATTAATTCTAAAAACAAATATTAGACATTCTTATAGTTAGGTAGATGAAAGTTTAAGGCAACAGAATGCCATAAAACATATATTAGGCATAAATAAGTTTGAAAGAGATAGAAGGCCTACTAGGCAAGTTTTCCTTCATACCAATTGTCAACTAAATAGCAGGCAAACTACCATTGGGAGAAATTATTCCCATAATAGCTCGAGAATCACCAACGTGTGCAATCACAAGGTCCTAACCCTGATATAACACAATGTCAAAGATAAGCTACTTAAAGAGAGGTGTAGGTGGTGAAAAAAATGTCGATCATCAATAAAACTAATTCATTCCTAACTCTGCTGAATTTCCATCATTGAAAAACTCTGGAAGCCAAAAATAACTACAATAATATAGAGAGCATTATAGTGGAATGGACTTCTGAAGTTATGCGGGATATGCCACTTTGTTTGTAGACAACACTAATGAAACACTTGCAAAGTATCACAAGGTAAACACCACATGCAAGAGAGAGCTCACAAGGCATGACTGCAAAACCTGTGCTGATTTTTATACTGCCGACGCTTAATATGACAATTCTTAAGAGGTGCTGATGCTGAATAAAATCATAATCTTGAAGTACAGATAAAAATAATACTTTCATTTGTAACCATGAAATATCATGGAGCAACTTAGCAAGCAAAAGGTATGTGAAATATCATGGAACAACTTAGCCAGCAAAAGGTATGTGAAATTAAAGCTCTGAAGTTCTTAGGACACAAACTACGTAATCAACACATTGCAATCTATCCATAATAACAGTCCAAGCAAAGAATTCACATTTTTGTTATTCTTCATTTAGTATCTCAAACGAAACCGCACTTATTACTAAAATCCATTGTGATGTAGTCCATCTTCACAACTGTTAAGGGTTGGTTCAAGTAGGACCTCTAAATATCTGTAACAGAGGACTTACTAAAAACCATTCATCTACTTTTCATGAAAAAAAAAATTGTCAAAACTATTCTTGCACTCTTGTTTCATACGTATTTTTAAGTTATGTTATTTTTTTTTTTTAATTGTCTGATTGATCGATGTGGATTTTTGGGAGGTACCCACAACCATCTGGGACACTAATGGAGCCCCGGTCCCTGGGCATGGTACTGCACATACTGCCCAACGGGAATTGAAATCATATCTTTTGTTCAACAATTTCCTCATTTACCACTACACCACAACCCCCTGGTTCAAAATTTGGACCATTTCTTTATCTCTGTGTGTCATCCTTGAGCAAACACCATGCTAATCTTCTCTATATCTTTCCAATTTTATCTTATTTCTCTGAAGAGACTTTTGAGTTGATTATATTACTCACAAAATCAAGTAGATGTTTCTACAGGACCCTTAACATTTCCATGACATAGAGTTTAACAGTTAACAAACAATAAACCCTTGGCTGGGAGATATCAAATTGAAGCTGAGCTTATTCAGCCATTTCATTGCTACCAGCTAACAAACAATAAACCCTTGGCTGAGAGATATCAAATTGAAGCTGAATTTATTCAGCCATTTCATTGCTACATTTCAGTTACTTTTAAGTAAGAAGCATCTGCAATCAGGTACTTGCATCCTGTATGATGTTTAATCCTTCTAACAAATTAAGGGTGAAAACATTAAGGTTATCACAGTCATTGATTGAATGTGGAAAGGACCGTACTCTCACCGTCTTATTCAAGGTTGGAACCATAATGGGAAAAGTTAAAATACAATCTAGAAACATTGAGCAATATTTGCATGCCAATTGCAAACACTTGTGGAGATAATGCAAGGATCAATAACATAAATTGTTTTATTGCTCTAACTACCACTAAAATCTGAATGAGATTATTTCACTTTGGAGGGGCTACTTCAATTTAATATGAATAAGGTAAATTGAGAAAGCATTAACTATGTTACCTGTTTGACAATGGTCACAGCAGTTGTCCCACTGCAAAAGCAGTCCCAAAGTAGGATGCAACTTGAGTTCCTTATCCATCACCGTGAACGCTCTTAGATGAGATTCCCTCCACGTTGCAAACATTTTGGGTTCCTCATGCTGATTTTGTTTCACAACATCGCTAGATTTGTCTAACTCAGTAACCCATGAGCCATTATCATCCGAGTTAGAGCATTCAGCTGAAAGTAGTTCATGCCACTGGTTTACCAGCATAGAAGGCAGTGCATCTCTGACCCTTCTGCCAACTGCGTGTCCATATGGACCATGTCCGTCGAAAACTCCAAGGAAGACCGTATCCTCCCGGGACCCAAAATTCTGGAACATCCAAAAAGAAAGAAAAATCATTCAATAATTACTCAAGTTCTGTTACAGAACAAAATTCGTGGAAGAATAAGTGAATTTTCATTTCTTATGATCCCATCTGAAAGGATAAACTATTGTTTCAAAGGTTTGTGCTTTGCTTCAATTTCTTATTGGAATTGGCAATGCAAAAAGTTAAAATTCAAGGATGGAATTATTTTATATGTATAGAATACTCGCTAAATTTTTCCATTCCACAAAGCAAAAATATTCATATTATATACCTATATTTGAAGAAAAGGATTACATGAAATGTCAATAAGGCTAAAAGAGTTCATGTGCCAAAGAATATGATATGCAGAGCAAAATCTGGTGGTCGCATGCAGGAGGGCTTCCTCAATTTTCCCAGGAGTTGCTGCTGTGTCTTCTCCGCAGGTTTATCTAGCACTGGACAGGGAGGATTGTAACAGATCAACCCAAATTCTGCAGAAGGTCGGCAACAATTTTGGTGCGAGCAATGCCCTACACACCACCTCTTTCTCTTAATTTCTATCCATACAGTTTAAAGGAGACTATTGGAACGGAACAAAATCCCATTATAGGGAAATGCCACAAATTAAAGAGGAAAGATGTGGCATGAAACAGAAATTAGGAAGGAGGATGCTAACACATCAACTAATTTTCAGTTGTGGATTCCATTTTTGCATTTAGGGATAAATTATTTCCATAAGAACACATAGGGCTGAAATACTTTAGGCATAGCCCTCTCCATGGAATCCTGCTTCAAGGCATCTCAGGTCACCTGCCAAACAAAAGTATAAAAACCTACATGAATATAGCGATACAACTAACAGCCGCTGAGGTTCGTTGGTACTTGATAGCAATAGTTTTTTACGTCACCACCAAGCAAAATACCAATTTGGTTCATAGAATTGGACCTCATGACCAAGCTCGGTAGTAAATCAATCCACATACAACGGAGTCCCCAATTACATGATTTTCCAAGAAATTTCAATACTGTCTTGAGCTCAATTACATAATTTACTACTATCAGTACCCCGAAATACATAATCTACCATTAATATTAATTCATAACAGCTGTGAACAGACTAGCTTCCGTGTCAGGTCAATTTGATGAACATCAAGTAGATCCCAGACAACTAGTCAGTCAGGCAAGAGAAAATAGGGATTAAACCTCTTCTAGCATCCCAACAGACCTAAAATACATAATTTTATACCATTATTACTTGTGAATCTTCACATTCCCAAATTTGGGTAGATTTAATCTAAAGAACTGGCTAATTTTTAGATAAAATATGCAAATGCTATAAAAAGAAAGACATCAATCTTGTAAATTAACTGCCTAGATGTAGAGTCCTCCCTTCAATGAGCTTGGCACGCATTGGATTGATCACAAAAATTAAAGAGATGAAATTGACACTAGCGAAATAAACTCAAAAGCCATAAAATTTTGCATTAAATTGAATACCTCCCAGATGATCATGGAATCCTGATTGGTTCCTTTTTTTCCTTGTTGGGTGTGGATAGATGCAATACTAGTGGCACCACTGGTGCACATTCTGCCTTCCAAGCATGCAAGCTGCTCATCATTCTCGGCCTCCCGGGCCAAAAACTCAGCAGATTCACTGTCAATTTCCTTTGACCAAGTTTCTGTTGTTTCTTCAGTGCAACTCTCAGAGGACACGCAGGACCCCATGGCTTCACAATGCCTCCTCTTCTCCACTTTGTTATCTCTTCACAAAAACCCTCTTCAAATTTTCAAAATCGTCAATCTTCTAGCTATGGCAATCCATCTCTCCACAGAACTACAGTGATTTTCATAGAAAGAACAAAAACCAGGCTGAATGTAAGCCATCTGTGACACCCACTTCCCACAATGTTATCCAAAATCTACAAAATTTATACATGACAAAAACTTTATAATGACAAAAAACTTACTGGCCGAATTACACTGCTTATGTGTTTTGCTTAGAGTGAAGACCACATTTATAACAATTATTGTGAATGCAATGAAGGCCTACAGATATAAAATTATAATGCAGGCCTGCACAGGGTCAAAATCAGTCGGTATCAATCCCACAAAATACCATTCCACTTGAGCCGGTGGGTGATCATCGGTTCGAATCCCATTGGATATGACTATTTCAGTAGACTACTCACAGAAATAATTATATCGACACGTGGAATACCGTTTTCAAACTCGTGAACAAGCATGGGAGGTGTTGAAAAATATCAAGGAAAGGAATTTGATGTCCGGTGGTAAGGAGATCATTACGCCAAAGGCATTACCTAGTTTGCCATGCCCTCGCCCATGCTCTCTTCTCGCTAGGTAATTCCATTCATGGGTGTAGGATTCATAGAGGTGTCCTCTGACCCAAAAATATATTCCCGTATGGCTTGAAAAACAACCATGTCAGTACCGAGGGAATTAAATCCAACACAACGGAAAACATGGTAGAGCACAAGATGTTCATCAGGGTCAGGCGACCAATAACTGTGGAGGTCATGGGAGCCTGGATAAAATTATCTTCGACAGAACCACAGATACGCCCTTGAACAAGAAGCGGCGTCATAGAATCTTGTTCGGGTTAGCCTCAGCTCTGCTCTATCTCCCTACCCTTGGGGCTTCCTCCCGCTTAGGGCTCTGCCACCTCTACCACTCCTCTCTCTCAGCAGGAACTCATTCTTCCCCGAATCCTCCATAGCTGTAATCGATCACCTATTTTCATAATGGAAGCCACGATTTTGGGGGAAAATAGGATAAAACCCTAACTCACATTATCTATGCTCCTTAGAAAAAGAAAATATAATTTTGTTTTTTTACAAAGAATGAAAATGAAAATAAAATTAGATACGAATGCTCAATTAAAAAAAAATTAGAGACCAAAAAAAAAATAATGTCTCTAATATTTGTCTCTAATGACCCCTTCATGTACTAGTGATATATGATGCATATGGATTATTAGAAACATTTTATATTTATGTTGATACAGTGCTTGACATGGTTATATATATATATATATATATATATATATATATATATATATATATATATATATATATGTTTTTCGTACATGTGATATATTGTCATATTGAGTAAACCTAGAAAATTGAACTAATTTTATGATCATGTTGTTATTGAGGAAATTGTAAAAGATGTCGTTACTTGCTTGATGATGTTTGAATTTATATATATATGGCCTTGGAGATTATTTTATAATTATTTTAGATGATTTGATGCGGCCACAAGGCTGAAGGAGGTATTTGTGTTTTGCAGGTAAACATCCCTCAAAAACAAATAACATCATATCGTTTAGTGTTCACATTACATTGTAGACATGCGATTGCTAGTCATAAACCCTTTCAACAAGGGTACAACTAATGGCAATATATATTTGTATGTATACCATGTGTATTAATTGATGTGAGGACGTCCCCATGTTGATATATTAGAGACCTTTGACTATGTGAACATTTAGGGATATGATGTTTAGATTTATTTTTTAAAGAAGTTCCCAAAGAAAAAAGAGAGAGATATGTAAAATCATTTAGTTATGAATTATAAGTGGATGGCCAAAACTATTTATTTAATTGAGAATTTCAAAATCTCATTTTTTTTAATAACGTTATTCAAAAATTAATTAAAATGGGTCAAAATAATGCATTAATTAGATCTGATGGTTCTTTGTTTATGTGTTGTAAGTAATGTGTAAGTAACTTGGAGTGTGAAACACTCCACCATCCTTTTGAAATTCAGATATGTCCTTAGGGACTGATTTTGGAGGCTTATGGGACAAGTTAAACTTGTTCCACACCTCTTAAATTGTTACACCAACCCTACATATGGGTTGGGGAGTCAAAATTAGGCCTTATTATGCATTTCGAGAAGACAAATTATAAGTTTTTATTGTACCTTCTTGCATGAAATTAATTTTGGTCCTTGGGGTGTGGACTTAGATTGTGTGTGTGTAAGTAGAATGTTATTCATTCAGCCACCTTTTAATTGTGCTTTGGAGATTGAGGTTGACTTGCAAGGTGGAGTGGAGGATGAGTGATGTGACATCCTACATGGAGCCACCTCATCCTCCTCCCCCCCTTTTCTATTTATTTGAATTTTTTTGTTGTTTTGGGGGTTACTGTAGGGGGTTACTTCATTTGGTGACTTCATTTTTGGTTACTTCTTTTGGTTTTGAGCTCTTGTAAATTGGAAGAGAGTTAGATATTTTGTTGAATGCTTGTGGACTACTAGAGCTTTTGGAATATTTGGATTGGAAAAATCTTGTTGTTGAACCTTTGGAACAAACTCTACCATGAAGAGGTAGGAGCTTGACTCTTTCTAATGTTCTCCTCTCTTTTTTATGCTTATGTGAATGTTTTTGAATGTTTGGTATGTTTGTTGTTTAGTTGTGTAGATTGCCTAGGTGTGGTGTAAGAGAAGACTATAGGGATATTTTGTGGGGAGGCATATGATTTTTAGGGAGGCATAAGAGTTTTTTTTTTAGGGAGTCTAGGTTGGGTGTCCCACCTTGGACAAGAAATAGCTTGCATTTCTTACTTTTGGGGAAGGCATAATATAATGAGGAGGCATAAGAGGTACTTAGGGGAGGCATACAAGTATAAAGGGGTTTGAGATGAGTATTTTGGTAGGTTTATTTTAACGTGGTCACCCATTTCTCCAATTCGGAGGTATAATCAGCTTCCCCCATAGATATTGATCTTTTGGCCTTTGTGCATGATGAGGCCTTGTAAAGTATTGGTTGTACTATCCTTCTTGTGACTATAAACTGCAGTTTTTATTTTGGGACTATGTGATATGATTGTGTAAACTCTTTTTTGTGTTGTGGAAGCCAATCTTCTTGCCATGATTTGAAATCCATTTCCTATTGCTAATGTTTGTTAGGGTCTTGGGGGATAATGAGGAGGATGACTTCTCCTTTTCATTGGAATTCTTGGTTGGGTTGAGAGCACTAGCCTCTCTCCTTTTTCTTGGTTGTGAGCAAAATGAAATCTGGTGGATCTCTCTGGTTGTTACTGTTCTTGGAGCTGTGTATGAAGATGAATTTCACAGTTCCTCTTTGGGTTCCTTATTTTAAAAATTTCCCACTTTAAGTGGATGACATTGTAATATTATTTGTGGTGAAAAGTTGCTTTGTTTTTGCAAATGTGAAAGTTACATTCAAATGAGAAAGATGTATATTTTGTAAGTTGTCTTTTGGTGAATAGAAAAAGGAAGTTGTAAAGGAAATTATTTCAGTTTAATAGATGTTGATTTCAATTTATACACAAATGGTATGGTTGCTCCTACTTGGAAATCTGTGTAATTGAAATAATATTTTCAAACTCTCTAGTTTGAAGGATAAAAAAAGAAGTACGTATGTTAGGAAATATTACCTTCTCTGCTGTCATTACTTGAAACGCATGTTTTGAAAATAGAATTACAGTCTGGCTTTTCACTGTATTTATTGAAGGAAAGTTGAAGCATTGTAAATTTATATTGGAATGAACCTAAATATCTACAGTATGAAAAACGAAAAGTAGATAAATTCCTAGGGTGTAAATACGTAGATCTATGTTAGATTGTTTGTAGAGCCTGTATAATAAGTATAAGAAAAATATACAAAGTACCTCTGCAACTATGAAATACAAAACATGAAACCTTGACAATGAACTAAGGATGATCAAAACACATCCTGAAATAGTTTGTATTTCTCAAGAAATTTACTTCATAACTTTAGCAATCAAGCTAGAGGCAGAAATAATGTCAATTTATAGAGAAAAGAGAAAGGAAATAAATCCGTTTTGAAATCCCAACCATAATAAATTAATCCTTGCAAATCCATCTAGAAATTTCTATCAAGTGTGATTTCTCCATCGTCTTGTTTGGCATGTTGGAGAAGGAAGAATAGTGGATTGGATTAAATTCTGGAAATTGAAAAAGTTCAGTTCATAGTTTTATGGCAGGAAAAATGTTTTGTTAAATTTCACCATATCTAAGTTTGGTAAAAATATGAATTTTGAAGCTTCGCTATGTGAAGAGGAGTTCAAGCCCTTTCCAAAAAGGTCCTTATTTTCTCTTATTTGAGCTTCCAGTCGAAAGGTATGGCCTTTTCAAGTTTTTTACTTCGGTTCGTTTCAAAAAAAAAAAAAAAACTTGTAACAAAAAAAAGGAAATTTTTTGCAAATCGGATCTATGAGCCCGAAAATTACTTAGGGTAATTTTTGCAAAAATGCAAAAAGTCACAAGTTTCTCTATGGCCCTGGCAGCCCCACAGCCTTCACTTTTAAAAATATATATATATACTTTCCATGGGTTCATTGGCCTGTACCTTCAAAAATCTACCTTTTTGAAAAATTAGCAAAAAATATTATGTATCCCCGCCGGCTTGCCTTTGGGAAAAATTCCCTGCCTATCACTATGGGTTTGACACACTGGCTTGTAAGTTCAGGCATCGCTGAAGGCATGTATTGTTTTCACTTCTTTATCTCATTTGGAAAAGATTGGCAAGAAATTTCCTAAGTTTCCCCGTAGGCCTGCCTTCCTGCAGGTCATTGTTGGACTAGAAACGTTAAGCTTCATTCAGCCATATGTGCATAGGCACAGGTTATTTTTAACCTATCGCGTATTTTAAGAATGGATAAACACAAAATTACCTCTAAGTTTTAACTTACATGAGTCCACTTGAGATCATGGATTGAAATTTTGGGCATGACACGTGGCGTCATGCTAGGGCATCGGCGAATGTTTTTTTTTCTAACTCATGTTATTAGGAACTTGGTTACCCTTTCAGACCTAGTAAAAGCTAAAAATCCTAAGTGCCTCTAGTGACCTACCTTTGGCCGCGTTGACCCTCTAAAATTAATTGACATGTGTCCCTTGCGGCCTATAGTGATTAATTTAATTCTTCTTTTAGTGTGAAGCCCCGCCGAGAGGCTCGCGGGCATTGCGAGTGTAACTTGCACTCATTAATTTTGTGATGCAGATTTAATATTTGTTATAAGCAAAACCAAATTACCTTGTATTAACTATAACTGGCTTTGAAACCTTCCCTAAGTGATAACTCTTCCTTAAAGTCCCTGACAGTGGTCACTGCTTTTTTAAAAAAAAATTCTTCCCTAATTTTTTTAACTAAACCTAGGTTGTCCATAGGTCTCAAGTGGTTGTTTTAGCGGGTGTTAAAATTTCCTCCTCATGCCCATCTGGCTGGTAATGTAAGAAATATTAGAGTGCAGTTAGGATGTGACTGAATTTTTATCATTGGAAAGCCAGAAGAAAAAAACCTATCTAATGGAAATGTTTTCAAGTAAAACTTTCAAGTAAAAATAATGTGGATATATGTAAAAATCAAGTTGAAGACCTTGCTTATCAAATATGAGTCTGAGAGTGGGTCAAGTGGGAAATTACCCCTGTTGATAACTTAAATGTTTAACTCTAAAGACATGAGTTGACCTATTTAAGGGGTCACATTATGGAATAAGAGAATGTTTTCCTAACCTCATGTAAATGAGAACCTTGTATTAAAATTGATCAAGGACCTGGTGAAATTAAATACCTTGGGTATGTTAATTGCTTTGGCCCCTTTGACCCTCAAAATTGGATTAAGGAATATTTAACTATCAGTGGTGAATTTAATTGTATTTATTAAGTATAACACCCTACAATGCAAATTTAAGATACAATTGTTGATTAATTATACTCAATAGATACAATTGTAATAGTGGATCTATATGATTCTACTACAATTGGAGAATCTTTCATTTATCACCAATTATAACTGACTGTTGAAATCCTGTGCTATGACAATTGTTGAAATTGAAGGTATTGGTAGTGGTCACGCATTTTGATGGGCCAAAAAAATCCATAATTTTTGTAGGTCTATAACCTAGAGTTTTTCTTGGGTCTCTGTTTGAGTCTGTTTGTATTAAACGGGCTTGTATTGATGAGACAAACGCAACAGAAACTTACCCTACCCATTGGGGCAAGTTTTCGACATGTATTCGTGTTTCTAAATCCACCATCTATTAGGCCGTAAAGTAGGCATTTAGAGTTACTAGTTTAGGATGGATGCTATTTTTGGGCATTAGTTAATTTTTAGTCTATTAGTTGTCATCATCAATTATAAAGATGGCAATTCCTCTAATTTAGGGATGTAGAAGATGCGTGGCAATTTCTGTGCCCGTATGAATAAGCATGTGAACTTACTAAGAATAGCAAGTTCTAGTAAACTACTAAAAATAGTAATTTTCACCACCTAGAGTAGATTTAGTCAGAGTTAGAGTTTACTTGGCAACTCGAGTTGGGAGTTGTTTTCCTATTTAGGAAACATTGTAATTCATTATTCAATAACGAAGAAGGAGATCTATTTTCTTTGGAGTTCATATTATTTGCAGTAAATCATGTTTGGTTAGAATTTGGCTACATTACTCAAACAAAAAAATTCCATAAATTTTATTAAATTGATTCAAATAATTAATACATCTATAATATAATAACTAATTTTGGAAAATATATTAAATATTATAATGACGTATCAACATTTTTGCATCCCAAAATGTAGTTTAAAAACTAAATTTGAAGTTTATTGTGTCATATTGTGTGATAACATCATTATGGTGCTTACCATTTAACGAATGCTATTTTATACTATTCTAGGAATCTAAAACAATATACATAGAGTCTCATGTTCTTACCAATAAGGGTTTGCTACAATCCAATAATAATGAACTCTTAAATCTGATCCAAACAATTTGTGTTTGATTAACCTATGACAAGCCATAATACACCCAAGAATTCTGTGAGTTGTAATCAATTATAATCTACAAAATTAGAAATGATGGTGCAATATATAAATTTATGGTCCATTAAGAACATGTCACATCACCAAATATATCATTCAAAAACAAAATTTAAATTTTAGAACACCATAGTTGAGATAAATTCATTCTGTTTGTTTACCTTTTGGAACTTGCTTAAGCAGAAAATCTGCAGAGACAAAAAAATTCAATCATTACATCTTTAATTGACCAGGAAAACTTTAATATTTTCCAGCACAATGGTAGATTGTTCATCACTTTGTTTTTTAATTAATTTATAGGCGAAGAGACTCTATAGGGTGAACAAATTTTAGCCGTAATTCATTTACTTAGTCTACAAATTGGCTGGAAATTTTCTTTGAACAGTGGTTATTTTTTCGGATCCTCAAGGGTAATATGATTGGATGCATTTATTATGGAAACATTTAAATTATCATTTACTTCATTGCATGAAAACCAACCTTTAATTACGGAAAAAGTGATCCATAGTGAGGATGCTTTAATCATTTATGGTCTGTTAAGTCAGAGGCCATTTATTAATAATTAGTGCCTACCAAAATAATAAAACAAGAGAAAGATTTTTACGAGACATTTTAAAAAGCAAGTGATATAGTCATTAGAATGCCACAAAGTATATCTTTTGTATAAATATTGTATTTCTTTAATATATTTATTTAGATGTCATTGAGGAAACACAAATTACTTTATTTTATGATCCTTACTCATCATATCTATTTTATTTTATTGAAGATCTATGTATAATATATATCTATTTTATAGAAATTTATGTCCTTATGCTGAAAGGTATAGTTTATCACTATATGCATAGTAATTTCACGATATTAATATTATATTATAATAATAATTATTTTACTGAAAGTTGCTTATCATCAATAGAAATGATTATAATTATTTAGTATCAAGAACAAAGTCATCCATATGTATTTTTTCTTGTGTAATTATTTCAATTGCAGTAACTAAAGATTACATTTACATTTTTTTTTTCTCTATGTACAATTAATAGGCAAATAAAATTGCATATGTCATTTGTTTTTTTCCTTATGCAATTATTTAAGTGTAGCAAGAAAAATTACTTTATATATATGCCCTTTACTTTCAAAAGTTTAGTGGGCCCTAGTTTTTTATTTCACGGTGAGAAAAATGAAGGAATCAAACTCGTTCACTCCATATATACAACTATAGATATCTTGTGAAAGTAGTTCATTATATTATAGTTTCTTATAATTAAATTATTATAATAATGAAATATATTATTAATTAAAATATTATATAGAATATTACAAAATTACATAGAATCAAAACAAAGTCTCCCATATGTATTACCGATTTTCTTCAACAATGAAAATTATTTAAGTGCAACAAGTAAAATAACATTTGTGAAATTTGTTCCTATATTCGAAAGGTGATAGGGTCCTAGTTTTATTTCATAAGTGGAAAATTGAACTATACCTCTTGGAATACTTTACATATATTAAAATTATTAACCATAGGTTACGCTAGCAGCATTACGAGAGTTGCTTATCCCATAATGCTGCTTAAAGTTGTTTTGATACCAAAATATAGAGTTCATTAAAATAAGGGGTGATTCCCATTTTGTGCATGAATGACTCGATTATCAAAACCTAATCTAAATTGGTGACTTAAACTCATATTATTAACAATAAGGATCCTTGCTACCCACGAAATTTCATATGTGTTCAATTTTCAATGATCATCATCGTCATTATCTTCGTCATCATCATGATCATCATTTTTTTCATGTTCGTAGATATGATTATTTTTTAAAATCATCCTATCGTTGATCATTATCACCACCATCACCATTAATAACCATCATCATCGACATTTTCACCTGATACTAAGCTTACAGTTACTAATATTGATATTATTATTTGCATTTATAAGAAAGAACAAATATTATTAATTATAATTATAATTAATGTTACTAAATTAATGTAGTTATGAATATTATATTTATAATGTCACTCGACGTGTGTTTCAAGGCCCTTAATGTTTGGATCCATAAAAATCCTAAGGGTCCCTCAATTGAGTTTTGAGAACTACAGTCTTTCTGGGGATCGATATTCGATGGGAATGTGAATAGTGTATATTAAACCGAATACAAAGGTTAGATCTAGGTAAATGGTTTTAATCCAATCCTTTGCTTTATATGTTCCTATGGGATGTTATTAGATCTGTAAGCACAAAGACAATTTTTCTGGGAACTTCGCTATTGGTAATATGCTCCAAAAGATTCAAGACTATTAATATGTTCAGATTTTCTACATTAGATGTGAGGAAGGTTAGATATGAAGCATAAGGAGTGTTTCTAGAGGTCCAATATTTTTGAGATATTCTTCCCCAAAAGTGGGACAATCAGACTTGGTGACCACATTGCAAGACCTGTAGTGGGAAATGTTGGTATCCAAATATCTTCTCCCCTTCAAGCTGAGTAGTAACACAGATTACACATGGAGCTTAGAGACAGATAGATCATAGTGTGTTTCCTTTTGTAGCCGGGGAAGAAGGATATATGACTGGACCTTTGTTACTCAAATTTGTAGAGAGATGGATAACACCTTTAAGAGGATTTGACTAGTCCTCACTACTTTAGGCCGTGCCTCTTGGACCAGGGTTAGAGGACCCTTAGTGTAACCTCTATTTGATGAAGGAGATGGATATATCCTTCTTTTGCACAAATTCTATGAAGAGAACCTTGGGAAAATATGGTCATTACTCCATGATTTAACTCTTAAGAGTTGTCACTTTTAAACGATGGATATACGTTCAACACAAGGATAAGGTTACTAAATACATTAAGAAATCTTGATTGTTTTGCATTTTTGCAACTATATTTTATTCCTTTGTTGATACATAGGGCAATCAGGGGTAGTTCAGGGTGGATTCATGGTTTTTTGAATAATTTTTGTGGGAGATGAAGCAAGATAAAGTTGATTACACCGAATCTTTGAAGGGACTTCACAATAATAGAAAGCTTCAGATAGTTAAGATGTTCCTTCAACTAGAAGGTGTGCTTCAATGGAGGCCTAGATCAACACGTTTTCACACAATCTTTGAGACTCCAACACAAAGGTTTGAATTTAAAGACTCAATTAAACACATACGTTTATGATAAATCATGCGTAAGGTACACTAAAAATACTTACTGACAATATTTATCTAAAAATGACAGTGAATTGATTTTAAATTTTTTTATCTCATCTAAGATGAAGGCTCTTCTTGAAATGAAATTGCAAATACCATTAAACTATCACGAGGGAAGAGATCTTGTGTGTTTTCACAAAAAATTCAATGTAATATTGCAATAGGAACGAAAAACACTATTTACAGACATTCAAAAACAAAGCAGACAAAAATTTCTAGAGATTGGACACAAATTAATTTCAAAATTTCTTAGATTCATCATCAGGGGAAAGCTTTCTTAGAAATCTCAAGTACTCGTCAATGGCTATACATATGCAACCAACTTGACACGATAGAAAATCCAACATAGAAGAAACTAACAGGTTATCTCAGGCTTTGGTCTCTCAAGAAGATGGATTTATCAATTTTTCTCTTAGGAATTCCAAATCTGACCATTTGCAAGAGTATTCTCATTGCATTTATACATTTTTCATCACTCAAATTTCCCCCCAAAAGAGAATAATATTCGAGGGACCTTTTCTTGTTACCAATTTTCTTTCAGACAATGGCATTTAACAAATTTAGATCTGAAATCTACCAGGTGGACCAATTGTGAATAGATCACATTTCTTGGGCCTTTAACTAATGACTAGGATGTGATGCCATAATACTTTCCCAGAGTCTTTTTAATCATTCTAATTATGTCATACGAGAAATCCCATTTTTAATCATTTTTCGAAGCCTCTGCATAGCTGGACTTGATAGGTCATCCCTTTTTTCTCTAATGAGGCAATGCCTTTTTCACCTTTTGTACCTATACTTTCATCATTTTACCGATTTTCCTTCTCTTTCATCTTTAATTCTTCATCGCATCCATCTCCTCTGGTAATTCCCCTTTTTGCAATTTCTTGAGCAACTCTAACTTCAAAATATCGACCTTAACAATCCTTAGACTCATAATTTAAGTTTCAAATCAATTCAAAAGAACCTTATAGATAGAGACGACAAATAATTTTATCTAAGAATGATGAAAAAATAGTGCATATTCCTGTCTCCAGGAGTCTTGGAACAAAAATGGTGAAAAAATAGGTGAAATGCACAACACTTCATTGATCCTGCCCCTTTTTCCACTTGATATCACAACCATCCATGTGTTTCCTTGGTGCAACTGCAAAGGAGAAGCATAGAGGCAAGTCCCAAACAAGTAGCAAGCCTTCAAACGTAGCGCGGGCCTCAACATGTAACATCTTTTCACGGCGGAGTCATTGAAAAATCTTGAAATTTCAACATAAGGCAGCTAGCTGAAGCCTCTATGAGTCTGAGGCGAGTCATCCTTTGAGCTGGTTTTAAAAAGTCCAAGATACCCCAAATGTAGAGTGACCGGAAGCCTCTACACGTGTCCTCAGTCTGGCAACTTCGTCAAAATAAAACCCATTTGAAGTTGTTCCCCAAACATGCAGGGTCCCGCCACGTTTTCTAGGCCCTTTAGAAAGTTTCCTTAGGCCATTGAAAAGTCTAAGCAAAGGGCAGAGTGCCAGGCGGAAACCCCCACGTGGCCTTCATGGTGCTTTTTCAAGATAGTCCCCAAGAGCGGTTGAGACCCTCAAACGAGTGTGCGGTCCCACCATGTGTCCATGCGCACCAAAACTGTATGAACTGCATCTTTAAAAATTTCTAATTCTGGGACGAAGCCAGCCGAATCCTCCCACATGTCCTCCCTGGTGCAACTCCAAGGAAAAACCAAAAAGGTGAATTTTCAAATGAGCGTCGTTCCTCCACATGAACTAGTTTTGGGTTGAAGTGAGCCATAGAGTTTTTTAAAGTTCCCCACTAAGCCTGCATCTAACCAAAAATGAGCCACATTTCCACTCATGCTAGAGATGTAAATTTGACTTGGAAAAAACACACCCGTCAAACTGTAAAAAATGTAGGTAAATCAACCGTTTGAGCCCAAAAGATGAAATCTTTCTTCAAGGACAGAGAATTTAGAAATGTTATAAGGCTCAAATATGATCCTCCGAGCTACATTTAATCATGTTTCCACAGGTATTTGGGACAAAAATGACTGGGACAACAAAACGTGACTATGGAAAATGGAAGGAAAGGAAAAACCAGAGTTTTACGCCCAAGTTACAGACTCTTTTAGATGGACAGAGGAATGAAAAACAAATTATGGACCTTTAAGTGATCCTCGACCAAGGAAGGGACTGATCATGGTAACCAAATGGAGGAAAAAAAATTTATGCATCAATACGGGAGATAGAGAAGATGAAAGAGCCTACAAAAAGAATAATTTCAAGGACAAACGGGGCGAGATCAAATTGAGCACCAACATAGCCATTATAACAAAACTTATCTACAATTGCATGAAAAGTTAAAGAATAATAATAACACCTAAATTCCTAAGTGAAATTAAATTCAAATAAAGATGACTCAAAATAGATTCAAGAATATAAGTATCATCCACTAACAATATATTATCAACAAGAAAGAATCATTTATTATTCTAAGTGACACATGCATTATTTATTTGTACACTAGATAACATAGGCACCAAACCTATCCTAAAAATATAATTAGACTAACACAAGACTAAATTTAGTCATTTATACATATAAATGATGCCCCACGTCTAAGGGGTGAATTAATAATCATTTGACCTTAATTTAGTACACATCGAGTGAAACAAAATCTCTATATACTTGTTATTGGTATTGAACTTATACTACACTATATATATTTGTTTAGAGAAATTTTGGACTTTAATGGCTGCTAGTATATTCCTTTCAGAAGGTAGAAATTAAAAGTAAAAGAAGAGGTGTGTCCATCTATATTAAACTGAGCCTAATGGACATAAACCTATACAATGAGTTATTTACAAAGATAAGATTGAATAGATGGTGTACGGGGACCTCTAATCTAAAAAGTTGCATTAATGAAGATGGTTTATCTAGTTTAAAATAGTCTTATATACTGTAACTAGATTGTAAATATTTGAAACACAACAGTCATACATATTTACAAATATTTTTTTAAAATGACAAGATCTAATGGTTATAGCCTCACGACCACTAAGTTATACAAACAATTTTTTTGCAAAGACAAGATTTAATGGTCCAAACCTAGAGGTCACTAAACTATGTAAAGAGTTTCTTTAAATCAATAAAATCCATTATATGTGACCTAACGACCAATAATCTATATACCTCTATTACTAAAGTGGGCTTTAGCTAGTTTAAAATGATCTTGTTTAATGAAATTAAACTGTTAATCCTTTCAGTTAAAACAACAAAAATATGGCCTAGTGGATGCTAGGATACACTGTTATTATACCAAAGGGTGTATAATATAATACCTTTCACAAAAACACCCCAATGTAATACTCTACACCAAATTAATGAGAACCACATAACGCTTGACTCCTAAAGAGAGTATGTGATGCAATACTTTTCTTAGTTTAATAATAGTTTTCTGTCCAAGGTTAAAAATTGACCGCTAAGATCTAAATATTTTGTTGAGGCATTACTTAGCATCCAATAGGCCCTAAATATACTACTTTTATTTTTTAAACCCTATAATCCTCTCGACCACAAAATGTTTTCTACAGACATATGATTTGTTAATCTATCCAAATATTTAGAGTAAGAGACATTAGAACCTTTATGTAAACGTAAGTATGTCCTATGCATCAATATCCATATTTTTGGATGATTGTAGTTGTGAAGGCAAGTAGATATCTACCTATTCAAGTAAAGAAGGTTATGATTTACAAAGTTCATAGGGTACTCATTTGCATTATGTAGAAGGAACATCCCACATGCCTCAACCACATTTTAAATGACATGTATCTTCATGATGATGACATATGAGTATCTTACAAACTTTGTTACTAATTAACTTTTTTACCTAACGAAGAAGAGCCCTCCATGGCCTTTGAGACTGTGCCATATCTGATACTATGATTTTTTATTCCAAAAATATATTCAAATTAAGAAACATTAGAGCTTAGCAACCGCTGAGCCATTTCTTTCAACAAGTAATGGATCTTGGTGCTCACTAAGAATTGTATTTTATAAGAACTGGTGTATACAAATATATATGTATGCAAATATATCTGATGAGAACTACGTAAGGCTTGATCCCTCTCAAGGGTATGTAGTGCAGCACTTGGCTCTGCCATGGATAGTCCAGCCATTAAAAACATTATAGACAATGATAATAACTAAAGAGATTAGTTGCCAACCAAAGAAATGTATTATTTTAAATACTTTACAATTGCAACACTAATAGACAAATTGATTTTTCTTAATGAAATTCAGGACAATTAAACTAGCAATCAAAAAGATTTAGAGAGAGTTTTTCCAATGATGAGATATAATGCTTGGATCTTAGTTGTTGCTAAGCTATACAAAATAGTTTTATACAACAATACAATCTAATAGATGGATCCTAGCATCTGCTTAAAATTTTAACTACTGACTAAAGGGGGATTTATCTTGTTTAGAATGATCTTGTATTATAAAACTAAATTGTTAATATTTACATTATAAATAGAGAATTATAGCATAGCGTCTGCTATGCTAAACTACAATTTCACCAAATGGTATATAATATTGTAACATTGACAACAAATTGTTTTTGCCTATATGAAAAATCAAGAGACTAAATCTCAGGGATTTTTTTAGTGGTGAATATTCGTAATTTGACAAATATCCCATTTTAGGAAAATATGAAAAGGTGAATTTTTAGGAGCAGGTCAGTGTCCTATTTGCCTAAAATTTAGAGTATATTTTTTTAGGGGTCAAATTCACCAACCCCTTGAAAATATATCATATATAAACCTAGGTGATTCACTAGGTATTATACTACTAACTTACTACTAGCTTACTAAGGTATTGACATATATAGTATCGTGAACTTGTAGGGCAGGTTGTTCACGCACGACAGGAAGTTGTTGACACACAATAGGAGGTTGTTGACGTGTGACAATTCTGTGTTGTTGATGCATGACACGAGACTATAGACTCACAAGGGGAGATTTTCATTTTGTAGTCATGCGACAAAAATATTGATGTCATGTGACATCAAGTTTGTTATCATCAAACAACAAGTTTGTTGTGGTGCGAAAACAACCTTGCTATCAGGCGACAATAAGGTTGATGTCGTGTGACAAATATTTTTTGTTGCGCATCAGGAAGGATGTTTTCACATGAATTGAAAATGAAAGCTTATATTAGGAGAAAATGTTGCACACAAACCCTAGAAAAATTTCCTATTTCACGAAAGTAGTCATGGGGATTTTCAGAAGGGATTTTCCACCTTCGATTTCCCAGAGGTCTCTTAAAATGAAACCTGCTACATTTAGAGGCTTTTAAGCTATAGAAAGAGTTTGTTTACAAAGGAAAGACAAATAGACTATATTCGGGTTTTAAAATTTGAGAGTGTATTACTTAAAAGGTTTTTTTTTAGTTTAAAATAATATTATATGATGAAAGTGAATTGTAAAAATCTGAGTTTAAATAGATGAAATATAGCCTAACAGGTGCTAGGCTAAACAAATATTTAATGTTAAGGTGTGTAATGACATAAGAAAAGGATAATGGATGGATGTAGGATAATAGTTTTCTAATTAAAAATCTATAAATGAAAAATGCATCAATCTGGAATGTATACATACATACATATATGTATACAATCATCTATTTACATATTTTACAAAACCCTATTTACCATTAGGCATATTTAACATATTAATTGTTTTTTTAATATCAAATATATCCCTATTTGGTTTCACATTTAGTTTAAGGCATTCCGATGGTAGGATCAAAAGTTATGGTCCTCCATCAGCAGAATTTTCTAGTGTTTGTTGTTCCTTGGACAATCATATATAATGGTTTCTTTAAGGAAAGATATTTATAGTGTTTTGTATTTTTTGTAAGTGCTAGATGTTATTTCAGATATAGTACATACTTTAGGCCATTCAAATTTACACCAATGCCACCATTATTTTGGGGAATCTTGTTTTTGTTTATGAATTGAAGTGCAATGCCACGTAAATTTAGGTGTACAATATGCTTGTCTCATATTTTTTTGTTGTCAAAATCACATTTTCCAAGCATTTAAAGTTCATTCAAATTAGTATTTTTAGCAAGTCTCATATGTAATAGTAACTAGACCACTCATTTGTTTATGTTGTATTTCTTGTTTCTATCTTAGTATTAATATTTGCATCCTCTTCATGGTTAAACTATAATTCAATTATGTGGTCAATATACTGTTGATGCGTAATCATAGCACCCCTGAATGTATGCAACTCGATGGGTTGAGACTCTCAGTGCGATTGCATAACATGGAGTTTTTCCCAAGTGTGGGAATTTGCGATAGGTAAATCTCTCCAGATGAAGGTCGATTCATATTCCTCTGTTTTGAATGCAAAAATACAAATTATAGAGGATCTACTCTAACTTGCCAAGGAGACGGGATGAATAAGATGCAAGAAATTAAACCTAATCTAACAGAGGTGATGTACAAAAGGAATGTTGAAAACCTACTTTTCCATTATAAAAAAAACATTTTAAAATGTAACACAAACCACCACATACACCGATAACCAGGATTGTAATGAGAGATCAGGAAGATGCAATTAATATAAGAGAGGGTTGAAATCATCCCACATACTTATTTTATAACTCCACAAAATTTGATACAGTCCATTATAATGGAAAAGAGGCACAAACTTGCATTACAATTTTGATGTGAGGTTTGAACTCCACAAGATCACTCACAGACAGAGAAGAAGGGAAGGTACAAAAGCCAAAATGAACCAACCTTTATAAAAAATTCCCATTCTTTCAATATATAGAAAGAATGAAAGTAGGATATAGAAGAATTTTGAAATCCTACTCCAACCACCCATGAAAATACATTGTATTCACCTACAACAATGATGGGTTCTACTGCAAAACCCATTCCTCCATGTGTTGTTCCTTGTTGGGCAAGAAAGGAAGCCCATACTTCATTTTTTTTGGTAGGTGAGAAGTATGACACCCTGAAAAAAATGGAGGACTTTATTTCTCAAAAAGTCTTTTCTTGTGAAAATTTAATCTCCTAGTCAAAAGTTATTGCCATCTAAAGGTCGAGGTGTTATTTCTATAAAAATAGTTGGATTGAGAATTCCAAAACTCTAAAACCTAAAAGTCATAAATTCAAAAAATCTGCGCCCTCCAACCTTTTCAGGGTAGAAGAGTTTTCCATGTCGAATTTCAACCTGTGATTTCCAACATTTGCTAGGGTTCCACGGATTTTTCCATGTCAATACCTTCTGAATTGCACCCTCCAATCCTACGCCAGAGTTTTGTAATTTGAATTGTGATTTTTTGTTTTGGGGGTCAAACCTTCTGACACTGAACGCCCAAAATCCTAAAACCTTTGCCAAGTCATCTGATTTCAGATTTTCAGACTTCGGATTTTCGGTAATTGTTGGTCAATTTTTTTGTTCTTGCTCACCAAAGACTCCAAATTCTGAAACCCTAAACTTCTGAAGTCTGAAAAATGCGACCACATTGACCTAGAAACCTATGTTGACTTCAAAAAATTTTACCCTTTTCCAACTCGCTTCCCGAGATCTCTGAAAACCCCAAAACCTAAAAGTGTGACAAATTTTGGACTTTCAAAGTTCGGGATTTCAAGAATTTTCCACTCCCTTTTTTGTTTCCCGCTCACTGAGACTTCTGGATACCTAAAAAATGCCAAAATTTGTGCGACCAAATTGTCATAGGGTCATATAGTTTCCTAATACCAATTGGCCATCTTTTTATAAAATTATTTACATTTGGTGAAGACTCCGAAAGTATGAAACCTTCAAGGGTTTTGGGTTTCAAAACCTTTTGGCCATTTTTTCCATTTTATTTGGTGAAGACTCCGAAAGTATGAACCTGAAAGTCTAAATTTTGGAATTTTGGACATTTTGATTTAGGTATTTTTTGTCATTGCTCAGCTACCTTTTCTCTGAAATACCGAATGCCAAAATTTCAAATTTTTGCACTTGGAACTCCATCCTTCTGCTTGAGCTCTGATCTCCTTCAACGTTCCCTTGGCCACCCATTTATTTTTTTGACCTTGCATTTCCATTGTCGAGCCTTCCTACACCTTGATTTTTTTTTAATTGAATGTGATCTCGCATGACTGAACCAACCTCTCCATTTCCCCCGTGCAAGGTTGTAATGCCCACTAAAACGACCACTCGAGACCCAAGAACAACCTAGGTTTAGATAGAAAAAAAAAATTAGGGAATAATTTTTTTTTTGAAAAGGCGAGTCCCTCGAACAGGCTTTGAAAACTATAGTTGCCACAACAAAGATTCAAAGTCAATTATAATTTTAATAAAAATAATTTTTCCCATTGTAAACAACCATTAGATCCACATTAAAAAATTAATGAGTATAATCAAATCCAAATATAGTTAAATTTCTTTTAGGTTTTAATTTATTAGATAATTAAATTTACACTATGTTAAATGTTCCTTAATTAAATTTTAGAAAAGTCAAAGGGGCCGAAACAATTAAATGCCCAAGGATTTTAATTTCACTAGGTCAAAAAAATATAACCAAGGTTCTTATTTATATGGGATAGAAAACATTCTCTTATCCGTTAATGTGACCTCTTAAAAAGGTCAACCCAAGCTTTAGAAATAAACATTTAAGTTAGAAAGGGGTAAATTCCCACTTACCCACTCTTAGGCTCATTTTGAACTTCAACCTAATTTTTCATGTTTTTAATGCACTTAACTTTTCCTAAAAATAATTCCATTAGATAGTAAATTTTCTTCCCCTTTCCAATGATATACATAAGTCATCCTAACTCCTCATATTTCTTAAGTTACGGGCCAGTGGCTTGGGGAGGAAAACTTTTTCCCAAGAGCGGGCCTGTGGGGTTTTGGGGAAGAAACTTTTCCCAAAGGCGGGCCTGCGGGCTTGGGGAAGAAAACTTAGCCCTTTGCCCCTTTAGTAAAAAGTGCAATTTTACACCAGTGTGACCATGAGTCCACGGCGGGGCTTTGCACCCCAAGAAGAAAAATTTTTAAGCATGAGATCCACAAGGGACACATGTCAAAAAATTCATGTCCAGGTGAAAAGGCGGGTCACCGAGGAAAATTTGGATTTTCTAGGTTTTCAAGGTAAATGGTGATAAGGTTCAAAAAACACCCGAGCCTCTAATGATGCCCGAAGATGCCACGTGATAGACAATCATTAGCTATTTGGCAGTGAGCGAGTGGGGGAAACTACGAATTTTTTGCTAAATTCAAAAAAAAAAAAAAAAAAAAAAAAAGTTGAAGGGGAGGGCCTGCGAACCTATGCAGGTGATCTTCCAAAGCAAAAAGCTGGGGCTGCGGATCCCACTGAGGAATTTTTGATCAAGTTAATGTTTTAAACTTAGAACTCTTTTTTTTTTTACTAAAGAGAAAAAAATTTTGAGCCAGTGAAGCGGTAGGGAAATTGCATGTCTTTTTTTCCTGTTTCAAAAAACGAGCAAAAAAGTATCTTATGGCCCTACAAGTTCGCTCATCAAAAATTTTCTTTTTTGATAGTTTTTTTTTTTAACCCGAAATGAAGTGAAAACTTCAGAAGAGCATAACTTTTGATTGGGAAACTTAGTTTTTTGGAAAGGTCCTGACATCCTCTTTGTATAGGAAGCATAAGATTTTAATTTTTGACAAACTTAGGTGTGTTAATTTTAAGAAAATGTCTTTTCCTAACATTAACATGTGAATTAAACTTTTTCAACTACTAGAATTGATTCGATCTACCATTCTTTCTTCTTCAACATGCCAAGAAGACATGGAGAGTTGCACTTAAAATATTTCAAATGGATTCCAAGGATAAAATATTAATGATTTAGATCCAATACAAATTTCCTTCTCTTTTCAATGAAATTGTACTATTTTACCTCTTATCTGATTAAAGATAAAATGTTTTAAATTTTTAAGGGAAATACAAACTATTTTGGAATGTGTTTTGATCATCCTTAGTTTGTTCCAATCTAAATTTTACAATGTTCAACTTTCCTTCAGTCAATATGTGAAAAGCAAGAATGTAATTCTATTTTCAAAACGTTCCCTGCAAATAATACAGAGGAATGTAATAATTATAACACAAGAATTTTCTAGACTTCAATAGAGATTTTTACAATATACATACAACAAGAAGTTTTTAAACAAGAGTAACAATATTTGATGAAAGGTGATTCAACATTCAATTAAAGAAATAATTCCTTGTACACTTCTTTTCTACTTGCCAAAACATGCCAAATAACTCTTTCTCATTCCTTTTTTCACATACAAATACAAATTTCAGCATTTACATCTCTCACATTCAAATATAGGTTCCATTTCCCAAAACAGAGAAACTTTCCACCACAAATATTATTACAATGCCATCAACTTGAAGTGGGAAAAATTTAACAATAAGGAACCCAAGGAGAAACTAAAAAAATTTGTCTTCATCCTCAGCTCCAGAACGACAACAAGAAGATCCACAAGATATCTTTTGACCACAATAAAAAAGGAGGAGAGGCAAACGATCTCCACCCAACCAAGAATTTCAATGAAGAGGAGAATCCATCCTCCTCATTGACCCCCGATCCCAAACCACAAAGCAATTAAGATATGTATTTCAACTCATGGCAACAAACAGGCTTTCATAACACAAAATTTTTTTTTCACATATAGAACATAGTCGAAATACTTACTGTAGTTTGCAACCACAAGAAGAAAAACAAAACAATGCTCACGATTCATCATGCATAATCGAAAGGAGAAAGACCTATGGGGGAAGCTGATTATACCTCTCAATGGGGAAATGGGTGTCCAACTTAAAATAAACCCACCAATATATATATATATATATATACAATTTCAAAACCCCGACATGCCCTTATGCCTCCCCCAAGTACCCCATATACCTCTCATTCTCTTATGCCTCCCCACACTCTTATGACACCCCATATTGAGTAAAGAAATGCAATATATTTCTTTTACAAGGTGGAACCCAATCCTAAACTCCCTCCACAATAACACTTATACCTCCCCAAAACTCTTATGCCTCCCCACAAGAGATCCCCATAGTCTTCTCCTACACCATACCTAGGCAATCTAGCCAACCAGCCAACAACATGCAAAAATATTGAAGCATTCACATATGCATAAAAAAAGGAGAACATTAGAAAGAGTCAAGCTCCTACCTCTCCATGGTAGAGTTTGTTCCAAAGGTTCAACAACAAGATTTTTCCAATCTAAATAGTCCAAAAGCTCTAGCAATCCACAAGCATTCAACAAAATCTCTAACTCTCTTCTAATTTACAAGAGATCAAAACCAATGGAAGTAACCAAAAATGAAGTCGCCAAATGAAGTAACCCCCTACAGTAACCTTCAAAACAACTAAATAATTCAAATAAATAGACTAGGGAGGGAGGAGGATGAGGTGGCTCGATGTAAGATGTCACATCACTCATCCTCCACTCCACCTCACAATTCAACCTCAAACTCCAAAGCACAATAAAAAGGTGGGTGAATGAATGACATTTTACTTACACACACACAATCTAAGTCCACACCCCAAGGACCAAAATTAATTTCATGCAAGAAAGTGCAATAAAAACTTATAATTTGTCTTCTCAAAATGCATAATAAGGCCTAATTTTGACTCCCCAACCCATATGTAGGGTTGGTGTAACAATATAAGAGGTGTGGGACAAGTTTAACTTGTCCCACAAGCCTCCAAAATCAACCCCTAAGGACAGATCTGAATTTCAAAAGGAAGGTGGAGTGTTTCACTCTCAAAGCTGCTTACACATTACTTACAACACATAATCCAAGAGCCATCAACTGTAATAAATACATTCTTTTGACTCATTTTAATTTATTTAACAACATGATTACTCACTAATCTAGACACAAATAAAACTAATAATAAAGGGGAAAATACATCACTAAAATCTACATACTAAATTTAAACACAGGAACTAAATAAAATAATACACATAACCCGTTGGTCACATTCGAAGGTGATTCCCCCCCATGGGAACTCCTAACATCAATTCAAACACACACACACATAACAAATACACATTGCCATGGTGACCTTTGTTGAATTCATCTAGGATTTCAATGTGGTTGGTCTCCAATGCCTGAGATACGAAAAATATTTCATCTTTAGTGAGGTCTTGCCCAAATATGTTACTACAAATTGCAACCACCATTACAGCTGAACATTTAGAAAATTCAAAGTGGAGAAAGAGTCTATAAAATATAAGAATTGTAATTACCTTGATCGACGTCCCAATGTGCATATTGACCATAAAGAGAACGAATGAAGGCCCTTCCTACCCTGTGGTATGCACACTAATGAAGCATTTAAGCATCCACGCGTACCTCTTTTTAATCAATGTTACCCTCCAAACTTTTCCGCTCTCATCTTCATACAAAAGTTTGTTTGGGCTGAGAATATTCGTTTTCACTTGTTAATAACTATTTGTGCATGCTGAATTAAGAATGGAATAACGGTTTCTTGAATGGAATTATTAATTCATGCATGATGAATTAAGAATGGAATATTGGTTTCTTGTTATTGTTAATTTATGTGACGGAAGTGTATGGAAAAGCGCTGCAGAGCATGTGTCACCCACCGATTTAATGGAAAAGAGTGACATGTATTGAGTTATATATAGGCTTATTGGCCTAATAAATGCATATTTCCCCTCGCACTTGCTAGGCTATGCAATAAAATCACATAGCATTGTGGCCTCTACACTATAATTCTTTATTTCGACTACCACCATATGCAATATATTTAGAAATAAATTTGAAACCAAATAAAGATAGTTCTGATTTAAAACAAAACATTTAATATGTTAAATATCCCTAGCGGTAGATAGGCTTTTTTAAAATATGTAAATAGATGATTGTATACATATATCTATGTATATATATACATTCCAAATTTATGTGTTTTTCATTTACAGATTTTTAATTGGAGAATTATTATTCTACATCCATCCATTGTCCTTTGTTTACGTCATTATACACCTTAACATAAATAGTTGTCTAGCCTAGCGAAGGTTTTCAAATTTTCGTTATTGGAACTTGTTTTCCGATGCGTTTTCTTCCTGGTTATATTTCCGACTCTCAAAGAAGTCAATCGTCCAATACTGTATTCTATTTCGATATATTTCTTTGGCGTTGATTTTCTACTTAAATCGGCTCAATTAGTGGCTTTTCTACGAGATCATCGTCTCTCTAGCTTGAGCTCGTCAATGGGCATTGTTTGGAGTTATTTCCCTTACGGGTATTATTTAATATACATCTGTTGGTTGATATTGGATTAGATCTGCTTATTTTGGCACGGAAAAGCTTCTTTTTATCTGGCATTGTTTGCTATTTGTGAGAAAATTAGTGGAAAATATACCCTCGTCATGCTCGGTGATTTTCTTATAAGCTCTATGGGACCATACTTTTTAAGCTGCGCAGCTTGGATCTCAGCCCTTCTAGGGGGAGTTGGTTCTCCCTTTGGTTTAGAAAAAATTGAAGGCGTGGATCCTGATGAGTCAGCTTGCTCTGTGTTTTCTTGGGCTAGATCTCTACCTCCATGGCGACTTTTATTAGCTCAATTCGGTCGTACCTCATCTTTATATTGACCTGGTTTTATAAGATTATAACTCAATTTTCATTTTCTCAACCGTATCTATCAGCTCGGCTTCCAAGACACAAATTAAAAAGTCACAGCTGTTAAGATCTCGCACGGAGCTGTTATTTGACTTTTTTATTAATGGATTAACTAATTTCTTTTTGTTTTAGGCTTCACATTATTTTGAAAATAACATGAACGGCGATGGAAGATCTGTGCTACTCAAGAATATTCATGTTTAAGAATTAATACAATTCCACTTAATTTTATGATATTCATGTTTTTCACTTTAGAAAATGCCATATTTTAATTTTCGATGTTCTTTGTTCTACCTTTACACAAAATGCAAAATAGATTTTTTTGTGTTTGCAAAATAAATCTTGATTAAACCAATTTTTTATTTTATATATTATATTTTTAAATTGATTTCATTTACATTTGTGTAATATGTTTTACATGGTATAACTTGCATTAGGTTGGAGATAAAACAAGAAAACAACATGAACTTAATTATGGGTGAAGATAATATGCATTTATAATTTATATATAGGCCTATCAGCGTATATAAATATGTATTTATAGAGGCCTATCAACATAATAAATACATATTTAACTTTGCACTTGTTAGACTATGCAATAAAATCACATAGCTTTGTGGCCTCTACACTATAATTCTTTATTTAGATTACCACCGTATGCAGTTATTAATATATTTAGAAATAAATGTGGAACCAAATAGGGATAGATTTGATATAAAAATAGCATTTAATATGTTAAATATGCCTAGCAGTAGATAAGGTTTTGTAAAATATGTAAATAGATGATTGTAAACACATATGTATGTATATACATTCCATATTTATGCATTTTTCATTTACATATTTTTAGTTGGAGAACTAGTATCCTACATTCATCTATTGTCCCGTGTTTACGTCATCATACACCTTAACATTAAATAGTTGTCTAGCCTAGTGCCTACTAGGCTAGATGCAATTTTAGTATTATTTCAGATATGTTTTAAAAATCACTCTACATGATATTATATTCGTAGTCCAATATAAATGAGGGATTTTAAAAGTATTATGGGGCTTGTTTTTTCTTTACTTTTTTATACTTATTTGAAGTTTATATGTTTTTCATAGATTGTAAGTTTCAGAAAACCAAATATTGTTTAGAAATTTGTTGTGGATTTGTATGTTTTTTCCAAGTGTCACCCCCACAAAATTTAAAATACGACAATGAAAGCAATAGTTCCCATCAATAAAAATTCATGGACACAAAACAGATCCATGCTTTTAACACACATATATATCTACTAGAACAATATTTTATATTTAACCATTTTTGTAAAAGTTGGACTCGGTTCGAATTCCATTCTTATCAAAGACAATGAGTAAAAGTAAACAACCATGACAACCAATTTGTATCATATACACCAAAATGTCCAGTACTATTGGGTGAAAAAACCACGTCAAAATTTAGAATCATGTATGAAATTCTCGCTACCAAATTGATGCATGCAAAGACGATGTGGTAGATAACATATAATCTTAAATGGAAGAAAGGGTGAACATATACCAAAAAATTGACAAAAGTTATGTATACCCACTTTATTAAGCGATTAGAGCTTTCACAATGAAATTTACTTAGATTTATAAATATATTTTTCTTCAAATGGAAATGAGTGGCCTACAAAAATCTCAAATTAAAAGAGTGCATTAGGATCTTCCCAAATTTATTTCACTTTATGCAATTGTACATCTAGATTGAGACCATCTATTACCTAACTTCAGAAAAATTGTAGAGAAAGTGATTGAGTTGTTAATAAATGTAGAACCTTTCAATAGGTTAAACTATATGACAAATTCATGATGATCAACTTGGAATTGATATATATATATATATATATTTCAAAATATATGTTTAAGATATCATGGTGTTCCTTAAAAAAGGGTATGTTTATAAACAATAATGTCCCCTCTATTTCAAATTGCATGTTACTTTACTCCATTACTTTTCATAAATCTTATATGCACTGATTTCCTTTGTTGATGTCAATCGTCACAATCTCAATTTAGTAATCCATGGTTCCTTTGGAATGGGTTCAAGCATTAAAATGTGATGATGGTTATGGACTGTTTTGGTCATATAGATAGTCCTTCAAGTTATGGCAATGATATCTTACATAAGATAAATCCACAATCTCCTCTGCCAATTAAACCCTATTTTCCTATCAAATCCTCAAAATTGTTGATCCAAGCCTCAACTTCAATGATCTAAGCCTCAAATTCTTGCCAGCCAAATTGATTCATTCAAAGATGATATGCTAGATAGCACGTATACTCTTAAACAGTGGAAACGGTGAATATATACCAAAAAAATGACAAAAATTATACATACCCACTTTATTAAGCGATTGGAGCTTCCATGGTGAATTTTAATTAGATTTATAAAAAGATTTTTCTTCAAATAAAAATGAGTGGCTTGCAAAACCAATCCCAAACTAAAATAGAGCATTACTAGGATCTTCACAAATTTATATCACTTTATGCAATCGTGGAGATGGAGTTGTTAATCGTGTTGTTTTGGAGGATAAAGTTTGAATATCCTCCTCTCCTAGGTGAAAATTATGAATCCTAAGGCATTAGGGGGCTCAATATAAACATATCATGATATTCAACGAAGCATGCCTTTGAACTTAGATTATATACATATACATATACATATACATATACGTATTTATTATATGTATATGTGTACACACACACACACACACACACACACACACACACACAGATATATACATATACATATTTATTATATGTATGTGTGTGTGTGTGTACATATACATATACATACATACATACATACATATATACACACACACATACATATACATGTGTGTGTGTGTGTGTGTGTGTGTGTGTGTGTGTGTGTTCGCCAAACTATAATACGTAATGCAAGTGAATTTCGTCACAATGGAATAAACAACATAAAAAAAAATGTTTCACTTTGTATGATAATAACTCACTTTGTATGATAATAACAATGAGAATTTTGAAGACATTGTATGTTCCAAACACCTTCTGATATGAGGAAAACTTAAGATAGACCAGTCATTGAAATAATGATGTGCAGTTGATCACCATAAATAATGTTAAATAATTATGAGGACGGTAAAACCCATACATGTGTCACATTTTCTCAAATTTTGAGGAGGGTTTAAAGCTAGTAAATACCAGTTGGTCACCAAGGTATAATATCCTTGTATTTTTTTCATTAAAATTGCATAGAAATCCACTTAACATTATGTTATTTTTGCAAGTGCTCAGTTTTTTGATACTTCTTAATTTTTTCTTAATTTTATTTACGTATACTTTTTAATATTTCTACCATTAGAAAAGATGCGATGATTGAAATAATCTCTTGTATCTAAATGATTTATTTATTGTTCGTGATTTTATAATAAGATGGGATAAGGGATATTTATCGCATGTGTAAAGGTAATCCCCTCATATAGATGTGTGCAGATGTATTTGAAATTTTCCTTATAAATCTATTCTTGTTTTTTGAAGTTATCTATTGGCAAAATGAAGACGAAAAACCAATCAAATGTTCTCATTCCTCCCGAGACTCCTACATGGACCTTATGCATCATGAACATTCATGACAAGGAATAATTTTATATGAAACATTTTGCTGTCCATGTTGTTCCCTATAGAAGGCCAAATTCGAGTTGCAATGAAATAAAGGAAGATATCTTTAACAAGTTTAAATTCCATCATGTAAAGAGTATTTTTCTTTCCAAGTTTAAGAAGAGAAACTTAGAAGATGCAATCATATTTAAACTTGAAAGAAAAATGATCAAAAATGGAATTGATGTTCCAAATCCAAGACCTAAAAAGGATTGTCTGAATAGAGAAAATAAAATTAGGGGAGTTAAGAAATTTGGGGGTTCGAAATGAACAGATGAGAGTTGGACATGTTGTGATTAAAAATTTAGCATTTTGTACAATTTTGTATTTATTATTTAGTTGTGTTAAAATATATATGTATGCACATATATATTGGTTCTGTAGAGGTTTTTGTTTATATAGTTTCATGCCCCATTCTATTGAATATTCATTGCTAGGTTAAATTTTATTCCAAGAATATAATTAAGATGGGTATTAAAAGATGCATATTTTTAGGTCATGAAAGGTCGTGTTTTATAGTGCAGGTAAATGTAAAATCATGTTTTATCTTTTGTTTGATGGTGAATTATTTATGAGAAAGTTAAATTTTCCACCTTTCCTTAATAAAATAGGCTTTGTGGAATGGCCTTCTGTTTATTTTTTTATATGAACAACACCCAAGAATTTCAATACTTATTAACATAGTAAAATTTTAAACTAGTAAGGCTTTGTTTAGGTGCCTTTTCTTGTACGAACAACACTCGAGGGTTTTAATATTTATTAACAGAGTTAAAAAATGTTCATGCTTTATTTAGATGCCTTGTATCTTGTAATAGTTGTTTGTAATGTTCTGCAATCATAGAAAACTTTTTTTAGTTCATTTATATCTAAGGCTTAGTGCTCATGGAAAACATTGTCATCAAATTAATTTTTTGCAATCATAAAAAACTTTGTTATCATTTTTCCTATATTTGTAAATTTATAATTATATTCAAACAATAATTTGAAAAATAGTAAGTGTAATGATTATCTTGCTTTGATTCCATAAATAATATTATCATTATTAAACACTTCACGCAAACCTCCTAGCCTAAACAACATATCGAAGCCAATGTAGATGATAAAACAATGCATTAAACACTCTTTTAACAAATTAAAGTACTCGAATACCCTAAAAGTAAAATAATATTTATTCAATAACAATGCTTATACGAATTCTTTAATATTGGACACTTAACACCAAATTCTAATATTGAAATCATAAATCATATAAACAAATCATGCATGTTATTGTTGAATACTATAACTATAATACTAAACATGAACATAATTAAATAATAAATAATAAATTGATAGATCCTAAATACAAAACATAAACATTATACATTCAATCCTTACCAAGAATACTAAATGTAAAGGCGACATTAGGGTTTAAACACTAATTTCTCTCATTGAATAAAAATGTAAACATTTATATGACATCGAAACTATATATCCTAAACAATAAGACTAAAACCCATGAATTTGATAGTAAAATACATATTAATTTTAAAACATAAGTTAAAAAGATTTATTAGAAAACTAATATTATTATGTGCATGAATAATTTCACTTATAAGAATAGTGAGATGAATAAATTTAAGTAACCTTGGTTAAATAGTTAGTTTTTCATTCTCGTAAATGTAATTACCACAGTAGAAAAGAACCATATATTGTAACCAATAAATAATAAACATAAACCCTTAGCACTTGATGGTTGACAAAAATAAGGGTTTATGTTTATTATTTATGGGTTACATAAATAATAAACATAAACCCTTATTTAGGATGAACAACGATAATAAGGATGATGATGACGAAAATGACAATGAGACTATTATGAAAATGTTAATTATGACGATGGCAAGCACCACCACCACAACCACAATGACAATAACGATGGTGTTGATGATGGAGACAAAGACGACAAGAACAATAAGGACAAATTAGTTTTTTCATTGAAATTTTAAACGTCTCTAAACATGACCCTTACCAAACTTTAAAATATCATATTACATATATATGATATGCATTCCCTTGTAATTTTCCAGGTTTTATTTTTTGATATTGACAACAATTTGGACTGGGGTTGTCCATATAACAACCTGTGATTTGATCCCTAAAAACAAAAGTATAAATTATAAAACCTAACTACTAAATAGTTAACCCTAAATGGTAAACCTTAAAAAATAATCATTTGATGTTAGTAAATGATATAATTAATGCAATACTTGAATTTGTATTAATTTTTTTTATTTTTATTAGTTTTAATGAAATTCTAATTTTTATTAATCTTTATCAATTTTTAAAAAAATGTATAAAATTTTAATTTTACTTTTTATTAAATTGAATTTTAAATTTTAATTAATTTTAATTCTAAATTTTATTTAATTTTAATTTTACTAATTTCTAAAAATAATTCATTTTTAATTTTATTTTTTTAAATTATTAATAATTTTCAATTGTTAGTAAAATTATTTGTAATTTTAACTAATTTTTAATTTTTGGTACTTTATAATTTTTTATTAATTTCAATTTTTAATTTTTGAAATTTTTATTTTTAATTCTTAATTTTTATTAATTTTATTTTTTATTTTTATTAATTTTTGTTATTTTCAATTTTTTAAATGTTTGATTAATTTTCTTTTTTATATTTTTAAAATAATTTTAAAGTACTTTTTAAATTTTTAATATGTATTTTTTCTTTAGTTTTTAAATTTAATTTTTAATATTTTTATTACTTTCTATTTTTAATTATACTATTTTTATTTTTAAAATTGTATTTTTTTTTTTTATGTTTTAATTTTTAGATTTTCTATTAATTTTTTATGAAATTTACATTTTCTATCTTTGTTACTTTTTTAAAAAAAATTTAAAATAGTAAATATGATTAATTTTAACCACTTTTATTAATCCTTTCTTTATAAATTTTTTTAATTGATTTTTTAAAATTCTATTAATCTTTTTATTAATTTTTTAGTTTTTATTAATTTTTAATGTTTTGTTAATTTTAATAAAAAATTGTTAGGAATTTTGGATTGTTAGTGCTCCATAATTATATAATTGTAACGAAGTTGTTTTGTTGTTGAAACAGCTCACTGGAATAAAAGAGTAGTTTTCTACTTAATAGGAAACTCTCTTCCTATATATTTGTATATCGCATATGGTTAATTAATACATAATATTATCATCTTGATTCGTTGTGCAAATCTAGTTCTACCATTTCATTTGACATCAGTGTAGAAAAATCTTAGCCTTTGAGAGAGTTCATGTTCACTCAGTGTTTGGTCATAGCTCATGTCAAGGTGCCAAAACTTTGGATTTTGTTTTGTTGAGTGCAAACAGAGTGACTACAAACTTGAATCCACTTATATGCTCCATGCTCAACACATCTTTTAAGCTTGGACTTTAACAACATCAAGTTCTACACAAAATTTGGATTTATACATCTTTGGCCTTAGGTTTTCGTGCATATCCAAACATATTCATGTTTACACACGTGTTGAAGGTATTTCATCTTGGTACATGGATGATTTTTTGACTATCAATATAAAATACAATACAACCAATGCACCATTCTTTTCCTGAGTAGTTGTGGGTTGATAAAAAGTTATTTTCATAAGTGGATCGGACCATGTTTTTAAACATTCCAAAGTAAGACTAGTATATCATTCACATAGTTGTGTAGATCTAGCAGATAATTAATGTCTTTTGTCTCTCATATAAATCAACACCTTGAGCAATCTTCAGAGATTAACAAATTTTCTATTTGTCCAAAATTTTCTAGGTGTATATTGGTGATTCGGTTGTCTATCAAGTTGTGATATATTTTCTTTATTAAAGTAAAGTGTCTTTGGTAGTATATAGGGTTTGTTATCGTCAATATTATCAAGTTCAAGTTAGTCAAATTTGTGGAGATTTAAAATGGAAAAGATGAATCTAATTGAAATATTTGATGTGAAAGACTTCCACGCATGGCAAGTAGGAACCCAACCACAATTGATTGACAAATACTTATGGGACATTGTCGATGGAAAGATTAAAAGGAAGAATGATGTAGATGGAGCAACAAAATTGGAAAGTAAGGATCGGAAATCAATAGCAATTATCAGCCTTGGATTATTTGATGCATATTTGCATCATATTGATATAACCACGTCATCTAATAACATTTGGCTGACATTGAACAAGCTATTTAGATCTCAAGTAGGTAGTGCAACAATGGCACTAAAGAAAAAAATCTTTGGGCTAAATATGGGAGAAAACGATAATATGGTTCAACATATTAGTAAGTTTTGATCCTTTTGATTCAATTAGCAGGAATAAAAGATGATGTGGATAAAGAACATCCTAAAGCAATCTTACCAAATAGATTGCCAAAAGAGTATTTGAATATTGTTTTTACTCTTAGTAAGATCAATCCTAGTTTGGAAATCTTAATTTCCTCTTTGCTTGATGATGAAGAAGAAATCAAAAGGTTTGTACCAGGAGAAGAACTTGTAATGGTTTCAAAAAATAATTCACCCTTCCATAAAAATACACATCAATTCAAATATTCAAGTAAACACCTTATATGTCATTATTGTAAACAACCAAGACATCATTTTCTGAATTGTAAGAAAATAGATCAAGATGTCTTCGATGATAAGTTGGATCAAAAGGATTTAATTGTTGAAGAAGATGATCGGGACGATTATTATACCCCTTCAAGTGATAATGAATTTATTGATTATCTAGTGAAGAAGATTAAATGTACTAAGTATCTATAATCTTGTTGGAGGATAGGGGAAATAGAGGAAGGAGGACAATCAACGTCCTCAAATTTAGCACTACCTCAGATGACACAAACTTCCTTAACGACACCTTTTGTTTTGTGTGATGAATAAGAATAGATGACCATCCCTGTTACTGTGCGCAGTACAACGTTTGTGATTCCCCTAGGATGATGATGATGTGAATATTTGTACCATTGATACTATAGCAGGAAGTGTTCTTGATTAGTCGATTGACTTTATCGTTGATCTGAATTGGTTGATGGGTTCCAATTCATGTATTCACCTGGGTAGGTTGATGCCCCCCTATTCATGGATGATATAGCTCCCATAGTTAGTGTTGTGTATCAAGACCATGTGCAGGCTACAGACTGACATGTTGCTTGATTGAAGATGGTGTTTTCCCCATGTTCGCACTAAAGGGGGAAATGTTAGGAATTTTGGATTGTTAGTACTCCATAATTATATAATTATAACAGAGTTGTTTTGTTGTTGAAACATATCGCTAGAATAGAAGAGTAGTTTTCTACTTTATAGGAAACTCTCTTCCTATATATTTATATATCCTATATGGTTAGTTAATACATAATTTTATTAGTTTGATTCACTCTGCAAATCTAGTTTTCCCCTTTCATGTATTAATTTTTATTTTTTATGAAATTCCAAACTTTTATTAGTTTTTATAATTTTCATTAATTCTTAATATTTTATTCATAGTATTCATATTCAGATTAATTTTTAATTTTTATTCAATTTTATTTTAAATTTTAATTAATTTCATTTCTAAAATTTGTATTAATTTTAAATTTAAATTAATTTTCTTTTTTGGACTTTTATTAATTTAAATTTTTTTAATTTTTAATTTCATTTTTTTAGATCAATTTATATTTTAAATTTTATTGCTTTAAAGTTTATTTTTTTAATTTTTAATTTTATAATTTTTGTTTGTGATTTTTATTAATTATTTATTAATTTTTAATTTTGTATTAATTTTTCATTTTTGTTAATTTTAATTAACAATTATTTGCTAATTTTAAATTTTAATCACTTTTTGTTTTTTATTTTTAATTTGTATAAAATTTTAATTTTTTTGTGTTTTTACTTTTTTTATTGATTTATATTAATTAATGATATTTTTTATTTTTGAATTTTTTTTATAATTTAAAATCTTAATTAATTTTTTAATAACTTCTTCTTTTTTGTTTTTATTTAATTTTCTTCAAAATTTTAATTAATTTCATTCTTAAAATTTGTATTAATTTTAAATTTAAATTAATTTTAATTTTTTTTATATTTAATTTTATTATTTGTAATTTTTAGTTCATTTTAATTAATGTTTGGTAATTTCGAGTTCTGATTATTATTAAATGGCCAAAATTGGATAAGGCTTTAATAAACCCATCAGTGACTATATGTTATGCTAGAATATTGATGTTCTACTAAGATGAACACCATTTTAAATTTGTATAGTAAATACAATATCTTTGATTACATAAAGTCTATTTTTCCTTTGCTACAAGACATTCCATTATTTTTGAAAATTTTAATACCTTCAATCATTATATGTCATACCTTGGAAATAGACTCATCTAAGTCTAAGTTGCATGGGTTAAAGATGAATAAACTTAAGTATGGGGCTAATTGCTTATAATGTCTCTAATCACAAATTTCAAGACAAGACTACTCCTTCGAGAAATCAAATTCTTCAAAAATGACAATAGTATGACTTCAAAGCCACTGTTGATAGTGTTGTATCTCCAACCTAACAATTCTACATTTCCATGTAGTAACCTCCATCAACGATTAGTATCCATCTATACATGTTTACCTAATGTTGACGTTCTGTCACATTCACATGCTCATAATAAGTTATTCCTACAAAAAGAGATGTAATCTCATGTCTCTCCATTTTTACCATATATGGAGGTTGATGCAAGTTCCCCTCATGGTATATAAATTTGACCTGGATAAGGGATGCATGTTCATGATTACCGTAGTCAGATGGCATTAATCACTCTACTAATATGTATCTTTCAAAAGCTTCATCATAGCCAAAGAGACTCCTACAATGTATGGTAATATTTAGTTTGCAGACTCCATCTCAAGGCTAAAATTTTTTAATGTCAACAAGCATCCTTAGTGAATCCAATGTTCAGATATGTGTTACAAGCAAAATCTACCTGAAGAAAGTGCCCAACTTGGATTGAACCTCAAGTTATCATCTCTAACCTTCTTATGATCACACAGGCTCGATTGCTATAGACTAGTCACTTGTTGTTATTTCCCTTCAAAGGCCTGGAGTGGAAACCTATTAATTTTGATGAGTACAGATATGTAACATGGATTTTAATTATATTGCATACACTAATTAACATTCTATGTATCTATTGATCTGTACATCTCATACACATACTGGTTTCTCGTTGAGTCGTATATCTTTGAAAATCCCCATTATCTTGTTGCACTTTCATCATTACAATGTTCTATTGAGATTATACTGAAAAATGGAAATTCATAGTTGATCCTCATACATATATGGGAATTTATGGACAATAACCTATCACACTCGATTATAGGTGGGCTTTCTTGATATAACATTTTTCGGATGGTCAATCTAACTTATCGCCAAATCACTCCACCCCTTACAATGGCTTGATGGTGAACACAAAATTCAGTGTAGGGATGTAGAAGGAATGACCGATGAAGAACACCTATTCATAGTTGATGAAAACTTGGGCTCGAGGGATGAACCTCCGGAGAAGGTTGGCTTCCTCTTGAGGTAGGAACCATAGCAGGGACATTTGAATCCTAATGCAATAGAAACTGGCTAACTAGAACCTATGCTAACATTTCAAGAGGATTAGGGAGAGATTATTTGCAAGGAAATAAACATCCAGATAACATAGTATGTGGCAGAATGCACCATGAAAGTGAATGATCTCTCTAGACTCGGGAAGGGTTAATTTGAATAGGGTGTGTACCACCGCAAGTCAAATTCACCTACTTGTAGACTTAGAGAGGGTACATGAATACCACAGACTATGAAGCAAGCATTCCCAAGGAAGTGAAAACTCTAGTTAGACAAACAAGTTATTAGTCTTCCAATGCCGGCAAAGGATGAACTTGATAAGCCAAGGCTGAACAAGAACCATGAACTCAGCTGCATGTAATACTCCACCACTTCATAAGCACAGATGATACTGCCAAGAAGGATTGCAGACAGAATACCCTAATTTGCACATGTTCACCTATCAAACATGAGAGAGGAAAATATAAGTCAAAAAAATACCTGACTAAGGATCATATCTCCGTGGATGCATCTTGAGAAAACACAATTTATATTACTTCAAGCACTTGCACAGTACAATCATGTACATCAGGGAAAAGGCATAAGTTTCCATTCCAATTATGAGAAGAAAGGCTTGACAAGCCTACAAATTCACAGCATCATCAGCTTGTGACTAGAGAGGTGAATCTATGGACTTGAATGTCTAACCCTTAGAGGAAATAAGCACCCCTTTTAGGATTTATAGGATTAAAATGGATTATGTATTGGTGAGATGATTTTGAGGAGATAAACCCTAGAATCTAGGCTAGAATACTAGGAAACAATTAAGTCAGGCTTGTTGGGTTGGCCATTAAGGATGATAAGATCTAAAAATTTGAGTTTCACTTCCACCTTTCAAGGATACCAACTCATTTCCAGAACAAAAACAATATGAAAATTTAGAATGTTAAACCTCTATATATAATTCATCTTGAAGGTGATTCATTGAGGTATCTCTCTTTCTCCCGGTTCCAACAAATATAATTTCATGAAAAAACGGGAAACCGGGGAGCTAAATTTATGGGCTTGTTGGAGCGAAAGTCAGTTTTTAGGGCCTCCTGGGCATCTGTGTATCCAGGGGAAAGTTTCCCAACATGAATAATAATGTTTTATGCTCTAATATAAATATCATAGGCATCAGGTAAGGTTCTACCTTCATTTAATTAATCATGATAAAGATTTAAATAAATCTTGAGTGCACTTGGATATGTCTTGGGGAACAAATACGAGGGTGTAGGTCTTACCATTTTTGGCATTCTATCAAATGTGCTTTAAAATATGAGTTGAAGTCGTTCATTAGCTCATGAGGTGTTCTCTTTGTTTTATTCAATTATTCCACTAAGAATAGATGGCCTGACATCATCCATCGAGATCCTAATTGTAAATCACCTTCATACACACTCATCCTCAGACTAGAGATAGAAACTCCTGCATTGATATTATGTAACGGTGGGCGTCATATTTTACGTGGAATATGCACCGCGTTCAATTGTTTTGATGGCTACATTCCCTTGTGTTAGATGGTAGTTTGAGTCAATTAACTCTTCACACAACCCCCATATTGACCTCACTGGGTGTTATACGACTGGATTCTCACTAGTGTAGCCCCATGGGATCACTACATTTCACCGAGTATAAATGGAAAGTCATTCCATCACGTCTGGGCTACTTCTAACTCCGAGCTCCAACCATTGTATGCAATAAATTGATCCTTGCGTTGGTCGATGTGGTGAGCCTTACCTGGGTGAAGGTTCTTAGTTGTTACCCTAGAATTGAAAGTTTCCCACGCGGCTTCTAGGAGCATCTAACTCAGGCACAGAAGTATTCTTGGAAACGACGGTTTTTGGACTCATTTTTTCATGGCATCTTCAAGCTCTTCTTATTCCCCATGACAATTGAAATCCCACCCGACTCCCAAAATGAACTCAATGCCGAAACCCAAAAAACACTTTGCTCTGAACTTTGAATCTATCAAAGTCATGAGCTTCAAAGACACTTCCCTGCTAGAATTTTTCAGACTCACCTAAGGTACAGTTCTGATAACAAAGAAATTCCAAAATCCTCGAAAGGGCTATGTCAATGAAGCTATCTTCACACACACACACACGACACACATCACACACACATTTCACATCTTTGTTTAATGTCTTGCATAAAATCACCAATCCATTCTCCTACGAACTAACTTGACCCATCATCAGGCCTGTCAGAGTTGTTAGTGAACATAATGATTACACCCTTGCTTGGTCATGAAAGATCCAACCCTTCAACTGTATATGGGATTCTATTCACTAAGTATGGGATAGGTTCTTTATAAAATAATACTTGAAAGAAGGTTGGTATATGTTGGAACATAATTATTAAGTGGTATGGCTAACCCTTTAGGTCATATACTTTAGGTTAAATATTTAATAATCATGAAATGATTTATATCTCTAATATTAAGTATTATAAACCTAGGTGTATGTGTCAACCATTTTAGGTTGAAATAGGTGGGTCGAGAGATCATGAACCGATCACCTTATCTATACATTAGAATTTAGGTCCTCATTTGATATATTCTAGGAAATATATCAAAGGTGTGCAAATCAATTTATTTGGTTTTATCCTTGGTAAATAGGTGGTTTCAAAGGAGGAGGTGATCTGATCACCTGGATGTAAAATAAGTTCTATGAAGTATAAGGTCCTATTTTCAAAGTGGTTTTTTACCCTATTAGAGTTTTCCACTATAAATACTGTGTCACCTGTGTTATTTATTTCATGTAAGTATTTCTTTATTTACTTATGTTATGATGTAATCTTTATTTAAATATTTATTGTATCATTATGTAATATGTAAGTTGATTAAATCTGTATTTATTAGAATCCTCAAATTCTAACATGGTAACATAACAAGGTAAATTAAATAAATTAAGATCAAATGTTTTGTATTTTATTTATTTAATTTGTACGGGTTTTTTCAACCAACCTGAAAGGGTATTTAAAAGTATCTGGTCCCCTTCTTTTTTTTCCCTAATGTATTTTTGGCATTACATTTGTGTACAATTAAACTCTCAATAAAAATTTTAGGGTTTTTCAATTTTAAATCCCTAATTTTTGGGGGGGGGAGATGTAATATGATATGATTCTTAATTTCATTTACATTTTATAAATTATATGGAATTAATGTTTGTTTGGAGATTGATTTGTGCACAGGTGAAAGGGGTTTTAAATATTTACTTGTGTGAAAAGTCACATATAGAAGAAGAAAACATTTATTACTATTTGAAATAATTTTCATGTTTTTTATAATTTCAAATATTTACAAGTTAAATATTTCCAAAGGTAAATTCATACCCATGTTCTTTAGTCCCCCTTTAAAAGGATTTGATTTGAAAAACTATAGTTTATAGTTGATTTATAACTATATCCTATATAATTTGAAAACTATATTATTATTTTTAAATAAATAAATATATATATATATATAATATAGAATAAGGTTTATATAATAATTTATATAAACATCATATTAAAATTTATATAGTTTTGAAAAAAAAAACTATATATTAAAAGCCTTAAACCATATTAAAATTACATGGGATTGAGGGGAAGAGTCCAACAAACTATATTCTAAGCCTAAGTTTAAATCATATTTAAACTTAACTTATAAATCTAGGCATATATAGTTTTTTTAAAAAGAAACAAACCTAAGTTTGAATCATTATTTTATATATATGGCTATTTTAAACTGCTTAAAATATAAATTTTATTAGATGTGGTTTATATATGTTTTAAAATAAAACTAAAGTGCTTACTTTTTTTAGTAAGAGGGCATGTATTTATTGTTTGGCCATGAAAGAATTACTTTTTAAACCTTAATAATTATTAAATAAAACCTAGCATGTGTCCCTAACTATTTATATTATCCATATAAGAGGGCAGCCCCATTCATTTAGATCTTATAGTTTATAAAAAACTATATAAAGAAACCTATTTTAAAGGTTTTCTTTTATATAAGAGTGGAAGTGGAGAATAAAATGAGATAATATCTCAGGTATAAATGTGGAACTCTCAAGTATAAATGAATAATTAAAAAAGGGGGGCTAGTTTATTGGTGGCCCACGTGAAGTGTGATAAATATTTATTAAAATATTAGTAGTTATAGCCACATAAAAAATTTAAAGTTTTTAGCTTGCAGGAATTATATAAAATATTTTGCAATATTTCCATTCTTTTAAATGTATGCGGGGTAAAATTAAGAGTAAATGAAGGGAGGAGATAGAGGTTCATGAAAATAGGGATTTCAATTTATTTCATTGGTCGAGGTGAAATTACTTGTCCCCTCTGTAAAATATGTAAGTTAATCTATACTCTCATAAATCTACTTGCACCTGGTAAAATTCTTTTAACCTGGTATATGTCCTTTAAACCCCTTTCATAAGGGCTATGTATTTTTTAATATAAATACAATATACTGTAGTTTATAATTTTTATGAACTATATGTTTTTTATTTTCATTCTATAAATTAAATACATTCTTTTTATAAAAAAGTGTATATATTTTTACATTATAAATTATAATAGGTTATTATAATGTGTTAAAATATAACCTTCCTAATATTATACAGAAGAAGAAATTCTGGAATTTCACATTCTGGAAATACACAACAAGTTTTGACTTCATTAAATTTGACGGTCAAATGACCGTCATGGTAGACCAAACATAAGACAATATGATGGTCATTTAGATGTCAAATTTAATCTCGTAGGTTCCAAGAAAATTTTATTGTGTTAAAATTGACGGTCAAATGACCGTCACGAAAGACCCAAAAAAAAGTCATTATGACAGTCATTTGGATGTCAAATTTAAGCTGGCCAGATGATATTTGTCTACATTAACGTTTTTCAGAAATTTGAAGTTGTTATGCATTCTTAGGGGTCTTTTCTTCACTTCTATATGGTGAAAAATATTTTTTATATAAATCTGGGGTATAATGTAGAGCTCTTTATAATGCGGGTTATTATTTTGATCATGAGAGGTTAATTAGTATGTATTGTAATGACAAAATTAGTTATGATCAAATAGTTTCTTTAGATCTGTAAAATTTAGATTTGACTCTATTAAAAGTGTTGTTTTTATCGATAAATATGTATTTAACTTTGTGGTACATTGTATATTATAATGGGGTGTGTTTTACAAGTTTAGGAAAACAATGACGTCCAACTATTTCTATCTTGACAAAACTTAGATCCTGAATGAAACCAACTACAACATTTGGGTCAAAATAGAATTTATGGCGAGAAGACTTTGGATGATTGTTTCTGGATCTGAGGTTTCTCCCACTGGTCGTCAAGAAATTATAGATAACATGAATGTATTCTTGAAATGAATGTAATATGCTCTTTTGATGCAATGTGAATGATGAGTACCTTCTACACACTGGTAATATCGAACATCCGAAAGAGGTATGGATACAACTAAAATCCATGCATGAAGGATACTTGGTATATCAAGGATAGTAATGAGAGTATAATAGTTGAAGAAATTCAAAGAAATAATCTATATATTTTTAATGATTTATCTTTTGTATCTAGTTTTATATCTTAGAGTTTGAATAATTCAAAACTATGGCATGAAAGGTTATGACATGTTAATTATCGAAACTTATATGAAATGTATAGATATAGTCTAGTGAAAGGTCTGCATGTGTTGTTTTCTTATCTTGAAGTTAATTCATTAAATACTTCTAAATAATGGTTTTGATTTTGATTTAGTAAATGGTAATGATGATGTTTTGATGCTATAGATGTTTTTGAAACTCTTATCTTCCTAGGTAAGAAATTAAATTGGGCTCAATCTATGTTAGAAAACTCAAATCCTATTAACCTTAGGAAAATGACCAGTAGCTATCATATGTACCATGTATTGATTACCTTGTATGAACCTGAGCCGTGAAGTATTATAGGGTCTAGGTAGATATACAAAGTAAAATATAATGGTGATGGTAGTATTAACAAACATAAAGCTAGATTTATTACTAAAGGTTTCACTCAGAAGCTTGGTATTGATTATGTTGAAACATTTCCTGTAGCTAAAATGAGTATTGTTAGGGCCTTATTTACAATTGATGCTCAATTTGATGGAAAATCCACTAAATGGATAAGAAAAATATTTTTTTGAATTACGATTTAAAAGAAAAATTTTATATGTTTCAACCTAAAGGATTTGAAGAAACTGGTAAAGAAAACTATGTTTGTAAGTTGAGAAATCCTTGTATGGTTTAAAATAAGCTCTTAGAGCTTGGTATGTGAAAATTGTTTCCTTCTTTAAACTGTTAGGTTTTGTTAATTATTCTTATAACAATGATATAATCACTAAGCAATAAGACTCGTATATTATCATTATATGTATATATGTTGATTATTTTCTTATGTCTGGTAATAAGTTTGATTTAATTCATAAGATTAAAAAGAAATTAAAGTAGTACTTTGAAATGAATGAGTTAGGTCTCTTACATCATGTTATTTGTATGATTGTATTTCATTCTATTATTATTTTTCAAAATATAATATGTTACCATTGTATTGAAAAAGTTTCTTATGATTGATTGTAAACCATTTTCTACTTCAATGGAAGTTGGAATAAATATTGATCATAAATCTGCATACAAAAAAGGTTGATCTTATTTTATATACGTTGTTAGTTGATAGTTTGATTTATCTAACTATAACTAGATCAGATATTTCCTATACAGTAGGAATTACTTCAAGGTTTATGTAGGAACCTTTTTAGAGATCATTGGAATCTTGTAAAAAAAAAATTAGATATTTGAAATGAACAATCAATTATGGGTTGCATTATAATAAGAATGAAAATGTTATCTTATATGGATTTTGTAATTCTAACCATATTGATGTTGTGTTATAAAATATATTGGATGTGTTCAACTTTTTTGGTGTAGGAACCATTACTTGAAACAACAAATACAATCAACAGTCTCCATTTTTTCTACTGAGGCAGAGAAGTACAATGGAAGAAGTAAAGAAGCCATGTGGCTATAACGACTATTGGTAGAGATACAGATGGAAGTTAAAGGAAGTATTTATCTTCTATGTGGTGGTCAGAGTTGTATTACTCTTGATTAAGAATTCAGTTCAACATCAGAGGACAAAGAACATTGAGATACATATACGCTTCACCCGTGAGAAGCAACAAAGTGATGAGATAAATCTCAAGTTCATGTTGATTGAAGAGCGTGTTGCTGACATCTTCACAAAGTCCCTGAGTGCCACAAAGTTTTGTCATTTTCATGAAAAGATTAGATTGTCATATTTTCCATTGAAGGGGAGTGTGCAAGACAATGTCACCTAATGGAACTTGGTTTTTATAAAAATACCTTTGAACATTTGTAAAATACCTTCAGGCATGTATACCTCCTTGACTTCTTTTTTAGAAAGAAGTGTAGAAAGATCTTAAAGGCGGTCTTTAGTAAACTTTTTAGTGCTATTGAGTTTATTGGCAAACATTTAATACAAGCATATTGTTAAGGAGGTCATTGGTTGTAAAATACTCTTATATGCTTGGGTTCAATAACCTTTTATGAGAACCTGTGAGAATATGTAAAACTCACAAATTATACTTAGCCATTGATCATGGGATGATCTTTGTGATTCCAAATCCTTTTGTACCAAAAGGTAAATTGAGTATGATGAATGTGTTATAATTTCTTCAACCGATATGGTAGCCTAAAACCTTTATGTTTTAAGGATTGTAAATCTTGTAGTGTACCACGGGTAGGTAATCTATTGACATATGTTATGTTATTCCACTTAACATTAAGCGGTAGTGTTAGAACATAATGATTAAGTGGTCTGGCCAACCCTTAATGTATATGGGTCCATCACTGATATATATGTTAATATTTAATAATATGAAATATTTATATTTCTATTATTAAATATGCTAACCTAGGTATATACTTTAGGTTAAATATTTAATATCATGAAATGGTTATATTTCTAATATTAAATATTATAAACCTAGGTGTATGTGTCAACCATTTTAGGTTGAAAAGGTGGGTCGGGAGACATACCCGATCACCTTATATAAAAATGACTTTGGGTCCTCATTTGATATATTCGGGAAATATATCAAAGGTGTGCAAATCAAGTAATTTGGTTTTACCCTTGGTAAATAGGGTTTCAAAGGAGGAGGTGATCTTACTGGATGTAAAATAAGTTCTCTGAAGTAAAAGGTTATTTTTAAAGTGGTTTTTACCTTATTAGGGTTTTCCACTATAAATATTATGTCACCTGTGTTATTTATTTCTTGTAAGGATTTCTTTATTTACTTATGTTATGATGTAATCTTTATTTAAATATTTATTATAACATTATGTAATATGTAAGTTGATTAAATCCGTATTTATTAGAATCCTCAAATTCTAATAGGTTCCTTCTCTCTTAGCTCAACACTAACTAGATTAAATAATTCAAATTGTAACTAAATCTAAAACTTAATCTAAAATATACATGATCTAGTGTTAAGAGAAAAGAGAAACAAATACAAAATAAAAGAATGGTGATGTGCCAAAACTAAGATATGGTTTAAATATGACTAGAAAGACACAAAATAATTACATATATAGAGATTTAATGGAAACAAAATGTTCAATAAGAGGTGAATGAATAGAAATTATTGAAAACAACAGGGTAAACATCTATAGAAAATACTGACCATTCAAAGGGAAAAAACCATAGATGTATTGTATTCAGAAAGTATTCACCATGTATACAGAACATAGGTTAGGAAATTACTATAAAAAAGTGAACTGCATAAGTGTGAAGGTAAGAAATTACATTTCTCTAAGACAAAGCATGAAAACTAGGTAGAAAATAACCCTTACAATATTCCCTTGCATTACATTTATAAAATTTGAGAATTGAAGAGAGAGAGATGAGAGGGAAACTCAAACTTATATTTTTAATGAATGAAGGAAAATATTCCACTAGTAGATATTTTTTCCATTAATCTTGCCAAATAAATCACCATTTTCCTCTGCAATGTTATCCAATTTTGCCCCTTGGAGTAAAATTAGACAATGGGAGAAATTGTACCGTGGGACTGAAAAATACCTTCATGATCACTATGGGTCATTTTGGGTAAATTTTATGTCTAGGGAGCATTTATTATATTCTCGTAGGTTTAGGGATCATCTTAGACTATTCTCCTTTTTCCAGGTATTAGGGTGAGGAAGTGATCCTATAATGGATTCACATTCATTTGACACTAGAAAAAAAAGATCAAAATTGATGAGTTATGTTTTAAAAAAGGTCTTATTGTGCTTCTATTACCTCACCAATTTCCAGGAGAAACTCATGAAGTCTAAACACCAAGGTAAAATCATATTTAGAGGGATGGATAAAATTAAGCAAAGAAAAAGCTCGGTGGGCTGCTTGATGAGCTCAAGGTGAGTTTTTTTTTTTAACTTGGCATCAAGGATTGATATGGAACAACTCGATATGACTCAACTCGAACATAACTTGGTAGAGTAAACTCTCTCAGGCCGAGTCACAGCTAACGTGGGAACGAGAGATCCCTAAGTGCATCGAGCTATGGTTTGGTCAAAGAGCTCGATATATAGATGAGGAGTTTGATGTCGTAAGGTTTGAGAAATGGGTTGACAAGTCTTGGTGGAGGATCGTTAAGGAGGAAACTCGGGTGTCATGGTGAGCTCAGGTTATGCATAAGGGAGATCAGCTCAGAGTTGAGTGAGTTGTTTGGTTAAGTTGAGAGATGGTTGTATTCAATGAGAAGGTCGTGTTACCTTGGTTGCAAAGCTCAGTGAGCACGTAGGGCTTGGGTGAGGTCACAAAGTTTTATGAGCTCGGCGTGATACAAAAAGAAGGCTTTGAAGCTTGATGGCTCAAGTGGTCAAGTCCTGAGATGAAAGCTTGGCTTGTATTCAAGCGAGCTTTAGAGCAATCCACTTGGTTTTTGCCAGGTTAGTCATGTTCAAAGCACTTTGAAGTTGTGAATTCATTCGAGCTCGAACATGAGCTAATTACATAAACGTGAGGCAACACGGGATCGATATGGTGAGTACATCATGTTAGGGGAAGATATCAGAATGCAGAGCTAAGGGCCACACCAACTTTGCAGGGAAAATATTATTTGGAGCCAAATTTAGGTTGCCAAAGATGGCATGCCATGGAGTGGATTACCATGCGCTAAAGATAAGCATATGGCTTGATGTATTTCATCATAGAGAATTAGAGACCGGAGCCCAACTCACCAAGATTGATCCATTGGTAATATGATGTCTAAAATCCACAAAGGTGGAAGTGGGAGATATGCAGACCTAACTCACCCTGTCAAGATTGGAAAAATCACGATTGAGTTCCCAGGTTGTAATAGCCAAAGTGGGGAGATTGACAACACATGATGAGATTTTTTCTCATAGTTGTTTAAGGAAACATGTCAGGTCTGTCAAATATTTATGCTAACAGTAGGCGAGGTGATGGGATTCACCCAACAAGTCACATCATGGGAATGAGATTATCTAGGATGGTTAAGTATGAAACACTAGTTTTAGTGCTGACATGATGGTTAGGAATTTGGTTATGTGACAAGTTATCGAAGATTATCCTGAGTCTTTTGGCTAAGAAATTGGGAGACCTGGTTGAGGCGTTGAGCTCTCAATGCAATGAACGCAAGACGATTAAAAGAGATGGAACGAGTTATGGGAAGATCTAATGTGATCACCGACATGAGTGGTCGATGTAATATCAGTCGCAAAGGTTGGGGCACATGTTTAGTAAAGCAGCCTAAAAGAGGCTGTTATGACAGGTTGTGTGAAATTGAAGGTCGATCAACATAGCGGTATTTAACAGTCTAAGCTAGATGGAAGAACAATGGTGGAAGAGTTAGAAGTCTAAAGGGAGCTCAAGTCGTGGAGCTAGTTCAAATAAGGAGTAGCTCGGTGTCGAGCTCGTCATTACAGAGAAAAATGGAGCAAGTCACCATTCCAAAATGATCTCACAGGAGAGGAGGTGACTTGGTGGGGTCTTCAAGCTTGGAATCTTGGTGGTCAAACAGAGAGGATAAGTTTCATATGGGATTTTGAGCTCAATTCGATTGTGTCGAAACCAAGAGAAAGGAGTTACTTGCCATGCATGGAAAAAAAGTAAAATGCTTGGCTAAGAAAAGAAATCTAGCTTGGAGAATTCAGTGAATCATGCATTGGCCTGAAAAGATGGCTCATTTCATTCATCCATGAAGCAACTAAGTCCATGGAAGGAAGATCTCGAGGAATGAGCTCACAGAAGGCTAGTGTGTCAAAGGAGTTAGCTTGGCTTGGTTGATGATAATGGTTTAATCATGGCAAGTTCACTCGTATGATCTTGCAGAGCTCGGAGGTGGGATCATTTCAGGCTCATAAAGTCAATTCAGAACCGAGTAGATACCCGAGGTTGATGAGTGAAGCGTGGGTTCATAACTCACCCAATCGAGCTAAGTCGAATATTGGGACATCATGGAGGCAGGATTGGCATTGGGATATAAGCTCGTAGATCTTGATCGTGAAGGTGACAATTGTCTCAAGGAACCTAATTACACATGTGTTGTGAAGGATGGAGTTCCCAAGAAGATTCGGGTAGTAGGGTGATGAAATCAACGAGGCATGAATAGAGTTAATCTCTTGGTAGCCAAGTCATGGAGCAATACATTCGATAGGATCCTGTGCTCGATATTCCTAGGTTTTTCACCAAGTTCCTTATGGGTAGTTAAAATCCAAGCTGATAAGGATGTATGTGGCAGTTATAAATGTAGAGCTCAACATGTTGGTCAAGGATACCCAGTCAAAGTGGGTTATCATTACATGTGTTAAGCAAAAACAAAGCTACATGTCAACACAACTCGATGAGTCGAACTAGTGGTGGAGACCGAGTGAACATATGACATGTGAGAGACCAACCTAATGAATTGATGGACGATACAAGTGGTCCCACCAAATGAAAAAAAAATTATTTAAATATATTAAAAATATAATTATTTTTAAATTATTTTATTAAAAATGTTATTATTTTAAAAATATTTTATTAAAAATATTATTTTAATTAATAAGGGATAAGTTCAATTTTGAATTTATTAGACATGATGGAATTTTTTTAAGTGGTGCAATTATTGATGTAATTAATGGAGGCCATCATGTGCCATTATTCATGCCCAAGAATTTAGGAATCTCTCCTCTCTTCTCTCACAGGGATTTTTTTATAAATGTAGAGGAGGAATTCATTCCAAGGGGGTTGGACATTTTTCAGTATTCCTCTCTCTCTTTTGCAAGCTATTTTATTATGGATTGTGGGGACTTTCAAGCCTCTTTTCCAATATTGTAATGGAAATAATTTCCTCTTCCTAATGTAATGATGCATTGTGCATGTGATTGAAGAAATAATTAATTGTGTTCTGTGACTAATCATTAGTCCTTTCATCAGTTTTGTTGCTTTGTTATTCCTTTGTCATGTTTATAGGTATATTGTGTAATTTCAAGTTTCCATTGTAGATTTTGGGAGTCATGTGCTTATCTGGGAGTGAATTTTTGTATGTTGTTGATTTGTGGTGCTTGTTCATCCTTCTTAGTTTCATCCTTCTTTACTTGAAAACTGAAAACTTCTCTAGGAACATCCTTTCTTGGTGCATCACCACTTCTTGTATAGGTTTTATTTCTTACAAATCTCTCTCCCTCAACCCCATGAAAATTTTAGCATAGGTCTAGTTAGCTCTTTTATTGCATTAGGAGTGTTTTGTTTAGTTTAGGAAGAGGAATTCAACCTTCTCTAGAGGTTTAACTTGAGCCCAAGTCCCACAACTTGAGAGGTGATCCAATGTTACCAAATCACACTGAATTCCCTATTCATCACTTGTCCATTTGGAGGGTGTAGTGATTTGGTGATAACAGTTTTTGGCATGCCTGGTGGAACAAGAGTTGGTAATTCTCTTCATACTTGCATGAATAAAATTACCTGACGACTCCATATCTTTGGATTTTGTATTTTAGTGTATTAACCTATGTGAAGAATTCAAACAAGATATTTTTTGAGATGAAAAGGAATTTATCAACATATCGAATTATCCTTGTCTTCTCCAAGGAGAAGGAGAAGACAAATTTCAACATCACTAGTTATAGCATAACCTCATAGCCTGGGTAATTCAACTCCTCCTTGTGGAAGGTTTCCTCAACCCAGGATCAATCAACCTCTCATTGGTATGGCAACCCCTGCAAGGAACCAAGTTTTTCCTCCTTTGAATGCAAACAATCATCTTCAGTTGGCTCAATATGATCTTATACCTGGTGTGACACTCCAAAAATTTCCCTTTTACATAGGGGAAACTCATATTACTTCGGTGGAACATATTCTTCATGTATCCAGTATTTGGATAGTACATAATATTATAGAAGACAATGTTACAGTCAGACTCCCTGCCATTTTCTTTAAGGGAAAAGAACTTTAGTGGTTTCATGGGTTAGAAGCTAGTACTATAACTACTTGGGATGTGTTGGGAGAGAAGCTCTGTAAACAGTTTGAATACAAAAGTGACCACATGTCACTTACGGAACAACTCACTACCATAAAGAGATATCCTCAGGAATACATGAGTAATTTCAACTTCCAATTCCACAAAAAACTTGGAATAGAATTACGGAACTCATAAAACCTTCTCCCAATAATGCATTCTTGTATTATTTATGACCCTTGAATAGTGATGTAGCAGTTATGATTCAATCTATGGGAGGGATTACACAGGTTGATGCGTACGAGGTTGCAATAAGAGTTGAGAATTCTTTGATCCAAGAAAGGAAGATTGCACCTAGACCTCCCATGCCTTTATTTGGTGAACTTTCAAGTAATCAGCCAATCATTTCCCTTGTTCCATCAAATTCTAGCCAACCAATTATAGTTTCTCTAGCTATGTCTTCACCCTCCCCTTTAAATGATCTAGTTGAGGTCAAGTAACTACTACAAAATTTTGGGAATGAACTCGTAGCACTTAAGAGGAAACAGTCTCAATATGATTGTCTTTACCAATCCTGAAATCAATAGTACCAGGCTAATTGCCCACCCTTTCAAGTAAATAATCAATCACAAAATCAAGTTGTAAATCAAGTTTTAAACATAAAGCCTCTAAACTTTAGGAATCCCCTTGTTGCTAACTCTTCTAGAGCCATTGTACATGTATAGAATAATCAGGTTCAAGACTACGAATGGTGTTATCCTTGTTCTCAACTCCATAATCAAAATATTTCCCCCAATGGAGTTCTTATCTAGGACCTTATGGTTCAAAGTGCATCTACTTCACCAGATTCAATGAAAAATTTCATCTACGCAAGAAATAACAGATGAGCCATAGGCCCTTAAAGAAACCAATTTGCTAAATTGGCAAGCAAAAAAAATTTGCACGTTGAATACAAATTCTTCATTAGTTTCGGAAAACACTAATTCCAAAAAGAGTGCAATGGAATCTCAACCTTCTAAATATGATCAAACATCCACATCACAACCTCAACCAAAATATGCAGTTGATAAAGATGTAGGTAAGAAACCGCCAAAGACACAGACTAGTCAGGCCACAAGAAAAGAAGGTTCTTCATGCATCATAGTACCCAACAAACACTTTCCAAAACAGGATTCTGACACCCAAATAAATTTCAGCAAATTAGGAGTGATCCATTTTAGTATTGTAGAACAGATGAAGAAGACCAAATTCAATGTTACCATGTGGGACACACTCTCAATTCTTTCTCAAAGACACCAGTTGCAAGAGGCTCTGAAACGTTATTGTAAGACCGATAGATCATCAGGTCGTGAGGTAGAAACTGCTACAAGTTTATGTCAACTAGAAGGGAAAAGTATTCCTAAGGAGAAAAAATTGCCACCATTCTATATTTACCTAATCATTGGTGATCATTTGGTACACAATTTTGTGATTGATTATGGTTCCAACAGCTCAGTCATGCCCAAGAAAATTTCATATGTCCTAGGAATCCAATATACACTAGTCTCTAGAGGAGTTTTTGAGTTAGACAGAAAAACAGCTCAAAATGTTGAATTTATCAAAGGCATGCAACTTATTGTCCATGCATTTTCATTCACACAAGACATATCAAGCATTGATCTCCCTCCTCTCTTTGCCATTTTCCATTCACGATATTTTATTGCCAAGATGGGTGGTTACCTGAGAAGTGATTGGTCACATATTATCCTTAGGACTCGACACAGAACTAAAGTGACTATAAGGGTGGAACCAATTTGTCATAATCATGTGGAGCCCTATACCGCTAGTCCTATAAATGGGAATTATACCATTCATGGTCGAGAGGAAGAAGTTACTGATCATGAACCAACCACTCTTGTGGAAGAAGTCCCTGATACTATGTGCTGGATGAGGTAAGTGTATATCATCATTATGATCCCTATGCTGAAGCTATTAGTAGAAGAAGAAGATGGTTTTATATTTTTAGAAGAGACGGGGTTGGGTATGTATTGTATCCATGAAGAAGGTGCAATCATACCACAACTTGTTAAGACCCAAAATAGCTCTGAAGGAATTTGGCAACTATTTTTTGATGGCTCAAGGAGTAAGAATGGAGCAGGTGCTAGTGTCGTGTTAATTTTTGCTGAAGGATATAAGTACTTCTCATATCTTTTCAATTGTAATTCCAGCTGCACCAACAAATGTTGTTGAATATGAAGCTCTTATGCAAGGAATTTAGTTGGCTGAAAAGAAGGGAATTCAATAGCTTTGACTATTTTCATTGACAATGAATTGGTTGTACACCAAGTAAGAGAAAGTAGTGCATCCAAAAATGATTTGTCTAATATCTTACAAGAATCGGAGTCTATGGGATTTGTATTTAAGATTTTGAGGCTTTTGGGATCCGCATGATTCCTAGAAATCAATATCGAAGATGCTGATATGATTGCTAACAGTTGGCTCATAATACGATATACCTATTGATATCATGAAATAAGAGTGGCATCCTATTAAAATGGTCATTCAACCTTCAGTTCCTGATAACATGCAAGTAGTAGGAAAGTGTTTTGATAGTGATAAAAAAATCATTCTTTTCCTACAAGAAGAAGCGAGAGTTCATGGTGCAAAAAATAAAGATAAGCTACAGGAAGCATATAGTGACTAGATTATACAATTGAAAAGTAACAAGCTACCAAAAGGATTAGGTTACTCTTGAGTCCATTTTTAAATTCAGATGATTAGGCTACAAGACAAATTTCTAACATGGTAGATAAAAGAGGATGATTTTTTAAGAAGTTGAGGTAGCAAATTAAAAGTTTCCTAAAGATTTGTAAAGTGTGTACCCCAGATGAGAAAGAGGATTTCACCAAACTTTGTCTAGAATATAATGTTGTTTTTGCATGGAGTTATAAAGATCTTTGCATGGCTTCGATCTAAGTTTAGCACAACATACCATTGAACTTGGATCCTAATTCTAAATCCAGTCCATAAAAAATAGAGGCCGGTTAATCCCAAAATTGAGCCACTAATGAGAAAGGAGTCTGACCAAACACTATTAAGGCTTACATAATTTTTTCCGATCAAGCATTCCTCTTAGGTAAAAAACTTAGTTCTTGTGAGAAAGAAGCATGGAGAGATTTGGTTATGTGTGGACTTCAGGGATGTGAACCATGCTTCATGCTAAAAGACCATTATCCTCTTCCGTCAATGGAGAAAATCCTTCAAATGGTGGAAAGAGCTGCAAAGGTTTTCTTTGCTTGATGTATATTTAGGTTGCAATCAGATTCTGGTTAAAGAATCATGATCAGTTCAAAATAAATTTCACTACCAAGTGGGGCACATACACATACACATAAAATGTCGTTTCGTTTTATCCAATGCCAGAGCTAACTTTCCAACGAGCTATGGACATGCCATTTAAGGGATTGATTAATGAAATTATCTTGGTATGTCTTGATGATATAACCGTGTTTACTTTAAAGCATGCAGAGGATCACATTGTGCATCTAAGGAAAATTTTCAAGAGGCGTGCATGGAATTTGGGGTTTCACTCTATCCTAAAAATGCATTTTTGTGGTGCACGAGGGAAAGTGTACTAGGGACATATTGTTTCAGCGGAAGGAGTCTCAATTTATCGATATGGCCAGGATTTGTTCAATTATGCCCTTATCCCTCCCAAGTCATAAGAAAGGTCTTCATAGTTTTATAGGAACTATAAATTTCTTGTGAAGATTCATCCCTTAGTTTGCGGCCTTAGCTAAACCATTAACAACAATGTTGAGGAAAACTATGCCATTCTCATGGACAAAGGAAGGAAAAGAAAGCTTTGAAGCCATTAAGATGACCATTTATCAAGTAGCTTACGCTAGTGAATCTCAAGGTTTGATAAAGATTTTATTCTTTATTCTTTTGCAGGTCAAGAGAGCATTTTAGGGATTCTCACTTAGTAGAATGACGCTATCAATAGAACAACTGATTACTTTCTTCAACCAATATCTAAAAGACTATGAGCTCAAATATTCATTTTTTGAAAATCAAAGTTTTTGTTGTCATTTGAGCTTTGAAGAAATTTCAGCCACATGTTATCCAACAAAAAAGTTCATCTGATGGTGTCTCATCTCAGGCGTCAAGTACTTTTTGTCTGAACAAAGAGATGAATAAAAAACATGATGGGTGGATCACCAAGGTGATGGAGTATTATGTACACATAAAAGTTACCAAGTTTGTCAGAGGTAAAGGGTTTGTGTCAACAACTTGCTGCAAATTTGGAATCAAAAGGTAATGAAGACATGATGCTTCTAAATAGTGATGAAAGAGATGATCAAGTTTGACTGGTTATCAAAGATGAATGTTTTTCTCCTCTTAGGAATATATCCCAGTTGACATGGATAGGAATCAAAGGTGAAAATTTCATCTTCAGTCTATTCCTTATGTTCTAGTAGAGGTAATGTTCTCTTTTCAAAGGTATTTCAATGGTGTCCTCCTTCGGTGCATGGGTCCAAAACAAGTGAGCAAGATAATAGAAGAATTACATAATGGTCTATCAGGAGGGCATTACTTTGCATGAAAAACAACTACAAAAATCATGAGGGATGGCTACTATTAGCTAGATTTATTCAAAGATTCCCCATCTCTAGGTAAAGAAGTGCAACGAATGTGCCTTTTTCACCGGAAAGTAGAAGTTGACAGCTCTTCCCCTCCATCCAATTTAGGTTTATCAACCTTTTGTTCAATGGGGTTTGGATTTAATTGGAATGATTAATCCTCCATCCAGTGACGGACATAAATGGGTCCTTACTACAACAGACTACTTTACTTGATGTACAGAAGACGTAGCATTGAAATAGTGCAATGAGAAGGAAGTTCTTGATTTCCTTAAAGGCATAATGACAAGGTTTGGTGTCCCATTTACAATTATTTCAGAAAAAAAAATTTCTTTTCTTGGTCTAAAGATGAGTACATGGGATGTAAAGAATGGAGTTTACCTCAAGACTTCATCCAATTACTATCTGAAAGGAAGCAAATTGGCTGAGTCTAGTAACAAGAACCTCATAAGGATTATCAAGCACACAATGGAAATCAACAGGAGGACTTGGAACACAGCTTAAAAATACTTTATGGGTAGATCTGATCACACCTAAAAGACCATCAGTAATTCTCCTTTCATGCTGGTATATAGAAGAGAAGAAAAAGTTTTGCTATCCTTGGAATTAGCTTCTTTGGAGTTATCTCATCAAATTGGGGTTATGGAGAGTGATCTTATGGACACTTAGGTTTTCTAAGCTCATGGAGTTAGAAGAAGTAAAAAACAAGGATATGAAGACTTCAGAGAAACATCAGGCTCAGGTTAAGAAATATTTTGACAAGAAGGAGTCTGACATGCATTTTCAAGAGGAAGATTTAGTTCTCAAATGGGATGAAGATAGAGCCAAAAAAGGCACACGCCAAGTTTGACGCTCTATGGAGTAGGACCATACATTCTCACTGAGTTATAAAGATGACAAATTCATTTTTTCAATCTAGGCTTAATGGATAAGAACTTCCCATTCATATGAATGGGATACACCTCAAAGCTTGATTTTGAGAGTTTTACTACCCCCTGTATAGTTTAATTGGTGTTTTCCTCTAAGTGCTTTGCACATTGTTGTTGTGTTGTCACTATTGTTGTTTTGATTTCCTTGTTGTTGTTTGTTTGCGTATGTGTTTTTTTTCATTTCCTAATGCACACTGTGTCAATGGTTGAAGTTTTTTAGGGTAAGAAGTGTTGAAGGTTTTAGAGTTTCATAATATCTAAGGATCCTCATATGCTTCATTGAAAATTCCGCAGTGCTCCGTAAGTTTCAAGAATTCGTCATGTTTAGTAATTTCCATGCCTAGCATTACCGGAGAGTTCAAGATTAGTAATTCCTAAGGAATATTTGGAATGTATCACAGAATCATATCAGTTCAGGATTCCAACATTGACTCCATGCCCAATGGATGACTTAAGGCTATTGGAATCATGATTAGTAGGTAATCATCCCCGAGAGGTCACCAAAAATGTTATCCAATTTTTCCCATTGGAGTAAAATTCGACAACAGGAGCAATTTTACCCTGGGAACGAAAAATCCCTTCATGATCACTCTGGGTCATTTTGGGTAATTTTTTTGCTTAGGGAGGATTTATGGTATTCCGGGAGGTTTTGGGATCATCCCAGACTATTTCCCTTTTCCAGGTCTTAGGGTGAGGAAATGATCCTATGAAGGGTTCACATTCATTTGACAGCAGAAAAAAATGATCAAAATTGATGAATTGTGTTTAAAAAAAGGTCATATTGTGCTTTTATTACCTCACCAATTTCCAAGATAAATTCATGATGTCTAAACATGAAGGTAAAATCATATTTAGAGGGATGGATAGCATTAAGCAAATAACAAGCTTGGCGAGATGCTAAATGAGCTCAAGGTGAGTTGTTTTGTTTTGACTCGGCGTCAAGGATCGATATGGAATGACTAGATAAGACTTGGCTCAAACATAACTTGGTAGAGTTAACTCACTCAGGCCGAGTCACAGCTAATGCGGGAAGGAGAGAGCCCTGAGTGCATTGAGATATGGTTTGGTCGAAGAGCTTGATGTATGGACAAGGAGTTTGACATTGTAAGGTTCAGCCAATGGGTTGAAAAGTCTTGGGGGAGAAGCATTAAGGAGGAAAATTGGGTGTGATGGTGAGCTAGGGTTATGCACAAGGGAGAGTGGCTTAGAGTTGAGAATTTTTCTTTTACCGAGTCAAGAGATGGCCCTATTGAATGAGAAGCTCATGTTTCCCTAGTTGTAGAGCTTGGTAAGAACGTATGACTCAGGTTAGGTAACAAAGTTAGACAAGCTCGACATGATACATAAAGAAGGATTTGAAGCTCGATGGCTCAAGTGGTCAAGCCATGAGATGAAATCTTAGCTCATATTCAAGTCAGATTTAGAGATAACCACTCAATATTTTTTGATTTCATCAGGTTCAAAGCACTTCAAACTTGGAAAGTTGTTCAAGCTCGAACATGAGCTCATTTCATAAACAGGAGGCAAGAAGGGCTTCATATGGTGAGTACATCGAGTTAGGGGAAGAGATCGAAATGCAGAGCTAAGGGCCACAATAACTTTATGGAGAAAATATTATTTGGACCCAAATTCAGGTTGTCAAAGATAACCTGCCATTGAGTGGATTACTGTTAGGAAATAAGAGATAAAATATGTGGAATAATCCCTTACAGAATCGCAACAGTAGAAACTAATATGCAGAAAATATTACAGATCTCAAATAAAAGTGCAGAATAAATAACACAACACAGAGAGACAAGATTTAACGTGGTTCACCCAATTTGGGCTACGTCCAGCAAGAATCACTTGCTCAGATTTTTATTACAAGCCTCTACTCTCTTAATATAATACCCAGATCCGTTTGGAGCTATGCTCAACAAACTCTACAGAATTCACACCCGAATTCAAAACACATCTGCAATACATTTGCTTGTCTATGTATCATATGTATAAGACCATATAGATAGACAATTACTTAAGTAGTTTGATACAAAACCATGGGAAAAAAATCGTGGGTATCAAAACAATGGGTACTGAAAATCCATGGGCCCAAAAACAACCCATAACGGTTACCCGTTACCCATGGGTTAATAAACCACCCATGAAAATTTGCTTTAGGGGCTTCACCTCCGAACCCCCCTGACCCACACACTAGTGAGCAGGACCATCGTAAAAATACCTGAGTGTAACACATAGAAGGTGTACCACACTCTAACATGAAAATAGGCTCCATAAACATAACAATCTCCCACTTGGAGACTTGTTTCCACTGAGCAAGCTTCTCAACCCTTCACTGTCATCCGCAAAGGCCAACCAAAGCTTAACATAGCTTTATTTTATCCCTTGTGACCACCTTGGTCATCATGTCTGTAGGATTCTAACTGATATGAATCTTATCAAACTTCAACTTATCTTCCTCCAAAGCTGTCCTGATGAAGTGATATCCCAACTATATATGCTTCGTCCTCGAGTGGAAAGTAGAGTTCTTAGCTAGGTGTATAACACTCTAACTATCACTATGCATCTTACATTCCTCCTTCTTATGCCCCAACTCCTTAAGCAATTGTTGTAACCAAATCATCTCTTTGCTTGCCTCTGTGACAACAACATATTCGGCCTCCATGGTTGACAAAGCCACCAACTTATGTAGTCATGAAATCCAGCTCACTGTTGTCCCACCTACAATGTAAATATAACCTGTCGTGCTCCTCCTACTGTCTACATCTCCAGCCATGTCTGAATCTACATAACCACGTAAAGTGGTGTCTGATCCACTGTAGCACAAAACTATCCCCATGGTCCCTCTCAAATACCGAAGGATCCACTTTACTGCTTTCCAATGCTCTTTACCTGGATCACTCATAAATATACTCAAAGCTCCCACTACATGGGAAATATCAGGCCTAGTGCACACCATAGCATACATCAAACTGCCAACTGCTGATGAGTAAGGTACCTTGGACATCTGGTTTCTTTCCTGCTCTGTCTTCGGACATATCTCCTTTGATAACTTAAAATGGCCTGCCAAAGGAGTCCCAACCAGTTTATCATCTTGCATGTTAAACCTATCCAATACCTTTTTTATTTACTCTTCCTAAAATAAAGTCAACTTTTGTTCCTTCCTATCCCGAGTTATCCTCATACCAAGGATTTGTCTAGCTGCCCCCAAATCCTTCATATCAAAGGATTCACTTAGCTGTTTCTTGAGTACTTTTATTTCCTGCATGTTTTTACCTGCAACCAACATGTCATCAACATACAAACACAAGATAATATAACTTCCATCCTCAAATTTATTTATATACACGCAATGGTCAAAATGACATCTAATATAACCTTGCTCCATCATAAAGCTATAAAACTTCTTATACCATTAACGTGGAGCTTGTTTCAAGCCATACAAGCTCTTCTTCAGTTTACACAGCATCTCCTCTTTACCTTTGACGATCATAGCCCTCTAGTTGCTACATATATAGTTCCTCCTCCAAATCACCATGGAGAAATGTAGTCTTTACATCTAACTATTCTAAGTGCAAGTCTTCTGCTGCCACTATTCCAAGAACAGTTCTAATAGAAGTCATTTTTACTACAGGAGAAAAGATCTCATCAAAATCTATACCTTGTTTCTGTGCAAATCCCTTGACCACCAGTCGGGCCTTATATCTTTTCTTTCCTCCTTGTTCATCTTTAACTCTGTACACCCACTTGTTCTGTAATGCTCTTCAGCCTTCCGGTAGCTTTACCAAATCCCAAGTCTGGTTCTCCATGAGAGACTTATGCTCCTCATCCATGGCTTGCTCCCACTTCTTACTGGCATCTACATGCATTGCTTCATCAAATCTCTCTGGCTCTCCACTATCAGTGAATAATAAATAATAAAGAGAAGGAGAAAAATGTTCAGGTTATTTTCTTACCCTAGAAGACCTCCTCACTGTAGGAGTTTGGGGTTCCTATTGAGTCAGTTCCTGAACTGATTCATGGGTCACTATCCCATCCGGAAGATCCTCTACCACTGCATATTATTTCTTGGATTATTCCTTGTTTTCCTGTAATTATTGCTTATACATGACTTTCTCATTAAATACCACATCCCTAGACTGAATGATTTTCTTGTCCTTAATACTCCAACATTTAAATCCAAAGTCATCACCACCATAACCAATGAAAGTACATTTTTTTGATTTAGCCTCTAGCTTGGTCCTATCATCCTTGTCTATATGAACAAACACATCACATCTAAAGACTCTAAGAAATGAATAATCAACTTTCTTACCATACCAAGCCTCCTCAGGTATGCCTCCATCCAAGGCACATGAGGGTCCTCTATTTATCAAGTACACAACTGTGCTCACCGCTTCTACCCAAAAAGAAAGAGGCAGTCCTGCATGTAACCTCATGCTCCTAACACATTCCATTATTGTTCTGTTCATCCTTTTTGATACCCCATTCTATTGTGGAGTTCCTGGAATCGTCTTTTTCCTATGGATTCCATTCTTAGAACAATAATCATTAAATTCATTACTGCAATACTCCCTTCCATTATCTGACCTAAGACATTTTAGCTTAAGACCTGTTTCATTCTCTACCAAGGCTTTCCATTTAACAAAAGTGTCAAATACATCAGATTTGTTTCTAATACATTAAACCCAAACTTTCCTTGTTGCATCATCAATAAAAGTAACATAATAACTTGAACCCCCAAGAGATGATACATGAGTTGGCCCCCACACATCAGAATGCACCAGCTCTAACTTACTCTCTTTATTTGTAGGTCCAACCTTGAGAAACCTTACTCGCTTCTATTTCCCATATATGCAGTCCTCACATAAATCTAAACCTTTTTTTGTATATCCAGGAAAATTCTTCTTTATAATGTCCATGCCCTTATGGCTCATATGACCAAGCCTATAGTGCCATAATGTTGTATCTGCATCTGAAGTCACAAGATTACAATCATTAGTACTATCAGTGGATAAATACAAGGTTCCAACCTTCTTACCTCTTGCCACCACAAGAGCACCCTTGGTAACCTTACAAGAGTCAGCTGTAGATATCACAGTACAACCATCACTTCCCAATTGCCCCGCTGATATCAAATTTCTCCTTAATGTAGATACATGTCTAACATCCTTCAATAGCCATGTATTCCCATTCTACATCTTAACCTGAATAGAACCTTTTCCAACTATATTGCAAGGCTCATCATCACCAAGAAAAACATGCCCAAAATCCCCTTAAACATAATCAACAAAATAATGCCTATGTGGAGTAGCATGAAAAGAAGCCCCTGAATCTAAAACCCAAGATTCAGTAATATGATGTAAAGAAAGAATCAAAGCATCCTAGCATACATTACTTGATGCCACATTTGCCTCCTTGTTTTCTTCCTATTGTTTCTTCTTGTCCCAAAGCTCCCAACAGTCCTTCTTTGCATGCCCAGACTTTCCAGAGTTCCAACATACAATCTTGCTCTTGGATTTTGACCTTGCCCGATCTTTCAATTTTCCACAATTTCCTCTATTCTTCTGTCTCCCTCTAGTTTCCACTGTCAAAGCATTCCTTGAATTAGAATATTCCCTGGAGATTTTTCTTCACATTTCCTCACTTAGAATCACCCCTACAACATCCTCAAACTTCAACTTCGAGTTAGCTGGAACCGAGTTGCTTACCACCATTACCAGGCTATTCCAACTTTCAGGTAAAGAGCACAAAATTAATAAAGCCCTAACTTCTTCATCAAATTCTATTGTAACCAAAGCTAGCATATTCACAACTGTATTGAAATCATTTAAATGATCTGCTACTGAACTATTCTCAGACATCTTCATATTAAACAACTTTTTCATTAAAAATATCTTATTAGAGGCATAGGGTTTTTCATACAACTTCCCTAATGCATCCACCAGTTCTTTTGTAGTCTTTTCCTTTGAAACATTTGATAATACTGAAGATGCAAGACACAACTGGGTCATTTCAAGTGCCTTCCAATCCAAAAAATCCCATTCTATATCTGTCATACTCGAGGGTTTGTTCACCTTCTCAGACAGTGGAGTAAAAAGATCCTTCTGATAAAGGTAATCTTCCATCTACATATTCCAAAGACTGAAATTATGCCCATTGAATTTATCAACCCTAGATCTTCCATCATCTGCCATAGCTCCCACTCAAGATAAAACTTTCCCTGTGATTCAACACTTTAGCAAACCAAACCAGGCTCTGATACCAATTATTAGGAAATAAGAGATAAAATATGTGGAATAATCCCTTACAGAATCGCAACAGTAGAAACTAATATGCAGAAAATATTACAAATCTCAAATAACAGTGCAGAATAAATAACACAACACAGAGAGACAAGATTTAACATGGTTCACCCAATTTGGGCTACTTCCACCAAGAATCACTTGCTCAGCTTTTATTATAAGTCTCCACTCTCTCAATACAATACCCAGATCCGTTTGGAGCTATGCTCAACAAACTCTACATAATTCACACCCAAATTCAAAACACATCTGCAATACATTTGCTTGTCTATGTATCATATGCATAAGACCATATAAATAGATAATTGCTTAAGCAGTTTGATACAAAACCGTGGGTATCAAAACCATGGGCAAAAAATGTGGGTTTCAAAACCATGGGAAAAAAACCATGGGTATCAAAACAATGGGTACCGAAAAACCATGGGCCCAAAAACAGCCCATAACGGTTACCCATTACCCATGGGTTAATAAACCACCCATGAAAATTTGCTTCGAGGGCTTCACCCCCGAACCCCCTGACTCGCTCACCGGCGAGTGGGACCACCGTAAAAATACCTAAGTGTAACACATAGAAGGTGTACCACACTCTAACATGAAAATAGGCTCCACAAACATAACAATTATTGTGTGCCAAAGATAAGCATATGGCTTGATGTATTTCATCATGGAGAAGTGGAGATCAGAGACCAAATCACCAAGATTTATCTATTGATAATATGACATCTACAATCTACAAAGGTGGAAGTGGGATATATTCAGAGCCAACTTGTTGTGTCAAGATTTACAAAATTGGCGGTCGAACTCCCAGGTCAAAATAGCCAAAGTGGTGAGATTGACGAGGCATGATGAGAGTTTCTCTCTAAGTCAGCTAGTACAACATGTCGGGTCCATCAAATATTTATTCCAATAGTAGGTGAGATGATGGGATTCACCTAGTAAGTCACATCATGGGAATGAGATCATCCCAAGAGGTGAAGTATTAAAAACAAGTTTTAGCGCTGACACGACGTCATGGCATTTGGTTGTATGTTGCGTTATCGAAGAAGATCTCGAGTCTTTTGGCTTAGAAATCAAGAGACCCAGTCAAGACACCGAGCTCTTAATGTAATGCATGCAATATGGTTAATAGAGATGGAATGAGTCGTGGGGAGCCCTAATGTGATTGTTGATAGGAGCGGTCGATGTAATGTTGGTTTTAGAGGTTGGGGAACATGTTTAGTAGAGCAGCCTAAAAGATGCCATTATAATGGGTTATGTGAAATCAAAGGTCCATCAATATAGTGGTACTCAACAGTGTAAGCTATATGGAAGAACAATGGTGGACTAGTCATAAGTCTAAAGGGAGATCGAGTAATGGATCTAGCTCAAACAAAGAGAAGCTCGGTGTCGAGATAATCATTACTAGGAAAAATGGAGCAATTTGTTGTTCTAGAATGAGCTCACAGCATAGGAGGTGACTTAATGGGGTCTTTGAGCTTGGAAGCTTGGTGGTCAAACAAAGAAGATAAGTTTCGTATGAGATTTTGAGCTCAGGTCGATCGTGTCAAAGTCCAGAGAAAGGTGTTACATTCCATGTATGGAAAACAAGTAAGATGCTTGGTTGAATTAAAATGTCAATCTTGGAGAATTTTTCAAATCATGCATTGGCCAAGTGATATGGCTCATTTCATTGAGCCATGAAGTGACTAAGTCTGTGGAAGGAAGAGCATGAGGAACGAGCTTGCAGGAGGCTAGTGTGTCAAGGGAGTTAGCTCGGCTTGGTTGATGATAATGGTGTAGTCATAGCGAGTTCATCGGTATGAACTTGGAGAGCTTAGTGGTGGGATCATTTCAAGATCATACATCTGAGTCATAACTGAGAAGATAGTGGAGCTTGATGAGAAAAGTGTGGTCTTATAACTGACCCAACCAAGATGAGTTGAATATGGGGGCATTGTGGAGGCAAGCTCAGCATTAGGATATAAGTTTTTAGAGGTCGATTGTGAAGACAATAATTAGCTAGAGGAACTAAGCTACACATGTGTTGTGAAGGATGGAGTTCCCAAGATGATCTGGGTAGTAGGGTGATGAAATTGGTGAGGCATGAAGAGAGTTGATCTTTGAGTTGCCAATTTGTTGACCAATAAATTCAATATGATCACGTGCTCAATATCCTTAGGTTTTTCTTTGAGTTCCCCATGGGTAGTTAAAATCTGAGCTAATAAGGATGTATGTGGCAGTTAGAAATGGAGAGCTTGACGTTTTGGTTGAGGAGACCTGGTCAAAGCGGGTAATCATTACACACGTTGAGTGAAAACAAAGCTACATGTCAACTTAACTTGATGAGCTGAGCTAGTGGTGGAGACTGAGTTAAAATATGACATGTGAGAGACTAACTTAATGAATCGATGGAGAATACCAGGGGTCCCGCAAAATGTAAATATAATTTTTATTGAAATATATTACAAATATTACTATTTTTAAAATATTTTATTAAAATTATTATTTTAATTAATAGAGGATAAGTTCAAATTTTAATTTATTAGACATGATGGAATGCTTTTAATTAGTATATTATTTATGTAATTAATGGAGGCCATCATGTGCCATTATTCATGCCCAAGAATTTATGAATCTCTCCTCTCTTCTCTCATAGGGATTTTTCTTTAAATGTAGAGGAGGAATTCATTCCAAAGGGTTAGGCATTTTTCAGTATTCTTCACTCTCTTCTACAAGCTAGTCTATTGTGGAGGGTACTTTCAAGCCTCGTTTCCAAGATTGTAATGGAAAATATTGAATATTCCTAATGTAATAATGCATTGTTCATGTGATTTAAGGAATAAGAAATTGTTCTCTATGACTAATCATTAGTGCTTTCATCATTTTTGTTGCTTCTTTGTGCCTTTCTCATGCTTGCATGTATACTGTGCAATTTCAAGTTTCCATTGTAGATATTGGGAGTTATGTGCTTATCTGGGAGTGAATCTTTATATGTTATTAATTTTTTGTGTTTGTTCATCCTTCTCAGCTTCATCCTTCACTAGAAAACTGAAAACTTGTCTAGAAACACCCTTTCTTTGTGCATCATCATTTCTACTATAGGTTTTATTTCTTACAAATCTCTCTCCCTGAACCCCATGACAATTTTAGAATATGTCTAGTTAGCTCTTTTATTGCATTAGAAGTAGTGTTGTGTTTAGTTTAGGAGGAGGAAGTCGACCTTCTCTGGAGGTTCATCTTTATCCCAAGTCCCATAGCTTGAGAGGTGATCCAATGTTACCACTGAATTCCCTATTCATCACTTGGCCATTCGAAGGTTGTAATGATTTGGCGATAACATGCAACACACAATTAGGATTCATACGTGAGAGCATGGGTTTCATTTAAGACTTTAATTCAAGTAGATAAGGTGGTTGAGCACTTTAGAATGAGTGAGCTATGTGTTTAATGTTTTCCCTAAGAATTCATGGCTTTCCCTCATTAAAACATCCTTCTCTTGTTTCCTACATTATACAATGTATCCCTTTCAGAGATTAAGCGATTACAACCATTGTCATCTAATTTGGATCTCTCAGTCGGGAGATATGAAAAAAAATTAGTTCCACCTTATCTAATGGCATTCTTCTCCAGGCCTTTGTCTTGAATTTCTCTGGAGAAGTTTTTACAATGTTATATAGCTCTTTGAATATGAATGTCTATGTGGATCTAGAAACCTATGAGACAATAACTCTTGCATATCTGCAGAACTCTTTTCTCACAGTTTTGTTGATATATAACCCTTCACACTTGAACTTTTTCACTCACACTAAAATCCAAAAAGGCTCCTCTCTTGATTCATCTCATGGACTTATAAATTCACATGATGTTGGCTTTGGAAAACTTGCAGAACACTGAATATTAGTTAATGGTTTTTGGACTTAACGAATTATTGGTTGACTCCTATTTTGTGGTTTGGTTAAATTATCTGAATACATATTATCCTATACGGAGTTGATAAATTCCATGAATTTTTCCTCTTCCACATATCCATAGGGCTCTATGATCCTTTTCTCGGCAGAAAATGAATTTTTTGAAACACCAAAATTTCTTCTTCCACTGCAGACCCTCGTCTTCAACTTTGACTCGTAGATTCGAAACTTAGTCGAATTCAAATCTTATTGCAGTTGTAAACATCTCTACGATCCTTGGAACTTCCTCATACCCATGGTAGGATGATTTAAATATCCAAAGAATGCTTGAACCATTAGCACTTTGTTATGTGGAATATGAGGATCCCTGGAACATTGAGTTTTAGACAATGAATTTTTTTAACTTTTATACTTAGCCATTTTTAAACCTTGATGCCAAGAAATAAGGCTCCTTATCCTTCAAGTTGATGAGTTATCCAAAATAAAAAAGGAGGTGTTATTTTGGATAACAATGACCATGTACAACCGTTATCCTATACCAATGATTGATGATTTGTTTAAGCAAATGTGGGGAGTCAGAGTGTTCTACAAGTTTGATCTTAAGTCATAGTAAAATCACCTTCAGATCACAGAGGAAGATATAAATAAGATAATATTTCAGATTTTTTATGAGAACTATGAGTTCATAATGGTTCCCTTTAGTTTGACCAAAGCACCTAGAATGTTCATGAATCTCGTGAATGGTGTCTTAAAGACATTACTAGACTGGTTTGTCTTGGTGTTACTCTATGATATCTTCATATATTTATGCTCAATGGAGGAGAATAAGGAAAATTTGAGATATGTTTTATAGGTTTTAAGGGAGCACCAGATTCTTGTGAATTTGGAGAAGTATTCCTTCTTCTAGTATACGACTCATAATTTAGGCCGTATAATTTTTGGTGAGGGTATCTCAATATATCCCTCAAAGATCCATTATTTGTCCATATCCTACCATAGTTACAGAGCTTAGGAGTTTCATTTTTTGGTAGGGTATTATCGCATGTTTGTTCAGGACTTCTATAGTATTTCACATCCAATCACTTCCCTTTAGCATAAAGGGAATAAGTTAATTTGGTCAGAGAACTATGAGCAAGCCTTTAAATTACTTAAGGAGCATTTGATGTCTATGCATTTTATTGCAGTTCTAGATCCCTTGAATGATTTTATGGTTTGTATAGATTCTTATTTAGAGGAATTTAGGGAATTTATCATGCTAGAGCATTGTGTTATTTACTTTGAGTCATAAAAAATCAAGGACTATGAGATTAATTATCAAACCCGTGATCTTGAGCTTGTACTGATAGTACATGCCTTAGTCCATTGGAGGGATTTTATTTTGGGTAAACCTTATGTTTTGAGGACCAAAAACTTGAGTTTGCAAAACATTTTTATTCATCCTAATCTCAATGCCCATAAATGGCATTGGATGTAGTTCTTTTATGAGTACAACTATAGACACAAAATTTGGGTCACACTCCCCTTAGTCCCATTTCAATCAGTTAACATAATGTGTTCACCTAACCATGACCCCTTTACCCCACATTCATATTAATTTAATTACTTACAATTTAATTAATGTCCATCCTCAAATTATTCATTAATTTAATTACTTTAATTAGGTTGATTTACACCTCACCCAACAACATCACCTAGACACCTCACCTAGACATCTCACCAAGGACTTATTATTAGCCTAATAATTAACTAAACTTAGTCTCTATTTATCCTAACAAACTGGGACTTAGACTAACCCTATAATTAAATGCATATTTCTTCTCCCACAAAACCCCTGCTTATTTAAGTGCTAACCATCACTTGAGACCCAGATGGACAATCGGAGCACGCTGAAATAACAAGGATCTGCTATTTAGGGTAAACCTATGATTTCCATCCTTAACCGACGTCGGTTAACCCTCAACCGATGCCATTCACCCTAACCATCGTCAATTACCATATATACCATTTTGTAACATTTTTCCCAGGTTGGTGACTTCAAGTTTTGGAGAGAGCTATATGTATTCAAGCATGAACCAAAGTTTTCTTAGCATCAAGATGACAGAATACATTCAGCTAGAGGCCTAAACAAGTACCTAAGACTAATCCAAAGGCATTGGAATTCACAGGAGCACTCTAGGAATCACTGCCACAAAACTGACCACCAAGCTCTTCACAGATCGTCCATTACCATCCTTCACCCAACCAAGCTTGCAAATACAACTGAGTACATTTGATTTCGAATCATTTCTATAATTATTTAATAGGTTCTTTATCCTTTTGTTATTATATCTTGTTCTTCCTTGTATTCCTCCATCCCCACCATCTTTTCCATATACCTATCCAACTACCCTAGCCTTCTGGCTCTCCCTACCTATCCTTTATACCTTCCTAAGTCTTCATCATAGTATTATGAACCCAATCATCCCTCCTTCACTCTCTGTGCCATCATAGAGAAGCCCAAAATTTCCTTTTATCAACTTTCACCAAATTTCCACTACCAACACCGGTTATCTTAAAGATCGTTGATTTCCCTTTTACTGGCATCAAGTCAGTTACTATGTCTCCTATCAGACTTTCACTAAACTGACCTTAACACCCCCAAAACTTCACAAAACCTTGCCAAAACCTAATACCCCACCTACAACCTCACCACAGACCTTCCTAACTCACTGTGTAGGAACAAAGAGATTCCGGATATTTTTTTTGACATTCAGCCACTCTTACAGGAACTGATATTGATCATCTTAAACCGGTATCAGTCATACCTAAATCGTCATTAGTCATACACTAACCAGTGTCGGTCTCTATATCTAATAGACTGCCTTAGACCAGCAAGCCTCCTAATTCCCTAAATCAATCCCAAACTTCACCAAGTCTTACCGAGACCCTTCCTGTGATCTCCAGACCACCTACCCAGCCTACAACCTAACCCAAGACCTTTACTAGTTTAATCATTAAATAATCTAATTGGATTAACATTGGTAGTAATCTAAGATACCTAAATTAGAACACTAGCATTATATTATTTTAGTTACACATTCATTTACTTTATATTGAATTATATATATCAGTGGATTGAAAATCGTCGAGGAAGTATCACACTTCCTAGATCTAACTCACCCTAGGCAATCCACTAACCTTTTTATATTAACTATGTTTTGTGGTCTTGATTTTCATTTTAGGTAGTTCCTCCTAGCTAAAAGGAATCTCACATAGTCAGTTTGGATAGGAAATCAGATTCACGCACACAACCTTCAACCAAAATTACAAAAGTTATTTGTCTTTGGGCTATTTACCCTTATCTATTTCATTAATCTACTAAGAATCTCGTGAAACATTTTTCCATGCCCGGTGGAACCCAGTAGGGGTTCTATTGCATCTGTTCATTCCTAGGTAAAAATAGTGTGTTTATTTCCCTTTGAAAAGTATTCACATTAATTTTCTTCTCTAGAATCTTCTCCTTCTTTCTAGTGTCTAAAAGAAATCATGTTTTTGGTGCTTTAAAAATAACATGTCTTTCTTTCTACTGCGTTGCATTAGTGAAAGAGCATTCCTCTTCATTTTCTCCATTTGTTACATCGAACATAATTATGGATTTGGGCTTAAAACATTTGCATTTAATTCTGGTTTATAGCATTATAACTCACATTAGTTGAGGGCAACTTATATGTTGGAAGTCATGCCCAACTGATGGTTAACTAATCCAATTGTAGTTCACTTTTCACACTCTCTAAACCAAACCACTTAAATAATTTACACATATTCTTAAAAATCGTCCTACCTAGAAGAAGTTGTCAATGATCACATGATCAGAGGATTGGTAGTGGGTACCCAGCTAGTTTCTCTATCCAACCATTATCTCAGAGAAAGGACCACCCCAACAAAAAATTCACCTAAAACCATCCTTAGTTCTTGTGTTTTCATAGGGTACCTTCTATCAAACCAAAAACATTGTTTTATTCACAATTTGGTCCTAAATAGCATAAGCTAAAACATGAAATTCACTAATAGGATTTTGTGTTTCTTAGTTTTTTCTTGACTTGTGTTTTGAGTTGAGAGGTCATTTTCTCCATTTCTTTTCTTCCTTTCACACTCCACAATCATAGTTGGTGTATTTAGACTATTTCTGAGTGTTTCAGGGTTCATGATAACCATAATCAGGTTTCTATGTTGGTATTTTAATTTATCTAAGTCACAAAAGTCAATTTTTTCCATCTTCTCAAATTTCACAGTAACTGGTGTCTGTCAAGGGACCGTCATCGGTTTTTTCATCTTACTGTCATCGATTTACCTAACTGTTTCCAGTTACCTAATTTTTTGGTCATTTTACCAAAAATAACCCTCATCACATTTTCTATTCTATCTAAGTTTCCCTAGATACATCATCATACCATTGGATTTTTGAAAACGCTGTCGAATCCAAGTTTTACTTCATTTTCATTAGTTATTGCCGCATTTGCAAAAAAAATATTTTCCACAATAACCGGTATTAGTGACCCTTACCATCATCGGTCACCCTATATCAACATCATCAGTTAACCCAACCACTTTCAGTTCCTGTATTTTAAATTTTTAATTAAAAATATCATTTTTTACCTTCTGGAATGTTTTTTCTCCATTTCTTCTATTTTTCTGTGTCATTTACTGAGATCAGATTTCCAAGCCTATGCCTACTCACATGGTTTTGACTCATATTCAAGCCAACACCCTTTTATTCCATGCAAGTCTTCAGCTACTCTCACCTAGCCCATTATCATCGTTATCGATGAAGAGGATTTTTCAAGACTTCTTGACCTAAACTCTACTTCCTTACAATATTATCTTAGTCATTCATCCACTCGAGATTCATCAGGACAACTGGTATACGACATGCATGTGTCCATTCCCCCCACCCTTGAACCCACTTCTACATCGGCTAGTATTATCTTTGCCTTACCTTCTTCCACTTTACCACCCGTAGTATCCCAACTTGACCCCACATCATCAATATCTATGGCACCTATAGCATCAGTCACACTTTTGACGTCAGTTTCTCCCATGGTGTCAACCATTCCTTCATCATCCACCTTGAGCATAACCTCGTCTGCACCTGCCACCTCATATATAACTATTGCATCGCAGCCACCCATGGTGTTGGCAACTCATACTCCATTCCAAAACATCATCCTCTCCATCCCATAGTATTTACCTCTAACTACTATAAGAATCGCTACATCCACCCCACCTACTTAAGCATATCACCAATAACCATCTATCTTATCTATCACATATTTAGGATATTTGACGCCTATATCTATTCCCCCTCACAGTTATCATACTTGAAACCACCATATAATGGGATTCCACATCATACATTCACCATCTACCCCCTTATACTACAACAGGTGCCCAGTTATCTCAGCCTACGAATGACCTTATTAAAATGATGATGGAAAAGATGAAAACATTAGAAGCATCAGTTTTTGGCTCTCAAAAATCTTTAACATACAATAAAATATGTAATGATCCCATTCATCTGTCTATTCCCATTCATCCATACCCTACACATTGGGAAATTCCCAAATTTAACCGATTTAACAGCAAAGAGGACCCGTAACAACACTTGTGGTCTTTCAAACATGGGTGTTATTTAATCACTCATGACAATGCTCTACTCTTACGGACATTCCCAATGTCCTTAATAGGACTTACATTGGATTGGTATAGAGGTTTACCCTGACATTTCATTTACTCATTTAACCAAGTGGTTCAATCCTTCTTGGACCATTTTTTGATCAATGTCGTCAAGAAGGTCACCATGACCGACTTCTACTCAACGCAAAAATACAAATATGAATCTATCAAAGATTTCTTCACTCGTTAGCGAAGACTCATCAACCAACTTACATTCCAACTACCTCAAACTGAGCTTATAGAGTTCTTCACTAGGGCTTGTGTCAGGCACATCTCTCCAACTCTCCAAGTCAGAACCTTCTTTATGTTTGATCAAACATTCACCATGGCTAGAAAACATGAAATCTGTGTCATATAAGAGAATTAAATTCAATCGCATAACAAAAATGTTACATTCAAGTCAAATGATGCCTCTTCCTATTCCAAAACAAAAAAAATTATTCCAAAGCCAACGTGGTAGTCTTAAAAGTTGGCCCATCTCACCCATCAAATCAATTAAAACCTACTTCCAACCTTTCTCCTATCCAATATTTCTAGTTCAAGCGTGAGAAACAAAAGTACACTCCCATAGGAGAGCCCTATTCTTCTACTTTAGAAAAAATTATAAAAGTTGGAGCAATTTCTCTTTCACCCATCAAGCCACATATTGGTTTTGACCCTGCTCGTCCTATGCCTACATGGAACAAGGAACATGATTACTGGAACTATCATCATGTTAAATCTCACAGCGATGGTAATTGTATAACCTTCAAAAAAAAAATTCCAGGAAATGTTAAACAATGGAGATCTTGTCTTGGATAGCCCGAATGCATTGGCTAATCAAAACTTGCATATCTTCAAGAAGCCATTTCCTAATCACACCTCGTCATCTAACAAAAATGACGAGTCTGCGACTAATGACAATAATGTCCATGAATTTCATGTTGTTTTTGAATTCGTAGTAGCCCTTCCTCAATTCCCTTCTATCCCATCTATCAAGGAGATTCTTGTACAAGCACCTTTTCCCATGGAGGAACCTATTTCATGTACTTCTTTACCCACAGAGGAGTCCCCTTCATCTCCCCCTTCACCCACGGAGGATTCCTCAATATCTATCGATGTTGTTTTACCACTCACTTCACAACCTAATGAACAACCTATGGTGTTAACTCTCCTACCCATGGGAGAGTCTTACTTACCTTCCTCTCCACCGAAAGAGGAACCTACCTCATCCTACCCATCATCTCCTCTACCCATCAGAGATCCTTTGGAAGTGCCACTACCTAGTGGTGACAATTCCCCTTTAGCCTTCCAAGATCCTGTTGATTTTCTCTCGACTCTCTTACCTACAAAGTCTGAAGCCAACCAGTTCTATATCTCACAAACATTTTTTTACAGGGATTACCACCAAGTCAACATTATCTCCTCTTATAATAATGTCATTTTCACACATGGATGACCACTTGGATTATGTTGATAATTCCATGCTTTGGGGATGCCTTCGGTTACCTTTTTCAACCCAAATGCAAATGTTTTCTGTTGATACCTCTACGATTTACCCAGAGGTATTTCAAAAAACTGAACCAACCATGCCTAATCTTGTTATAATGGAATCTTCTACATCACCCTTACCAATAATAAAACTTGTTCCTATGCCTCAGAACCTACCTGCACCTAAACCTTCCCCCACATCCAGAACCATCACCAGATTTGGAGTCATGCAGACATAAAGCCTAGTCCATCCTCATGTCAAATTAAATTTAGCCACATCCTCACAATCCCATGTAAAAACCATACCTCCACATAAAAGGAAGACCCAACCTTCTATGACACATACACCAGTTTCTCCTACTACCCCTTTTTAACCTTCATCACTTCCGTCCATCCTAGGACCTCAACCATCCACCTTGGCAAAGAAGCCTCTTACCCAAGGTAAACTAAAAATAGATCAACTAACATCCTCATCATGAGCCTCAGTTACACCTAACTTACCTGCATAATGTACACCTTTTCCGTCACTTGCAACCTTTTTACCACCTATACCCCCCCACTTCTGGTAGCCTCATCTCTACCTATGGGATACTCTTCCACCTATACTCTCCACCTTGCCTCTTCCAAAAAAATTCACTGAACCTTCGTAATCACCTTGGATTACCCGTCCCGTTCTTAAATTTTCCTTCCCTTCAACATCATGCATTTCATCTTCACCTTTACCCAGGAAGGTGTAACCAAATTTAAAAAACCAATTACCCTCCAAAGAGGTGGTAAAACCTATAACACCTTCTATCGCTAGTTCATCTGCTATGCCTTTACGCAAGATGGTATAACCCAATCTTAAAATAGTACAACCTACAAAACCATTGATCAAACCTATACCAATTCTGATTCCACCTCTCATGGTGCCTCTTACACCAAAATCACTCTTACCTCCATCTCAACCCACACTTACTTTGTATTGTGATCCATTGGCAGGATCTTACGCCAACATCTTATCAAACCTTTTAGAGACCATTATCATCACATTTTTTCCACTTAAACCTTACAACCCAATCAAACCTAAACTAGTAGGTTTTGATGATACAAAAATTTCTGCCTACCATCGTGTGTCAAACCATGATTTAGAAAGTTAGAAGGATCTGAAAACCGTTCCACTCTAACTCTGTCCTCCTGAAGAAATTTTTTATGATTATGATCTTTTAGATGAGAACCCTATTCCCTCTTCACCTCTCACCACACACCATCACCCCTGACCTATTCAACAAACTTCATCTCCACCTCCAACATTTGAGATCAATATGGTCCGTATAAGAGAGCTAGCCAAACCTCAGCCCAAATGTCAATGCGCTACCTTCTTTTCACAATACTAGTATATGCACACATCATTCTATTTCTCATCTTGTCGCTACACTTATCATGACTCATTTTTTCCCTTATCCCATATTAATATGGTTAACATTGCCACTAGTGCCAAGAAAGACAAAGGAAAGGAGAAGACAACCAGCTCCTCCACCACTCTTTTACCCAATATCCCATCTGCCTAAACCTTGCCTAAAATTTGTCTAATATTACACAAATTTTTCCTATTGTCACCTTATCCTACTTTACCCTATGGGGGATTCGACATTACCTCTTATTCTATTTGCACATCTCATCTAAACCAAACCTTCATCATCTACCTTACCTAATCTACCCACCACCTACCTTAACCTTGTCTAAACCTTGCTTAACCCTACCCAATCAACCTTGCCTAAATTTTTTCCCAATCTGTGTCAACCAATCTACCTTATATAATCTAACCACCACCTTCCTCATCACACTTAACCTTTCCCAAATCTTGTACAATGATATATATCATCACCTTATCCTTCTTTATCCTATGGGGGACTTGACACTTCCTTTTCTTCTATTATACCTCCCTTCATAAAAATACCTTCTTCATTTACATTACTCTACCTTGCCCAAATTTACCCCACCTCGCCCCATCCACCTTACCCAACTTTACTCACCCATTCCCAATATTAACCAACCTAGCCTATCACCATCTCATTCTTCCTTATACCATTGGGGGACTTGTCACTTCCCCTTTATTTTATTTGAATGTATCACTAAAACCATACCTTTTACATCTTACCTTTCCTTTACCAAAACATTACAAGTTGGTGACCTCATCCTAAAGGAAAATAAACATGTAAACAAAAGGAGAAAAGTAAACGGGAAAATTTTATCCTAATTGGCGTGGACACTATATCGTTACTCATACCTATGGATCAAGTGCTTATCATTTATCTTCACTCGAAGGTAAACTTGAACCTAAGCCCCTCTATGCCTTGCATCTTCGACCATTCTATTTTTGAATCAAGTAATATATCACATTTTTTCTGGTTAAAACACTTGTCCCTTGAGCACCATTCACCTTCCATTTTACCTATTTTAAGGATTAACGACTAAAAAAGAATCATGTGATTACCCATCACTTTTTCATCCTTATCTTCAATATGAGTACCATGGCTCTACTCATGGCATGATTCTCATGGATAATTTTTGTCTTTTTCAAGATGAAATCCCATGGTCATTCATCACTTAAACCCTCTCTATCATAGTTAACCTCTGCGTGCTATGGTTTTGTCTTCAACTCAAGAGCCTATCGTTCTCTATAGTCTTGTCCATGACCTAAAATTACAAAAGCAAAACAATTTCAAAAGTAAAATGGGATTCCACTCCTTGAGTCAAAATTCCAAAAAAAATATGACTCCCTCAAAAAGGACATCTACTCTTTCTATCTCGTAGCTATAAAAAGACTGCTTGCTTGAAGGACAACTATACAAAACTAGCAATACTATACATAGTCTATCATAAAAAGAAAACTATTCTTGTAAAAAAATAAAATAATATATTCAAAATCTTCTTGCATCAATTAATTTCTTGAAGACCTCAAGGAGATAATCTACTCATCCGATATAGCCTCCCCACATCGATCAATCTATAAAAAAAAAAAAGATAAAGATAACTTTTTTTCATGGACTTGCCTATTTTGATCTTGGGTCTCTTGTCAAAAGGGCATGTTGTCTCACCCTAGGTTACGCTAAACCAACCTCTTTCACCTCATTGTTGGTTTCATCCTAATCTTCTACCTTCTAAAGGGACTTTCTGTAAACATGACATTTCGTGATCATGTGACTTTCTTCACCCATATAATAGTTAATTATGTAATGCCTTTAGGGTCTTATGTTCATAAGCCAATCTTTAGTATGATAGACTCATTAGGATTCTTATTAATTAGGAGGCTCTTTTTGCCACCTCTTATCATACACATTATTCATTACTTGTTGATTCTCCTATACAAGACTAGACCATCGACACCTACATTTCAACAATTCCCTTTTCACCAAAATCACCCATGCCTAAATGACCTAAACTTAACCCTGCCTAAATGACCTAAATTCAAACATGCCCGAAACCTACCAAACCATTCTTATACATCGTCATATTCTTCCCTAGATTATGGGAGAACTACATTGGCCTGAGGCCCCTTTTCATCGGGGCTATGTAGGAAGCACTCCAAGGGCATGGGACCCTTGGAGGTTAGCTCAGCAACTATTTACCCTAACCCATTTCCCCCCATTTTTATATTAACATTCTAACTTACCTAGTTTCCAATTTTCACAACACTTGGAAATTAAACAATCAAAAAACATACATACCTATCATTTTATCACATCATCAAAACATCCAATTAATCATTTCATATTTCCATGACATCAAATATTTGGAAATTTACACCATAACATACATATACATCATCATTTATGTTCCATACTACCAAACATGGAAAGTAAATCAAACCCAAAAAAATGAACAAGCCATGCCTATACCTGACTTTGTCATCCCTACATGACCTCGACTACCTAACTCACCTAGACTCCACCATGCCTAAAATGACCTAGACTCCACCATGCCTAAATCACCTTGAATCCATCATGCCTAAATGACCTCGACTCAATCATGCCTAATTCACATAGTTTCCATCAATACACAATAACAATGGAAATTAAAACATAGGTACATCATCTATATAAATAAGAGAGTTTATGTATCACTACACATAAACACAGATACAAATAAATACAAGTATCTCAAGTCATTCAGATACAATCTTACTACCTTCGGCACGTAGGCTGGTATATATATCAATAATAAAAAACATTGATCATCTCAAGTCACTATGCATCACCTCCCCTTACCTTTTCACTCACCTAATGCCCATTTTTGTTAAAAACATTACTGACCCAATACCATTAACCTTAGCAACACCTATTACACCCTACCCACAAGCCTCAATTACCTATACATTTCCTTAATTGTGTTTAGGGACATGTTATTTACATATACCTTAGCCTTACCCATGCCATGACCTATATACCCTGACCTGAACCACCTTTTATGACACTGGAATTTGTGTACTCACTATACCTTGTAATTTTGTTACCCGTTTTGTTTAGCCTAATGACCTTACCTTTCCTATTGTTGTTTTGTTTATCCTGACAAAACCTTCGGTGTACCAGATCATACCTAAATGTTCTTGCACCTAACCAAAGATGTGTTTCTGGACCATATCATGTACCCTAGATACCTGATTCACTTTAACCTTGTTTGGATAATCCTATTGACCTTGGCCGATGTAGAGTTTGCAAGCTCTTCCACCTCTACTATGTCACAATCTTTACATGTGCTTGCAATCGATTATCACTACCCATTACCCAATATACCTATACGTACCTAAAATTACATGTGCTACATTATCATAAAATAGTTACAAAAGTCCCCAATGATGATTCGCATCCTTTCAGAAAATATTAGAGCTCCAAAACCCATATGTAGTGTATATTTGTAGCCTAGACATCTTTTCATAGCTTTTCCACGCTTTTTCTAGCTTCCTACTTCATCCTGTGCTTGTTTTGTCATTTAGTGCCAGGACCGCCGCCCTACCTGGGTGGCAGTCCTGAGAGATTTTTCCAGATTCTGTCATGCATTTTTTTAACATGCGTCGATTCACTTAACTTCACTTTTAGGATGTGCTTGTGAACCGATTTGTCTAAAAATAGTTTTGATTTCTTGGTTCTCCTTCCCTCTTCTATTTTTGCATTTTCTTTAGTTATTTGGAACTACCACTTCTTTCCTTGTGCATGAAGGTACATCCCAGCCCAAATTCTTATATATTCCATGCTTTTATTCAAGCAAAATTCCTGAGAATTGTTGTGTATCTTGCATAGTATTGCTGCCACAATCTTGCTAGAAATTACATAGCCAAACTCAGATCTCTTGTGTTATCTCTCTTCTACTTGCATTGTAACCAAATTGCCTTCAAGTTATCATTGCTCAAGTGTCTTCTTCTATTATTTTTCTTGCATTCCCAATTCCCTGGACTCATATGAACACACAAAGAAAGAAACGAACAAAATCAAGGGATAGACATAGATACAAATGGATTTTCCAAATCTCTTGTTTATGTAGGTTAGAATTATTTTTTGTTATCCTACAAAATTGACAAGGGAAATTTGCAAGTAACTATACCAAAAATTCTATTTTGGCCCCCAAGTAAGTCTGATAATGTTCGAAATAGCCCAAAACTTCCTTTCAAAAAATCAAGTTGTTTCAAGGCTTAGCTGTTTTGAGCTAATCCTTTGGCGCAGAATTTTGGACGTCAACATGCCTAAAACTGTGCCCTTTTCCTCGGTGTGACTTTTCCCGTGTCAACATCCAAAACATTGTGCCCCTTTAAACACCCTTTGGTGCTGAAAATTTTGTGTTGACATCCAAAAATGTGCACTGAGCATTTTTCTAAGCACTGAAAATGTTGTGTTAACGTCAATAAAATTGCACTAAGGCACATTTTTCCTTGTGTTAATGCTCTAAAAAGCATGCCAAAGTGGTTGGTGAGGTAATAAATTCCATTTTTTCTATAAATATGAACCTGCCACATGTCATTTTCATGAATTGAAAATTGTGAAAGTTATTCTCTTTGCACGTGTTAGCCATCCTTGTCAGCCCTCACGTGCCGTTTTCGAGCTTGTGGACCCCGCGTCTTTTGTCGTCTTTTATAAATCTGAGTGAGTGGCTCCTCTCCCATTTTTCATTTTCATTTTGTTGTGTTGAATGTTAGGGCTTGTATCAAATAAATAGAATCTAAAATAACCCATTCAAATCCACAACTTCCCAGCTGAAACCCCTCTTTTCCTCTCCTTCCAGATCTGTAAATCTGGAAGGACACTAGCACTGAAGTAAACCAAAAACCATCTATATCTTCTTTCTGCCTTTCCAAAAAACGTCTCTTTCTTTCCATCAAATCCAAATCCAAATCAAGAAAGTGATAAAAAAGAATTTTACAGCAAACTATTAACTGTTATCCTTTGGCACAATTTCCAGAGATGTTATGTGCTCAGAAAGTGCGCCAAACAAACAGGGGCACTGTTTCTCCCTGCAACCTCTTCCAAAGTTGCGCCTTGGTGCACTTTACCCTCTTACAACATAACCTTTTTTCACACCTAGCCAAAAGAACACTTACCAGATTTTTCATGAGGCACAGGCGCAACTTCCACAACATCAACATGAAATGTTGTCTGCTGCAGATCCGCGCCCTACGCTTTACCCTTTGGCACTGAAATTTGTCATGTAACACCTTCCAAAAATACACCCTTTCTAACTTGGTGCAAGAATTTTTATGCTGACACCCCAAAAAGTGTGCCTAGCAATAAAAATCCCCTATAACCTACTTTAAGCTTGCGCCTTGTGCCCTAAGGCTTAAAATTGCTCGTTCTTCCTTCTGCAAGCTAAACCTAACTATTTTCTCACACATTCTAAAGTGTTCTGTTGTTCTTCAAATTCCCATTATGGATAACATGATGGTTGACATGGCCCTTCTATGTTGGACCTTCTTGATTCTTCTTGCAGAACAACAACATCCTTCCTCAAGCTCACATATGTCTTCATTAAGTAAGAAACCAACTAAAGCTAAAACTAAAAAATCATAGCAAGAAATGAAGTACAAGTACCAGAGAGTCAGAATGCCTAACTCATATGCATAGAGTGACCTTGACATTAGAGACACTGAGCTAGGTCATATTGACATGGATGATTTCTGGGCAAGGACCACCTAGGGAAGCAGTGGCCCATGGATCAACAAATTAGTAGGTAGTGGATTACACTTTATAGCTGGGCTTCCAATAAGTGCCATAAATAATGAGTTTATCATGTTGGTTGCCTGATGCTATAACAAAGACACTAGATGTGTCAAAAATAAAGAACAACAGAAAATCATAAACCTCACAACTCATCACTTTGAGATGATCCTGGGCATTCCTCATCACAGGCAATATGTGGAGATAAGTATTGAAGACTGCAAGAAAGCATGGGATGATAATGAAGATCAATGCATGCATATGATGAATGAACTCTATTTGAAGAACAAGAAGTCGGTGTCCTGATGACCACAAACCATCCACCGAAGTGATTTTAATGAAGAATTGAGTGATACAATCACATTCTTGAGTAGAGTATTTGGGCTCCCTGATGCCCATCATTTCCATAAATGGATGTTGAGATACCTGGAGAATATGAGCAAGAACACACCCAATCAACACTTCAACTGGGGTGAAATCATCAGTGACACCATCTCACAGTAGCTTCAACAAGTTCTAACAACTAGGAAGTTCTACATGAATTCCTACATAGTATACGTTGCTGCGTCAGAAAGGGATTTTACAGGGTTAGCTCGAAATGGGGTATGGCCCCAAGTTAAGATATACGAGTTCTACCCATAGCTAAGGCTCAAAGCAATCATCTCCCAGTTCTCCAAAATAAATGATGCCTTCTTCTATGAGGTATTCTGTTTGTTGAGACCAAACATAAGACAAAGTTGAACCAGCCCAAGTGTGATTTCTACTACAAAGAAATGGTGAGCGTTATTCACATAATTCCCCACATTCACATACCTCAGAGCTATGAATTTTGAGGGAGAACCAACAAAGCTACCAAGGTTTGTGGGCCAGAAGCTAGTCCTCCTAAAACTGTCAAGGTATTTAATCACTTATCATGAAAAGTACATGAAGAGAAAGAAAGGACGAACTCCTTTCCCCCTTACAGTTGGCCGATACACCAGCCCTACACTTGCTAAATCACGGGAGATGTATGCTAAGTTAGAGCTGTTGAATTTGAAGCATAACTTCCCAGTAAGGCTGACCTTTGACTGCTGGAGTTACCTCCCAAAGGTAAAAATTGATCCCATCCATGTTCCTAAGATTGAGGACATTTGGATAGACCTAACCCATGAGATAGACATTAGGTGAAAGGATCACTCCCAGCTGGCTCTAGAGGAGATCATCCACTATGGCATTGCCATTGTCCCAAAGAAATTGAAAGAGATTGATCAAGAAACTGATTAGGTTTACATTGACACAGATGGGGACAACTGGCTGTTTATGGAGATCGACAGAGTTAAAGCACCAAAGACCATTCAAGAAAGGCTCAAACCCACATTACAGTGCACCAAACATTGGTGCAATCAGAATGGCCTTACATACCTTGGAGTTGACTTCACTACTTCTCCCTCAGGCCATGTACCTCCAACGTCAGACCATGTGTTGAAAGGAAAAGGGAAGGATAAGGAGGGCAAACCAAGCAAATAATAAGAAACTCCTGAATGCCTTCCTCCTACTTCTGAGAAGAAAGTAGTCAACCTGGTGTCTCCAGGAAAAGAAGAAACAACAGATGTTTCAATAGATACATCCACCTGGGATGCTATCACAAATGCAACTATTGAGGTACCCAGCGTTCCTTCTTCCATTTCTTCTCCTCCTCCTATCATTCAAGCATCTATCCCTATGGATGTGTCTTCTCCTCTCCCTTCCTCCCTTCCATCTCCCACCTCTTCCATCTTCTCCTCTCTTGTGGATCGGTCACTCAATGTTTCCTCAATCCTAATGACGATCCCTTCCATTTCCATGTCCTTCTCCTCCCCATTAGCAACTCCGGGCCCCACAAGCATCAGGTGCATTGGACTCCTTGTCAATGCCACCACCAAGTGTTTCAACACACTTCCCTAAGGCCTTTACAATTGTTACCCCTCTCACTCCCGTTTCTTCTTCTTCCTCCACTCCCACTCCCATAAGTATTGGTTGGATTTCTGACGATCTGAGTCAGCATAAGAGGAAAGTTCCCATTGTGGCCATTGATTTCTCAGTTATTCCGAAGAAGGGAACCAAGAAGCAAAAAGTGATAACTCACTTTTCTAAAGGAACTTTTGGGGAGATAGTCATGGAGATAGCTTACCTGGATCCCACCAAGAGAAAAGAATATCTATCTCCCACAGACTTCACGGTGACTCAAGTCATAATGGGGACCTCATCTGAAAGCCTACAAAGGGAAGCCTTATCTATTGTGGATGCTCTCTGTAAGAAGCTCCAAGAGGAAAAAGAGGAGAAAAGGATACTCAAAGAAAAAAACAAACATCTCTTACAAACATTGTAAAAAATGGGCAACGCTCCTTCCGTGACTACCACCAAACCCATTCAAGTTCCCAATCAGGAGAAAATAAATGAATATGTTAAGATTGGTGAACAAGGCACAGTAGTATCATCCTGGATCAAGTGGATCCTCAGAGATGGTGAAGAAATGCTTGGGAAGTTTACATTACTTTATCAAGATATAACCCAAGCAAATAAGGAGCTACAAGTAGTAGCAAGTTCCCTATCTGAAGAGTTGGATAACGCCAGGTTGTAGCATGAAACATTCCAAGCAATGGTTAACTACTCAGCTGATGACCTATTGAAGGTCGGCGTTATCGATCACCCACATACACATAATAAATCTCTCATTGCATTAGATTACCGGGTTGAACAGATGGAATATATCCTGGAGAGAATCAATAAAATCAGAGATGAATCCCTGGATGCACGATACAACATGGAGCAGATAGTTATAAAAATGTCTCCAGGGATGCTCAGTGAATCGTATAACTTAAGGGAAGAAGATGATACATTCCATTGCTTTAAGGCTATCGTCACTCAAGGTTTGGCACCACAGGTCACTTTTGACTGAGATTCAATCAATAACCTCTTTGCCTGCCATGATTTCATTGGATTTTTAATCAATGCATGCGAAACTTTCACTGAGTTACCTAACAAGCTCAAGAATGAGAAAGAAACTTGTGAAGTCATTCACAATCATTTTAATAGTCCTAATCATGATCAACTTCAAGCAATGATCAGCAAGTTTGTAGAATATCGAGCACAGTGTCACATCGACTCTCCTGATCAAAAGCAAGACACCAAGTTTGAACAAAGGGATGATGAGGAGTAGTTTCTCCTCTCGTGTATGCATTGATCATTTTTGTAAAATATTTAAAAATCATGTTGGCATACATGATGACCTCATCCATGTTGCACAATGGGATGTTGTCATCCAAAAACTTGCCCAAGTCAACTGTTGACTTTTTAGATATTTTGTAAATATCTTGTGAGATATTTTGTAAGTAGTGGGTTTTCTTTTGTCTTCTCTCCTTCTCTCCTTCTATAAATACTAGAATACTTTTTGTATTCCGGGTGGACATTTTTTGTATGAAAAGAGAAGTGAGGAGAGTAATACTTTGTGTTTTCTTGTAACAGAAGAAATATTAATGCATATGTTTAGACTTTGTGCTTAATGTATGTGTTATTTACATCAGATCTTTCTTAAGTTAGATCCATGTTTTTATTATGTTGGATTCATTCCTACTATTGTCATATGTTCATTAGTATTTCTTTAATTGTTTATGCAAGTAAGCTTGGCTCTGTTTACTACCAGCCTAAAGCATAAACCTTATGACCCTTCCATCTTGGAATTCATTTCTTTTCTTCCTTTTGATCTACCCTCCTCCATTCCTTCCCTCCTACCTTTTCTATTTGTTGTTGGAACTACCTCTACTGGGATGAGATCCCAAACCCCCTGAAGTTAGAATAGTGTAGATTTGCATAGATTCCTGCTTGATAGATTAGCAATAAACCAATTTCACTTTTCTATCTCAAAGAGGGGCTATGCCCTGCACACTATTGGCTTGTTTCCCCATAACCTACTTAACCGACAGTTTTTCAGACAAACACTTTTTTGTTTGCTTCATTTTATAGATTGACAATTTTGAATCATTAGTTTCAATTACATATCAAATAGAATAGTAAAAATTTTCATTTCAATTGAGCAGGTAATTACAAGTAAATCAAATCATTAGAAAGTTTTCTCTTTGACATTACCAGGGAATTTATGGGGAACAATAGCTCTTTCAGGGTCATTATTTTTTCTTCACCTCTGAGGTAGGGTTTGAAGGGTTATGATTAGATTAGGCTATTTGTTTTAGATTTAGATTCACATATTTGCACAAGTTACCAGCTACATCTGGCTGATTACTTGTCTTTAGTTTGTTTATTAGATTAGAATGCATTGCTTAAAAACTAGAAAAGACCAAAAACATTTAATTTTATTAGATTAGTGTGCTTTCATTGTTTTTCTCTGGTATATTGTGAAAATGCCAAAAATAGAGATTAGATTTTCTTTTATAGTTAGTTTATTTTATCAAGATCATTGAGATTTCATTTTCTATGACCATCAATGGTCCACAACAAGAAATGATGTACAATTGTGATCCTTTGGTCCCACAACCCAAGGATCCAGAGTTGATAACAGAAATTGATACAAGTTTACGTTTGATAGTATTACACACACCTACTACATTAGCTGATAAAATATAACTAAATACATTAAACATCATTCTTAATCAAGCCTATGATTATTGGACTGCTCCTAGAAATAGGTTTTGATTATATGCATGACCATTATAAGATCACAACCTCCATGAGTTTTCGATTGTGATCCTCATGTCTTGCAACCCAATGAGCCTACTAACCACTTATATATCAATATTGGATTATGTGCATTAGTATTTAGATCATCACCCCTTCCACCCGATATCATTGCAAAACTTTCATTATTAAACATAGCATCTTATTAGGCTAAGAGCTTCTAGACCAAACCAGAGAATCATCTGTAGTCTATGTGGCTTCATTACGCCTCTCGTTCTTACTTCCATGACCTTGTCTTGAAATCTATACGAGGCACCCACAAGTTAATTTCTTCCTGTTCAACAATCAGTGAATAGAATCTCCGCAGAGCTCGATATTGACTAGAGTCTTTAAGAAGCTATCATATCAGATTGATCAATCACACCACTTTAGGTTAGGAGAGCATTATTTTCCTTATATTCACAAATCCTGTTATTGTGTGTTGAAGATATAAGGCTGCCTCATTATACTATCCATCACCACCACACACACACACACATTTATTTTTATTCTACACCGGTTATCTCGGCATGACCTTAGAAAGTTGAGTGCGAAGAAGGTAACGTGTTGATTTTCTTTCGTACAATACCCTTACCTATTACCCACAGTGACCATACCATTACCTATAACCCACCTACCCTCACTTTCATCACTTACCCATTTATCAAACCACTCACTGACTCTATCTAACACCTCATCAGCTCTAGGTTTGAGGGGGATCACCTCCACCCAAACTTGGTTAAACCTCACTCTCACCTATACTTGGGACAACAACTTTTTTTTTAACATCGCTTACCAAATACAAGTTACATGAATAAAGGGGAAAATGTAGACAAAAAATTTGGGTCGCGCTCCCCTTAGTCCCCTTTCAATTAGTTAACATAACATGTTCACCTAACCAAGACCCCTTTACCCCACATTCATATTAATTTAATTACTTAAAATTGAATTAATGGCCATCCTCACATTATTCATTAATTTAATTACTATAATTAGGTTAATTTACACTTCGCCCAACCACATCACCTAGACACCTCACCTAGATGCCTCACCATGGACTTATTCTTAGCCTATTAACTAACTAAGACTTAGTCTCTACTTATCCTAACCAACTGGGACTTAGTCTAAGCAAACATTAAATGCCTGTTCCTTCTACAAAAACACTCCCACTTATCTAAGCACTAACCATCACTTGAGACCCAGATGGAAAATCAGAGCACGATGAAAATAGAAAGGATCTGCTATTTTGGGTAAACCCATGATTTCTCGCCTTAACCGACATTGATCACCCTAACTTTCATTGGTTACCATATATACCATTTTGCAACCTTTTTTCCAGGTTGGTGACTTCAAGTTTTGGAGAGAGCTATCTACATTCAAGCACAAACTAGAGTTTTATCAGCATCAAGATGACATAATATATTCATCTAGAGGCCCAAGCAAGTACATGAGACTGATCCAAAGGCATTGGCATTCAAAGGAACACTCTGAGAAGCACTACCGTAACACTGACCACCAAGTTCTGTTATCCAAAATTCACCCCCCTGGGTAATTTTGATAACATGCATCAGAATATTCAAGTCCCAGGCACATTGATTGATTTAGAGCAAACATCATGTTTCTGAGGTTCCCTCAGATATTTTTCTAACTCCCATGGCCAAAGAAGGAAGGAGCAAGCTCTGAGAAAATGTGAAAAAGTTGCAGAAAGGCAAGTAGGTTGATCCAAGAAAAATCATGAAAATTGGCTAAGTCCTTCTCAAGGTCACCTTTGGGATGTGTGGGACAGAAAGGCGCGGATCGGCTGAAAAGCCTCCAGGTAGCCCACTAAGCATTTGGGATGAATGGAACAGAAGTACGCGGCAGGTGCGAGAAGCTGATCCGGCCGAAAGAGGAAAAGAAAATCGACTAACTGCTGAGAGGGACAATTCGGGACAAGAGTACGCGAACGACCCGAACTAGCTGGTTCGGCCGAAATGGGAACAAACGGTCCGGAAGCAATTGGGACATCTAGGCCGCGAGGACGCGAACCGGCCGAACCAGGTGAAAAGAGTCGAGGCAGTCTGGAAGCAACAGGGACATTTGGGACAAATGGACGCGAACCGGCCGGTTCGGCCAAAATCAGCACAAGGAGCACTGTGCCAAATGGGACAGAGGGATGCACAGGACGTGGAGAGCCGAAAAGCCTGAGAACCAACCAGATCATGACACGTGTCACAAGGAGAAAAAGTCAAAAAGTCAAAGGGGCGAGTTTTCGAGCACTGATCCGAACCAATGAGATAGCGCCACATGTCCCAGCTAGGGCCCACAAGGAAATTTCAAAAGAAATCCCGCCGAAAGGTGGAGGAGAGAGAATCACACGACCAATCAGAGCGTGCTACGTGTCATCCAAGTGGTAGAGCGCGGGAAAGATTTCAAAACACGTTTTCACCTGTTTTGTGCCCTAAAACTTCAGACCTCCATAACTTTCGATCCAGAGCTCAGATTTACACATTCTTTATATCAACAGAAAGCTTATGAAATTCTCTACATGATTTTGGGATCAATCTAGAGTTTTGGTGCAGTCTAAAGAGAGAAAATAGAGAAACGGATCTGACGCATGATAATGGCCAGAAGCGACGTTTCAATAACCTGTTTTAATGCTAATGGGTTGCATTCTTCTTCTGCACGGCCAGAAGTGACATTTTAGTGGCCAAATTATTACAAATTGGTCGCATTCTCCTCCAAATCAGTCAAATATGGCAGGGTATGGGTTGGTAAGGTATCCCATGCCGTTTTAATGCATTGGCATTCAATGAGGAATGGGCTTGCACGTCTTCCCATGTTTCTGTCTCCTGGGCTCGACCCATGCATTGTATAAAGCCAGATTTGGCTAAAGACATGAAGGTGGTTCATTCTTTCTACTCTGCCCTCCCTTCTTTTCTTCTCTAGGGTTGAAAATGGAGTTCGAGCCTCCTCCCTTGCTCTGTAATGGCGTTTTTTGCCTCTTATTAATGGAATGATGTTCTGTGCAAACTTCTGGAGCAACAAAACGTGTTTTGTGATGCATCTATCCATCCTTCCTCGTTTTTGATTGTTCTCTTCTTACCTCTCTTCATTGCAGGTATCTGTGCATGTTCGAATGTTCATTACAGGTTTGGAGCTTTGTTCATGGAGTTTTGGGACATTTTTGTGTGAAATCTATCCTTGGGCCTGTGATGCATCTGTCCATCCTTCCCATCGCTCACCTCTCTTTGTCCCATGGTAGTTTTGATAGATGTTCAACATTCTCCTTCTCTGGTGTATCACCATTTTAATGTAGGATTTTTCTATTTTTTCCTTTCTCTCTCTCTCTGTCTCCTTGGCATGGTTAGATTAGGATTATATTAGCTTGCCTGCACTGGAATAGCTTGTGGCAGGTAGTTTAGGAGCAGGAACCAGCCTTCTCTGGAGATTCCTCTCTCGGTTTCACAAGTCCCACACTTGGAGAGAGGTTTCCATGTTGTGCAATCACACTGGATGCCTGAACATCAACCTAGAAGCCTGATGTGCATCCAGGGGTGCTGTGATTTTGTACTAACAGTTTTGGCATGCCCGGTGGGACCTTAGAGGTCTTCCACTTCATCTTTTGTAGGTTGATGTGTTCCTGTGAAGATTTCAGCCTTTGGAGGCACTTGCAAACACATCTGGCGACTCCATCTGGTCAACAACCCATCTCTAAAGTTGCAGACCTTCCCTTCCATTCATTTTCATCCATTTTCATCCATTCTTCCTTCCATCTCTTCCATCATTATTTCATTCTATGAAGTTGTGCAATCATGACTTCATTTCCATCATGGAATTCACATCAACAATAGCAGTATATTCCACCTGCAATATGTTTTACAAATCCTCCAAATCAACATTTTGAGCAGATTCAAGATCAACATGCATACTCATATGAACAGCAGTGCCAAAGTCAGTTTGGCTATGGAGCTTTCCAAGAGTAAGAGTATGCAGACAATGAAGACCATCAGATCCAAGATGTTGGTCTGTTGGAGAAAATCCAAAAGATGGAGGAGGGTATGGTGTAGTCCAGGGCTCAAGCACAAATGAAAGCTTTTGGAATCAGTTGTGGAGCACCCTGTCCATGGGTGGGACATTTTCCAAGGCATTACAGCCCTCAGGAGAAGCTTGACTTCATGATTGCAACGCTTCCTTTGCTTGCAAAGTGGATTGAAGAAATAGAGGTATATGAGAGAAGTATTCAACAACCTTGTCAGTGGGTAAGCACAACTTCTCATGCCTTTTCTTTTCCTCTTTCCCAATCTGTTTCATTTCAGCAGTGTCAAGTTTCAAACCCTCCATCTGTTGTCCCAAGTGTTGAATCCATCCCTCCATCCCCTAGTCTTCCACCCCATCTTAATTCTTCTTTCCTTTTCCCTTCCAAACAGTCATCCCCTCCACAAGAGCTAACAGAAACACCCCCTCCTCCAAAGAAACAAGAGGTTTCACCTCCTCCACCACCACAAAAAATTGTCAAATCAGTTGAGTTTCAACATATCCCTCCTCTTTCATTCCCAAATCCATGTTGGGAGGATGAAAATCAGAATGCCAGTCAAGGAAAACAACAGCAAAAAGAGAGGCCAAACAAAGATGAAGAAATTCAAAGTCTGAAGAGTTGGGCTCTTAGATTTGGGATGACAAAGACCCCCTTGATGGTTAAGCCTATAGAAGAGGCTAAGGTTGAACAAATGGTGGTGAGGACTGATTTTGATGAAGAAGAAGATCTAGCAGCCCCAACTTGTCCTCTAGAGCAGCAGATTGAAGAGTTTGACTTGACAAACTTCATGCTGGAGGAAGAGTTCAATCAAGAGCAAGATTTCCTTCAAACATTAGAGGAAGGAGAAGCTGCTCCAAAGGCAAAAGAAGAGGAGCACATTCCAGTTGTGGAGGAGAAAAGTGCAGATCCAAGGGCTTTGAGCACAAAGTAGGCTACAGGAGAACCTTCAGTTCTTCCTTCTACTTCACCTCTCCCAAGTTTTAGTACTGAAGAGGAGTTTGATCTCTCAAACTCAATATTGGAGAGTGAAGAAAACCATGGTGGTCAATTTAAAGATCAAGAGGACACCATGGAGGAAGTTGAACATTTGCAGCAGGACAGCCATGAGGCAGTTTATCTATCAGATTTGGAGGACTGTTTTGATGGAGAGGATCCGGTTGAGTTTTCACCATTCTCTCTTTCATCATCCACATTCCAAACACCAGAGCCTGCTGCCATGAAGGAGAGCATTCATTTACAGCAGCCTGCATCTTATAGCAGCCCTTTGGAACCAAAATTGGAAGATTCTAATCTTCCCTGTTCTTCATTGGAGGAAGAGAAAGGACAGAAGGATTTCACCATTTCTTCCACACCATCCACCCAAGAGGGTCTACAAGAGAACTCCATTCTTGGAGTTGAAAATCAGAGCTATGGGCATATCAAATGGATCAGACCTTGCCCAATCAGGTATTTGGCTTCATTGGAGCCAAAGGAGAAGCCACAACTAGTCATGCTCATTTCTGGGCATGAGGAGGAGCTACAAAGTACCAAGGATCAGCTGCCATACCTCTCCAATCCAAATGTAGAGCAACTAAAAGAGGTTTCGGATTTGTTTTCAGCTGACACCTTGATGATTTGGGTGGAAGACCAGCTTCTTGTTGATTTTCCATCCATCCTAACAGTCATGATCAGTGCCAAATCAATTGCATGGCTGCCAATTTTGAAGAAAGGAAGCTATTTTGCACAACCAGTTGTAGGGTTTGTTTAGCTTGCCTTTGCTTCCAGTTAGAGTAGAGTATCTAGGTTTGCTTTCAGTAGAAGAAGTGCTTGTGCACACTCTGCATGTTCCATTTGGGGCATGTATGATTTTCAATTCTGTACATAGTTTTTGGTGTTGCTGGTTTTGCTCTTGCACAGTTCTTTTCAGTGGTTTTTGGTGAGAACGACTCCATGCCCGGTAGGTTTCCAAGTGGCTCAGAGGGGAGATTTTCTAAGTTCATATCATTTTTCAGGCTACTACTTATGACTCCATGCCCAATGGATTGCTTCAGGCAACTGGTCTTTTCATCTAGCAGGCAGATGACCCCACTGAGTCGCCAAACTGTTATCCAAAATTCACCGCCTGGGTAATTTTGATAACATGCATCAGAATATTCAAGTCCTAGGCACATTGATTGATTCAGAGAAAACATCATGTTTCTGAGGTTCCCTCAGATATTTTTTGAACTCCCCTGGCCAAAGAAGGAAGGAGCAAGCTCCGAGAAAATGCGAAAAAGTTACAGAAAGGCAAGTAGGTTGATCCAGGAAAAATCATGAAAATTGGCTAAGTCCTGCTCAAGGTCGCCTTTGGGACGTGTGGGACAGAAAGGCGCGGATCGGCTGAAAAGCCTCCAGGCAGCCCGCTAAGCATTTGGGATGAATGGAACAGAAGTACGCGGCGGGCGCGAGAAGCCGACCCGGCCGAAAGAGGAAAAGAAAATCGACTAACTGCTGAGAGGGACAGTTCGGGACAAGAGTACGCGAAGGACCCGAACCGGCCGGTTCGGCTGAAATGGGAACAAATGGTCCAGAAGCAATTGGGACATCTGGGCCGCGAGGATGTGAACCGGCTGAACCGGGTGAAAAGAGTCGAGGCAGTCCGGAAAGTAACAGGGACATTTGGGACAAATGGACGCGAACCGGCCGGTTTCGGCCGAAATGAGCACAAGGAGCACTATGCCAAATGGGATAGAGGGACGCACAGGACGTGGAGAGCCGAAAAGCCTGAGAACCAACCAGATCATGACACGTGTCACAAGGAGAAAAAGTCAAAAAGTCAAAGGGGCGAGTTTTCGAGCACTGATCCGAACCAATGAGATAGCGCCACATGTCCCAGCTAGGGCCCACAAGGAAATTTCAAAAGAAAGCCCACCGAAAAGCAGAGGAGAGAGAATCACACGCCCAATCAGATGCGTGGCACCATGTCATCTAGGTGGCGAGAGCGTGGAAAATATTTCAAAATCACGTTTTGGTCTGTTCCGTGCCCTAAATCTTCAGACCTCGACATATCTTTCAATCCAGAGCTCGGATTTGCACGTTCTTTATATCAATGGGAAAGCTTGTGAGATGCTCTACATGATTCTAGGATCAACCTCGAGTTTTGGTGCATTCTATAGAGAGAAAATAAAAAAAACGGATCTGACGTGTGGTAATGGCCAGAAGCGACGTTTCAACAACCTAGTTTTAATGCTACATGGGTCACAGTCTTCTTCTGCATGGCCAGAAGTGACATTTTAGCAGCCAAATAAATGCAGAATGGATCACATTCTCCTCCAATTCGGTCAAAGATGGTAGGGTATGGGTTGGTAAGGTATCCCATGCCGTTTTAATGCATCTGGCAGTCAATGAGGAATGGGCTTGCACGTTTTCCCACATTTCTATCCCCTGGGCTCGACCCATGCAATGTATAAAGCCAGATTTGGCTAAAGACATTTGAAGTAGTTGTTCATCTCTTTCTACTCTTCCCTCCCTTATTTTCTTCTCTAGGGTTGAAAATGGAGTTTGAGCCTCCTCCCTTGCTCTGTAATGGCGTTTTTTGCCTCTTATTAATGGAATGATGTTCTGTGCAAACTTCTGGAGCAACATAACGTGTTTTGTGATGCATCTGTCCATCCTTCCTCGTTTTTTCTTGTTCTCTTCTTGTCTCTCTTCATTGCAGGTATTTGTTCATGTTTGAATGTTCATTGCAGGCCTGGAGCTGTGTTCATGGAGTTTTGGGACATTTTCTGTGTGAAATCTATCCTTGGTCCTGTGATGCATCTGTCCATCCTTCCCATCACTCACCTCTCCTTGTCCCATGGCAATTTTGATAGATGTCCAACATTCTCCTTCTCTGGTGTATCACCGTTTTAGTGTAGGATTTTGCTGTTTTTTCCTTTCTCTCTCTCTCTCTCTCTGTCTCCTTGGCATGGTTAGATTAGGATTAGATTAGCTTGCCTACACTGGAATAACTTTTGGCAGGTAGTTTAGGAGCAGGAACCAGCCTTCTCTGGAGATTCCTCTCTCTGTTTCACAAGTCCCACGCTTGGAGAGAGGTTTCCATGTTGTGCAATCACACTGGATGCCTGAGTCATCAACCTAGAAGCGTGATGTGCATCTAGGGGTGCTGTGATTTTGCACTAACAAGTTCTTCTATAGATTCAATCAATCATCGTCCTTTAAATGGAACTGAATGTGCATTTGTAACAAATACAAGTACATTTGATTTCGCATCATTTTTGTACTTATTTAATAGGTTCTTTATCCTTTTGTTATTAGATCTTGTTCTTCCTTGTATTCCTCCACCCCCATCTTCCTGCCCATCTACCTATCTAGTCACCCCTGTCTTCTGATCTCCCCATATCCTTTATACCTTCCTGAGTCTTCCTCATATTATTACGAACCCAATCATCCCTCCTTCACTCTCTGTACAATCAAAGAGAAGTCCAAAATTATCTTTTATCAACTTTCACCAAATTTCCTATATCAACACTAATTATCTTAACTATTTTTAGTTTCCCCTTTATCGGTATCAATCATCAGACCAACGTCGGCTACTGTGTTTTGTGTCAAAATTTCACTAAACTGATCGTAACACCCCAGAAACCTCACAAAACCTTGCCAAAACCTAATACCCCAATTACAACCTCACCACAGACCTTCCTAACTCTCTGTGTAGGAATAGAGAGATCCTAGATACCTATTTCTGATATTTAGCCACTCCCATAGGAACCGATATCAATCATCTTAAACCGGTATTGGTCATACCTAAACTGTCATTGGTCATACACTGACTGGTGTCGGTCTCTGTATCTGGTAGATTGCCTTAGACCAACAAGCCTCCTAATTCCCTAAATCAATCCCAAACTTCACCAAGTCTTACTCAGACCCTTCTTGTGACCTCCAAACCACCCACCTAGCCTGTAATTTGACCTGGGACCTTTACTAGTTTAATTATTAAACATCTAATTGAATCAACATTGATATTAATCTAAGATACCTAAATCAAAACACTAGAATTAGATTCTTTTAGTTGCATGTTCAGTTACTTTATATTGAATTATATATATTAGTAGATTGACAACTATCAAGGAAGCATCACACTTCCTAGATCTAGCTCACGTTAGGTAATCCACTAACCTTTTTCTATTAACTATGTTTTGTGGTCTTGCATTACATTTTAGGTAGTTCCTCCTAGTCAAAATGAATCTCACACAATCACTATGGATAGGAAATCAGATTTACACGCACAACCTTCAACCAACATTACACTAAGTATTCCTCTTTGGCCTATTTACCCTTATCTGTTTCATTATCTGCTAAGAATTTGGTGAAACAACAACATGGAAATTTAGTATATCAAAGGAAAGAATAATGTCAACATTTATGACTTGAGTAGTTGATGACACAAGCTAGTTTTTTTACCTCTTCAATTAGACCTTCAGGACAAGATCCTTTAACATATTCTTGGTGACATATTTTACTATAGTGTTAGACAAGAGGTTAAGTTATAAAGACCCTTGGTGGAAAAATATGATGGTTACACTTTAAAGAAACATGGTATTATATGATATTAGATATTTATTTGTCTAATTATTGAGATTTTTTCTTTCTTAGGCTCATCAAACCCCTTTTGTAGCTCATCCATGGGTAAAACGATGCATGAAAAAACTACATTTTTGTACTAAATTTTCTTGGGTTATGTAATAACATTGAAAACCTTGTATCTTATTGTCTCAAGTTCCAGAAAGTGAAGGAAAAACACTCTCACCATATAGGTCTTTCTCTATTGAAATGACATTCCATAATGGAAGTGAAATGTGAGATCTATGGAATTTATAATTTTCCTTCCTACTTCATTATATCACCATGATCTTGTCGTGGTGACAATGGACAATTTGAATAAATTTTCTCACTTCTCACCTACAAATATCACATATAGTGTAGTTGTTATAGCTTGAGTTTTTCTAGACAAAATTGTGAGGTTACATGGAATCCCGAATATCATAATTTATGATCAAGATTATATTAATACATATGATTACTAGACATCTTTTCAGACAATGTTGGGTACTCAAATCAGTTTATGGTCCACACATCACCTCAAAATAGATAGAAAAAAAAAGGGTGAATTAGGTTCTTGAGGATATGTTGAGGATGCATGGAATATATTTTTCACCATGCATATCCCACGCCCTTGATGTATTCCATGTCTTAGTTTTTCAAAATAATGTTTTAGATATTTATCATGTTTTAGATTGGTCAATTTTGTAGGTTAAGGCCAAAGGAAAATGAACATTGGTGCCCATCCATGCTCTATAGAACCAAAGGTTGGCCCTTGAGAGGTGAGACTTAGATAACATTAGGTTTTAGTGGTAAAAATATGATGAGACAATAACTGTACATGGGAGGATGTGACACCATTGAGGGATCAATATCCTTGTTTGTGGACACAAAATAATGCACTTTAAACATTATTTAGTCCTGGTCTTATACTACTATTCATATGGTTTTTGAGTGAAGAAATTACTAATTAACCCTAGTCTCTTGGTCATTTTTATTTAATTTCTATCGTAATTCCAAACCTTCACTGCACATATGTCCAGTCTATTTTTAACACTTTTTGTCGTTTTATCCTTAACTAGGGCACCCATGATAGTTCTAGGGTTCTCGTCAGTGACCTGGTTTCAGTTGGAGTGCCCTAATCCTTTTTACACTTTCCCACCACTTTTTGGGATATTTTTAGCCATTTGATCTTCTTATATTTTTGGTGGTTGGCCTTTTTGCAGTTAATTATGAAATTAGAACAAGAAAACCATATAAATATAAAGTTATGAGACCATAATGAGGGACCAACCACTAGGCACTACTATCATCGTCTAAGGTTGCATCAATCCTTAGATCATTTTACATCCATCTAGCTCCATCACAAAGAAAAATGGCTAGTTCATTATCTCTTATAGTGACTTCTAGGAGGAAGTATATACCTAGGAGAGGGGGATATATTTCCCACCAAATTTCCTTTCTATTTTTATTTTTTTGAATCATTGTACTATACATATTGATACATTGGACACATTAGTACTATGGTTATTAATTAGGACACTCACACACACATGTTTTTATCACAACCTTTACTTTTATATGCTAAATTATCTTTGCAGGATGTTATATGTGGCACACAAATACACTTAAATAGTATTATAATTATTATATGATTTAGATGTGGTTTATTGATATTTTGGATTTGATATTAGCATGTATCTTGTATTGGATATTTCTTAGATGAGTATCATAATTTATATTATCTCATTTTATAGATGAATGTTTTTTGTAAATAATTGGATTAATTTGCATATGATTGATTTGTATTATTTGACATGCACAGTATGGTTTCACTTAGTATTTGGTATCAAGTAGGTATCATGTTTCAAATATAATGTATAGGATATAGGTTTATACCACATGAGAATGTGGGTTCCAATGGATGCACCTCCATGTGGTAGAATATGCCTTATAGGCCGAATTTACCTCTTTTTTATTTTGGTCTCTTGTTTTATTATTTTATAGATTAATGTTGGAAATGGGAAATTTACCCCATGACACGTGTTTATTGAATTATTTGTTCATTCCAATCTTACTTTTATTCCACTTTTAATAATTTTCTTTAATCCCTTGTTTTTTATAGTTAAATGGTTATTTTGACTAGCTAATATCTTTCCACTTGCTTAAGTTCTATTAGTTTGTTTTATTTTAGATTTAATTGGGTTTAGAATCAACTAATCATGGATTATGGAAATCTACAACCCCTCTTAAAGGCCAAATATTCCCTGAAACTAGAATTTTGGGAAGAAACGACTTTTTGGAGCAGTGTAAGGAAAGTAACGAGAGTAATGTTTCCTTGAAAAGATCCCAAGTACCATACCCATTAGTGGGTGATCTATTTTCAAGGTTCATTAATATTATTTTCCACCTTTTGACCCATTTTCAACCTTTAATATTTTTTATTTTTTATTTTGTGTAAGATTTGGATTTGGAGTGCAAGTTACTCCATGTGGAGATTTGACTTATTTACTTGTGAATTTAATTTTTCATTTACTATTTTGTACATACAAGTTGATGGTACTTGGGTGAAATGGATTATTAAGTGGAGGGTTGACACATGTCACCATCTTATTAGGTGTTAGTTTAGAGACTCTTCTCCTATATTATTCGCCAATTTGGAGGGTTTTGGGGTTCTTTTGGTTGTTTTTTCTTTGGGATATTTCAAAAATAAGGATATTTGGATTGGGAGGAGCTTAGATTTTAGTTTAGAGGACTTGTACGTTGGAAGCTTGGAGTTTTATTAATCTTGTTAGGTTGGGCTCACACCCTTTGAATTTTGTTATTTTTTAAAAAGGAATTTGTTTGTTTCTTGTTAAATCTTTGATGTTAGAATGGTTTTGTTGTTCTATGGATATGTTTTTTCTTCTTTTTTTTTTTCCATCCGTCCCTTTGGGTAGTGGTTTTTGGAGAGCAAGGGGAAGAGAGAATGATAACCTCTTACTTTCCCACTACGCTTGATGGGAAACCCTTGTTGTGATTTATTTTCACTGCCTTCATATTGTTTAAAGTATGATATTATAACCATATGATTTGGGAATAACTTCCTATCCTTCCTAAGGAAACCTCCAAGGTTTTAAAAACATTTACAAGGAAGAGGAAAGGATATATACGGTATTTGGAGTGATATGGAGCTTTTGAGGATTATGGTAATTTTTGAAAAATTGTGTAAACATTTGGATACTTTCTTGGTTATGATTAAATGGGATCTATTTTCCTCTCTTCCCCATATTGATTGAAGTATGGAGGTATTTTGTATTTTGTGTTAATTTACAAACTCGTTTGGTTGTTTGGATGTTGTAGGTTTTGGTGATTTACTTATCCGATTTGTGCTTACTTAGAACTATTAGTGCCTAATTTATTTTGGTTAAAATATTGGCATGTTTTGGGAATTTCCCTGAATATGTTGGACTAACAAGACCGTTCCATCATTTTCCTACTGATTTTTAAATTTTTGGTTCCTTGGGCTTAGATTTCATAATTGTGTCATTGATCAACACTACTACATGCTTTTATACGAACATCCTAAACGTTACCTTTCATTTTTTCTCCTTTTATGAATTTACAGGTTTTTTGGTTTAGGTGATATATTTGAATCTCAATGTTCTTGTCAAATGTTTGAATTGGAGATGCATGTATGAGGGACTTGGTATAATTTCAATATTGCAAATTTGTAATTTTTTAAGTTTGCAAACTATATTTCTATGCCCGAAGTGCAAAAGATGGAATATTTGAAGTAATAGAGGAAAGTGGAGCATTGAAGCAATTTTACATTTTATGCAAAGATACAAGTTGCAAATACAATTTTGAACCCCATTAGAGGAATATTCCAAAAATATTCCTCTTCCTGCTTACTTTTTCTGTTGCAATGAAATTTGGTGCAAAATGCAAGTTACAGGTTCATCCCCAAGGTCTGAAAACAAATACTTGGAAAATCTATAAACCAAGGAGAAAAATACAACTTCACGGAATTATAGTTTTCATTTTTGTTGTTACAATATTGTAAGCTATACTTTTTTCCCTGAAGTCTAATGAAGGGGGACACATGGCATTATATCGCAACTACATTGAAGAAATGTAGCTTTCTAGTTTTGCAGCTTACAACTTTACATTTCTACAAGAGTATAGATTGCAAGTTCATTCTTGACGCCCAACAAAGGGGGAGACATGTCATGATCTAGAAATGATAGATAAAGAAAGTAAATCTATAGTGTTGTAGTTTACAAATTTGTAGTTATTGTAAGGTTACAAATCAAAGTTGAGATTAAAAGATCGACAACCAAGAATGTAGGAGCCATAAAAGTAGGTGATTATATTAAAGTAATTACGTGAGAGGAAATATATGGTTGGATTCCATGAAAATATCTTGTTTTCCTTCTAATTTTTGAGTTTGTGAAGAACGTTGAAGCCCTAAGAAGAGAAGGAGACCAAAATCATGTGTTTGAATCGTGTAGAAGTTGATTTGGATCTTTATTGGAATTTTGATTTAATTCTCATCTCAAAGGAGAATTGCAACAACATTTACATGATTAAGTATTTTACTAGTTCTTATAAACAATTTACGGTATTGTGATGTGTTGGTAAGAATTATTAAAATAATTGGGTACATTAGATGGTTTTGAATCCCTTTTTGAGTATATGTTTCATCCATTCACCCTGTAAACATAAATATTTTTGTTTCTAGTGTCCATACCACCTCCTACCTTACCTCTGACTTAGACAAATTCAGAGACACAAACTTGGGCAATGTGAACCTATCTGATTTCAAGAAGACGTTGCATGTAATATACAAGATTGAAATAATGAGGAATATTGATTTTAGTGGGATTTCTATACCTTTTACCTTTCCCCCATCTACTAAATATCCATAATTGGGATGTGTGTATCCATAAAAATAAAACCCTGAGACCAGGGAGGTTAGGGATGGAATCAATGCTTTGGTCTTGTCCTTAACCACTAAACCTTTTGAGGAGTAGTTAGGCCTATCTAATACACCATAATTAGTGTGAGTATCCATTGAGAATGAAAGGTAATATTAAAATGCTAAAAATGTAAAGTGTTCCAAGATATTGAACAACAATTGGCTTGAAAAACTAGAAATAGTTTTCACTAGGATCCAAAAAAATTAAATAGGGATGATTTTGTGGAAGAGACTGGGGACATCATCACTTTTCTGAATGGGGTTATGGGGAACGAGTGTGCATATACCTTAATGATTTGATGTTCAAGATCATTTTAAATATCCTTATTTGAAATATACATATTTAGTGGGGAGAAATTATCATTGATTTCATCGATGAAAAAATTCTTAGAATGAAAGTATAGATAAAGGAGGGATCTACTAGTCGAATGGAATTTTACAGGACCTACTTCTTAGTTTTAAAAAATTGATCTCCATAGGTCATTCCCTAGAATGGATAAAGTAGAATATTTTGGTAATTCCAAGGTTTATGATGTATACCCATAGATGAATTTGGAAAATTTCATCTATAGTTTCAAGATGGTGTATGCTAACATATGTGGGCTAAAGATATGTCTCAATAATTTTCACTTATAAATCATCTGTTGTAAAAGGGTATCGAGGCAACAAGGTTAGAAACACACATGTACCAGCATACAAGGTGGTATGATTAAAAGGAGCTACAATGAGCACTATGGTCGAATATCTAGAGGGTAGTAATCCCTTTAATAAGACAACCTAGGGTTCTCAAGCCATGTGGTTATTAAGATAGAGGAAGGAACCCTACTAAGATATTGTTATTTAGGTGTAGAGATGTATAGATAAATAATAAATGAAATAATCATGCATGATATAAGTGAAACGAAATTAAATATAGCTAAAGATCCGATGATGACTAGGAGTATTATGTTAACTAGCATCTAAACACATGTAATACTAAGCTAACATAGCACAATGAAGGAGAGAATGGAAATTTTCTATGAAAAATGAAAAATATTGTTTAAGAGCTCACCTTGTTCTTATAGGGTGGTCACTGATGAATCTATCTCTCTATTGAAGTAGAACACAAAGAGAGGATCATTATTACCTTGAGAAGGGGAGCACAGTTCTTGAACTAGATTCACTATAGATGACCTAATAGTTCAAGTAACCATCCAAGAAGAAGATTATCCAATACAATCCAAGAAATATCCAAGATGAACCAAGAGCTAGGTGATAATATGTGAAGATGATGTAAATGAGTAGAGAAAATGGAATTTTGAATGATTATGGCTTCCTTTCTCTAAATTTCAATGAGTGGTGTATATGTATATACGCGACACAATCACCCATGGCTGATTGTGTCAGCTATGGAAAAATAAAATGCCAACATAATCGCCTATGGGAAATTATGTCACCCATGGATGATAAAATGTAATATGAGGTATAAATAGGTGTCTTCGATCAAATAGGTAGGTGAACAAGGTGTTAAGATGATGAGATGCAAGAAAAGTGTCATGAATGTAATGTGTGTGAGACCTAAGGGGATAAGGATGACTAATGCAATGAAAACAAAGGATAAGACCAAATAATGACACTCTCTCCATATACAATCTCTAACCCATAATGATTATGTGATTAACCATTCCCCATTCCCAACATGCCTATTAAGGAACCCACTCTAAAAATAGATGCATATGTGAGCCTTATCTGCACAGAGGAAATTGTTAGTAATAGGTATGAAAGATGAAAAATTAAAACTTAGGTGTATACATACGCCCCAACAATTAATTACCGCATGACACAATAGAAAAACATGGGGTGGTCAACTGAAAGCAAAATTTTTTAACACCAATACTTAAAGTATATAAAGGAATTATGAAAGGACTAACTAAAATGAAATATACCTACCAATGTATACCTGGTAGTGTCACTCATCCTGCCATGTGCATGTGAAATCATTGCTACAAGAACCATGAAGAAGAACAAATGAAAGGAAACGCTAGAGGATCATTAGAAACATAAGAGATAAATCACCTATCTAGGGGTGCATAATATGGATGTTGTATCATAGTGTCGAGATGTCATGATGGTATGGTGTCATAAAAATGGTGAAAAATCAAAGATTGTCTAAAGTATTCATATAATAGGGAAAATAAATGGAATGAGATTATGGCCAAGACACAAAAAATGACATGTCTTGTAGAGTTTGTGAGTGAAAGTGATGATTGATTGAAGATTTAGGTTAATTGTGACCTAATTTGAATAGAAATTTTAAGTTTTATATAGAGATCTTGATTTTTATCTGGTTATTGATTTTTCTAGAATTGAGAGAGCTAAAATATAGAATTATAAATTTGAGGTGCATTTTGATGTAATGGAATGAGTACGAGTTGGTGATGGACTATGAAGAGGTGGAGCACACGACAAAGCATGACCACAGGTAAGTCATTGGATTTAATTCCGTTGAATAAATTAGGTGTTATTTAGCTATTTTTCCTTTTTAGAGTTATAAGAGCATAAAAATTAGTCAAAATTATGTCATTGGGTAGGTGAGGAAAAAATACATGTGGGTTTGAGAGGGTTTTTTATTTTCATTTTTTCATTTTTTCATATTTTGAAAGTCAAAATTTGAGAGGTCGCGGCCACAATTTGGCCAAGATATCGTCGATCCCTTTGAATGAAATTGGGATAGGAAAAGAAGGATCTAAAGGGTTGATGATGTTTTCTAGAGGGACGATGGCATACAAGAATATTTTCAGGGGCCAATGACATTTTCCAGGGGCCTGATGGCATAGGGATTTGACAAAAAAAGGTTGCATGATTTTATTTTTCACTCCAAAATTGATTTTTCATAATTATGATGTTTTCTTTTTGTCATTGTATGGATGCAGGTAGAGAGTGGAATCCGCCTATGGTGGAGTATATATGTGGTGTATCTTAGAGGGATGATTGTAGGATTGTCATAGGGAGAGGTTATCTAGTTACAATTTTGGGGTTTTAGAGGCATCATGCAAATCCTGAGGATACCACTAGATATGGATTAATTATAGATATTCTTGGCTACATGGGAGACTATGTCCAACACATTTTGGTTGTCAAAAATGTGGGAGACCATGGAGATGGCAGTGACATTGAAGGATGTACATGTCATTTTAGGGTCACCAATTGGTGGCACCTGTATGTATTGCGATTTGAGTTCAGATATTGTAAAGAAGAGAGCATTGACAATATGGGCTACTGGGATAAGTGCATATGATGAGATAATTCTATGTGTCCAACTCAGTGGATTATAGGAAATAGGGATTCTAGATATCAAGAAGTTGGTTATGGGGATCATGATGGCATAGATAATGTGTCACAACGAAGATGGAACCATCCTATTTTTTTTTGGTATATAGAGATGCAGTGGATCATGGATTTTTATTCATTTGGGGCACCACCATATGGGTGCAATTAGTACATGATTTTTATAGAGTGAGGCACAGAGGCCATAGGGTCATGGGACCTTTGATATTATTGATAACTTGGATATAGGATAGGTTCCCTATGTAGAGGTCGACAAGGACACCATATGCAATAGTTGAAGGTGCCCTGAGAATAATTCAATGGGCACATGGATCAATAGTGAGAGCAATTCAACCATGTCGACTACTAGCAAAGATGGGTTGAGATGATGTGGTATGGAATCCTTACATATGAAATTTTGATCAGTGGCCCAGTTGGCCTAGAGTAGAGTTCTTAGAGTCCATGACAAAGGTTACGAGACACTATGTTTATTAGGTGGATAATGATGTGGAGATCTGGGTTTGAGAAAGTTTGGGAAAATGACGTTAGTGGTGATACCACCATTACCACACTACTAACGTATTCATGTCAAATACATTGTAGGAGCAGAGGTGAGGATACCAACACTTTGACCCTATAGGATATGGGAAACAGAAACACATGGTTAGAGACAATGAAGGCGTGGTGGGGATTCTCAAGGCCCACCAAATATCATAAAATTTAGCAACTTAGAGGAGAGATAATATAGAGGATCCTAAGATATAAGGTAAAAGGATAGAGGGATATGTGGATTTGGTCCCAACACTAGAGGAAGGGGAGTGAGATAGCTAGCACTATGGCTTACATAACATAATATGTGATGGCCTAGAGGAGTATAGTTGACACTGATAAGGATACAAATGGATGTGCATCTAAGATAAATGCACATACCACAACGAAGAGGAGATATGATATTCGTTCCCATTGACATGTGGACATGGTATGTAAGAGCCAAAACTCATCATGGTGATGAGGGGGAGGTATTGGTGTCATGAAATAAGGGATAAAATGTAAGACAATCCCAAAAAAAATCATAATAGTAGAAACTAATATGCAGAAAGATATTATAGATATTAAATAAAATTGTAGAAAAATAAAAGAACAAAACACAAAGATAGTATTTAACGTGGTTCATCCAATTTGGAATACCTCCACCAATAATTACTTGTTCATATTTTATTACAAGCCACCTCTTTCTCTCAGTATAATATCTGAATCTTTTGTGACCTATGCTCAACAAAATATCTTGAATTCACACTTTAAGTTGCACTCATCTACAATGTTATCTACCCTACCATATGCACAAAATCACATCAATAGGAAACTTCTTAAGTAGTTTTATAATATTTTTGGTACCTAAATCATGGGGAAAAACCACCCCATAAACCTATTTTTCAAAATACTGCTCATATGAGAGGAGAACATTTCCCGGGGTATCATGCATGCCTTTCAAGGCAAAAAAATGTGGAGAGTGTACAATAATTTTAGTGTATATTTATTTTAGTGTACACTCTTCAACACTTCCACACATGAAAACATGCTTTAGAACATAAAAATCTCCCACTTGGAGACTTTTTTTCCTCTGAGAAAGCTTCTCAACCCTTCACTATCATCTGTGAAGACCAACCAAAGTTGAACACAGCTTCAATTTCTCCCTTGTGACCACCTTGGTCATCATGTCTATGAGATTATGACTAGTATGAATCTTCTCTAGCTTCAACTTTTCTTCATCCAAAGTTGTCCTGATGAAATGCTACCTTAACTATATATGCTTCATCCTAGATTGGAAAACAAAGTTCTTAACTAGGTGAATAACACTCTGAATATCACTATGAGACTTCCCTTCCTCTTGTTTATGCCCCAAATCCTCAAGAATTTTTTGTAACAAAATCATCTCTTTGATTTCCTTTATTTCTTCCACATACTCATCCTCCATGGTTGAAAAATACATAAGCTTTTGTAGTTTTGGAATCCAACTCACCGTTGTTCCACCTATAATGAAAATATAACCTATCACTTTCATCTTGCTATCTATATCTCCATCCATGTATGAATCTATATAACCACGTAAAGTGGTTTTTGATCCACTATAACAAAAAATTGTCTCCATGGTCCTTATCATGTATCGAAGGATCCACTTTACTTCATGCCAATGATCTTTACCTGGATCACTCATAAATCTACTCACTACTCCCACTGCATGGGAAATATTAGGCCTAGTGCACACTATGACATACATCAAATTGCCAGCCTTTGATGAGTAAGATACCTTGGACATATGGTTTCTCTCATAATATATCTTGGGAAACATCTCTTTTGATAACTTGAAATGGATTGCCAAAGGAGTCCCAACCAGTTTAACATCCTACTTATTAAACCTCAAAAAGACATTCTTAATGTACTCTTCCTGAGATAAAGTTATCTTCCATTCCTTCCTATCTCGATATATCCTCATATCAAGGATTTTTTTGGTTGCCCCCAAATCCTTCATAGCAAAGGAGTCACTTAGCTACTTTTTGAATACTTTTATTTCCTACATGTTTTTTCCTGCAACCAACATGTCATCCACATACACGAACAAGATAATATAACAATTCTTTATATACATGTAATGGTCATAATGAAATTTAATATAATCTTGATTCATCATGAAGCTATCATATTTCTTATACCATTGGTGTGGATTTTTTTAGTGCATACAAGCTCTTCTTCAGTTTGCACACCATATCCTCTTTTAACCTTTGGCCTTATATCCCTCTGGTTGCTGCATATATAGATCATAATCCAAATCACCATGGAGAAATACATTCTTTACATCTAGCTACTCTAAGTGCAAGTATTCTTTTGCCACTATTCCAGGAATAATTCTAATATAATTCATTTTTACTACAGAAGAAAAAATCTCATCAGGATATATACCTTTTTTATATGTAAACCCCTTGACCACCAATCGGACCTTATATGTTTTTTTCCTCCTTCCTCTATAAATATGTACACCCACATATTCTATAATACTCTTTTTCCTTTGGGTAGCTTCACCAAATCCTAAGTCTATTTCTCCATAAGAATCTGATTGTCCTCATCTATGGCTACTCCCACTTCTTCCTAGAATCTACATACATTGCTTCATCAAATCTCTCTGGCTCTCCACTATCAGTGAGTAATGAATAATTAAGAGAAGGATAATAATTTTCATGTGATCTTCTTACCCTAGAAGACCTCCTCAATACATGAGTTTGGGGTTTATGTTGAGTAGGTTCCTAAACTAATTCATGTGCCACTTTCACATCTGGAAGATTCTCTACCACTGCATATTCTTTCCTAGATTCTTCTTTGTTTTCCTTCAACTATTTCTTATACATAACTTTTTCATTAAAGACCACATCCCTAGATCAAATTATTTTCTCGTCCTCAATACTTCAATTTTTCATATTTAGCCTTGATCTTGGTCATATCATCCTTTTCAATATGGACAAACACCTCACATCCAAAGACTATAAGAAATTAATAATCAACCTTATTACGATAGTAAACCTCCTCAATTATGCCTTCATCTAAGTAACTTGAGGTTCCTTTATTTATCAAGTACACAGTTGTGCTCATTGCTTCTTCCCAAAAAGAAAGAGTAAGTCCCACATGTAATCTCATGCTCCTAGCTTGCTCCATTATTTTCGTGTTCATCCTTTTTGACACCCCATTCTACTACAGAGTTCCCGAAACTATCTTTTTCCTATGGATTCCATTCTTATAACATTTATCATCAAGCTCATTGTTGTAATACTCTACTCCATTATCTGACCTGAGACATTTTACCTTAAGACATGTTTTATTCTCTACCAAGCATTTCCATTTAAAAAAAGTGTTAAATACATCATATTTGTTTCTAATACAATATACCCTATATTTCCTTGTGGCATCATCAATAAAAATGGCATAATAATTTTAACCCCCAAGAGATGATACCTAAGCTGGCCCCCACACATCAGAATGTACCAGCTCCAACTTACTCTCTTTCTTCGTAGGTCCCACCTTGAGAAACTTTACCTATTTCTGTTTCCCATATAAGCATTTCTCATATAAATCAAAACATGTTTCCATAAATCTAAGAAAATTATGGTTTATGATTTGCATGACCTTATGGCTCATATGACCAAGCCTATAGTGCCACAATGTTGAATCTACATCTGAAGCTACAAGATTACAAGCATTAGTACTACTAGTGGTTAAATACAAGGTTATAACCTTGTTACCTCTTTATACCACAAGAGCACCCTTGGTAACCTTCCAAGATTCCATTGTAAATATCATAGTATAACCATCATTTTCCAACTACCCCACCAATACCAAGTTTTGTCTTAATGTAGGCACATATCTAACATCCTTCAATAGCCATGTATACCCATTATGCATCTTAAATAGAACAAAAAATTTCACATATATGTTACAAGGGTCATCATCACCAAGAAAAACATTCCAAAAATCTCCTTGAACATTATCCACAAAATAATGCCTATGTGGAGTTCCATGGAAAGAAACCCCTACATCTAAAACCCAAGATTCAACAATATTATACAAAGAAAGAATCAAAGCATCCTGACAAACATTACTTGTTTCCACATTCACCTCCTAGTTTTCTTCCTATTGTTTATTATTTTCTTGAAGCTCCCAATAGTCTTTATTTACATGCCCAGTCTTTCCATAATGCCAACATACCATCTTGCTTTTGGATTCTGACCTTGCCCAATATTTTGGTTTTCCACGATTTCCTCTATTCTTATGTCTTGCTCTAGTTTCCACAATCAAAGTGTTTCTAGAAGTAGAATATTCCTTGGATATTTTTCTTCACATTTCCTCACTTAGAATCACCCCTACAACATCCTAAAACTTCAACTTTGAGTTAGCTGGAACCAATTTGCTTACCTCCATTACTAATATGTTTCAGCTCTTAGGTAACAAGCACAAAATTAATATATCCCTAACTTCTTCATAAAATTCTATTGTAACTAAAGCTATCATATTCACAACCATATTAAAATCATTCAAATGATTTGCTACTAAACTATTCTTAGACATATTCATATTAAACATTTTTTTCATTAAAAATATCTTGTTAGAGGTAGAGGGTGTTTCATATAACTTCCTTAATGCATGCATGAGTTCTTTTGTAGACTTATCCTTTAAAACATTAAATAATATAGAAGATGTAAGACATATCCGAATGGTCCCAAGTGCCATCCTATCAATAAAATTCCACTCTGCATTGGTCATGCTTGAGGGTTTGTTCCCATTTTTAGATAGTGGAATATAAATATCCTTCTGATAAAGGTAGTCTTTCATATACATCTTCCAAAGACTAAAATTCTACGCATTGAATTTAAAAACTTTTGATCTTCTATAGTGCCCACCAAACCTAAAAAATTTCCTATGATTCAATACATTAGAAAAAAAATCCAGGCTCTGATATTAATCGTTAAGAAATAAGGGATAAAATATGCAGAACAATCCCATACAGAATTACAATAGTAGAAACTAATATGTAGAAATATATTACAGATCTAAAATAAAAGTGTAAAAAAATAAAATAGCACAACACAACGAAATTATTTAACGTTTTTCACCCAATTTTGGCTACGTCTATTAAGAAACACTTGCTCATATTTTATTACAAACCACCTCTTTCTCTCAATATAATACCCAAATTTGTTTGGAGTTGTGCTAAAATATCTCTCTTGAATTCACACTTGAACTCACACCCATCTACAATGTTATCTACCCTACCATATGCAAAAAATCACCCCAATAGGTAACTGCTTAAGTAATTTTACAATACCATGGGTACCAAAACTACCCCATAAACCTATGGGTCAAAATACCACCCATATGAGAAGAGCACGTTTCCCAAGGTATCATGCACATATTTCAAGGCCAAAAATTATGGAGAGTGTACAATAATTTTAGTTTACAGTCTTCAATAATTCTACACATGAAAACAAGCTTCACAACATAATAATCTCCCCCTTAAATTTGGGTTTCCTTTGAGAAAGCTTCTCAACCCTTCACTACCATCAGTGACAACCAAAAAAAGCTGAATATATATTCAATTTCTCCGTTATGACCACCTTGGTCATCATGTCTACAATATTCTGACTGGTATGAATCTTATCAAGCTTCAAATTCTCTTCATCCAAATTTTCCCTAATGAAATGGTACCTTAACTGTATATGCTTTGTCCTAGATTAGAAAGCTTAGCTCTTAGTTAGGTGAATAACACTTTGAATTCACTATGCAACTTCCCTTCCTCCTATTTATGCCCCAACTCCTCAAGAAATTATTGTAACCAAATAATCTCTTTGCTTGCCTCTATGGTTGTAACATACTCAGCCTCCGTGGATGACAAATCCACAAACTTCTATAGTCATGAAATCTAACTCACTGTTGTTCTACCTATATTGAAAATATTACCCAGATCATTTTGGATTTGTGCTAAAAAAACTCTCCTGAATTAAAACTTGAACTTACACCCATCTACGATATTATCTAGCCTACCATATGCACAAAATCATATCAAATTTCAATAGGAAATTGATTAAGTAGTTTTACAATACTCTGGGTACTAAAACCATGGGCCAAAACAATCTCATAAACCTATGGGTCAAATTACAACCCATATGAGAAGATCATGTTTCTTGAGGTATTAGACAAATATTTTGAGGCCAAAAAATTCCAACGAGAAAAATGTGGAGAGTTTACAGTCTTCAACACTTCCATAGATGAAAACATGCTTCACAACATAATAATTGGGTGGCCGAGGAGACATCGAAACCATCATGGAGAGACTCGAGAATCCACATATGTGTGATATGATGTTTTTTAGATGATTTTTGAAAAATGTATGTGATATTGTGAGTAATTTGTGTCAGTTTTTGGTTGTACAAAGTGGACAGTTAAAGAGTGGAAATCCTTGATCGAGAGTTCCCACAATGAGATCCTAGATTCCGTGTTAGATTTACAAGACACTACAATGATGGTGGATCTAGAAGTGGCATTGATCAGAGATTTGGTGAGGTTATTTTGTCTTATGGGAAAGTAATCTAGGACATTACAAAAATATCATGATACATAGGTGTTGGCAGCTATTGAAAACATAAATGTGATGTTTCTGAGTCTAGTGAAGGTGCAAGAAACCCTGGTACTGGAGAATGCATCTTTCCTAGAAGATGTCCATAGAGTTGTGATATGCATCATGTCATTAGAGACACAACTTGATAGAGTGCATGAAGGGGCCTCCTAATCCCATCTAGGATGGCATCCTGATCCTGCACAACGAGAGTGATTAGTATGGCCCCATCGGCCCAAAGCATCCATAGACCTCCCACAAGGGGTGAGGGTACTTGAGTCATATTGTTGATGGGTCATATTAATTTTGTACGATCTTTGTTGATGTAAAACTAATTCGATACACACACACACACATGTGTGTGTGTGTATGTATAGATATATATCTATACATACATACATACATACATACATACATACATATATATATATATATATTATGGTATTTGGATGTTTGGTGTTTTTATATTTGTTTATAATTTTCCTATTTTCCTTATGTATGTATGTAAGGATACCATGGTATCTATGAACAATGATCATGTGATTAGATAGGTAATTCCGATGAGAGGGGGATCGATAAGATAGTCCCATCCACACGATGTAAATAATCCAAGAGGTGAAATAAGGCCAAGAAATCCAATGGTAGGATGTCAAGGCATGATTAGGTATATAAATCCAAGTAAGCCCGTAGGCATAAATGACGATGCAGAAAATACCGTAGCGATCAAATAGCAAATACTAGGCTAAATAAGAGCCAAAATAGGCAGAGGTGGGAAAAAGGCACCCTAATGGTAGGATAAACTAAGGCATACGTGGTGATAAATCCAAGCAGAGTGAACAACCCAATCAAGGATGTAATGATATATTTGAGATAGTTTGAAAAACCCAAAGGGTTCGAGAGGACAATAAAATTAAAAAGGTGTTGTGTAATACCCAATTGGGTTCCAAGAGCCCAAATGGATGTGACAGATCATGAAAAAAAGGAAAATAAGATGTAATTAATGCACTGTAAATAACTATCTACAATGGGGAAATATCAAAGTGATTCAATGATAATATTGTCGACTTGATTCAATATGTCAATTCTAGTATGAGTCATGGGGTCCTCGATGGCATGTTTTATAATAGCAACTTGCCAATGAACTTCATACTTCATGGAAACTAAGGTGTCATTTTTTTAATCCTCAAATTGGGTGAGAATTTCATGCCAAATGATATTCATAGTAGGTCAAGGATTAGGGTGAGGTGATATGATCTAGCTGGTAGTAGGTAAGGTGGTTAGTTTCGAGAAAAATTGTCTCTATGATTCAGATTGTGAGACGAAGTTTTGGGAATGGTACGCTTGTTACGCATAACTTGATAGTCAGTGTTGGTGTGCATGCAATACCCATTATGAGAGTAAAATAAATGAGTTGAAGTGGAAGGATGTGTATCCTTTATGGTTTGGTCATGTTTTACATCATATTTAAGATTTTACATGTGAATTTGATAGGCTCTATAGTCAGAAACATCATACCCCGAAGCCTCATGCCATGTGAAATATGACTCGGTCGTAGAAAACTAAGGATAAATAATGAAAAGAGGTAGGGGAGAGGTATCATAGGCTGTAGAGGGCTAGTGGGAATATCCAATGAGAGCACTGATGGAATGGGTGAAGATGGTGCTGATGGAGCAATATTTCTCCCATTCATTGAGGAACAATAAATATGATTATCATGCATGAGATCATCATCTTTATAGTCATAACCAACGACATGATAATTTACTTCTATTAGGGGAAATGAGTCTCCTAAGTGAATGGTGGTATGTGGAGGTTTGTTCAGTGGATAAATATTATTAGAACATAATATTAAGTGCTCATAATATTAAATTTTTAATTAAATAATATAGAATATAGTTTATATTCTTTATTATTTGATATAAACTTTATATTAGGTTTATTATATGTTTAATAAATAATTATTTATTAAATCAGGGTGTACCATGTCACTTAGTAGTTATAACCCTTTGGGTTATTTAAATATGGACATGGGCCATAATCGGTTGTATGGTAATTACACCAGTTTAAAAATATGGAGCAGGAAGTGAGGAAGGGAGTTACTGAACTAGTTAATAGTTTCTCATTTAATGGAAAATTCTTTTGTGGTTTTTAACCCCAATAGGGTTATCCACATTCTATCTGGTGTCACTATCTAAATGTGTTATTTCATTTTACTTTGTTAAATGTTAAAATTTTGGTTGATTTAATTACTATGTTATATATTTAATTATTATCTCAATCCTAATATGGTACCAAAGTGGTTACATAGTATTTAATTTAATTAATCAATAGACATGTGCATTTGGCAGTTGATTAGTTGGTTAGGAATATTTTATTCAACCCCCCTCCCCTCTCTAGGACATGTTATGTTTTTGGAGATTGGTGTGTGCATAGGTGAAAGGTGACTTTGGATTACCTGCGCATGAAAACTCTTTACGAGATTAGGTAAGATAATTTAGATTTGAAATATTTTTTTATGTCTCTATAGTTTCATGTGTGCAGGATCAAAATTATGTAAAGATAAAAATGCAAAGTAAATGAAGGAAGGAGGAGAAAAGGTATCATAAAAATAGTAATTCTAATTGTTTCATTGGAATGTTGGATAACCTTGTCCCCTCAATAAATACCCAAGTTTTGTATCTGGATTCACTTCTCTACATTCCTTAGTAAATTTAGTGTAATTGTTTTATCTTGCCCATGTCATTTAGGCCCCCTTTAATTAGGTTTGGTTCCATTTCTTTATAAATATTGTACATAATATAGTTTAATACTATAATCTTACTTTTTATAAATTATGATTTAAAAAAACAAAAATTCAATAATAAGATAAAATATATATTATATAGTATATATTAAACTATATAATAAAATCATTTATATTATATTTTTATTGTAAACTATATCCTGGAATGTATATAGTTTAAAATGTATATTAAACTATATAATAAAATCATTTATATTAGAATTTTATTATAAACTATATCCTAGAATGTATATAGTCTAAAAATTTTATTAAACTATAAACTATACAATGACCCTGTCCTATGCGGCCATAATCTATCAAATATATAGTTTTTAAAAAAAAACTTATTAAAGAAATTGTTTTAAAAAAAATCTATCCTGAGCAAGGGGGTGGCCCCATTTTGAAAGAGTTGGCGAGAATCATATCAAAAACTGTGCACCACAATAAAGTTGCTCTCTAAAGGAAACATAATAGCTCCAGCGTAATCACAAGGAGGAATTGATCAATCAATGGAAGAGCTTGCATAACAGAAAAAATCTTGCACATAGAGAAAAGACATCGGAGTGTCTTGGCATACTCATAAATGTCAAATGAAGGGATACATATAGGGTGCTGAGTAACCCTAGTGCATGACACACAAGAAACCCTAAACCTAACCCTAAACCTAACACATGTGAGATGACCCTCCATATGTATGCGGAGGACATATAGGATCCCACACACCAACACCCCCCTTTCATCAAAGTTGGGGTAGTGGCTATGATGAGTCAAACAAAAAAAGAAGACACTCCTAAACAACTAAGAAAGATGTGTAAATGGGGCCCAGAAACTAAATTCCTGATAAGGTGACCATGTACAAACAACATCTTCCTCCAAGAAGAATAAGAGAAGGACTATATATCCCGAAGAAGTTGAGCAGATGCATAAGACCTTACCCTAAGAAGAGACAGCAAGTGAAGAAACTTCACCTCAGTGAAGGGTTTGGTAAATATATCTGCAATCTGATCAGCTATCTGAATGTACTGAATTTCATTGATACCATCATGAATAAGATCTCATATGAAGTGCATATGGATCTCAATGTGCTTCATCCGCTGATGCTGAACTAGATTTCTACAAATTGAGATAGTGCTCGTGTTGTCACAATAGATAATGGTAGGCCATTGAAAGTAGATGCCAAACTCTGTCAGAATACCTTGTAGCCAAATAGCCTATGTGGCAATGTTAACTACTCCTATGTATTTTTCCTCTGTATAAGATATCGCAATTACATTCTACTTCTTATTAGACCAACTTATAGGACCTAAACCAAGAGAAATTGTATCCAGAGGTAGATTTTTTATGATCTAAGTCACCGGCCCAGTCAAAATCTATGAACCCAATCAAGTCAATATCCACCCCTCCAAAATAGTGAATGCCATCAATATAGGTGCCACAAACATAATGAAGGATATGCTCAGCTACTTTCCAATGCAACTCATGTGGTTCCTACATGAATTTGGACAAATCCCAACAACATAAGATAAATTTGGTTGAGAGTGATTCAAGTAAATCAAGCTCCCCACCAACTATTGATAAAGGGTACCATCAACCAAGGGAGTAGAGAAATCAGAAACCAACGTAACCCCGGAAAGAAAAGGAGTAGGAGAAGACCTACAATCAAACATCTGGAAATGAGAAATCAATTCAAGAGCATAATTAGGTTGTGAAATCAAAAAATCCTGAGTCTGATTGTGAAAGCTAGATCTTAATAAAGTAATGAAGCAGACCTAAGTCAGTCATGGAAAACATGTTCGCCAAGGCGGTCTTCACAGAATCAATGGTAGAGGAAGAGTTGTCGGTGATCAACAAGTCATAAACAGAGAGAACAAGAATGAGTATGTATTCATCTTGCCATAGAATATAACCATTTGGATCAGAGTGACACATAGTAAACCCTGATATAGGTAAAAAGGAGTCCATCTTGGCATACCAAGCCTGAGGGGCATGTTTAATGCCATAAAAATACTTCTTTAACTTACAAATGAGGGAGGGATCATGGACATAACCTAGAGGTTGTTCCATGTAGATCTCATCCTCTAGGTCACCATGAAGGAAGGAACTCTTAACATCCATTTGATTGACTTTCCATCTCTTTGCAGTGGCAATGGCCAGGGTCAGTTGAATAGAAGTCATCTTCGCAACCGGAGCAAAGGTTTCAGTATAATCAAACCCAGCTATCTAGGAGAAACCCTTAGATACTAATTGCCCTTTAAAATTTTTGACATCTCCATCTACTCCATACTTTGTTTGGAACACCCACTTACACCGAATGATTTTTCTTCTTTTCAGAAGAGGGGTGAGATCCCAAGTATCATTCTTCTCGAAAGAGGAATACTCCTCATCCATGGTAGAATCCCACTTAAGAATACCAGAAACCTCCTAGAAAGACTATGGATCAAAGGTAGAGGCAAAGAAAGAGTGGGATCTAATGAAATCTGAGAGAGTACATCTCATATATGAAGTATCTCCAACTAAATCTCTAGCACTTTGCAGAGTTTTCCTAGCCCAAATAGGACCAAGAGGATAAAGCTCTGAGTCAGAAGATTCATCACTCAAGTGAGAAGGGACATAGTCCTCATCATCACTATTGTCAGAATCAGAAGACGCAAGGCTCTGATGGTCGAGAGGATCAAGAAGAGGATCACACACAAACAACATCATCATCTGATGAGTCAAAATCTGAATAAACAAGTTGAAATACCTCAATAGGTAGAGAAGTAGAATTCAAAGAAGATTCATCAAACTTAACACTTCTCTCAATATAAATCTCATGAGAAGTAGGATTCAACAATCAATATCCCTTTACGTCATCATGATACCCTACAAATATACAAGGTTTGTATTGTGGTTCTAATGTCTTGCATTTCTTCTTGAGAATCTAAGCCATAGCATTGGATCTGAAGACTCGAAATTTCTCAACATTAGGATTGCATCCAAACCAGGCTTCAAAGGGTGTCATCCCTCTTATTTCCTTGTGTGGAATATGGTTCTAAATGTAATTAGCACAATTCACTGCTTCAGCCCAATACTGTGGAGGAAGAGACTTCAAATGAATCATACAAGTGACCATCTCATTAAGAGTACAGTTATTTATTTTTGCTACTCCATTCTACGAATGGTTGTAAGCTACTATATGCTACAAGGAGATCCCTTTAGAAGTATAGAAATCCATGAACCTATTTTTTACACACTCACCTCCATTTTCAGTTTGAAGAACCTTAATAGACCGTTCCACCTATTTCTCAGCAAGAGCCTTAAAGTCCTGAAAATGTTCAAATACTTCATACTTAAGCTTAAGAAAATATACCCAAGTATAATGCGAATAATCATCAATGAAGGTCAGAACATAAATATCTTTAGTAAATGAAGGAGACAGAAATGGACCAGAAATATCGTTGTGAACAAGATCCAAAGGACGAGTAGCTCTCTAGGATTTTCCTTTATCAAAGTTCTTTTCAAGATGCTTTCCAAGGGTACAACCCTCACAAAGACCCTTAGAAAACTTGATGTGGGGTAACCCGTTGACCATTTTGTTTTGGTTCAATTGTTCAAGGTAGCGATAATTTAGATGTTTGAAATGCTCATGCCATAGCTTACTAACTTCATTTGCATAAGTGAGCAAGGAAATGGGCATATAATTAGAAGTAAAGTGGGAAAAGGTATACAACCATGAATGGTGATCCGCCTTTCCCTTAGCCACTGTAGTGTCATCATTAAGCTCACGAATAATCACCAAGTTAGAACCAAATTCCACTCACATTCCTTCACCAAGGTGAGTAATTTGGTAAACCAATAGGAGATTGGTAAATATATCAAGAACACTCAACCCTTTGTTAAATGTTCCTCCATCCATCTCTACCAATCAACTACCAGAAACCGACACTGTCATGTCATTACCCTTCATGATTTTTGACATACCACAAGGTTTGATGTTGGAGAACTCAACATGCGAAGAAGCCATGTGGTGTGAATCACTGAAATCTATAATCCAGGTCGATGAAGGAGCAACTTTGGCTACAAGGGCCTTTCCTTTATTCTTATCAGATTTATAACCTTTTGTAGTAGAAGACTCAGTCTTTGAAGCATTTTGTTTGATAGACTCAGGAACACCTATTTGATTTTTTTCAAGTAAATGAGTAAGGTCATCAATTTTTTTTCTTATACACATATGCTCTTTATGACCAGGATTCTTGCAATAGGAACACAAATATTTGTCTTTCTGTGCTCTAGGCTCAAAAGTCAAAGTGTTCGTGTTAATTTTAGTTTTGGTCTTGGTTTCCTTCTTAGGTTGATCCCTTTGTTCTTTCTTCTTTTTGGTCTTTTTTTCCTTACTAGTACTTGCTACAAGGGCATGTAACTTGGACTTGAGATACCCCATTTGAATGATTTTTTTCCTATTCTCAAATGAGTTGGGATGAAAAATAGTCAAAGGAGCGCATATTCCAATCCTTGCCCAAGGTAGCTTTTGTAGGGTAAAAAGTTGACACAAAGACAAAATATTCATGACCTAATTTAGAGAGAATTGACAAGATCAGTTAAGAATCTTTGTTCTCTACTTGGCATTCCTTTAACAATAATCTAGTGTGGACAAACTTAGAGAAGAATGCTTGTAGGTTTTCAAAATCACTAGGATTTAACCCTAGTTGTTAATTTTCCAAATCATGCGCTCTCATGTCATCTTGTTGTCCAAACATTCCATCTAACGTTTTCCATGCAGAATTAGGTGTTTCAGATGACTCAATGTAGAAGAGAAAGCTAGGAGAAAAGGAGATGAAAAGAAAACCTAAAGCTTCATCACTATGGTTTAACCACTTAGATTTTTCAAGGTCATCATCTGGTTCAATCTCAGTTCCCATGGTGATGCAGAAAAACCCTTTACCCCTTAGTTTCATAATTATTTTCGATCTCCATTTGAAGAAGTTGAATAGCGTAAGAAAAGGAATTGAGAGTGCATCCATAGTGAAGAGAGGGAAAGAATGCAAAAAAGAAACACAAGAATCACAACCAACTAGGACAATATAATAACCCCCCTACTTTTGACAATTTATATTTTAGTGCATTGAATACAATCGGGTCTGAGCGTGCATCTGAAAAAAATTGGTAACTCACCTTACAATCAGCATAATAATGCACAAGAGAGGAGACCACAATTGTGTTTCATGGAGTGCAGCAAAGTGACACCATACACAAGCACAATTGAAAAAAACTAGGAAGGAGGTGAAATCAAATCCTGGTTGTGAGAAAATGCATCTCACATCACAAAGGATACCCCCTTGCTGCAAACTGTGGTGGATGCACTCACTAGTCGCAAGCAATAATAAGGTTAAAATATAATGTTTTGAACTCAAGATGAGTCCGGATGATCTTCATAACGTTGGAAAGGCACACAGAAGATAAAGAGGTGCTCAAAGTGTTACTACACACTTAAGCGCATGATTAGTAAAAAATCGATAATAACACTTTTTTTTAAATACCGTTTTGAAACTTCTGATTTAGCTAATTTTAAATCAATTAGGACTATAAATAAAACGATAAAAAAGACGTTAATTAAAAGATGGTTTTTAAATATGCTTAATCATAAATGAAGCTTAGATTTGAAATTAATAAAACTAGATTTAATTAAATTAAATCTAATTGATTTTAACTAATAAGATCTAATAAAAAATTAAATCCTGATTAAAATTTTAAATATGCTCCCCTTTTAAAAAAAAATCCACTTTAAAAAAAGAACACCTCAAATTTTAAATTGGAAAAACTTGCCTTAAATAAATTTATTTGCCCACTTAAAAACACCAAAAATATATTTTAAAAACTTATGGTTGAGGAAATAAATAAAAAATCAAACTTACCAACACACTTACCAAGAAAGCTCAGATTTACCAAAAAAAACATGAGTTTTTTTTTTACAGAGTTTGAGTGGTTTGCCAAAAAACACAGCTTGGCTGCTTTGTGCATGGAATGGCTATGGAGGGAGATGAGCTACAGGTGCAAGGACGGTTGGAATGGTTATGGGCTTAGAAGAAACCCACGGTGGCATTGGCGTTGGGAGGAGCCCATGGTGGCGAACAGTAACATGCGTGGGGTGGGAGCGGGAAAGCTAGGTCATGAGGCTCAGCGAGTGGAAAAAACCCACACGGGGAGGGCAGAGTAGGCAAAAATCAGCACAAGCAGCGAGCAAAACACACAAGGAGTAGAGCTCAGAGCAGAGAATGGAGCTCACAGAGTTGAGGAGATCAGTTGGCTCGGTTTCGTGGAGAGACCTCGAGACAAAGCTTAAACACCAAAACTTCAAACTGAAACCTGTAATTTTGAAACTGTGCCTAGAAAACAACATGAAAACATAGAGATCCAAGAAAAATAAAGATCTACAAAAAGTTTCTAGTTTAATAAACAATTAAAAAAATAGAAAAAATAACCTTTGTTTTTAACTGATCTCCAAATGTAGCTGCAACTGACTAAATTTAGCTATAAAACATCTAAAAACTCAAGGAGATCTGCACATGCACGAAGAACACAACAAAACTGAAAAACTTTCCAAGAGCAGCTTGTGAAGAACGTTAGCAATAAATTTCCAAAATATAATGATCAAAAAAATTACACAAGGAGTAATAAAATAACGAAACCAAGAGTAATCGCAACTCAGATGAGGAATGCACATTTTCCCAATCTCAGCTCTAATACCATGAAAGAGTTAGCGAGAATTGTATCAAAAATTGTGCATCATGATAAAGTTGCACTCTGAAGGAAACGTAATAGCTCCAGCGTAATCACAAGGAGGAATCGATCAATCAATGGAAGAGCTTGCATAAATAAACAAAGCTTGCACATAGAGAAAAGATAGCAGAATGTCTTTGCATACTCATAAATGTCAAATGACAAGATACATATAGCGTGCTGAGCAACCCTAGTGCATGACACACAAGAAACCCTAAACCTAACCCATGTGAGATGACCCTCCATATGTGTATGGAGGACATATAGGATTCCACACACTAACACATTCCTTATCCACCCTTTCCCCTTGTCCACCACTTGGCCAACTCTGCTACAACCTGGCCAGGTCCTCTCCGTGTATGCCACATTTTTTTCTGCCCCCCTATGGGATGACAAACCCATCTCCTTTCCTTTCTAGCTTGGCCAAATGGCCACGGAATTTTATTTTTTATTTTCATTAAATCCTTTGTCACACATTCAATGTGTTGGGCATAGTTATATGGTTTTTAATTAATGCAAGGGTGTATGGCTCAATGCGACTATGGTCACAAAGTGCCATTTTTGTTTAAAATCCTAAGCGGTTCAGTTGTACTATGATCTGAATGGCTGATATTAATAGTGAATTCCTTGATTCAGTCTAATATGGAATTGTTAATAAGTGGATTTAATATGTAAGTTGATTTCTTCGTTAACTCGGTGACAAGTTAGTTGGGATCATATAATCAAGTTTCTTTGCTAATATATCACTCTGTTATTAATTAAAAATTTCAAAGTTGAATCATTACTCAACTCGTCAAGTTAGTTCTACCAACTCGAGCGAGTCAATTAAAACATATCACATATAAAGGATCATAGCTCCAAATGTTTTAGATATATACTATTGTTTTTAATTATTTTTTATTTTAAAAAAAAACTTAAATAAATTTAATTCCTTTAGGTTTTAAACTAAGAAAAAAAGTTAAAATAAAAACATTTCATGTACTAGCCTCTGGGAGCTGATCCCTGATTTTACCCTGTCTACTAAAAAAACCTAAGAAAAAAAGTTAAAATAATTAGTTTAATTAGATAAATTATTTTTGAAATGATGATTTTGTGACACTGCGACTAAATTATTGTTGTTGTTTGTATAGAAAACTAAAAAAATTCACTCACATTTCAATTTAGTATTATATGCTTAACAAAACCTTCCTTTTTAAACGTAAAATCATCGAATTGTGATTGTGAAGCTTAAAACAATGACAAGGGGATATTTCCAAACCTTTATTTATTTTTTAATCCTCATTAATTATTTAAATTTATTTACATGAAAATGGGGTCTAATAACTTTACGATTGATAAATCTCATATGTTGAATGACAATAATTACAACATTTGGAATATTTGATTGAAGGTTAAATTCATGGCTCACAAACTATGGGAAATTATGAATGGAACTAAGAAGGCTCCAACTGGAAGACAAGAAACTCCACACAACGTCGTTGCGTATCAACAAAAATTGCAGGATGAAATGTCTATTTTTTTGCAAAGCATGCAGGATGATTTTCTGATTCATATCAGGGATCAAGAAAGTCTTAGTGAGGCTTGGACTCAATTGGAATTGATACATAAAGGTATGCATTTATCAAAAATCATTAAACTGATTTTAGAACTTATGACAACTCCTATGAAGGGTGTGGACACCTCGAATTTGACTAAGCAATTATAAATACATAAATTGCACTAACTATCCTTTTTCCCGTAAATTGATGAAATTTTTTCAATAAAGCACCATTCTTCCTCTATCACCATTAATTAATTACATTATTGTAATTAAAAAACCTTCGAATCACTCAAGATGTTGATTAGCGACCTTTCGTTAATTAACATCCTCTTCTACCTACGTCAATTAATTATTCTTACTTAATTTCAACCGCTAACTTAAATTAATAAATTACCATTTATTGAACAAATTTCCACTCTTAAATCCCCTAATCACACTAATTTTCCTCCAAATAATCTAAAAATCTTATTCTAGCCTATTAATCAATCACTTTTGATTAATTATACGCACTCCAATTCCCATAAATGCTAACTAAAGTGTTAACTCACCTAGCGACTAGTTTTAGTTAATTAAACTAGAGTTACTTAATCCTTTATCCCACATCCACAAATTTGATAGCCTTTCATGTTAAGGAAAGCTATATAAAGAACCCTCCTCACCTTTCTTTTTACACTTACATGGATTATTCTAAACTATGGGCATTTTGATCTTGATCATTCCTCCATTAGTTTGAGCTAGCCTCTTCATATTCCATTCATCCTTTCAAAATTGAGTAATATGGGAAGATCCAAAATGGCCTTGTAGCCATTCTTGGTAAGATTCCATTCTCAATCCTTGAGATCAAGAATGAATCCACTTTGATTACTAAATGATATATTTAGGTTCATATTTTAGTTATAAATCTAAAGAGTAGCAATGACTTAGTATGTTATTTTTATTTATTTCAAGTTTTCATGCATTTCAAGAAGTTAGTTTCCACAAGCTCTTATCTTGATGGTTGTGTTTTAATTAGATTTATTTTGGAACTATTAGGTGTTAGTTTCAATTCAGCTAGCATAGTTAATTACACATGAGCACATATGCCACGCCGGGTGGGACTTCCTCCATTGTCCTTTGGACTTAATTTCAAGTTTTTGTAGTTAAGTTTCAATTTTTGTTACTAACCCTCTTTTTGAATATATTGACATAACTTGTTTTTCTTAAATTATTTTTGTAAGTCTTCCTTGGAGGTATAAAGGAGGTGAAGTGCTGTCAAAATTGGATCTTGATGGGAAAAATTTAAGCTTTATTCATATTTTCATTTTTTGAGCTTCATTTTTCTTCATTTTACATGTTAGTTTTGTCAATTTCTTAAAAATATTATATTATTGAGCATGTAAATTAGCGTTTGATAGTGTTGAGCCTTTTATTTATGTATTAATGAGGTGGGTTTCTGTCCAAATGAGATATTGATGAGAAAAATTCAATCTTTTTCCATCTTTGCATTTTTAGAGCTTCATTTTTCATCATTTTACATGCTAGTTTTGTAAATTTGTTGAAAATGTTAAGTTTTTTACCATGAATGTTAATGTATGATAGCGTTGAGTCTTCTTTGCATGTAACAATGATATGGGTTACTCTCAAAATTGAATCTTGGTTGGAAAAATTGTACGTTTTTGTGGATTAAGGGATGTTTTTTTGACATTTTTTTAGTACATGTTAAGTACATACCCATGAGCATAAGATCATATACGTAACCCATCTTCTGAAGGCCATAAATTTTTCTCCCAAACTTGAAACGACTCCATTTTGTGTGTTTGAAAGGTATTGTAGTAACCTATGTAATGAATTCATAAATTAGGGATTTAAACTTATCGAAAGTGTAGGGTTTTCATTTATTACAAAACTGATCATTTTTGTTGCATGCTAGATTCACTTTTGATCAACACCATATATACTCTTGTCTTGCACTTTTGAGTAACTTTGAGAATCAGAAATAGTTATGATAATGGATATTTTTCTAACACATTTAAATTCTTTAATGAATGTTGTTTTTCCATTTTTTACTTAGATCAAATTTTGTGTATGCTCTTCTCTTGTGCCTTTTGGCGATCTTGAGAATCAAAAGTAAATTTGGTCTTATTTTCTAACATTTTGTAGGTTTTTAAAGCTAACTATTGATTGCAAGATATATTGAATCATGTTTTTGATAACTTGTTTCAATGATTTTAATGAATATTTTATTTTCATTTGTTAGGATAGAGTTTTGTATCCTCTTCCCTCACACCTTCTAGGTGATCTTGGGAATAAAATAAAATTCTAAGCCTTTTTCATGCTTTCAAACACTTTACTAAAATGTTTGGTTAAGAGAATGAAAAAAAATTGGTTAAAATAAATTTATTATGGATTTGAGCTACAAGTTTTTCCATTTGTGAAATAGTAGGGTTACTCATTGTGTATGCTCTTCTCTTATGTCTTAGGATAATCTTGAGAATCAAAAACAATGTTATATCCTCTTTCATGATGTTTTGATTGTTTGGAAAACTATTAACCTTTGCATACAGGACCAAATATATGTTTTTCAAAGAATCATGATCTAAACCAATACTAATATAGTTGTTGCAAGTTTCCAACGATGTGCAAAACCATATTAAGATAAAAGATTAAAAAACACACCATTATTCAAAACATTGTATTTACAGGTTCAGTTAAGAGATATGGTTTAAAACTAGGATAAGTTCCTTGGAATAAGCCATCATAACCCATAAGGATGTTCCAAGGAACCTCACAGTAGTCCACATAAGAGGGAACCTTGTGGACGAAATGAGAAGCACTCCACTTACCTACTTGTCTAGTACACAATTGTGATATTAGAGAAAAAATTATCTTCACATGACCCCAGTGAAAATAAAACTGAACAAATTTATTTCTTATTGTATCAGAGGGGGTAAATTAAAGTTAGTATACTACAAGGTTTAGTCAGTGTGACTTTCATGGAAAACCACACTCACAGAGATTATTTGTGACACATAGAGAGTGAAATAATAGGAATCCATTTTGCACAGGAGCCAAATTAACCAAAACCAATCATGTTGTCAAAGATCTCTCATGAAATTAGAAATTTTTCAAAGTCAAAACCTTGTTAGTTGAACAAGAGGAGTGTCTATTAAATTTTGAGCCTAGTTTTATTCATTACAAAATTTTTGAAGTGTTACTTTGTCTTAATTTTTCATTTGTCTTAAGACAAGGCGAAACTCTAACAAAGTGATGATAAGTATCTTTCATCACCACTTGGTATACTCCTTAGTTTTCTTGTTTCCCTTTTGGGAAAAAATAAAGCATACATATGTAGTGTTACTCAGGATTGTGTCCACCACTTTTGCACCCACTTACATCCTTCCTTATTGCAACTGTGATAGTAAGCATTGAAAGTGTCTTGGTACATCCTCAAATCTTGAGTAGCCTTTTTTTGATACCAAAGTCAATAATTTTCATCATAGTTAGGCTTGCTTCATCATTGATTTTCCATTGAGGTGTTACTTTGCTCACATCTTCTTGATACAATTTTAATACTTACATATTATTTCTAGTAAACTTGAATTAAGTGTCTAGATTGTACCATTATGTTGCTTGCACCAAAAAAACTCCTTGGTATAATTTGACCTTGTCTCCTTTCGAAGATTTCCTCAACCTTGAAAAGTGTTTCTGTTATTTTTTTCGCGTCGTATCAATATTATTTCTATACTAATATCTTGTTTTTTGCAAAGCTTGATTAATGTATCTAAGTGGTATTGTTGTGTTGCTCACATTTGTAACTTCCACTTTTTGGTATTTATGCCTTTCTTATATCTAGATTGGTTATAGTATACTTCACATTGGAATTCACTTAAACCCTTTGTTAATACTTACACCTTGTTTATTTTAAACTTGACTTAAATGTTGATACCATGTTGATCATCTTGCATCAAAATACCATTTAAGACACATTTCCATAGGGAGTAGTTTCTTGTAACTTGGATTGCTTTTCTAAGCTTGCGTGATTGTTCCTTGTGATATTTCATCTTGTATACTTGTTTTCCTAGGAAAATCCTTTTTGATCATTTAATCCCTTGGTTCTTCATCTTGACATTTTCACTTGCAACTTGTTGTCCAAACCTTGTTGGATTGTCGAAATTGTGACATCACAATATATGTTTTCCTTATATTCCCTTCAGAAAATCACACAAACATATCCATACTTACCAAATGTCTAGTTGGTTTCTGTTATGTTTCCCGAATTAACATGGTACTTCCTTTAATTTGAAGGAGTTCAATCATACAATCTACATCTAGGAATTTGGACCCAACAATGCCAACAACGACTATTTATCACATGGTTCCTCAAACTTACGACAATAGGGAACCTATGTTTAGGTAATCACATCGAAACATGACCATCACAACTATACCTCAATTGGTTATTCACGCTAGAGAAACCGTTCGGATAATCCTTTCCTCACCTTCATCTCATAGTCAGTGGTATGATTCTGATGCTTCTAATCCATTCCATTCTTCTTATTCTAATCTAGACTATTCTTTTGATTCCTCTCAATCTTCTAATGATTCTAATCTAAACTATCTTTCAAATTCCTCTCAGTCTCCTGAGCCTCATCCAATCAATATCTTATAGGGAGTAATCAATAACCTAAAATCCGTTTTCCTTCTCTAAGGATTTTTGTCATTACAAATAATCCTCGTCATTCTTATAATTATAATCCTGAGTTGCAGTCCTCCCTTTCTTCATAGGACCCATTTTATCAGTAGCCTCCACAACCTCTCCCTCTGTCAAAGATCCATACGACTGAAAATTCCTCTAATCAATCATCCAAGTTGACCCGCATGTTGCAATCCACTAACTGGCTACGTGATCCTCTTTATCTACCTGAACTTTTCCATCTTCTAGGAAAACCAATACCAACCAATTCCAAATATACATATTCTTCCACTCGTGAGACATATGAATCCAAATCTACTTCGTCTCTTGAGTCATCATCTTCTAAATCTTCCACACCAATTGGAACTCTTTCTTCTAATCAACCTAATATCATTAAAGAAAAACAACCCATACCATTCGATTTATTTTAGAATGAATAATAAATAAAATAATTCATGGAGCTACATGATAACATCTCTCTAGAGGACCATGAGAAAGGATTGTCTGTTGACCTTGATGCATTCGTGTATTCTAGGGAAGAATTTGATTCCTTTTTCCATAAAATAGAGGAAGATCCTAAGATCATCAAACTTTATCTTCCTATTATTCTTACATATTCACATTCCCCATTACATGGAGAAACTCTTAGGTCTATCATTAATCCCTAACCTATCTTCTCATCACCCCATCATTCTTTACATATAAAAGTTCCTCAATCACAATATTTCCTTGGGTCACATCCTAGTATCCCATCATCTTCTTATATATGTGGTCCATCTCCTAGTATCCCTCCATATTCTATTTTTGGGTCACCTCTAGGTAGCCCATTATCCTCTATTTGTGGGCCAATTCCTAATAGCCCCTCATCTTCTATACTTGGGACATGCTCTGGTATTCTATTATCCTATATACTTGGGTCATGCCCTAGTAGTCCTTTGTCTTCCATCTATGGGACACCTTCTAGTAACCCATCATATTCTATAATTGGGCCATATGCTAGTAGTCCTTCATCTTCCATATATGGGAAACCTCCTGGTAGCCCATTATCTTCTATACTTGGGCCACTTCCTAGTATATGTTCATCTTCTATCTATGGCTCACCTCCTGGTAACCCATTCTCTTCTATCCTTGGGCCACATCCTAGTAGCCCTGGATCTTCTATCTATGGATCACCTCCTGGTAGCCGATCCTATTCAATCCTTGGACCATATCAAATTTTTCCATCATATCATCCTTCTTTAAAAAAATTGGAAATCCCACGATCATCCCTAACGTTCCTATCATCAATCCCAAACATGCACTTTCTTCTCTCACTTCTCAAGATCAGTAAAATCACACATTATCTTGTAGGAAACACCAATAGTTTCTTCATCAAGCCAAGATCAAAATACATAAGATCTCTAAAGTTCCCACTAAATCCAACACCCAAAAATCTAAAAATCAAATGTGATTCAATAATGCACACCAATGTAACCATTAAGTATGGTACAAAGTAAAGAAACCTATGGATAGGGAACTCAAGATCCCACATATAAAATCCATGTTGAAAGATAAGTCACAGTCACTTATCAAATATGATCTCAGTACGGTCATCGAGATTAGAGATAATATTAATCTTGATAAGATAACACTCCTAGTCTCCCTCATCAAAGAAATCACAAAAATTGTTGTTGGATCCTATCACGTGGAGTGACATTATTTGTCCCAACTGCCTGAAATAAAAAAAAATTTAAAAAAATAAAAATATTCCAAAAAAATCAAAGGTATAAAGATCAAACATTGCAACCAGGTATTGCATACACATGGATTTTATTTCCTTCCTTTCTTCATATTCTTCTACAAATCACCAACCATTTTCATCCCTTCGATGATATTTTGGTTATTCTATTTATGCTCATTATGTGATATTGATCTCTATGGTTTTTGTTTGACCTTGGTCTTTCATCACCTTGGTAAATTAAAGAATGGGTGACCTCTTAGAGATCCTATCAATCTACATCTAATAAAATTGTTACGAAGAAACTTTGGGTGTATTTTTTCACAATAGATAATGTCATCATCACAATCACTTCCACATCCTTCCGTCAAGCCATCAGTGTTTCTTAACCCCTTATCAAAACAATCAAGAAATCTTAAATAATTTTCAGAAAGTATCAAAAAAATCAAAAAATCAAAAAAATAAAAGTAAAGAAAATATAACTCTCTCTTCGGGTATTTCCAGTATCTTTATCGGGGCTATGGATGTCTAACTGGTAGTAGAGAAATTTTGTGATTAGAATCAAACACATCTTCATCAGGGATATGGATTAATGGCTAGAAACAGAGAAATGTACTATTCTCCTTCCAGCCTCCATTCACAAATCCGCTTTCTAAAATGAATCATTCCTACACATTGGCTAGTTTGTCTTCACTTATTGCATATAAAATATTCACTTCAAGAGGTAATTAATTTCCACAGGCACACATTGGATCTTGATGAGAAGACATGATTAATATGTTACCATTTTTTTTTGGACCTTGTTCAAACTCTTGTTGTAGTTTATATTTTGTCTCATGATTTGTGCCTTGAACTTATCACCTTTTCATTACCAATCTTCTAGATACATTTTCTATATCATTTCATAACATTTTTTGTTATTTTTCTTAGTTCAGAGCATCCATGTGTATAAGATTCCCTTTTACTATGTTTGAGGGAAAATTTGTGTGTTCTTTCAATAAATAATCTTCAGCTTCTTTCTATCAGTGGCTTCTTGGCCAGCCTCCACTGGGGGCATGCTTGCTCCTTCTTAGCACTTCCTTGGTTTGTGTTCATCATCAGATTGAACATATATGTTTTTTCCTTGATCCAACCTATCGTATTATATATATGTGCAAGGTTTTCCTTTGTTTATTCCCATCTCATGATGGGGGAATCTTCACATTTTCACCTTCTTGCACATACATGTGGTATTCTTCCCTTGTACATCCTATCTATCACAGGGGCATCCACACTGCTTGGTTTTCTTGTACATAGCTTCAGAAAACTCTTTTGAAAATCCCAAAACATTCAAATATGTTTCACATGAAAACCCAATAATTTTTTTGTAAAAAATTACAAAAATATCGCAAAAATTGGTAAAAATTTGTTAAAAAATAAAAAATATTGGTTAAAATTTGAAAAAATCAAAACATTCTAAAAATTTGCATGGATTTAGTGTCTTAGAAATGGAAAATTATTTGTATTGTGTCTTTACATGTCATTATACACTTTTTTTGTATGCTTACATTTTTAATAAGGACCGATGATGTATATCATTGGCAATATGATGAAATAAAGTTGTTTGAACGAACACTAGATGAATGTTATTTCCATCCCCCTTCATCTTCATTTTTCTACTATATCCATATTCTCCTATCACCACTATTCTTCTAAATTACTAGGGGAAATAGGAATCACCTTTTATCCCCCCTCCCACTCCTTATTCTTCTATCCATTTCCTTCACCTTTTCGATCATCGATTGACCTCTTTCATCTTCCCATCAACACTCGAGGGGACATCCTTCACTCTACTAATTTTTATTGCACTCCTTAGCTATTTTACTAGTGTTCTTGTCTACTATCATTGAAGTGGTGTCACTTATGCAACTCCAAAGAGGGGAAAATGTAGACACCCTAAATTTGACTAAGTAATTTTAAATACATAAATTGCACTAACTATCTTCTTTCCCGTAAATTAATGACACTTTTTCAATAAACCATCATTCTTCCTTTATCACCATTAATTAATTACATTTTTCTAATTAATTAACCTTTCAATCACTCATGATGTCAATTAATTATTCAGTTAATTTTGACCGGTAACTTAAATCAATAAATTACCATTTATTAAACAAATTTCCACTCTTAAATCCCCTGAATCACACTAATTTTCCTCAAAATACCCTAAAAATATTATTCTAGCTATTAATTAGTCACCTTTGATTAATTATATGCACCCCAACTCCCATAAAGTGATAACTAAAGTGTTAAATCACATGTTGCCTCACCTAGCTTTAGTTAATTAAACTAAAGTTACTTAATCCTTTATCTCACATCCATAAATTTGTTAGCCTTTCCTGTTTAGGAAATCTATATAAATAACCCTCCTTCTTACCTTTCTTCTTACACCTTACATGCATTAGTCTAAACTATAGGCATTTTTATCTTGAGAATTCCTCCATTAGTTTGAGCTAGCATATTCATCTTGCATTCATCCACTAAAAATTGAGTAATGTGGGAAGATCTAAAATGGTCTCACAAACATTCTTGGTGAGATTCCATTCTCAAGATCAAGCAACAATCCACGTTTATTGCTAAATGATCTATTTAGGTTCATATTTTAGTTAGCAATCTAAAGAGTAGAGATGACTTAGTATGTTAGTTTTATTTATTTGAAGTTTTCATGCATTTGAAGAAGTTAGTTTCCATAAGCTCTTATCTTAATGGTTGTTGTTTAACTATATTTGCTTTGGAACTATTAGGTTCTAGTTTCAATTCATCTAGCATAGTTAATTACACATGAGCACAAAGGGAGATTAGAAAGTAATTAATTATTTGGAAAAAATTAAAAATATTAAGTATCAGTTAGATGGGTGTAGTTATAACTTAATTGAAGATAAATTGCTTTATTTCATTATTTAGGTGAGTGTTCATGAAAATATTAGAAATTTCATTTTAATTTTGAATTCTAAATATAAAAAAGAACAAGACATTTCATATTTGCAAACCCTTAGTGCTCTCCTGATTTAGGAAGAGAAATTAATGAAAAATTTTGATTCTAAAAATAATACCACTCAAGAACTTCTCGCTCAAAAATAAAAACTCAGTAAACCTTATAGATTCAACAAAAATCAAAAAATCAAATTTTAAAAATCCTTGTAAAGACAACAAACCATGAAATTTAAGAGTTCTCTTTGATGGTAAATGTCATTATTGTGGAAAATTTGGCCATAAGAAAGAAGAATGTAATTTTTAAAATAATAATTCAAATTTTAGAAAAGAAAAGGGTAACAAAATATATAAAAAATCAAAACCAAAACAAGAATCAGAAAAACAATTAAAAATCCAATGTAATTAACTGATTGGAATTGGGGAAGGAGGATGGAATCACGAAGGGAAGAGGTATGAAACCCTAATGGTGACACAGGCATGTGATTCGGTGAATCCACACAAGGGAAGGAGCCCGCGGTGGTGAAGAACAATGGGATAGACTTTGAGAGTGGGAAAATAAATTTATCTATACTATGTGATTTCCTTACACTAGGTGATGAACAAAATTTTGAATACATCAAACTTATTGTTACAAAAGGATACCCATCTCAAAGTCCTAAAAATAGGAACCCTAATTCTAGTTGTCCCCCAACGAATATGAGAAAGTGTTTATGTAGTCATTTTTACCCTCATCACAAAAGAAAGGAACCCCATGCATGCCGGCCTATCACCTAGCAGGTGTTGGGCGCTCACCCGAGGCACACGCGGGTGTTGAGTCTCTCTTTTATGTGATTTTAGTGGGAAACATCATCTATGTTTCATGTTTACGAGATCTAAATGGAAGTAAAACATACAAGCATGATAGAGCTCAAAACTATTTCTAGGTCCTTGCAGTCATTCTAAACAGGAAGTGCTTTAACATATTTTATAACTATACCAAAACAGGAAGAATTCGTATAGACATCCATACTTAATCATAAACATAATTGAAAAGGAACTATGAGAAAGATGTATGCATTAGAATCATCAATGTTCATATTCATGTAAGCTACTAACCTCATTACATTCATGGAGCCATTACAAAGTATTACAGAGAAGTAGACCGTAGTCATGCATTATATCTGGACTCATATGGGTAGGCTCTTAAAAGCAATTTATAAACCCCATACCCTTGATACATCCTTCCCTAAACACAATTACCCAAACTAATAGAGTTCTTGTAGTATTTCTACAGAGCTCCGTCCTCTATCTATCTCTCTTTATATACTTCTGCAGGCACTTGTATATATAGGCTTTCTAGACTACCAACTCATCCTCCAGCGGCCTTAGATCAGATGCCAAGTGTCTAAATGTGGTCCTACATGCGAGCATGCTCCTCCAGGCCTGAGCTTTCCACTTTTTACCATGATGAGCTTCTAGAAGCTTCTACCGCAAGCATGCTCCTTCTTGATCCACCTTGTCACCAGGTTAGCACCTTATCCACTCCACATGCACACTCAGGTCATGCTTTTCATGTGTTCTGCCAAAACTCCCAATATGGCTAGGCCCTGAACCCTTGGTTCTTTCTACGCGTGTGCCAAGGGTTTCCTTAAAGCCCTCCTTAAACCCTACCTTGTATGCTTTATCCTTGCGCACTCTTTTTCAACTAGGCGTTGTGCACATATGCATGTTTTTGTACTTAGCCAATATTTAAAGGGCACAAAATTACCCCACACTACTCCTGTTCTCCGTCCACAGGAATAATTCTCTAGTGAAAATAAAAAATACAATAGACTTACATCATGGGAAAAGAATAAGGGGATGAAAGAATATAGAAAGAAGAAAGAATGGGAAGTGATGGAATAACTGCAGTAGGCTAGGAAAATCCTTTTGCAAGTCTACCTCCAACTTGTTCTAGGCATCGAATTCGTTTTGCACTCTTTGTCATAGGTCGCCAACCAGGGTGCTCTCTTCCAAAAATCTTAGCCCATTTCCTTGTGTGCTTATGGTGTTAACACCTTTCTCTAACTCTTTGCCTACATCATCCAGTGCATCCATTCTCTGCGTAATCTGCGGGTACAATTCCTTCAACTGATTTTTTATTGAACCCCTTAAGGCTTCAATGGCTTCAGATTTTCTTTCAACCTCGGCAAGGATTTTTTCCCTTTCTTCCCTATTTCCTTTATTCTTCTCTTGAAACTCCTTGAGTTCCACTTCATGCGTGGTGACCAAGATTCCTTCCAATTTGTCTCTGTCCACACAATTATCATATGCGGCTTCAGCAGTCTGGGAAGCAACTTTTATATTAGTAAGAACCTTTTTGTATTCATCTACAAATGCCACGACATTCAATTTATATTCTTTCTCCAAGCACGTAGCCACTTCTTCTACAGATTCCAAGGCTAATGGTTGCCTCTCCATGGTGAAGACTCTTGTTAAATCCTCTAGGAATCCTAAGGTAGATCCATACTTTTGCGCAAGGGGTGTTAGGTCTAGATGTTTCAATACTATAGCATTATTAATAGACTCCACCTTTTTATACACTGTGCACACCTTGGCCTTCTCATCTTTCAACTCACGCTGCAACTGGGAGTTGATTAGTTTCTCTTGACTAAGCTCCTTTGTCCTTGCAGCTAACTCTTCCTCTTTCTTCTTCAGGTCCTCCTCCATATCTTTGATTCTATCATTCTGCCCGAAGAGTCTAGCTTCAATTTCAACAAAGACCTTGTTGACCACATTACACAGTTGTTCATCTGAGATATTTTGAGATTTCACCACTGGATTACCTTCTGTTGGCCCTGGAAATGTTATTATTTCCCTATGGCTCACTTCAAATTATTGCTCATCAAGATGGGATTCAATTTCCCATGAGATCATCTTCCTCGTCTATGGGTATGTAGCCTCCTTGTCAAAATATGACATTGTTATGAGCTCTTTTACTAGAATCTTGATTTGGAACCACACGTGAAACACTTTGTTGGGGTCATCAATATAACCCATCCCTAGCCTCTCCTCCCCTGTGCACCTTCCTCCCATGCGCATGGCCTTAGGAATAATTACAGTTAAAATGGGGCCTCCAGTGCTGTCGTGGTCCTTTCCCGTGCTCTCCTCCTTCTCTTCATCCAACACCGGCTCAGTTTTGCGTTCCAACTTCTCCTCCCCCAAGGTCTCAATGGCCTTTGTTTCTTCTCTCTCTGCCACCTTGGTCATCTATTCCATCGTAAGGCTTGGAGCCTTCTGCATCTGTGTGCCATCCTCCTCACTTCTCATGTCCTGGGCACCTTTCCCTTCCTGGCTATCCTTGCGCCATACGAAAAGGAACCCTTGCTCCTCTTGTCCACCTTCTTCATCTGAATCATTCACGTTGAAAACAAGTGGCCTTTGTTCTTTTTTAGGCTCATCTTCCCCACTATTATCTTCTTCACTATCTTCTTCTCCACCTATGCGCTTGTCCAAGCTTCCAGTTTCTTCCAAGGTGGTCTCCTCTTCTAGCCTCTACTTCTTTCTAACCAGGGATTCCAGTGTAGGTGACTCTATTTCTTCTTCTCCTAACAACTCCTTATCTAATGGATTTTTTGGCTCTGGAGTATTTTCCTCTATGGGCCTCTTCTTGTGCAAATACATGCTTGTTCTAAAATTTTTCCTAGGGGAACCTATTACCTGTGTATCCACAAAACTTGGTATTCTCTTCTCTGGCTCCTTTTCCACCTACTTGGGTGCAGGTCTCTTCCTGCCAGTTGGATCCTCAGGCATAGAAACCTTGTTCTCCAAATATGTTCCCTTCTCTGATTTGGGTCTTATACGGAGTTATACGTGTGTTCAGGATCCTCCTAAAGTGGTCAGAGTCATGGGCCTTGTCATTTGAATCTCATGTGACATGTACCTCTCCACGTACGTGCACTTTCTAGGGTAGACCAACCCATTGCACATTTCCCTGTGTTCCCGGTCTAGATTACCAAGGTCTAGTTTCATCTTCTTGGACTCTTTGAACCTGTTTACTCTTGCTTGGAAGTATTGAGCTATGAAGGCAAAGGGGAGCTTGCACCATGGGCTCCATGTCTCATCCATTAGTTTTAACATGCCCAAGCAAAAATGCTAGTATACTACAAATTCAGCTTCTCCTTTGGTAGTCGCTGGCAGTTGTTTGGGAATTCTCCATTCTTCCTCAACCGCGTTCCTCAGGCGCGTATACCATTTCTCTAGGGATGCCTTGTGCACAGTTTTCATGGATTCATATGCATATTTTTCAAATATTTTGCGGGCAAAGGGTCCTTAGCCATGTACTCCCATACAAATTTTTTTGATGCATCAACTACTCCAATTTCTGAAAACACAATTATTAGTAAGACATTACCAAACAGGATTCTTTCACCTTCCTTTGCATAGCTGACAATCTCATCTGTAATGAACATAGACAAGTTGTAGATGGTGCCTTATGAGATCTTCCTGGAAACATGCAACCATGGATTATTGACCTGGGTCCATCTCTCTTGGCCATTTAACTTTGTCACCAAATGTGTGGCCATCTTTATTACTGGGTCCTTGATGTTTGTGATATCATAGTAACTTAACCTCTTTTTGTATGCGTAGGTAGCGATAGTCTCCTTAATTGCCTCTTTATCACCTAGGTCATCTTCTAAACCATATCCTTCATAGATGAGGCCTGTGAAATATGAGATGAGCTAAGGGGTAATGCACATCTTGCACCCTACCAAATGGAAGTAGTCTTCATGTACACGGGACATCAGCCATTGATATAGGTTCTCAGGCTTCCCGAAGTAGGGTAACTCAAAGAGTTGTAATAACCCTGCCTTCTCCAACTTTACCTTCACATCATCATTATAAATGGGCAAACCCTCTGGTGTCCTTTTATTCATTTGGCACACTTACTCCATTGCCATCTCCTTCTCGATTTTGCTTGTATGATGATTGTATTCATTCACATATATGTTTCTTAGGTGGGACTCCCACTCCTTCCCTAGCAACACTCCATCTGGGTACTACATTTCTGCGTACCACTCTTCATTTGTATGTACGTAGGTTTCTTATTGTTTACACTTGCCCTTGCCTTTTCCCTTCTTGGGTGTGCTAACTAGTTTTTTGGGTGCCATTCTCTAGGTTCACTTCTTACTTAAATCACTTCTTGTAACTCTCTTCTTCCACTCTTTCTCACCTTAGATCTCAAATTTGTGAAGAAAATTCCTTAAACCTGTGCCCTAGTTATTTAAACCCTAGTTGGGATAATCCCTTCACAAGACGATGCCTTCTCATAACTCTCTTATGCCCGTGATATCCCTTTCTTTCTGGTTCACAAATCCAAACTAGTCACTTACCCTTAATCTCTTAAAATTTTTCTTCACACGGATCAATTTTTGGAAGCCCTAGTTTGCAAAAAATGCAAAAAGTGCTTCTTTCTCCTTATACACAAAGTGAATAATGAAGTGCCTCAACCCTTTATTTATAGTTTTTCTTGTTTTAAGCATTAAATGCTACTTCACCTACCACCATAATTTTCACATTTAATGTGGCTTTTTCAAACAAAGTCTTACTTTAGCGCTTTAACTCACGCGCTTGACCCTGCGCAGACAATCTTCCAACCTTCTGGTGCGCAACCAATATGTCTAGACAGGAGACTCTTGTGCGCGCGTCACTGGTGCCGAAGGAACTTCTTCTGTCCTATTTTTTGCTCTTTCCTACCTCGTGTTCCTTATGCCATTTTTCCTCCTTCGTACATGGAATCTGAAAGTAGCCTTATCTTGACACCAACTAGCCTTTTCCATCTTCTCTTTCCATGCACCTCTTTTAACAGGGCCATTCAACTAGGATTTTCAACAAAACCTTCCTTGGCACTTTACCCATGCTCTCCTTCACATTACTCCACCCCACACTAAAATGATGTGCGGTCCTCTGTGCACTAAAAAATCCTCAAAGAGTAATAAGGGTTATTGGCACCCAAGGTGTAAAACAAAACAACAACACAAAAAGAGAAACACAAGGAAAAAAATGCATAATGGAAATTCTAAACTAACTGGTAAAACTGCCTTATTTATAAACACCAAGAAGACTTATTTGTAGTAGGGCTTCAGCCTACTCCCATTGAAGTGTCCAAGAAATTTTGTTTCATCCAACTCTTGTAACTGGCACGTGCCTGAATCAAGGATGTACGAGATTTTATAGGGACGTAACCAATGGACCTTCCACTTGCTAGGATAGTGCAAAAACTTAGAATCATACATCAAGACCATCTGCCTAACCTCAAACTTCTTGTTTCTGATGTGGCGATCGTGCCATGTGTTAGGAAATAAGGGATAAAATATGTAGAATAATCCCTCACAGAATCGCAACAGTAGAAACTAATATGTAGAAATTATTATAGATCTCAAATAAAATTACAGAATAAAATAACACAACACAAAGAGACAGTATTTAACGTGGTTCACCCAATTTGGGCTATGTCCATCAAGAATCACTTGCTCAGATTTTATTACAAGCCACCACTCTCTCAATACAATACCCAGATCCGTTTGGAGCTATGCTCAACAAACTCTACAAAATTCACAGCCGAATTCAAAACACATCTGCAATACATTTGCTTGTGCATCTATCATATGCATAAGACCATATAAATAGACAACTGCTTAAGTAGTTTTACAAAACCGTGAGTATCAAAACCATGGGAAAAACCCATCCCATAAACCTATGGGTCAAAAAACTCGCCCATATGAGAAAAGCACGTTTCCCGATATGTCGGGTGAGTTTTTTGAGGCCAAAAAATTTTACGCCTAAATTTTTTTTTTTCGGGGGGCTACCGCCCCCTTACCCCCTCTCGAGACCCGGCCCCAAACCCCGAACCCTGATGAGGATACATGAAAAGTGTACAGTACTCTTAGTGTACAGTCTTCAACACTTTCACATATGAAAAATAGGCTCCACAACCTAACAATCTCCCACTTGGAGACTAGTTTACCTCTGAGCAAGCTTCTCAACCCCTTCACTAGTTTCTGTGAAGACCAACCAAAGCTGAACACAACTTCAGTTTTTCCCTTGTGACCACCTTGGTCATCATGTTTGCAGGATTCTTACTGGTATGAATCTTCTCCAACTTCAACTTCTCTTCCTCCAAAGCTGTCCTAATGAAATGGTACCTTAACTGTATATGCTTTGTCCTAGAGTGGAAAGTAGAGTTCTTAGCTAGGTGTATAGCACTCTGACTATCACTATGCAGCTTACATTCCTCCTGCTTATGCCCCAACTCCTCAATCAATTGTTGTAACCAAATCATTTCTTTTCTTGCCTCTGTGGCAGCAACATACTCAGCCTCTGTGGTTGACAAAGCCACCAGCTTTTGTAGTCGTGAAATCCAGCTCACTGTTGTCCACCACCTACAGTGTAAATATAACCTGTCATGCTCCTCCTGCTATCTACATCTCCAGCCATATTTGAATCTACATAACCACATAAAGTGGTGTTTGATCCAATGTAGCATAAAACTATCCCCATGGTCCCTCTCAAATACAGAAGGATCCACTTTACTGCTTGCCAATTCTCTTTACCTGGATCACTCATAAATCTACTCACAGCTACCACTGCATGGGCAATATTAGGCCTAGTGAATACCATGGCATACATCAAACTACCAACTGCTGATGAGTAAGGTACCTTGGACATTTGGTTTCTCTCTTACTCTATCTTGGGACACTGCTCCTTTGATAACTTGAAATGGCCTGCCAAAGGAGTCCCAACCGGTTTAGCATCCTGCATATTAAACCTCTCCAAGACCTTCTTAATGTACTCTTCCTGAGATAAAGTCAGTTTCTGTTCCTTCCTATCCCGAGATATCCTCATACCAAGGATTTGTTTGGCTGCACCCAAATCCTTCATAGCAAATGATTCACTTAGCTGCTTCTTGAGTACTTTTATTTCCTGCATGCTTTTACCTATAACCAACATGTCATCAACATATAAACACATGATAATATAACTTCCATCCTCAAATTTCTTTGTATACACACAATGGTCAGAATGACATTTGATATAACCTTGCTCCATCATGAAGCTATCAAATTTCTTATCCCATTGACGTGGAGCTTATTTCAGGCCATACAAGCTCTTCTTCAGTTTGCACACCATCTCATCTTTACCTTTGACTTCATATCCTTCTGGCTGCTACATATATAGCTCCTCCTCCAAATCGCCATGGAGAAATGTAGTCTTTACATCTAACTGTTCTAAGTGCAAGTCTTCTACTGCCACTATTCCAAGAACAGTTCTGATAGAAGTCATTTTTACTACAAGAGAAAAAATATCATCAAAATCTATACCTTTTTTCTGTGTAAACCCCTTGACCACCAACCGGGACTTGTATCTTTTCTTGCCTCCTTCTTCCTCTTTGACTCTAAACACCCACTTATTCTGTAATGCTCTTTTTCCTTCGGGTAGCTTTACCAAATCCCATTTCTAGTTCTCCATGAGAGCCTGATGCTCCTCATCCATGGCTTGCTCCCACTTCTTCTTGGCATCTACCTGCATTGCTTCATTAAAGCTCTCTGGTTCTCCACTATCAGTGAGTGATAAAGAATAAAGAGAAGGAGAAAAAAATTCCGGTTCTCTTCTTACCCTAGAAGACCTCCTCAATATAGGAGTTTGGGGTTCCTGTTGAGGGGGTTCCTGAACTAATTCATGTGTCACTTTCCCATCTAGAAGATCCTATACCGCTGCATATTCTTTCTTGGATTCTTTCTTGTTTTCCTACAACTGCTGCTTATACATGACTTTCTCATTAAAGACCACATCCCTAGATTGAATGATTTTCTTGTCCTTAATACTCCAACATTTATATCCAAAGTCATCACCACCATAACCAATGAAATTACATTTTTCTGATTTAGCCTCTAGCTTGGTCCTATCATCCTTGTCTATGTAAACAAACACCTCACATCCAAAGAATCTAAGAAATGAATAATCAACTTTCTTACCATACCAAGCCTCCTCAGGTATGCCTCCATCCAAGGCACTTGAGGGTCCTATGTTTATCAAGTACACAGTTGTGCTCACCGCTTCTACCCAAAAAGAAAGAGGAAGTCTTGCATGTAACCTCATGCTCCTAGCATGTTCCATTATTGTTCTGTTCATCCTTTCTGATACCCCATTATACTACGGAGTTCCTGGAACTGTCTTTTACCTGTGGATTCCATTCTTAGAACAATAATAATCAAATTCATTGCTGTAATACTCCCCTCCATTATCTGACCTGAGACATTTTAGCTTAAGACCTGTTTCATTCTCTACCAAGGCTTTCCATTTAACAAAAGTGTCAAATACATCAGATTTGTTTCTAATACAATAAACCCAAACTTTCCTTGTTGCATCATCAATAAAAGTAACATAATAACTTGAACCCCCAAGAAATGATACCTGAGCTGGCCCCCACACATCAGAATGCACCAGCTCTAACTTACTCTCTTTCTTTGTAGGTCCAAACTTGAGAAACCTTACTAGCTTTTGTTTCCCATATATGCAGTTCTCACATAAATCGAAACCTATTTCTGTATATCCAAGAAAATTCTTCTTTATGATACTCATGCCCTTATGGCTCATATGACCGAGCCTATAGTGCCATAATGTTGTATCTGCATCTGAAGCCACAAGATTACAATCATTAGTACTATCAGTGGTTAAATACAAGGTTCCAACCTTCTTACCTCTTGCCACCACAAGAGCACCCTTGGTAACCTTCTTAGAGTCTGTTGTAAATATCACAGTACAACCATCACTTCCCAACTGCCCTGCCGATATCAGATTTTGTCTTAATGTAGGCACATGTCTGACATCCTTCAATAGCCAAGTATTCCCATTCTACATCTTAACCTGAATAGAACATTTTCCAACTATGCTACAAGGCTCATCATCACCTTGAACATAATGCAAAAAAAATAATCAAAAAAATAATGCCTATGTGGAGAAGCATGGAAAGAAGCCCCTGAATCTAAAACCCAAGATTCAGTAATATTGTGCAAAGAAAGAATCAAAGCATCCTGACATACATTACCCGTTGCCACATTTGCCTCCTTGTTTTCTTCTTGTTGTTTCTTCTTATCTCGAAGCTCCCAATAGTCCTTCTTTGCATGCCTAGGCTTTCCATAATTCCAGCATACAATCTTGTTCTTGGATTTTGACCTTGCCCGATCTTTTGATTTTCCACGGTTTCCTCTATTCTTCTGTCTCCCTCTAGTTTCCACTATCAAAGCATTCCCTGAAGCAGAAGATTCCCCAAAGCTTTTTCTTCGCATTTCCTCGCTTAGAATCACCCCTACAACATCCTCAAACTTCAACTTCGAGTTAGCTGGAACCAAGTTACTTACCGCCATTACCAGGCTATTCCAACTCTCAGGTAAAGAGCACAGAATTAATAAAGCCCTAACTTCTTAATCAAATTCTATTGTAACCGAAGCTAGCATATTCACTACTGTATTGAAATCATTTAAATGATCTGCTACTAAACTATTCTCAGACATCTTCATATTAAACAACTTTTTCATTAAAAATATCTTATTAGAGGCAGAGGGTTTTTCATACAAGTTCCCTAATGCATCCATTAGATATTTTGTAGTCTTTTCCTTTGAAACATTAAATAATACCGAAGATGCAAGACTCAGTCGGATCGTTCCAAGAGCCTTCCGATCCAACAAATCCCATTTTGCATCTATCATACTCGAGGGTTTGTTCACCTTCTCAGACAACGGAGTATAAAGATCCTTCTGATAAAGGTAATCTTCGATCTACATCTTCTAAAGACTGAAATTCTACCCGTTGAATTTATCAACCCTAGATCTTCCTTCATCTGCCATAGCTCCCACTCAAGCTAAAAACTTTCCCTGCGATTCAACACTTCAGCAAACCAAACCAGGCTCTGATACCAATTGTTAGGAAATAAGGGATAAAATATGCGGAATAATCCCTCACAGAATTGCAACAATAGAAACTAATATGCAAAAATTATTACAGATCTCAAATAAAATTACAGAATAAAATAACACAACACAAAGAGATAGTATTTAACGTGGTTCACCCAATTTGGGCTACATCCACCAAGAATCACTTGCTCAGATTTTATTACAAGCCACCACTCTCTCAATACAATACATAGATCCGTTTGGAGCTATGCTCAACAAACTCTACAGAATTCACAGCTGAATTCAAAACACATCTGCAATACATTTGCTTGTGCATCTATCATATGCATAAGACCATATAAATAGAGAACTGCTTAAGCAGTTTTACAAAACCGTGGGTATCAAAACCATGGGTAAAATCCATCCCATAAACCTATGGGTCAAAAAACTCGCCCATATGAGAAAAGTGTACAGTACTCTTAGTGTACAGTCTGCAACACTTTCACACATGAAAAATAGGGTCCACAACCTAACACCATGCTTTTTTCTTTTCTTTTTCTATTTTTTGGCTCCACTTGGGGAGTGATAATCTTTCATCTAGCTTCATTAGTTCATCAATTCCCTCTTCCAGCACTTTCTCATTAGCCAGCCCTCCTGCACACATTATTCGTAGAGAAGGTAACATGAAATCAATCGGTAGAACAACTTCCACTCCAAACACCAATTGAAATTGTGTGGCTTTGTTCATCCTTTTATAAGCTTCATGTAAGCCCATAATACAACTGATACCTTGTCATCCCAATCTTGTCTTCTGACATCATAAATCTTGGTCAGTGTATGACTCAGTATTTTTTTAAATTCTTCTGTGGTTCCATTTTCTTGTGGGTGATAAGGGGTAGTCTTATGATGAGCTACCATGAACTCTGCTAAAAGGATCCTCATGGTATCATTCAAGAAATGTGTACCCCTATTGTTGGTTAAACTTAAAGGAAATCCATACCTTGTGATAATGTTCTCCCATAAAAATATTGTCATTGTGGCTACTGTGCAGTCTTTAGTTGGGGCTGCCTCTGCCCATCTTGTCAAGTAGTCCATGCAAATGATTACATAGCGTGATCCAGTCCTACATGTTGGTGTTGCAATAGGGCCTATGAAGTCTATTTCCCATTTCTCAAAAGGTTTAGTGTTAGGGATAGGGTGCAAAGGAATTTCATCTCTCTTTCCTAGCTTACCAATGCAGAGACAATGGTCACATGCTTTACAATAGTCCTTACAATCCTTACATAGAGTTTCCCACCACAATACTGCCATTAAAATTTTACACACAGTGGTGTCACCTACATAATGTTCACCTGCACTTCCTCTGTGTGCTTCCTTTATGATGGCGAGGTGCTCATGCTCTAGTACACACCTGCACAAAACTTCATCATGCCCTAACTTGTATAAGTTCCCAGTGATCAACATGTAGGGCGCGGTGCATATGACTAGTTGCTTTCTTTATAATGCCTTCATCCCTCCCGGTGTCATACCTTCCTTTATCAATACTGAAATCTCCTCCAAATCTAAGGGCATGTGCTACAACCTAAACAATTACGCATCTAGCATAGTGTCTTCAATACTCTACGCATCCTCCCCTGAATCAATTCTTAACAGATGATAAGGTCCACAGTTACTCTTTCTAGGCTTCACAACTACCGTAAACTCAAACTCTTGAAATAATAGCACCCACCGACATATGTTCCCTTTTAGAATGGGCTTGTTCACTAAGTACTTTAACGTCATTTGGTCGGTGTAAAATACAAAGGGTGTTACCAAAAGATACTATATGAACTTGAAAAGTGTGTAGATCATTGAAAATGCTTCACACTCACTCATGGTGTAATTCTAAGCTTTTGGTGTCAACTTCTTGTTTGCAAAATATAGAGGATGATCAACAATTTATTCTCCTTGCTATGTAAGCACTGCTCCAATGATGGTTCCTGAGGCATCTGCATGAACATGGAAGGGCTTGTCCCAAGAGGGAAAACATAATATAGGTGTGGTGATAAGCCTATCCTTTAATGTGTCAAACACCTTCTGTTGTGCCTCTCCCTAATGGAAGGCACTTTTATGTCTCATTAATTCTTCTAAAGATGTAACGATCTTGACATACCCCTTGATGAATTTCCTGTAATAACCCATATGCCCAGGGAATCCATGCACTGCGCTTTGGCTAGTAGGCTCCCCCAATCCCACAATAATTGTAACCTTTACAGGATCTACCAGCAAGCAGTCCTTACATATGATATGCCCTAATAACATCCTAAAGGGGGTAGCAAAGACACACTTTTTAATGTTGAGGGATATCCTTAACTTCTGACACCTATCAAACATCATCCTCAAATTATCACAATGGTCTTTCACTATCCCATACATTGTCCAATCATCCAGATAAACCTGAAGAAATTTGTGGATGAAGTCCTAGAACGCCTGAACCACTATGCTTGAAAAAATAGCAGGCGCATTCTTCAACCCAAATGGCATGACCGTGTATGCAAAAATTTCCCATTCAATGGTGAAAGTTGTCTTCTCCTAGTATTCCTTTGCAATCTGGACTTCATGGTACCCCAGAAATCCATCCGTAAAGGAATAGATTTCATGCCCAATGAATCGCTCTAAAATTTCTTCCATAAAGGGGGTTGGAAAAGGATCGATGACACAAACTTCATTTAGCTCCCTATAATCCATGTAGATCCTAATCTTCCCATCCTTCTTGATGTTGATTACCGTTGAAATTATCCATTCTGATTCTTCCACAACTTCAATGATCCCAGAAGCTATCATTTTATCTATCTCTTCCTTTACCTTTACACACAAATTTGGATTCATCAGGTATGGTCTCTTCCTGACCAGGTGCGTACCTTCCTTCAACTTTATCCTCATCTCCCCCAAGGAATGGTGGATGCCTTTGAGCTCGTGGTACCCACACGGTAATAAATCCTCAAATTCACATAAAATATCAATGATATTAGAAACCTCCTCCGACTAGTAATTTCTAGTAATAGCTTCCTTAGGTTCTTCTCCTGATCCAATATTAATCTTCTTTGTCTTCAAAGGCTCATGGTAGGCACACACACGAGCATCTACACTATCCAATACCTCTCGTGTCCCTACAGAATGGTTAAAATCTAAGCTCTCTGCTTCCTCCCCATCAATAACATATACTAATTTCCCTTTCTCCTTTTCTAAGCATGTGTGCTCAAGATGTATCTCTTCTACTTCCTCTTCCTCTTCTTCAAAGGGCACCTCCAAACCTAGTCCACATAGCAGTTCCAATAGCCTATCTTCTGCCATGGCACTATCCCCCATTGTAAGGTGCCTAACAACCTACAATGCCTTATCAATTGATGGCTTGGTACTTCAATATTCAAACATTTTAATGAGGTCAGTTGCTAGCTCTTTCCAATTCCCTATTTGGCAGCGTGTCTTAGAATGTATGTACCATGTGCTCTCGTTACCCTGTAGTGTAGAATACAACTTGTGTACCCAAATGGATGGTGGTAAAGATTATGTGCCTTCTCTCTAGATCTTCTCACAAGCTTGGATGTGGAAAGAGGGAGATTCCTTACCATGGTATTCCTTGATGGCGGTGGGCACGTTGCTTCTAGAAAACCTGACAGAGAGAAATTCTCACCTCGCAACATTCCAAAAGGCTCTCCTGATGTGTAGCCCACCACCATGTTGTTGTGCTAAGCAGTACGTAACTTAACATCCCCTCTGTTCCTTCTCATCCTTCCATTGAGCTTCCATCTCCTATAAAAATATCTCAGGGAACTCCTCTCCTGAATACTTAGGAAACTCTTTTCCTCCTAGGCATCGTATTATACATGCCTTTGTTACTTTTATTAATGATCCTCTCAACTTCCATCCGATCAATTCATAAGTCCCATGCACCCAATTGTCACATGCTAGGCTGGTTATGTCACTTACTGACTGAGCATCCTCAAACTGGATAACTCCATTAGTAGGATGGATTATCTCTGAATCCCTGATTGAGCACACATATATCCTATCTAGGACCTCTTCCCCAAAAGGTTCAATATAGGGTGTCGACTTCCCATTAGCCAAGGGTATAATAACCTAATCCTCCTTATTTTCAAAGCTGATGTACCCCTTTTTAAGCTGAAGGTTAGCATTGTTCTTATAACACCATGGGCACCCAAGTAGTGCTGGTAAATTTTCTTCCTCAGAGAGTGCCAAGACTTTGAAGTCCCTAGTAAACTTAGCTCCCTAGATTGTGATAGTTGCATCCTTTAAGACACCAATGGGCATTACCTTTGTTTTATTTTCCATATACAACACATTCAAATATGGTTGTAATATAGGTCTCCCCATCTAATGCCAAGCATCCAATGTGAGAACATTGACCTTTGTGCCTATGTTAATGAGGATATTACTAAGGAGCCATCCATCTACAACTACATCCAATGTGATCTCTTTGTCATCTACAACTGAATCCAATGTGATCTCTTTGTCATATTCAAGGCTATGAGGGGGAAGGTTTTCATGCAAGATTTGTCTCTCACACTCTTCTATGATGCGTGGTACCTTCTCCCTCAACCATGCTCCTAGCAAGGGAATAATATTATCTTGCCTTAACATTTTACATACTTCCTTGACCTTATCCAAGTCATCCTTTTGTGCCTCAACCTTCCTCCTTTGCTTCTCCCTCCTAGACTGCTCCTTTAGGCAATGTATTTCTCCTTGTAAAATCTGAATGACATCCATGGTATCTTGATATACTTCCTTTTGATGTGCAAGGTCTAGGTACCTCCCATGAACTACTTCCTCTCTTGAAACTAGGGTCCTTTGCCTTGGTATTTCTTTTGTGCATGTGGCCTCTTCTCTTCTTGTTACTAAAATAGGTTTTAAGCCTGCATCACATCTCACCCGCGGCATCCATTGTGTGTCTATCTTCTTAATGCTTACCATTCCAACACCCTTGTCTCTATGTTTCTGTTGTTTCATGTGCTCAAACAACTCTAGTCATTCCTCATACTTGTGCTTCTTTCCACACCATGAGCACTGCAACAGGTTTGGGTACTCTCATTTATAATGTTCTATATACCCACAATTAAAATAGGTTACACATGGGAACTCACTCCTTCCTCCTCCGCAGTTACCATGACCATGGAATCCTCCACAAAATCCCCTTCCGCGTGTGCCACCATCTACACACTCCTCATAGCAGAGATCATCTCCTGTAGAACTACTGGTAATGTTGGTTTGGCATACCCCATGATCAATGGCTTCATGGATCTGATCGATGAGCCTACAGTCCTTAGTATCATGGGTTGTAGAGGTGAAGATATTACAGCAACAAGACACATTCTTCTGAATTGTGCACTATAACAAGGGGCATCTACTTGCATCATGGTCCCCATGACAAACTTCACAATCTACTATTACAACACGTACTACCCTCCGGGGACAACTACCCTTGACATGCCCCTCTACTTCACAATCTGTACACCATAAACCACTGCGAGTCTCATGGGCTAAGTTCGCAGACAAATTCTCCAGCTGCTTAGCCATAGAAACAATTTTAGCCTCCAGGAATGGGCTAACTCTAGTATCAACACTACCAATAGCCTCGGCATGTAGAGCAGCTTCCAATGCGTCACGCGGTTCTGTGAAAGTTTTATGAGATAAGGCCCTTCTAAAAGGTGTGATCAATCCTCCAAAAAACCACTGAGCATGTTGTGAAGGTTGAATATCATATGATAACTTAGACAAGAGATTTTTAAAGTGCACATCATACTCCCGCACATTCTCTGCCATTCCCTGTTGAATCTCTTTCAGGGCATTAATTCTCTTCTGTTCAAACTCAAGGATGTGGAATTATACCAAGAAGTTGTTCTTTAAAGTAGTATAATCCACAACTATTTGATGAGGTTCATATTTCCTATACCATCTATGGATGCACCTCTGCAACGTTGCTATAAATTGACTAGCCTTCCACTCCAAGGTTGTGATCCCCTTTGCGCGCCATAGCAGCTCACACATGTGAACATGTTCTGTAGCATCTTCAATCCCTCTATAATCTAGAAAGTTTAAGGACATCTCAAAGAAGACTTGAGGGGGTGGTTGGGGCCCTTGTCCTCCTGAGTTAGAGCCTTAGTTTCCCCCAGTGTTTCCTCCATCACCTAATCCACCAGGTCCTGTGCCTCTTACACCACCAGATCCACTAGAATGACTAGGTCCACTAGGCCCTATCCCTCCTGACCCACCAGATCCACAAGAACCACTAGGTCTAGTAGTAGTTGTGCTAAGTGCCCCCAAGGTTCCACTGAAATATGCACCGATGGTCTGTGATAATGCCCCACTACCACTATTATACCGCATGCCACTTCCAAATGTGAGACCGAAGGCTTGTATACTTGATCCTTGTCCAAAGAATCCTCTGAATACTAGAATATATGTAGTCATAGAAGTGGGAACTAAATAATTGTACCTGCAGATCTATCACTTCCACTGATACCAATTGGGTCAATGATACTCCTTCCTTGTTCTGGAAAACCAAGTGCCAGGGTTTGGTCTCTGGGTGGGTTCAAATACATGCCAATGAATCTTCTTTCTCCGCATGATGAAATATCATTAGAAGCTGAAGGGGTCTCTCTTACACACTTGCTAAGATGGGGTAACACATCGTGCTTAGGTTCCATGTCCTCCATGTGAACCTCAACTCCTTCCCGCAATGTCTGCCTCCATAGTTCCATCACACTTGCAGCTTCGCATCATCTAGTAATCTCCCTTTCACGCACTTCACTATACTTAAGCCATCTCTCCTCCCTTTCCTTATCCGTCGTAATATCTTCCATCTTCCTCCACCATATCTATCTCGCCCAGTGCTTAGAATGGTTTAGCTGGCCACTGGAAGTGCCTCTAAACTCAAATTAATAACAAGGATCTTCATTGCTAGAGGGATAGCATGTAGAAATGATCCTCTGAGCTCCTGTAGAAATTCAAACTCAGTAACTTCCGAGAAAGAATATATGGAAATAACGTACTCCAGAGTGTAGCTAGCTAACACAACTTCCCACCAATGATCCAAAACATGAGTCCACGTTAGATCTGCATCCTGCAGCCTCTAGTATTATTCTTGGGTCCATACATGCAATCTAGAATACCACCTTGATCTAGATACATATGTTGAGATCCATTCATACAACTCTACTGGGAAATAATAGAAAAATGTTTCATATAAATCATGGTAGAGGTTCTCTTCCACCCATCTACATGCATCAAACTTAGGTCCAGTGTTGAATCTCTAAGCAAATTCATCCTCCGTGCTCCTAAACAGTGATTCAACACTTTCTAGAGTTAAACGTTCTATCATTACTCATTACCCAGATCATGATGTATGTCATTTCCCACTATAACTTTGAAAAGAGGTCCCACAACGGAACCAAGATGTATTCATTTTTACCCTCATCACAAAATAAAGGAACCCCATGTGTGCCGGCCTATCACCCAGCAGGCGCTGGGTTCGGGTGCCGAATTTCTCTTTTATGTGAGTTTAGTGGGAAACATCATCTATGATTAATGTTTATGAGATCTGAATGTAAGTAAAACATACAAGCATGATAGATCTCAGAAAGGCTTCTAGCTCCTTACAGTAATTCCAGACATGAAGTTCTTTAACAGATTTTATAACTATACTAAAACATAAAGAAGTCATACAAACATCCATACTTAATCATAAACATAATTAAAAAGGAACTATGAGAAAGATGTATGCATTAGAATCATCAATGTTCATATTCATGTAATTTAGTAACCTCATTACATTCATGGAGCTATTACAAAGAATTACAGAGAAGCAGACTGCAGCCATGCATTATATCTGGACTCATATGGCTAGGCTCTCAAAAGAAATTTATAAACCCCATACCCTTTATACATCCTTTCCTAAACACAACTACCCAAACTAACAGAGTTCTTAAATTATTTCTGCAGAGTTCCACCCTCTATCTATCTCTCTCTATATATACTTCTGTAGGTGATTGTATATATAGGCTTTCTGGATTACCAACTCATCCACCAGCAGCTTCAGATCCTATGCCAAGTGTCTGAATGTGGTCCTCCATGCGAGCATGCTCCTCTAGGCCTTAGCTTTCCACTTTTTACCATGATGAGCTTCTATAAGCATCTATCATAGGCATGCTCCTTCCTGGGCCACCCTGTCGCTAGATTGGCACCTTATCCACTCCGCATACCCAGTTGGGTCATGCTTTTCACATGTTCTACCAAAATGCCCAATATGGATAAGTCCCAAACCCTTGGTTCTATCTGCACATGTGCCACGGGTTTCCTTAAATGCCTCCTTAAACCCATCCGTACATGCTTTATCCTTGTGTTCTTTTCTTCAACTAGGCCTTGTGTGCATATGCACCTTTTTATACTTAGCCAATATTTAAGGGGCCCAATAGTTTATCTCCAAGATTGAATGGTAGACAAGTCTCGGCTCCAAAGGCTGGAGAAGAAATTTCTCATGGAATTCATGGAAATAAAGATACTTCCTTTAGGGCTTCCGGTTCTAAGACAACCTATTTTAGGGAAACCATTCAGTAGAATAAATAAAGTTATATTACCCCTCCTGCATATATAGTTTATTTGGCTGAGGAAATTTTGATTTTGAGTTTGGATAAATCTTAGATTACGACTCATCTCTAATCCCTATCATAGCTCATGTTCATAGGAAGATTCAATGGCATATGGAAATCTTCTTCTGGTCTTTCACTTTAGATTACAAAAAATTGGTCTAAAAACTACGAAGTCTCCTTTTGCTCCAAGGGTTTTTTGTGGTGTGGTTCAAGGACGTAGAAGAATATCAAAAATTCTTATCGGATGGTCCATGGTTCTAGGGCAGTGTGGGAATATTCCTCACACCTTGGTTTCTTGAGTTTGATCTGAATACCTTCTCAGTCACAAAAATGTGAGGGTGTGTTCACCTCCTAAATCTCTTGTTGTATTTTTGGTATGCTTTAGAGGATATTGGCAATATCTCGGGGAAATTCTTAAAAACATATTTATCTAAATAAGTAACAGACCTTCAAACCTATTCTAGACTCTGTGCAAATATCAATTTAAGCAAGGGATTTCTAAAAAATATCTTACTAATTTGGGAAATCTTCAACATGTCCAAATCTTATACTATGAGAATACAACATTCAGGTGCCGCATATGCCAAGCTCCTAGTCATTTGCAAGTTGATTTCCCACAATGAAGGAAGAATAAAAGGAGAAAGAGTCTATTAAATAATGGAGGATGGAACAAGCCCCTTGCAAACCAAGATTAAAACTATGATCATAAAGAGAAACATGATGAGGTTCACCCATCAAATTCAAGGAGAGAATCTAAGAGACAAGCCAATATGGGCCCTTCTATTAAGGCAAGAGATAGTGAGACAATAGTAGGTGGGGTAAAAAGGGGTCATGTGTCTGATAATTCAAACAAATTAGATTCAAATTAGGATCATAATCCTGATATTTCCAACAATATTTTGATTATTATCACTTTTGATTAACACAATTGGCAAGAGGTCAGTAAAAAGGAAAAAAGGGATGTTTTGCCAATTTCCTATAATACTACTCTTCAAATGAAGAGCGGTAAGTTTTATGGGTTTTCTTATATTGTGTAGTAATTTTTATGCATGTTAGGTTGGTATTGTTTATTTATCTAATTTTTTTGTACTCCAGTTCATAGCTTTGATCAAAAGCGTTTACTTATAAAAAATCCAATGTAATTGCTTTGCATGTTTCCTTTGTTATTGCAAAGGAAAATAAGTGGATATTGGATAGTGGTGCCTCTAGGCACATGACCTTTTAATATGATATCCTATCTGACCTTAGAGAGTATAATGATCAGATCTACTTGGGTGATCATTCCATTCTCGACGTTCAAGGACAAGGTAAAGCAAATGTTGCAAATGGTTTTATTAACAATGTTTTGTTAGTTCTTATACTTAAAATGAATTTATTTTCTTGTTCTCAATCGAATCAAAATAATTATAGTGTGACATTATTAACAGACAAATGGTTTATTAAAAATGAACATGATGTTACTATAGTTGAAGGCATACAAAGAGATGGTTTGTATGTGTTTAATGACTTTCCATCTGCTTCTTGTTTAACATCTCAAAGAAGTGGCATGCAGTTTTGGAATGAGAGACTAGGTCATGTCAACTTCAAGAACATGTATGACATGTCTCAACTAAACATAGTGACTACTCTTACACCTATTTCCAAAAATAATGAAACGTGTGAAGGATGCTTATGTGTTAAGCAATTTGCTAACCCCTTCCACAGTCATCATGATGAAAATTCTTATGAACCTTTACAAATTTTCCATGGTGATGTTTGAGGACCTCTAGAAGTTTCATCCCTTAATGGTACTTTGTATGCTATCACATTCATTGATGATTTCTCTCGTATGATTTGGTCTTATTTTATCAAAAATAAAAATGATGTCTTATTAAAATTTAAGGAATTTAAAATTTTAGTTTAAACCTCTTATAGTTATAAAATCAAGAGGCTCAAGACTGATAATGGGGGAGAATACGTCAATAAGGCATTTGACTCATTTTTTGTTGAATGTGACATTCAAAGAGAAATGGAAACTCCCTTTTCCCCTCAATAGAATGGGATTATGGAAAGGAAAAACCACATCATTCTGGAAATGGAGATAACTATGATGCATTTAGATCAAGTTCCTAAATTCCTCTAGGTTGAAGCAATGAACACTTTTGTTCATATCTTGAACCATGTTCCCACTAAAGCCTTAGTCAATTCAACTCCTCTCGAAAAGTGTTCAAATAAAAAACCAAGTGTGTCTCATTTGATAATATTTTGTATCCCTTCTTCTCTATTCATTCTAATATCAAAATAGAATAAGCTTGATCAAACCTCTTTTCCATGTATCATTGTAGGATACAGTGTCAAAAATAAAGGTCATAGGATCTTCAATCCTTTCAAAAGAGAAGTTATAGAAAACATGAATGTTAAAGATTTAGAAAAAACCTTTTTTTCATCTTCTGTTTCTATTATTCATGACGATTCTAATGAAAATGAAAATGAAAATTATGAAAATGACAATGGAAATGATTTATGGTATGAAGAAACTAGTTATGAACCTATAGTTGAAAAATAATTAATACCTTTTTCCTCTATAATCAAAAGAACTAGATGGGTTGTGTCTATTATTCAAGACTCTAATCCTGGAAACCTTGAGAAAATGAATAGAAGTCATCATACATACCATGCCTTGATGACATTGTATGAACTTGAACACTAATCTTTCAAAGAGCTTCTTCTGACAAAATATGGATAAATGCAATGAAAGATGAATATTCTACCTTGATTAAAAATCAAACTTGGGATTTAGTACCTCCTCCTAAAAAATTAAGTATAGTAAAATCTAGATCACTATACAATATTAAATATAAATTTGATGGTAGTTTTGATAAATTCAAAGCTATATTAGTAGCTTGAGGGTTTACTCAAAAACCCGGTATTGACTATGTTAAAACCTTTGCACTAGTAGAAGCTATAAAAAAATATTTAAAAGAAGAAATATATATGACCAAACCTAAGGGCTTTGAAAAACCAAGTAAAGAAATGTATGTTTGTAATTTGAAAAAATCTTTATATGGTTTAAAAAAGTCTCCTAGAGCTTGGTATGCTAAGATTAACAATTTTTTCAATGAATTTTGTTTTCAAACTATTTTTTTGATAATGATTTATTTGTTAAAATTGATGAAAATGTTATCATTCTCATTGTATTGTATGTTGATGATTTACTTATCAATAGTAATTCTAATAGTTTAATTATGAAAATTAAAGCAAAATTAATGCAATATTTTGAGATGAAAAAATTAGGATTATTGCATCATTTTTTGGGCATGGCTATATTTTAGGATAAAAATTCTATTATTGTATGTCAATCACAATATGCAAATAATTTTCTTAAAAGGTTTAATATGATTGATTGTAAAACATATTATTATTTATATAGAAGTTGGATGTAAACTTTATCTTAAACCTGCATGTGAAAAAGATAATCCTACTGTGTACATGCAACTTATAGGTAGTTTGATTTATATAACTATTACTAGACCTAACATTGATTATGCAGTAGGGATTACTTCAAGGTTTCTATAGGATCCTTATCAGGATCAATGGAAGTCATCCATAAGACTATTGTGTTATTTTAAAGGCATAATTAATTTTGGTTTACATTATACTTCTTCTAACAATGCATATTTATATGGATATTGTGATTCTGACCATTTTTGGTGATGTGATAGATTGCAAGTATACAACTGGATATGTGTTCTATTTTGGTCGAGGTTCCATTACATGCAACAATAAAAAATAACCAATAGTCTCCATTTCTTCTACTGAGGTAAAATATAGAAGTGCAATGGAAGTATGAAAGAATCCATGTGGCTAAAGTGGTTTTTGGAAGAGATGCACATGGAAGTTAAAGGAATTAATCCTCTTCTGTGTGATATTGAAAGTTGCATTGCACTCACTAAAATTATAGTTCAGTGTAAAAGTATGAAGCATATCAAGATACATATGCACTTTATCCGAGAGAAGGTTCTATGCAGTGATATAGATCTCCAGTAATGCCCAATTAAAGATCAAGTTACAGACATGGTTACAAAGTCATTGTGTGTTGTAAAGTTCTGCAACTTTTATGAAATGTTTTCCATTTCAGAGTTTCCATTGAGGGGGAGTGTGTATGGAAATGAAACCTCCTAATTGTTGGCCATTTGTTGAATCTTTCTCCTCTATACTTCTACTCTGGTATAAAGCATTGTAAACATATATTTTATGATCTATGTAAACTGACAAAGTTTGCGGTATATAGTCTAGTGTGTTGCGTCTATTTGTAAAGGATGTCCTTTTGTTATAAAAGGATCCTAGACATGCAGTTTTAGGAATTTTTCCATGAGAAATAGTGGGATGTAAACTCATAAATCATGATTAGCCTAAATCATATTTTTGATTTATGGATTCCAAACAATTTTGTACCAAAAGCTAAGTTGAACATGATGAATATGTTATAATTCCTTCAAAATACATATGCTAGCCTAAACCTTCTTTAATGGTGTATATATTTGCAAATCCTATTGTACAAATAGGTAATGTTGACATATGGATCCCCACTTAATATTAACGGGGGTGTTAGAACATAATATTAAGTTCTAATATTTAGTTTATAATATTTATTATTAATATAAACATTAGATTAGGTTTATTAGTTATTTAATAACTTATTATTTATTAAATCAGTGTGTACCCCATCACTTAATAATTATAACCCTTCACGTTATTTAAATATGATCATGGGCCATAATCGATTGTATGGTAATTACACTGGGTTAAAAACATGGAGTAGGAAGTGAGGAAGGGAATTACTGGCTTGGTTAATAGTTTATCATTTAATGGAAAATTCTTCCATGGTTTTTTACCCCATTGGGGTTTTCAACGTTATATCTAATGTCACTGTGTAAATGTGTTATTTCATTTTGCTTTGTTAAATGTTCAATGTTTGGTTGTTTTAATTAATATGTTATATATTTAATTAATATCTTGGTCCTAATAAACATGAGGCTCAGGAACTAGTGGGGAAGAACCATCAACTATGTTCGAAGGTTCCTCTTGTATTAGAATGACATTTATGTCGTGAGTGAATTTGGTGCGTAGGGCTTCTTAGTAATGCAAACCAATCACAAATCTTGGTGTAGATAGTCAGGTGAGCGTCATCTAAAGCATAAATATCATCATAATATGATTTAGAATAATCCACCGTACAAGAATCAACTATGGTCTCTAGTTAGACCACATGATCCAATAAGGGCTGCAGTGTACGTGAAATGACTATGGGAACTGAATGCTCCTTCTTGTAAGTATGTAAGGAAGGAGGTGGCTGAGATATGATGAGTTCATGTAGATAAGAGGTATTTATTATAAGTGTGACATCATCAGGTTCATCGTCATCTGAATCCAAGAGATTGAGAGGCGTGCACCTGACCAACTCAAGATGATTGACATCACCGCGAAGAGTATCTATAATATAATTAAAATTTTGATAGTCCTAAAAGGTGATATGAGATAGTTCATCAATCATGGGGAGTTTATATTTCCCATTTTGATAAAGTGTATCATATGTCTAAGGGTTAGTTTCCCCTTGAATATTATAAATGGATCCTTGGTGTGAAAACTTCACAAACTGACAGTTTGACATGTAGAAGAAGATATGGTGTGCATACAATGAGTCCAAGTCTGCCCTAAGAGAATGTTATAAGATATGGGAGAATCGAATACCATGACTTTGATGCAGAAAATCATAGGAGAAGCAGTGATGGGTAACCAATTACAACTCATAGGTGACATCTTTTAGCGGTTGTATCCTTAATAAGTGGTTCACATGGATTTTATATTATTGATAAAATAGTCAAGATCCTTAATAAAATCTAATGATACCATACATGTGCCTTCTCCTTCTTCAATGATATCATGCTTGACTATAATGTGATCTATTTGGAATGAAATAAAAAGAGGTGTATCATCTATGTGTAACAAGAGATCATCCAAGATCTTAGAGGCTATAGGAAAATGAATGTAAGAATGAGAATATATGGAAAAACTGGTATGAATGGAGAGCTCCTCAAATTTTTGATAGATGCTTTCTTCTAAGCTATTTAATGTAGGAATTTACCTCAAAGAGGTAGGAAAGGGAATGTTCATATCAAACAACACATCCATGATAACCTCACGATGGTGAGGTGATGTATGAATAAGTTATTATAAGGGAACTGGACTAGGGAATTCAGAAAGTGCTTGAAGAGAATCCCACTCATTGTGACTAGACTGTGAAGTAGGCTAAGAGTGCTGGGAATCCTCAAAAATAGATCTAGAAGGAGCATGGTTGATTAGGTATTTTTTGAAAACTAATTTTTACTCATTTCCTATGTCATTGGACCTATAATTTTTAATTACAAAGGGGCCAATGGTGTCCATAGATATAGATATGGATTAAGACACAATTGGCCCTATAGGAGAATTTCCACAAGGGTTGATGGTGTTTAGAGGAGGAAGGCTCTTTATTTCAAGAGCTTACATTTTTGAAACATAAGGGTATATGACCATGTGAGTTTGAGTTTGGAATGTTATAGGGTATTTTAGTTCTGTGTAAACTATGACACATTTTACATCATTAATTGTAGCCATGTTTTTAGGAGGGTAATAAGTGTCAACTACATTGGTTGTAGTATTTTCTTATTTTTATAAATTTCAGCGACATCATGATTAGGCATAGTATTAAAGAAACATTTTATCTTTTCATTATCCTCGTTAATAGCTTCATCATGATCCTTTTGTTGATCTGCATCATGGGATTTGAATTATTCGGTAAAATTCTCACGAGTGATGGCATCAGAGTAAAATTTGAGTCCTAAGAAGAATGTGATAGCATACATTCACTCAATTAGCATGCCACCAATAAAACCTAGTCTTATCATGCCAATGAGGAACATGTCAAGAAGGATCCAAGATCATGGTAAATGGATTAGGCAAGTGATGTTTCAACTCTTCCTTACTCAATGGCTGATGATAGTTAGGATGAATCTTGTTGTTATTAGGTCATTGGTCAATTTTTAAAATTATCCTATTTGAAGAAGGGATAAGAGGAAGAGAATCTAAGAATCCATCATCTTTCATGTTCTTTTTTTTAGAGAATTGAAGGTTTTGAACTTTTTTTTTAGGTTGTGCCATGGGAGGATTATTTCTCAAACTCCCTCATGAGATATTCTTTCCTTTTGGATTATTCAAAGGATTCTTCTAGGGAAGGAGGAGAAAAGGACCTTACCTTATATTCAAGGTAGGGCTTAAGGGCTCATAAGAAAAGTTGAAAGAGACTATCATTGGGCATGTTATGTTCTTCCTGTGTAGATAGGGTCTTCCAATGTTTAATGAAAACTTGTGTTAATTCATTCTTAGATTGTTGACAATTAATGAATTTGTTGATGCTATTTTCAGGTAGATTATGATATTGGAATTTGTTTACAAAGGACTCTAACTCAACTATGGATTTGGGAGGGAAAGTGTGATACCAATCCAAAACTTCTCTAGTGAGATTGTTTTGCTAGGATTTTTGAGGCAACATATGAATTGGTTCTGATCCATTCATTGTAAATATTACTAAAGGCCTTGATATGAATAGTGGGATCAATAGACCCATCATAAGAGATAGAAGGAGAAATGACACCAATATCCATTCTAGAAATATAAGGTGTTAAACATCTTGTTGGACTTCCCTCAATACATTTTTTTGGATAGGGGTTCGGTGATGGGAACCCTACCAGGACCATTTGGTAAAGGAGGGGGTGTGGTTCCTCAAGTTTTCATTAGATGGTGGTTAAGTAACTGAGCCATGTTGGGTAATTGAGCCATAGTGGTGGATTGATGTTTTCTCATTTTGTCAATAAGTTGGGGAATGTGATTGGTAGGGTTAAAAATGGAGGAATTTTTAGATGAACCTATTTCAGAAGATTTCACCTTTTTTGCCTTATGGTCAAGTTGTTCAAAACTCAAATCAAGAATACAATTGCTAAGAATTTCTTGTGATTCATTTTTGTATTGAGGAAAATGAGATAAAAACTTATGAATTTCAAGATGATGATCAATAGTATCGTCATTCTATTTTTCTTATTCCTCATCCTCAAGTGGGCCATGGTAGGTAGATGGCTTATTTCTAGGTGTTGTTATGGTATAATAGTCCATGAAAAAAAGAAACTCAACTTTGAGATGATATGATTAAGGAAATATATGCACAACAAATTTAGAGGACCCCGGGACCAGATACTCCATAAAGAAGTGATTATCTGACTGAGAAAAGGTCTGAAAATGAAAGCTTCAAACACAATTAGTGGTACATGAGAGTGTACACAAGGGCCAATTTTTTTTGAAAATACATAGGATTGGCCATGAAAACATGTTTTCATAAGGGCCGAAGGAACTTAGATGTAAGTAAATAAAAATAGACAGGATCTCCCAGGGGCGATGGCATCTGTGAAAATTGTTTTTTGAGGTTTTGTGGGTTTTTCGATGCTTAGATGAGGTCAAATCTAGAGATGTATTCTTTTGAGAAAAGATTCTTGATTATAAGGTCTATAATATTCACTTCAAGTTCACCAGAGAATGTATGTGGGAAAAATATGTGTCACAATAACTTACACTCCAAAATAATTTGTTTCACAAGCGTATCAACAAAATGATTTGGAAACACATGTTTACTGGAATACAAGGGGTAGATGTAAAACATATAGTGATATCTAAGGTCACATATCTAGAGGGAATTAATCTTGATAATCGTTCAACCTAGATTTTCCAAGATCCACTATTAAGATACATGAAAGAACCCTAGATAGATATCGGTAGTTTGGTGTGGAGAGGTATAGATCAATAATAAATAAAACAAACATGCATGATATAACTAAAATGAAATTTATTATAGCTAAAGATATCATGATGAATAAGGATACTATGTTAACTAGAATCTAAACACATGTAATACTAAGCTAACATAACATAACGAGGGAAGGAAGTGAAATTATCTATGAAAAATGAAAAAAATGGTTAGAGCACTCACCTTGTACCTATAGGGTGGTCACTGATACATCTATATCTCCTGAGAAGAAGCACACCAAGAGAGAATCACTATTAGGTGGATAAGGGTAACATTGTTCCTATCCTAGAATCAATATAAGTGACCTAATAGTACAAACAACCATCCAAGAAGAAGATTATCCAATCCAATCTGAGAAATATGCAAGATGAACCAAGAGCTAGAAGAGAAGATGTAAAGATGGCGTAAAAGAGTAGAGAAAATGGAAGTTTGAATGCTTTTTTATTCCTTTCTCTATAGATCAATGAGTGGTGTATATGATTATTCCCAACACAATCACCCATGGGTGATTATGTCATCCAGGGAAAAATCAAATGCTGACACAATCGCCCCCTGGTGATTATGTCGAACATGGATGATAAAATGTAATTTGAGGTAAAAATAATTTTCATGGATTAAATAGGTAGATGAAAAAGGTTCCAAGATGATGGGATGCAAACAAATTTTCATGCAATCGATGTGTATGAGACCTAAAGGGACAATAATGACTAATGCAAGAAAAAATAAGGCTAAGACCAAATAACAAAACTCTCTTCATACAATGTCTCTAACCCATAATGATTACGTGAATAACCATTCCCCATTCCTAGAAGGCCCCTTAAGGAACCCGCTCTATAAATATATGCATCAATGACCCTTATCTATAAAAAGTAAATTGTTAGTAACAGGAATGAAAGATGAAAAGTGAAAAATTAGGTGTATATAGATAATTTTGTTACTCCCCTCATATTATTGTTCAATATGGAATGGGAATATAACAGGATATATCAACAATAAAGGAAAGTAATCACTAAATGCTTATTTAATTTCATCTAATTTGTTACTTTTACTTACATTACGGTGAGTGGTTTTAATGACAACCCTTATATGTTGTCAAGGTACTTGGATGAAAGATGGGCTCTTAGAAATGTCAAGGAAATTGGTAGTAGTGCACAAGATGATTGTGTAAAAACATAAGGAAAATATTAATTTCCCAATTATTATTGGTAGGTATGTGTGCACTACCTTGGTCAAGGTTATGCGATTAGAAGTAGAAATGGGTAGGATGCCATTGTAGAATTTTAATCCTATGCATAATTATGACATCAGATAGATAGTTCAGGGATTTTTTGGGACTTTATATGAACATAAGCATCACTATGAGGACTATTGGATGGATTGTATGGGTGGGGAGGAGGTAAGATTAAGGTACTATTCCAATATGACCCTCACCCAAATTATAGGCTAACAAATTTTAGTTGTACCTTAGGGGTTGGAAGATGGAAATGACTTGGTAATAAAGTATTATATTGAAAAGAAAATATCCTCACAACCCCTCCCAAGTTTTGACTATACAAGGCCTGAATTTACCTCATTGCATTATAGAACAACTCACATTATCAAGAAGTATTTAATTTGGATAGCTAAAATGGGAATCGATTTGACCCTGTGGAACACAAAAGTCTTGAGGGAATTTTAGGTAAGTTGTTTCATAAAATACATGTTTCCCCCCTTAATGAAAGGATTTGTAAGTTTGGATACCCTAAAGGGAAATCCTACACATATTTCTATGAGAGAAAAAAATTATAGGTTTTGGAAGAACTCAGTACTAAAAACTGATACAGGGAATTGTATGTCAAAATTGACACATATAATGGAGGAAATATTGAAGAAATCCATGTAGGATTCTCCTATTATTACAACCATACCTCTCAAAGAAGTTACACGCCCAACATCAAGGCCAAAGACATATGTCACAAAGGAAACCATCTATGTTGATGTGCCATCTTCTTTTTTAAAGGGTCATCCAGTAAGATGAAACATAGGAGAGGAAGTGTTTCCCCAATCCAACCAAAGATGGGTCCAATATTCGATACCATACATAAAGAGGGTAAGGAGGAACCTATGACCCTACATTATTTAAGAACTAGGATGGAAAAGGTGGAAACACCTACAATAGAAACAACCATAGGGACAAAAACTAATGGGGTAACTCCACAAGTTTAGATACCGATTATAACCCCTTAAATTACATAGGTAGTGTTTAATACCCCACCTATTGTGTAACATGAATCACCTACCAATGTGATTATTTAAGGAAATCAGAGATAGGAGATACCAGACCCATCAATATAGAAAACATTCACTGAGTTGCTATATGGGTTGGATCAAAATGTTGTAGCTGGTATTCTCTAAGAAACTATTCATGACACATCAGTTGGGGAGAAGGAATGAGGCCTATCATCACATGAATTACCTACCAAAGAAAAATTTTTAAGTGGTGATGTATAAAATTTGAATGGAGTTGTAATAAGTCAAATAGAGAAACCAAATTTAGAATAGGTTCTATCAGTTGGTTATGAGCGTCCAAAGACCATGGAGACTATGCAGTTAGCTCTGGCGATAGTGGAAAATGTGATTGTAACTCCTCAATTTGTAGAACAAGAGGCTCAAAATCAAGAAGATCCATCAAGTAAACCAAGGATCATTCACCATCTAGAAGAGAAGGGGCCAAGGTGAAAAATCTTGTGGATATAAGTGTTCAACTATATTCAACCATGAAAGAGGAAGAAGTGAAATACCATAAGGAGGGAGAAGGATAAACATAAGTTCACGTTGTTGAATATTCTAGTAAGCTAGAGGTATAGGTTGGTGAATCTATTCTAACTCTCCTTGCACCCCAAAAGAAAATGATAGTGTCAAGTACTCTCCATCAACAAGAACAAGGGGAAAGAATCATTCAAAATGTAATTTGGTTGGGAGCATCCCCCCAAGGAAGAGAAATGTGAAGGTTTGGGTAGAGGAAACTAGCCTTCAAAGAATCATCTCCTTGAATCCATAAATGCCACTAAAGAAAGCAAGAATATTATCATGAACTATGGTTAGGGATCAAGGAGAGAGGATTGTGGAGGTGGATACCCCCCAAGCTTATGTATTAAGGGATGAGACTTCCCCTTTTCACTATCAAGTCACCAAAATCCCTCTAGGAAAGTATACCACTAAGGGCTTAAAGCATGATTTTACTATGGAAATAATTGGTCTCTTCCAAAAAATTGACAAGGATAAAGAGATCAAGGAGTAATTAAGAGAGAATGTTCATATCCTATCAACCTATGTGTAAAAGTGGATACAAGTTCCTCTAATTGGTCAAGAGATGACCCAAGAATTTTCCTCATAGGTAATAAAGAATGAAAAATATTTTAATTATAGAGGAGAGGAAACAAAAATTTGGAAAGTGAATTGGTGAGAAGAGGTAGCAAGACCATCAAATACATCATTGAATGTCATAATAAAGTCTCTAAACAGATTGAAATAAGTAAAGCCGTAATTGATAAGTACCAAAAAAATATTGATTATTGGAATGACTTACTACCTAATCTTGAGGCCATATCATATTTGGGAGATGTAGTGATAGAAAAGGAAGGAATAGTGTCCTCAAGTTACAGAGAAATACAATATGAATATAAAGTTGAAATAAAGTTAAGGATTGAAACATTGAAGGGATGCGTAAGAAAACTTCAAGACATGAGGGAAAAAGTACAGGAGTATGTGGAAGAAATATACTCAAATATTGAAATAATGATCCCCCTCACATATGTATATATCATGGGGTCTGAAAATGTACAAAAGGAGATAAATATATATCAAAAACATGTTACAGGAGAGTTGAAGCCTCCTAATTTTTTTTATTCTTTTATAAAAAATGTATTCATTTAGAAGGATATATCAATAAATGTTCCAAGAGAGTTAAGAGGAAGAATTCTATTTATAATGTATTTGAAAACATTCTTTCTAAGTTGTTTGATGATTTTTCTGCTCCTGTTCCAAGTTAATGAAATGGTATGCAATAATTCAAGAAACTCCAAAATATGGTAGGGTTTAAGGATACTCTGATGTAAAATAATGAAACACATAGAGGATGGGCACACAAATCCTTCTGTAGTGAGCTTGAAGACCTATACAACACAAAGGATAGCTAGACAAGAAAAGGATTTGTAGATTATATTGTATGATTCTTGACCAAAGCTAGTCCCGAGAAGTGATGAGCTTCCTAGGAAGGATGTCAGACCACTTTATTACAAGATTGATTGATAATGAGTAATGGATAACATGCAAAAAATGAGTAGAATAGAAATATAGAGATATGTTAAAAAAATATATCTAATAATGATAACTTGAGATAAGAGGAAGTAAATCAGACAAGGTCAATGGCTACCCAGAGCATTCTACGATGGTTGTAAACAAAGAAGATAAAAAGGGTAGAAATACATATTTGGAGTAAATTTTTATATGTTGAAGATGTGCTATATTTGGTACACATGCACAAGAAATAGAAAGGACACATATTGCAGGAATATGTGATTAGGGAAGAGGCAGTCAACGACGACCAAGGAGTAATTGATGATGACTCATGCATAAAAGTGGGATCCTAGGGTGTTAAACAATACAAAAAAAAACTTCACATGATTTGGGTCTTATAGAGACTAAGAAACAAATGGAAGAGTTGATCAAATGTAATAAAAAGAATCGATGCAGATCAGGTTGATGATGACCAGAGGTGATTCGACATCGACTAGAGCTGAATTAGGGTATGATGAGATCTAATGAGTGGAAAAGGGACTATGTGAGAATGAAATGAGGATGGATGATGAGATGTAAAATATCAAAATGATGAATGGGTCTAAAAAATATGATGCATAAAGGATGAAAAAACTAGGTATCTTAACAAACTCCAAGATTTAGATATCCAAAAATGATAAGGGGCTCCAATATGGCTTCAAGATGACTTCAAAATGTTGATGGCAGATCATAAAAAGAAAGAAACCTGTAAAATGTTGCTAGAATCTAGATCTCCAAAGTTTCATCCTCTTTGTGGTGGGTGGTGATGTATTTATATGGTTTCCATCGACTACGGAGAACCATTGATTTGGGTTAGGTGAATGATGCACAACTTGAGACATGAGGCCCCATTTTAGGGTTAGAGATTAGTTTGGTGGCTTAGGGTTGCATAGGGATAATAAATGGTGGTTGGATGGGTGAAATCATTAAATGAGGGTAGATGATTATCTCATAAAGGATAAATAATAATATTAGGGATGTGATTAAGATAACATATTTGTTTAGGGATGATTAAATGTTACTAGGGTGGCTTATGAGAGATGAAATAATAATGGGGTTAAGATAGAAAAATATGAAATTAGAGGAACTAGATTGGATTTAAGAGGGAAATGGGATTTAAAATAGGATATGGGTGCAAGAAAAATGATGGTGATGAAGAGGGGAGTGAACGCAAGTTGAGGAGGTAGCAATCCAATTTTTGGTGTCTACATTTTCCCCCTTTTTTCAAGTGGTTTATATTAAGCAAGACGAGAGACAAAAAATATAAGATGGTTAACGTGCTCCCCCTCAAACTAGGGATTGATAAAGTGAAGAAGAATCATTTAATATGTTGATAAAGATAGATGAGGGAAGAAAAGAGTGGAAAACATGAGAAAATAATATAAAAGATGTTGTAAGTGGAGAGTGATATGACCATTGCAAGGAGAGGATAAGATAAAAATAAATATGGAAATAATCCTGGAAACACATCAATAGGAAACATAACACGACCTTAATGGAGGAAATGTTAATGTCATATGGACCCGTGACTTGGAAAATATCACAACAGGATAGAGGGAATCCAATGGGAATTTTCTCGGATGGATGAAATAGATATGGCAGTAATCCTGGAAACACATTGGTAGGGAACATAGTATGGCCTCAATAGAGGCAACGTTAATGTCCAATGGACCTATGAGTTATAAAATACCACTATAGGATGGAGTTAATCCAATGTGAATCCATTCGGATGGATGAAATAAATGTGGAAGGAATTTTGGAATCACATTGGTAGGTAATATAACATGACCTTAACGGAGGAAAAGTTAATTTCCTATGGACCTATGAGTCAGAAAAGATCATTACATTGTGCATAGAATCTAATGGGGATCCTCTCAAATGTATGTGCAAGTCATAAGAAAATATTTTCAAAGGAAGACATCGAAAGTATGTGCAAAATTGTGAGTATGGTCAAAAAAATGGTTTGACAGAATGTCGGGAAAATTGGGGGAAAATAGTATGTGATTTTCTTCAAATATGAGATAGAAAAAAAATATGCATCTGGGTGGGATGGAAAGGAAAATGGCCAAAAAGGTGGACTTAAGATGCAATATGTTTCGCTGAGATGGAAACCAGAGATGGCCACAAAGTGGGCTTCAAGATATGATTAAGGATGTACTAGAAAGATAGGAAAATAGGCCATAATAGAAAAATGAGATATGTAAGGAAAGGAATGATGTGTTTTGGGTGACACACAAGTGTAAAGTGGAAGAAAAGAAAATTTAGATAATAAAATTTGAGGAGATAGGATGAGGGATGAAAAATATGGTTGAGTCAAAGGTGACTGGATGAGTCGAGGGTAACAGGTCTTGTGTTGATGGTGATTGGGGTGGTGTTCCTATAAACATTTTAGAGATGGTTGATAAGGCTCATTTCAATGACATGATTTGGAAGATTAAGAGTTCTAAGTAATAGAAAAGTTTGAGATTTGAGTAAAATGGATGCAAGCATAGGTGGAAGGAAATGTCAGTGGTCTCAAAGAGCGGTAAGTGCCAGAAAGTTAGCTTTTTTATTTTAGTTGATTTTTTTATTTTTTGGAATTTTGATAGGCACCCAAGGCTTATCAGTGGTGACTACACACTATCTTCATCAACATGGGAAAGTTGGAGTTGACCTATTTAGGGTCAATGTTTACTATAGATTTTAGTGATTATTTTTGGATGAAAAATGATGATTTTTTATGTTTTTAGAACTGATGGATCCTTTTTGGAATGTTTCACATGCTAGAGACACTTTATATCTATGAGATAGTGTCCCAACCATGATGGGGATGATCAGAGAGGATTTTACAAATACCGAGTGGGATCATTTGGGCATTGTTCGATTAGGTATGTTCCACCATTATAAGAGGGTGTCCCAACATATAGGGTTGATTATAGTGTTGAGAGAGAGATGGGGCCCGAGGACTATCACCTTCTAGTTTGGTATATTTTAGATGAAAATCACATTAGAGGATGTGTATCTTATTTTGAGATTATCTATTTAGGGGGAACCTATAGTGCCTATCACATAGGAGGATTAGGGAGATGTGTTGAGCTGGTTGTATGGAGAGGAGGCCCCACACATTAACTTTCTATCGAGGGATCTTCATATTGAGATACATTATCATCCATTTGTGTTAGGGAACTGGCTAATATGGTTTGTAATAAAGGTGATATTTTGTTATGCACTACCAGATTCTAGTGGGGTTAGATTCCCATGGGCTATAATAGTAATGGAAACCAATATAGTGGAACATATCACAATATTTTCATTTGGGGCATCTCTCTTGACGCAAGGGTACCATGAGTTGTGGATGTATGTGGCAAAGAGGACATTTGGATTAGATGTGGGATTTCTATTATATTATTGGGAATATGAAAACATAGTATTGGTGAGGCCAACATGGATTCCATTGGTCAGAAGAGATCATATAGTGTTGATAGTTAGATTTATGCAATGGGGAGAAAAGCATTCACATAGAGATAGGGTGGTACGGTGGGAGTGGTATGCAGAGAGATTGGGGAGACTCGTAATTGATGACATTAGATATAGTTCATACAGTGGGTACCCCACATGGTCAGGTGCGGATATATAACTTATAGGTATGAGGAGGGTTAAATGGGTGCAGTAGAGGAGGTGATACATGGTGGAGGAAATAAAATTTCCATAAGTGATGAGGTAGATTAGATTTTTGTAGACAGTTCCTAGGGAGACAATCATACACAAGCATGATGAGATAGAGAGGGACTTACCTGGTACAGTGATGAAATATCCATTATAGGATATGGTGGAGCCATAGGATGTGGATGAGGATGATGTGCGGGTCAGAGAGGGATACGTGGAAAGGATGACTCAGTTTTGGTAAGCTTGCGAAGCAGATGAGGCAGCACAAGCGGGAGGAGAGGAGAAAGTTCAAGGAGGTGAGGAGGGATGTCATAGAGGTGAGGAGGGAGATGTAGGTTTGGTGGTGAAGATAGCCTAGATATAAGTAGATATTTCCACATCTCTTCGGTAGTGGGATACAATGTTTTAGGAGAGAGATGCAATGGGCCAGAAGAGATACCTTTCTATCTAGAGAAGGGATAAATATTAGAGACAAAGAAAGGCCTTGTGAGATTGATCTTAAGATCTAAGAACTCTATTAGAGGTGACAAGGGAGCGACACAAGGACCTATATAGGGGATCGGATAGGTAGTGGCTATAGGGTAAGATGGATCCTCCTAGTTTCTTTACGATGGATCAGTACCATGCTCTAGGAGAGGAGGCATGGTACTATGGGAGCATAATGACAATGAGATTTCCTGATGTATAATTCTATACAACACATGTGGTCAGCTAGAGGATATTAGGATGGTGAGTGGCCTCAAGTAGTAAAAATAGTGTAGCATAGCCTAGGTATAAGCTTGGTCTAAATGGTGGGCAGGGAGGAGGAAATCTAGGAGGGAAGGGTCCTACCCTAGGAGATAGAGCCTCAGATTTTGTATTCATCAAGTAGTGGGTGAACATCATATATGTATGCATTTTGATGTAGATAAATCCCAATTGAGGTCTATCATTGATGTAAATACATTCGGGGGATACATATATATGATTTTCTTGTGTATTACATGTGTTTTGATATATGGATGAGTAGATTAGATGCATGTGTTGGATTATGATTATGGTAATGAAATTTATTAATGGATATAGATGTTGATTTAGGTATTGATGATGTGTATTGATTAATTTATATGATGTGAAACTAATGTGATGGATTTATATGTTAGATTTATATATAGAAATTATGTGATATATTTAGATTAGATATTGGATTAGATGTGGATATATGTGTTAGATTAGATATGAAAATGATGTGATGTATTTAGATTATATGTTATGTTGATGTAGATGTGATAATTGGATTGGATATAGGATACAATGATGTAATTAGATTGGACTAGATGTTATAGATTAGAATCATAGATTATAATGGAAATTCGTGTTCAATTTGGGTGAGTTTTATATGATGAGATTAAAAAAATGGCTAGATGGAAAGGTAATAATATAATGAAACCTTATTAGGGTAACCCAAATATAGGGAGTAAACTTTCATCATAGAAAGGAGTATATGTAGGATAGATGTTTTGAGATAGGATTGAAGGTAAAACATGAGAATGAACACAAATGAAGAAATCCAATTCCAACCATATGGAAGATGTTAACACACAACAAGCAATTATTAGTCACATGTAAGATTGTGAGGGGAAGATGGAAGGTGTGTTTATATACCTGTTGTAGACACGACAATGGCTTTAGATGTATCTTGTATGAGGGAAATAGTTTTTCCTTAGGAAGGTGTCCTAGGTTGATGCCCCAACTCTTACCATTATTGTGAAAACTGATAAACGTGGGAAGTTTTATTTTGATGGGAAAGCTTATCAATGCGGGAAGCTTTCCTAGGATGTTTTTTTTGGGATGAATTATTTTTTATTTTTAGGATCAATGTGGGAAGCCTTTACTTCCATGATATAATAAGGTAGCCATCATTCAAGGGAGTGGTCTAAAATTATGGATTTTTTCTTGGGATTTTTGAATTTTGTTTTATATGGCAAGATAATATATGTGATATCTATCCTTTGAGGTACCAGTCTATAATTTTTAAAATATTTTATTTATATGAATAGTTTTCCTTTGATGGAGTAGTCTATTTTTTTATAATATAGATTTAAAATGAACATCTGTAATTTTTCACTATATAATTTGAGCTGAGGATAGCCTAGTAGACCACTTGGGAAGGGGAAATGATGTTTAAAAGTTACACACATGGACCCTCATCATTTTTCCAATAGGTAGATAAGAAGGAGATGGATGTAATGATTGTAAGGTTCCCACCTACAAGAATGAACTTGCCCATAAGGAATATGTTATGAGCAGAGCCGTGGTGCTCATATTCAAGATCGTAGATAGCATAGTGATGGAAGACCTCATAATTCCAAATCATTATAATGGAAGATGGAGAAGGATAATGATGAAAAAGAGATTGTAAATGTGACTAATATCACATTGGTAGGTGTTTTAACAATAGAAAGGCCGCAAATGTAAGGCATTGTGAGGTTCCATTTTAGATTTACCATCAAGAGAGGCTAAGTGATAAGCCCTTGACTGATACTTTTGAGTGATAATATATGGTACAATCAAGTTTGGATAAAACTTTCCATGTTGGCTCCTTTCTAGAGTAGTGACATTCTGATTCTCTTTTAAGACAAGTTCACTATGTTCAAATCACATTCTTTGATATTTTTATTATTAAAATAAATTAGGGGGAAGGGAAATGATGTCATCCATGTCCACGGGTTCATTGGATGGATAAGGGGATTATGGAACCATGTTCATAGGGGATTCATAAAAAATGTGTGAAAGAGATTCGATAGGGTGTTATTTTAATCCCAATTCGTACTTCTCACATGGTTTGCAAAATTTATCAAAGACAAGATCATGCTCATAATGTCCAAGAACAAATACCTTCCACGCACATTAGTGGATATTTTTGGATCACAATGGACTAATGGGGTGTGAATCAATCCTGAGAAAATTTAATCAATTTCATATTTTCTTACTTAAACCATACACCAATCAACCATTCATTAATGTGTGCACAACATCATACAACATACATTCGAATGACTATGAACAAGAGAGAGATAACACCATAACACAATATATAAGTGGGAAACCCTCATGGGAAAGAAAACCCACTGAAAACTTTTATTATATTACTCAAATAAAAATTATTTAGTGAAGCTTCAAATTCAAAAGGAGCACCAACCCCTAGTTTAGTAAAACACCAACCCTACAAGGAGCACCAATTCCTAGTTTAGTGAAAGCACCATCTCCACAAGGATACTAAAACCCCCTAAGATGATTAATCACCTAATCAACCACCTTTATATTAAGATATATGATGTCTTGTTTCTTTAAAAACTGATGGAGATCACCTATACAGCTCACACACCTTCAAATCCTTATCAAACCCTTGCTTCTCTAACTCATAATATCTCACTTTTTTATGGACTTGTTTATTCAAACCATTAAAAGAACTCTCTATAAAATTAATTAACCTATTTCAAACTTCCTTAGATCTGAATCAATGCATTCATACCTATTACAAACACACATATGGGTCGCACTTTTTCCCTCTCTTTTAACTAGTGATGCACTTCAACTCATAAAAATAAAGGAGGTAGTTCCTACATCATAATTTAGACCAAAAAAAATTTAAAATATCCCAATAAATTCATAAAAATATTCATATTGGACCAACATAGGTCATTCATTCCTAAATTCACGAAACAAGCACAAAAAAGACTCAAAAACCCCATCACCTGGATGAGTTAAAACAACAAATACCATAAGCATGATTATTCAAGCTCCCAAATTAAACATACATGTCAAATATGACATAAAAAACATCATCCATGGTGATAATGGGGTTTGGGTGGATCAGTTAGGATGGACGGTTATGTCAATATCCACCAAGGTTTAAATCCCGCTAGGCACAATCCCCTTCCAGGTGGTTTACTGGTGGTGGCGGGGAGCTGCATCATAGGTAGGTTGCGGGTAGTTATCGATGGTGGTTGGATTTACATCACTGATGACAAAATCTTGTAGATTTGGCTCATGGTTATCAATGGTGGAAGTATTTGCATCATTGGCATTGGCAACAACTAGTGGCTCTAAAAATAGTGGTGGCAGAAAAATCGCATCATTAGTGTTGGCTTCAAGGTCACAGCTTGTGTTGGTTTCATTGTATTATATTGTCTGAAGGACATTGTTATAGGGTCAGGTCCCATCAACCATATAGTTTATAGCTCTAGTAAAAATCATTTATCAATAAAAAACATCATCCATGGTCGTTAATTATTTTTCACCGACCAAATTTATCATAACTAACTCAAGAAGGCTCATATCCTTCTCAAAATAGTTGATTCCATGAACATGTTTTCACCTTTAGTCACTAAGACCACCCAAAGAAAACCTAAACTATGGCATGTAACCACTCATTGGAATACTTAGGACTTTTAAATCACATTCATGTAAGATATATCTCTTTAAACATCCATATGTGTAAACCATACTCAATTTCTTCTTCACCAAATTGAGCTTCCCAAAAAGACATTTTACAAACTCAAATTGTTTGCACCCTTTATCTCACTTTAAAGATATAAAATTTCCTTCGATAGAAACAAAATTCATTCCTCTTCACTCTACAACTAATAGTAAGCATTGAAAAATCCATATCATCCTCATTTACTTCATTCTTTCCTCCTGAGCAATCATGTTTTCTAAAATAAGAAATCCTTCTTCTTCAAAAAATAATCTAGTTGACCCATCAAACATCATCATAAAGGGAAAAAATTTATACCACTAGAAATCCTTCTGAATCCTCTTTCCATAAATTCTCACATTCCCTTCCAACTCTATGTGGAAGGCCTTCAACTAAGACCGTATCTGAAAACTACTATACATTACCCCAAAACTGCCTTAGGACCATTATTCATAAATAGGGAAAAAAAATCCATTTATAAGCACCACCATGATCGTAAACCATCATGGAAATAAATTAAAATCTCCATAATAAAAACTATGTCAATTTATTTTGTAAATCCTTAAGACAACCTTGTCCCAAACTGAACTCTTGAGAAACTTGCCTTTTTGGGTTCACTCATCACCACATGCTCTATCATACCTTTCTTTAAATACTAAGGATTATTATACCTCATAAAATCATCATAATATCAAAATCAATCAATTCTTGTCACTTACTTAGCAAATATTTACTGCCACTTTCAAGTTAGGGTTTCAAGCACTCAAAAAAACTTTTACCTTATTAACATTTATTCATAAAAGCATGACGATCCAATGAGCTCAATTTTTATTTGAAACCTTATTAGTTAAATGGAAAATAATACCAGAACTTCATAGAGTCCCATGTAAAGTAGACAATTCACGGTCAGCATCAGAAGGTGCAATTCGAGCTAGAAAAAAAATTTCTTCTTGACCTTGTTTCACCAAAAACAACATAAATTGGAAAATATTCTTCAGAATGACTCCAAATTTTTATCACACCTATAGAACACCCAATTTAATCATATCAAATAATCATCAAATCTCAAATATGTCTCCATCTTCTCAACTCATCTCATTTTTATGAATAGCCCTTGGGGTATTGCATGGTTTATGCTAGGGTCAACTAAAATAACATTGTGAATCATCATGAAACCTCTGAAAAAGTCCCACACAAGATTAATACATCATGAATCACTCACCTACATGAATCCATGATCTCACATGGCTCTATAACTCATCCTCATGCCTCCAAGCACCTAGACCTAGTCAAGATGAGAACCTGAATCTTTGACTTCAACTTGTAACCACACCCTAAAACTCATATGAGTGCCTAAAAAATCCTCAAAAATTATCTAAATTCTTCTACCATGTACCTCAATCCACCACACAACTCAAACCACCATGCTCCATCACCTATACTAGCTAGGTAACCTGACTAGGCTTGTTAGACCAAGTCAATCTCATTGAATCAACTTGTGCCATCATGTCAAAATCTGAAACACCTTGTCATCATACTACTACAAATATTTTTACTCTACTCCATCATCCTCTTTGTCATTAATGAGATTTTACATCAATGACAACACCTATAACTCAACATGCCAAAAATCTCCCCCTTTGTCATTGATGGAAAACCACCTAATATTCTCCCCCTTTTTACATTATTGACAAATAAAACATGTTATTGCACATTATTCATCTTTTTCAACTTCATATGATCACCTCTTGGTTATAAACATTGACAAAAATTATCCAATTCGGCACACAAATCTAATTTTCTTCATCTTGACCTTATTTGACCACTTTACATAGCTTGAAAACAACTGAGCTCCCCATAGGAAAGATCATACACAAAACCCATACATAACAACAACCATGAAAAAACACTGTTTTTCCTCATTATTTAGTGAGAACATCATCAATCCTTCATACAAGCATGCAAAATTGGTAATTCTCATTAAAACTTTGTTTTTTCCTTCTTCCTCACCATGGGAACATTGTAGCATACCTATAACTAATACATATAACTTATTAACATCCAAAACAATTATGATTTTGGGATTTGAACACCATTCTTACTCGTTCACTACTTTAGAAATCACAATCTTGGATAGTTTCTTGCAAACATTGTCTTCACATCACTCTTAGGACTGAAATCCCTAAGACCATCTTTCAGTGCATTCTACACCAACTTCTCATAGTCATAGAATCTCAAAACCACTATGACATACCTTCTTATGACTCCCACTAGACTCATACTATCCCACTTTAGTAGAATGTACAAAAATTGATCTTTTTACCTTGTATGGATGCCTTGATGGAGGATAAAACACTTAGATATTGTCCCAAATCAAATTTTTAGTGTTTGTACTCTTCTTTACCTATTATTGCAATTTTCTAGTGCTAATCACATGCTTACCTTGAGAACTACCTACATATCATCATTCATTCTACATTATATCCCTTCTAGACTTCTGAAACTCCTTCTAGAGAATTAAATCATGCCCCCTAAATTAGAGATCGTTATACACCTGTAGCACATAGGTTTCTTGCCTTTATAGACCTGCAACACCTTGACAAATATAAAGCATCACTCAAGAAGTAAATAATCAACCGAATGGATATAGAATTCATTCTTAATTCTTACCAAGAAATTTCTAGGTCTCCTTACTCATGATCTTGAGCACAAAATATTGGTTCCCCTACCTTAGAAACCTTCTACATATCTGTAGGATGTTATTTTGACACATTTGATATCATGTAAGATTGATTTAAGTAGGTAAACCACCATACATACCGTACCAACAATATTAATCTACCATTCTCACCTTCTTGATACTTTTCTCATTTCAATTGATAGTAATAAAGACTTCTCTTGCATTGAAGATTCAACTACAGTCTTGTAGCATACATTCTTTCCCCTACAACACTAAGTTTGGCATATCTTCACATGTCATTATACTGAAAATATAATTTTCTCACTTTCTTAACATCTAGGACACCTAGTGAGAGATACAACATACTCTCCCTGATCTAGCTAACCATCTCAAACATGTAACTCGCCTTTTTCTTCTTTATCTCAGTCACTGTACTTGACCTCCAATATTATACCTTGTTATTTCATGTTCTTCTTCACTGAATGAGCATTTTTTATACCTATAGTATATATTTTCACACAATTAGAACTAAAATCATATCATATATCATGTTGATGAGCTTCAAGATCCTCAAGATATTTCCTTGATTCCATATCTCTGTTAAAGGCTTGACTACAAATCAAAATGATCAATTACATGCTTGTGATAAGTCAATCTTTCTCAAACACAGTACCTTGATACATCATGAGTGCAAAATGAAAAAACACCACCCATTTAAGACCCTTCATAGTATCTTATGATTCTTATAGGGTTTGTGTTTCCTTATTCATTCTTAAAAATATTTACAATCATTAAGGTACCATATAACCATTTTGACTTCCTTATTTTGCTTTCACAGGCTAATAGCCATGTTTCATGAGAAATACACTTATAAAACTTAATTCATTCACTCTCATAGAGAAAATTTACCATATTTGAGTACCCATTTATTCATTAATTCTTTCCAATTAATCTTGTAGCATGTCCTTGAATAACTTCTGCCTAGTTTACAATTTGATCTTTCTAACTAGGTCTCCTAGTGTGATTCACAATTAGGTCTGAATATTGTCATAGATTCCAATGATTTGAATACTTTTCATGACTTAATTTATTTTGAATATAAAATAGGATATAAATAATATATATTGTTCCAAATTTTTTCCTTTAACTCAAACATTTACTCCCTCACATAAAATGTTTTCTTCATACTGCTTATTGTCACTGTAAAATCCCGTTTAGGGTAGAGACAACTCAGAGTGCACAATTTTTTATGTCACATCCTCAAGTTTTTTCACCATCACTCTATCAAGTACTTATAAGGTCCTAATAACCCATATTTTTTTATGAAGAAGGTAAACCTCAATATTTGCATGTGCCCTTAATAGCCTGTCTTCAATCAGCCTTCAAGAACACTATCACCATCCTCCTTCAGATGATGGTCTGATCAAGTCGTCATATTTAATGGATAATTTCTTCTTCATTATCCTTTATTTAAAGCATGACACGATGATACTTAAACCAATATGTAGGCCTTAACCAACTCTTGACAATGGAGCAACTATTTTTTACTCTTATACAGACCTAGACTCTTCTATCACTCAACAATACTTCATGACGTGACTCAAAAAACTCACACTCAATATTTTTATTAAATTTATTGAATCCTATAGAATCATATTTCATATGGACCTCATGAAAGGGTGTAAACATAATTTTCAACTTTGGAATTGGCTCAACCTTCTTATCTTTGGCTAACATAGATCTAGGACTGTCTTTTCATGTTAAAGATCAATCATTCACTCATATTATTACTTTAGCAACTAATATATCTATTAATATCCCCACCTACAAATTTCAAGAACCATAACATAGCCATGAACACTTTCTATTCTATATATTCATTCTTATAGGCATACATCATGACAAAATGGCACACACAGAGACTTGAGAACAAAACTATACAAAATCAAAGACTTTTGATAAATACCATACCATTTTTACTACGTGGAAAATCAAGAAAGACCTCACAACATGATTAAAAACTTATAACAACATACCTTGAAACCTTTAAGGAGACCAGCATCAACCTAGTTAGCTCCCCCTTCCTTTAATGCTTCATATGAACCATTATACCTCTAAGAAACCTAGTCAAGGCACATATTATCATGATAGATATAGAAGAATGACCTAAAGAGGTCCTAAGAAATTTTATATACTTGTACCTCACTTCTATTCACTTGATTCTGATCATATTTTTTATTCGTTCCCTGATTTTTATCAACATTTTCTATTGATGTAACAACATTAACCCTTCTAGGATCCTATGATCTATTTTTCCTTCTATCATGCATTCTTGGACCTTGAAAAATCCTCTCTTTCCTTGTAGGACTAGAAAAATTTCTAGAAACATCTCCAATCTTGTTACAATTGAAACACATAACTAAATCCTTACCTTTGTAGCCTTCATCACCCTAGATCCGACTTGAGGGTTCATATAAGCAATACTTGGCAACATGACCTCTTTCATGGAAATTATAACACACCGCATTCTTAGCTTTCTCACTCCTACCATACCTGCATGGATGATAATCAATAGAAAACCTCCTACATTCCTTAGCCCTATGACCAAATCCATTACAAGTAAAACACTAACCACTAAATGATCTCTCATGCCTTAAAACATTGGGATTCCTAACTAATTTTGTATTCACATTATCTTTGGTGAAGTTCTCCTTCTTTCCTTCCTTAATACTTAGTTCTTCATCCTTATTTCTTGGAACACTATCATCTTGAATATTTTATTTTCCCTTGAGGTCATCACTAAACCCCAAACTTGCTCTATCACCTAGATATCTTTGTTTTCCAAGAAGATCATCAAGATCCTTGGTGTTTTTCTAAAATTTCTGAAAGGACATTGAATTATTACCAACCTATAACAATTCTATCCTTAAAATTTGTATACCCTCTTCAAATTTGGTGCACTTTCTCTCTTTTTGTTGCAAAATTATGACTAGTAACTTTACCTTTTCTTCTAACAATTTAAATGACTCATTTAGCTTTCTTGTTTTAGACCAGTGATTCTCTTCTAGATCATGAATATTATCTTCATATCCTTTGATATGAGATCTCAACTTCTTTTTCTTATTTTTAGCATGCCTTAACTCCTTTTGGATACACACTAGTTCATCTTCAACATCATCTTCTTCTTCCTCAGAATCTCTATAAGAACTTGATATGAAATCACATGATAATGAAAAAACACCACTATAATATCTTATGGAATCTTTAGTTATGAACAACACCTCATCTTTAGCATCTTCATGATCAGATTCATATTAAAAATATGAAACACCACTACTAGCATTAGATAAATAAGCCTCTTCCTTTGTGTAGAAATTTTTGTTCCCTTCTTCGTATAGTCAAACCTATTGAAGTTATTCTTACCTTTACTAAAATTATGATTCTTCTTATCGTGATCATCCTCTTGGTATTCATCATATTCATTTTCATACCTATGAGGAAAATTAGCAGAAAAGTGACCTACTTCACCATAATTGAAACACTTAAATAGAAGTTTACCTTTGTACTTACCAGATCCAACATTCAATACCCTATCAACCATTACAAAGAGTTCTTCATCATCAATTTCAAGAGCATTATCATCATCATTTTCCTTCTTACATTTGGTCTTCATTTCATATTTAAAATAAATGTCTTTCTTGGCTTGTTTGAAATCAACAATCCTCATTTTATAGGAATCCAAAGTTCCATGTAACTCGTCCATCTTCAAAAGAGTCAAATCCTTGGCCTCTTCAATAGAAGATACTTTTGAATCAAAATTAGGTGTTAGATATCTCAAAACCTTTTGAACAACAACTTCTTCCTTTAAATCTTCTCCTAACCCTTTCATAGTGTTAACAACCTTGTCAACCCTAAGAAAATATGAAACAATGGACCCATCATCACTCATCATAAGACCTTTAAATTGATTTTGGAAAATTTGGAGCTTAGAAATTCTTATCTTAGAGTCTCCTTCATATAGGACTTGAAGCTTCTCCAACATATCATTATCTTATTTGGAATGCATAACCTTTACCAGCTCAAATTCTCTTAAACAACACATGATATCATTCATAGCCTTTGAATTATCACTACAGAGCTTCTTGTATGCATTACTATTTGAATAAGTAGCAGGAACAATATAATGATCTTCCACAACTTTCTAAATATCAAAACCTAAGGATATGATGTGAGTCCTCATCCTTAGACTCCAAAAATCATAGTTCACTCCATCAAACAATTGTACCTTTCTAGTAAAAGAACCACTCTGCTAACTCACCATTTTTTGGCTTCAAGGATCTCCTTTCAAGTGATCAAAATTCTCTAAATGGACATGCTCTGGTACCAATTTTTGAAATAAAAATTAACTAGGGGTGAATCAATACTAAAAAACTTTAATCAATTTCATATTTTCTTAGTTAAACCATAAACCAATCAACCATTCATTAATGTTTGCACAACATCATACAACATATAGTCAAATGACCATAAACAAGAGAGAGAATATCATAACACAAGATATAAGTGGGAAAACCTCAAGGGGAATAAAACCCACTAAAATTTCTTAATTATATTACTCAAATAAAAATTATTTAGTGAAGCACCAACTTCACAAGGAATACCAACCCATAGTTTAGTAGAACACATACCCTAAAAGGAGTACCAACCCCTAGTTTAGTGAAGCACCAACTCCATAAGGAGGCTACAACCCCCTAAGATGATAAAACACCCACTCAACCACATTTGGATGAATATATTTGATGTCTTTTTTCTACAAAAAATTATTGATATCACCTATATAACTCACACACCTTTAAACCCTTGTTCAAATCCTTACTTCTCTAACTCGTTATATCTCACTTTTCACAGACTTGTTTTGCATAAAATCCTTACAAAAACTCTATAAAATTCCATAACATCTTGAACACTTCCTAATCTCTAAATTAATTCATTTATGACTGTTAAAAACCCACACACATGGGTTACACATTTTCCCTCTCTTTCAACTAGTGCAAATTTGAAATCAAACTTCACTTTAGTATGTACTCCAACTCATAAAAATAAATGAGATCGGTCCTACATCATAATTTAAACCAATAAAAATTTAAAAAAACCTATTACATTCATAAAAATATTCATATTGGACCCACATAGGCCGTCCATGCCTAAATTCACCAAACAAGCACAAAAATAACTCAAAAACCCATCACCTAGATGAGTTAAAGCCACAAACACCATAACCATGATTAATCAAGCTTCCAAATTCACCATACATGTAAAATATGACATAAAAACATCATCCATGGTCTTTAATTATCTTAGGCAAATCAATTTATCATAACTAACTCAAGAAGGCTCATATACTTCTCAAAACAGATGTTTCCATGACCCTATCTTCACCTTTGGCCATCAATACCACCTAAGAACACCTAAAATATGAAATTTAGCCACTAATTACAATTATTGTAACCTTTATATCACATCCATGCATGTTATAGATCTTTAAATATCCATATGTGCAAACCACACTCATTTTCCTCTTCGCTAAATTGAGTTACCCAGAAAGTTGTTTTACAAATGCAACTAGTTTGCACCCTTTATTTCACTTTCAAGAAATCCCAAAGGCCTTAAAGAGGAAAAATATTCATCCCTCTTCACTCTCTAACTGATATAAATAATCAAACAATCCATAGCATGCGTCATTTTCCTCATTCTTTCAACCTAAGAAATTGTGTCCTGAAAACAAGCAATCCTTCTTCTTACAACTCAGACTCTATTAGGATTATCAACACTATTACAGTATGTGCATGAAGAATTTTAATGTTTTATCATATTTCCTCCATAGATAAAAATAATTTCCTTCAAAAAAAATTTAAATAACCCTTTCATGATGATGGCTTCAAAATTTCAAGTCAAACTTCAATTTGAAAGGATCGAATTTCAAGTTTGAGATAAAACCTAGGTAAACCTTTCGTACCTACCTAATAAGCTTCAATACTTAATAATATGCAAATATCTAGTATTAAGGTCCTATAATATTGTCAAAAAATATATTTATTGCTTCTCTTTAATCCTTTTTTACTAGTGATAACTCATTAATTGAATATACATCAAAACCAGGTATAAATGGTTGTCACAGGTCTGTAGCATCAATGTTTCATCTCATTTTTATACCAAGTATAGAGTTTAAAACAAGGTTTTATCATTAACCTTCAACTCAGAGTCTATAAACCACGTAAATTATCTTTATTATCCTTGGATACACACCTTCATGTAAAGGGAATGGTTAAACCTTATCCTTAGGTGTGCATTACCATCTCATTCTTGCTCTCTTAGAGATTTGAAACCATGCAAAAGAGTAATTTTCCTCTAAATATTAATACATTAATGGAACCATCTCATGATATGTGATTCAATGAAAATAAGGCTTTTTCCATCTAGATCCTAATTTTATTACACCTAACTTTGTAAGATATTGTCATAATTTATCATTTCAAAATCCAAAGTATCAATATTTATACTAAAATATGGTACTTAAAACTTTAAATATTTATTACTCCTTGTGAGATGGTGGAAATATATATTTTATGAATTAATGAAGAAAAATCACTATCCGTAAGTCATACAAATCAAACTCATAAGTATTGATTACAAAGACAAGATCTTTAATCAAAACAAAGTTCACCATATATATTATATTGTATTTTCTTACAAAATTGTACTTTTCTCCATCATTTTCCTTCCTCCCACCTTCTTACCTAAAGTATTAATGCCTAATAACTACCTCATCTTTGAATTTATCTCACCTTCTCCCTTCTTACACAACCCTAAATGACTCATAACCCTTGATATGAATCAGTGGACTCTCCATATGCCAACACTCAAATAATGAGGCATTTTTACAAACTTTAAGCATTTATTAACTTACACCCAACCTAGGAACTATTACATCATGCCTTTGCAGATGAATCACCAAAGTCATGGGAAATCTTAGAGATGTGGGACTTGGCCCCTAAGATAACCTCCATATTTTATAGAAGATGGCTCTTCTTTGATTCATGTTTGAGATAAGAGTTAGAGAGAAAAAAGAATGATGTGAAAATCCTAACTAAGGCGATGTGCCAAAACTTTACTAAAATAACATAGAGACTAATATTGAGATAACTACTAGATTAGTCAAAAGAGCATCAAGAATGATCAACTACTCTAAAGATATCTCAAACCATCAAAGGCTTAGATGAAACTAAAACATAATCACAACACGATAAAAATATTTATGTAAAATATCTAAGGGCATGTAGCACGATAGACACTTAAACATCCATCAAGAACTGAATAAGAGAAAACATGAAGAAATAGAGGACACAAAATATTGTGAACTTATCAGCGTATAGAACAAGAACTCTTATTTATAAAGAAAAAAATACATAAGGACAAGATGACATAGATTACAATAATTTATTTACAACATATCCTTACTGAGGCCAATGAACATAATAGACTAAACCTATATCTCTTCTGGAGCTCTGAAATTATCTTTTTTTATATCATTCCCGTTTGTATCTAGCACCATAAACATTCTCATATAGATATTCATGGCTCTTATTTCAACATGCCTCCATTAAGGTTTCCACCATCCACATTTATTTCTTACCTATGAGATCTTCAAATTTTGGAGTAGATCTCAACTGCATGCTTTGGGACAAGATATCGCATTCATTCCGCCAGTCCTTGAGCCCTTCACTTCTTTAATTGGTTCCTTGGATGGTGGAAGCTTCCTTGTATGACACATGGAGACTATGTGCTTCCCGAAGGCTTCTCCTTTCCTTTTCCTTTTGAAGTTGCACCTGGGTGACATGTGGAGGCCCTAGGTTGTTCCACTTTATCTTTCACTTTTCAACCCGCCTAGGGCTACTTAGCCATGCTTCAACCATGTGGAGGATTCTTGTTTCTTGAATTTTTTGATGCCTTGTGCCTTCTTCAAAATACGTTGAAGGGACATGTGGATACCCTCCACGTCTAGCTCCATACTTAGGAAAAATTCAGTCCAACAAAATACAAAAGGGGTCAGGTGATGAAAAGGGAGACAGAACTTGGAGGGGCCCCAAAAAATGTAGAAATCATTCTACAGTTATGGTGACTCACCAAGGGAATCCATGCCAGTCATGGAAGAATCTAACAATCCTTCCCTGTCACAAAATTTCAAAATGTGGCTCAAAGAGATGCCACTCAGAGTTGCTTCAAAGCAGCTTGGTACCTGACCCATTTGGCCTCTGTGGTTAAGTCCTTTGTTATAGAGCCTGAAAGGCTCTATCCAGCTTGATGATCTCCTTGTGAGATAATATCTGAAGATCTTTCACCATTATGTGCAGATGTAACTCCATGTTTACAATTGGATTCAAAATGGCCTCCATGTTAGCAACACTAGAATCATCTTTTAAAGACTGAAAGACAGTCTTATCTTATTAGTTGGCCGTAAGTAGCTTCTGGATTTGGTCCTCTAATAGGAAAGTGGAGTCATCAGGGAAGGGAGATGGGAAGGCCAATTGAACTAATTATTCGATATGATCCTTCTACTCCTTGATCCCTAATTGGAACTAGATCAGGAGATTCTAGCACTTGGTAGCAACCTTGTTGAAACTCATAAACTCACTAATTTTTTCCATGACCTGTCTGCTTGTCTATAATACCAACCCCTTGTAGGGAATTATGAGGAGTCATATAATTTTTGAACCATCACCTATGATTCAGGGACCTTGGAGGATACAATGTTATTGATGGTTAATGTCAAGGACTCCATGTTGGCACATAGGATTTGTACATTAGATATGAATCTAGTTGTGGGGCCTAGGTATTTTTATGTGGTGGAAATTCTCTTGCAGTATGAGGTGTATAACCCTTGCACCAACGTGATGATTCCTCCCTTCTTGGGGCTATTGAGTGAGCTTCCAGTCAAATCCTTGACTGCATCCTCTGCTATTTTCACTTTGTTTGCAAGTTGACCTTTTCTACCTCTGAGGTGTGCATATTTTCTTAGAGCAAAGTGACCGATACCTTTTTGGAATCAACCTCTTTCTATAGGAGATTCTTCTCCTAATCAAGTGAACTAGTCATAACTTTGGTTGCTTCTAGTTTAGATTCTAACCTCTTGATTTCTACTTGATAATCTATAAGAGCTTCATGTGATGCTACCTCTTTAAATCCTTGTGGAGTTACTCTATTTCCTTTCCCTTACCTTTGATTTAGGCATTGAGGTGGGCTATTATGTTCTATGTCTATAGGATGATAGCCTCTTTTTTCCTCATCTTATTATTGATTTTTAGGTATTAATTGGTGACTACAATAGATGTCTCACTCATTAGTTCAACCTTTTCTTGAGGCCTAAACTGTGTAAGGTCCACCGCAACAACGTTGATGGAATAATCATTGGGTTACATCTACTCAGTGGGTTTTTGGATGTTGGGGACCATTTGAGTGATGGTCAATGAACTTATTTGATGGTCATATAATGACCACATTTACTTCTGAGCTCATTCTGTAATTTATTTCTTCTTTTTCTTCTCCCTCCTTTTATCTTGGGCTACATTGGCCACCTCATCTTGGTTCAAAAATTTTGAGGGAGAAGGGACTATCCCTCCTATAAATGGGAACCCTGTAGGTAGGCCATAGGGGACTATAATGGTTGCAGGGGCTGAGAAGTTACGAGAGTTGAAGGAGGGCCCATCATAACTCGGGGAGAGAATGTGGGAATGTTGGTGGGAAGTGGAGGAAGGAGAGAGGAGCCGGGAGGATTTTGGGTTGGAGTCATCAAAATAGGGGCGCCTCCGGCTGGGGAAGTGAAGGGCAGAGGAGATGGATGAATGGGAGGAGGTGAAAGGGAAAAGAATGAAGAGACAACATCTGATTTCAAATTCTTCCTCAGAGGACTCTGCGGGCCAACGACCTCACCGGTGGTCATGGAGGGAAAGACCGATAGTTGAGTCAAGGTGAGACCCTGAACTAGTTCTAGCACAGGTTTTGGTATTGACTCTTCACCCTAAGAGCCTGACATTAGTTGAACTATGGGCGTGTAGCCTAAAGGATCCAGATGAGGAATGGAGGGAGAGGATTCACGGACTCATTTTCTATTGAGAAGGGCTAAGGGACTTCGCCTTATGCTACGTGAATTGTTCCTTGGTGATCAAGACTTCCTCCCCATTTTCCATGTCACACCCATGCCCAGCATCCCAAAATCTTCCCACTAATCAGTGGGAACTTCCTCAAAATTGAGGGTCATTTTCCCAATTTCTTGCCTATATTTCTAATAGGATTCAATTTTCTCAGTGTCTTAGCCCTTAGTATGCAAGGCTTCCCTCAAGCCCTTGGTCATAGTTATGTTAGGGTCATACTTGTACCGGAATGGGTGGAATGATTCCCATAGTGGAATCAGGATGTCTTTTAGCTTGACATAATTTTGGGAGTGTCTTCCTGAGGAGACCTCATGTCTTCAAAACATCTTCTACTCTCATGCTAGCAGGAGTTTAAAACTCTATTTCAGGATAGTGTTCTGGCCATCTTCCCGTCTTGGTCATACCTCAAGTTATCTTGGATGAAGGCGAAGTAGTAAGAAGCCAACTTCTGTGTGAGGAGATGTTCCACCCTTAGTTTGATTATGGTAATCCCTCACTTAGTCAAGGGGAGGTTAAAAAACACCTTTTTTACAGGAGGATCCATACTCTGTGTCAAGGAGAGCTAACTACCTAGTCACTTCCAAACCCACCACTCGTTCCGTGAGAATTCTTGGAAGCATGAAGGATTCATCTCAGAATCCATGCAACCAGATCATTGAATGTGCTGCCCCGAAGAAATAGTCACAGGGATTTAGGGGGTTCATTAAGATGGCTCATACTGAGTCATTCATTCTGTTATTGACCCCTTCTCGGTCAAATTCTTCTAAAAGGGGAAAAACAAAGTAGTTATCAAATTCATATATGTTCGAGGAGCGGGAAAACACATGAGTCCATGTAAATACCAAAATTATCTTTCGGGGTCCCACCTATAGGTCCCACAACTTTAGGTTCATAAATTAGCTAAGGAACTGGGAGTTTTGGTACAAAATGAGGTGGATCAAATAGGAAGATTTCCTAAAGGTGGCATTAACAAAGAACATGGCCAACTACTCACAAATGGATTCTAAAATGACCTTGATGAAGTTGAATTGATATTCCTAGTATTTTTTCATGGACCTCATCAGCAAAAGGGCTGCATCTTACCATCCATGGATAGTTCTATTTGAGTATTGGCTGAAAATGAATGCAAACATCAAACAAGTGTCCTGATATTCTTGCAAGAAAATTTTAAGTGGGATTGGGAATCCCAGTGCCCTAGAGTTGCTTGAATAACCTTGTTGCAACTTCCTATTGATGAAAGTGGTTTTGTGTTGGGATTGAGACCAAAAATTTTAGATTTCTGGCATATTGTAGAAACTAGTTGTTTGGTCATAGGATAGGGCCAACATATGCCTGATGGCTTGTGGTGAAATCATCACGTACATGTTCATGTCCTTTATGATGTAAGAGGAAGGGTTGAACTATAACATACACATATGTATAAGCTCAAGATACAGGTGCACGACATGCACCATATATTTTACAAATTTGGTTGTCCAAATCCTAGAGCCAAAAGACTCAAAATCCCATAAATTCAGGAATTTGGCATGGGTTTCCTCGCTCAGGGACTTCAACTTCTTAGTGAGGATGGGGTTAAAGACCTCATCTATGAAATTTTTTATCATGGAGGACTCACTAAAATGCATTCCTTTATCAAGTAATCTCAGCCTTGAGTGGAGAGAATGGAGTGGCACAGGTTTCCCTGCATAAGATTTTAGCTGCGGTAGGGAACCAGATGATGTCATGGTTGCTCTAGAACTACTGAAATTTCTATTTTTTTCAGACTAGGGACCTAAGTGCTTGAAAAAGAGACTCTTAGTGCTTAGAATGAGAATTTTTTATGCTCAAATATTTCCTTAAATAGCCTCCTTAAACCCTACGAAATAAAGGCTCGTGCATACATTTGTTCACATCATGAAATGACACCTTGGTCGAATGACCCCTAGCACCAAATTTATCATTTCCCAAGATATTTTTCTATAATTCTTTGATTCTTTTCAGTAAGTATCCCAAAAATACATTGGATCATTTACTTTGGGGAAATATAAGAAGGTACACATCCTCCAAAACTTTCAAAAATGGGTGGAAGAGTATCTGTAGGAGACACATGTCCAAAGACACTTATTCGAGGGGGCAACACCGCCAAACAAAGTAAAAGACAAAAATAATGGACTATACATATGATAAACACTTACAATATAAAAGACTCAATGGAACAACTTAATGTGGATCCTATTGACCAGAATTGCTAAGGGATCACATTCCATAGTTTCAAGCTCGAAGGAATTGTGCTACTTACATACAATGATCTTGAACGAGCCTGTCCAAAGGGGCTCAAACTTACCATAATTTCTAGTCTTGGTGGCTCTTGCGTCCCACTTCAAAACCAAAGTGTCAACTTTTAAATCGGATTCATAAGTCTTATGATCAAACCAAGTTTTTACAACCTATTGATGGATGATCATGGATTCATGGGTTGCCTCCCTTTTTTATTAAATCTCTATCAGTTCTACAAGTCTTACTTGCATCACTCCATGTTCTTCAATCTCAATTTGTTTTAATAATTTCAATGTTGGGAGCTCCACATTGATAGGCATTAATATGGAGAGGCCTTCATGATTTGTTTTGGTGTGATCTGGTCAAACCATAAGTCCATCTTGATATGCTCATGTCATAACCTTTTATGGTCATCTCCCATTCTTTTTATAAGTTTTTTCAGATTCTTATTGGTAGACTTTGCCAAACTGTTACCCTACAGGTAGTAGTTGGAAGAATTTTTTTGATATATTTCATACCTCATTGCAAAATCAGAAACTTTGGCATCTAGAAAATCCTTGGCATTATCTTATATGATTTTTCAGGGGGTCTAAAGCATGTAGTGGTATCTCATAGGAGTTCTAAGATCATATTCTTTGTGGATTCCTTTAATGAAACTATCTTCGTCCATCAGGTGAAGTAATCAGTGGATTTGAGAATCCATCTGTTTCCCGGGATTGAAACTAGACTAACCATTGCAATGAAATCTAGACCCCATTGCGCAAATGGCTCTTCAACTAGAATAGGGTTAAGATCTAATGCGGCATTTCTCCAAAAGCTCATGTAGAATTGGAAAATTCTGCACTTACTCACCATTTCATAACAATCTATAAACAAGTTAGGCCAAAAGTATCCTACCTATAGGAGTTGTGTGTCCCCCAAGCTTCCATGATGTAACTCATATAAGACCCTTTCGACCTCCTCCTTTTATAGGAATCTAAGAAGGATCCCATCAAAGTTCTGTTTGAAAATGAAATTATCAATTATGATAAATTAGGCTTCTTATTGTCTATAATATCTTCTCTTTTTAAGAGGAAGGTGACTTGGATACTCACCTTTCTACATGAAATGCATCCTATCTGATACCTAATTTTTGGATTCATTTTCTTGAATGTGGAGCACTAGCTTGGATTCCTCATCTATCAACGTTATTGGATCCTATGCAAGGTATTGGCACAGACCTCTTCCTTGTACCAGCTTCGTGGGATTTATTTCAACATCATACTCTAAGATCTTAGTGATCCAGTTAGCCCTTTTATAAGTTATATCAATTTCTATGATGTATTCCTTTACACTGGAGTGCATGACCATAATAGTGATCTTGTTATTGGTAATGATGTGTCTGAATTTCTTTAGACCTTTGACAATGGCATAAGCCTATTTTTCCATAAAGTTATATCTTGTCTTGTAATCATGGAGGGTCTTTAAAAATAAAGCAACTAGATGCTCCTCTCCTTATGAATCTCCCTTCTATGTCAGCACGGATGCTACATTGTGCTCACTCCCATATACATACATGATGAAATATTTAGAAAAGTTTGGATTGCGTAGTAATGGAGTAGATGTAATTTCTCTCTTGACCTCCTTAAAGGCTTGATGATCTTCAGTGGTCCATTTTAAATTTAGATTCTTTTTCAGCATTAGTTTGATTGGGTGGATCATTCCATAAAAATATGAAATGAATCTGCTGATAAAGTTAATCTTTCCTAGGAAAGATTGTACTACCTTCTTGTTGACAGGTAGGGATAATTCCAGAATGGCCCCGACTCTTTCTGGTTCAATTGAGATTCCATCTTTTGAGAAAATGTGTCCTAGGAGTTTTCCTTGCAGTACTCCAAAAACACACTTCTTTGGGTTCAGAGAGATTCCAAATTCCTAACACTTCTTGAATACATCTTCCAGGGTGTCGAAATGATCCTCCACTATTTTGGTAAACACTATGAGGTCATGCAAGTATATTAGGATTACCTTGTTAATCAGTTATCTGAATGCGGCATCCATGGCTCTTTGAAATTTTGACCCAATATTGGTGAGGCTGAATGATCAGGGGATCATTTTCAAAAGTTCCCTAAACATCCCTAAATGGTGTCAGTGCAGAAGATCATCTTGAGAGCTTTCTAACGACTGTGAGAATGTGACAAACGGACATCGGGAGCTCTAGATATGTTCGGTCAAAGTTCAGTCAATGAGAAAGTCAACTCTAGTCAACTGGTCAATATTTGGACCATTCGCACTATGACACGTGGCTTGCCAACACTAGTCGAATTCGCTCCATTTGCCTATCGGGAGACGAAAAGTGGACTACAGGATTATCGAGTTAATTATTTCCATACCACATTACAGGGGTCGAAATTATATTATCTTGGTAAGTCCACTTTCCAAATGCCATATATATATATATATATATATATATATAAATGTTTATACATTAGTATTAAACCGCCGCATGCATGTTAAACTTCCACACACATGGAGAAGGTGGTGAAGCAGTTGTTTGGGAGGTATTAAGCCTTGCGTGGATGTTTCCACGTGGAAGAAGGAAATTGAAGCAGTGGAGATGGGGGCGGTTAAGCCTAACGTGGTCTTTTGACCACTTCAAATATGCGTGGAAGGCTATTTAAAGCCTTAGACATTATTCCCCCACCGCCCAACATGTGGGACCTTAAAAATATGTGCCTCTTTTGGTAATTAATCCCATTTCAAACAAATGCCACTCCTTATGGGATTTTTATCCCTTAACAAATGCTTAGCCGCTCTTATGGGATATTTATCCTATTATAAAATGCAAATCGGCTAAAATGGGTATTAATCCCATTTCCTATGCAATCCGTTAATTTGGAAAATTTATCCCAAATTCTATGCTATGGGCTATGGTATTTTTAGCCTAAGGAATAATATGGAATTCATTTTTTAAGGGCCCTATTTTTTGTATAAATAGGGAACCCATTCTATTGTAATACACACACCGATGCAACAGAGAAGCTCATTGCTAGAGCGTGGAACGGTGGACACTAGTGCAACACACACACAACTCAAGCTTATTATTTGTTAAGCTTGTTGTGGGGACACACAACTCGAGCTTATTATTTAAGCTTATTTGTGGGATGTGTCAATAGGTATTGTCTATTGGCCTATTATTTTAGGCAATATTAGATGAAATATTTGTGATTGGGAGTAAATTATAAACTACCCAATAGGCCCATTGAGCCACACCAATTACTTGCAAATCCTGGATTGTCGACCGGAGTGCTAGCTTCGCATTGATTGCGTCGGGAAGGCCGATCGAAGCTGAAGGACATTGTACACCAGGAAGGTGGAAGTCGGGTGTTATTTTTCACCCTTGTCATCCGAAGAACTGGTGTACTGATAGGCAAGTAAAATTCCATTAGGTTTTCTTGTGAAAGTACTATTGTAACTTACAATTTTTGACTAGTGGAACGGTTTGACCACGAACCTGGAGACGTAGGCAATTACCGAACTCCGTAATCAATCTTTGTGCAATTGTCTTATTGTCTTGCATTATTTTAAATTGATTACTTAAAAGGAGAAAATTATTGGCAAATAATTAAAGCCTATATGGGTCCGAGATCAGGTAGTAATAATATGATTATTTTCAGATCACCAAACGACATCTTCACATATGCAAAGGTTCCCCACTTTGTTGTAAAGGTGGATTTATGTTGATCCACTTCTACAAGCCATATTTGATTGTAACCCAAAAAACCATCAAGCAGAGATAATATTTTTGAACCTGCTACTATTTGTAGTATCTATTCCATGGAAGGTAAGGGGTAGTGATCCTTAATGGACACTTTATTCAAATCTCTGAAATCCACATAGAGTCTGATTTCTCCATTTTTCTTCCTTACCAATACCAAATTGGATACCCAAAAAAAAAAAATACCAAATTGGATACCCATGTGGATTGCTTGATAGGGAAGATTATTTTAGCCTCTAGGATTTTCCTGAGCTCTTCAGCCATGAAAGATTATATTTTGGGATTTACACACCTCTGTTTTTTATGCACAGGTTTAGTCCCTTCTTCTAGGTCAATAGTATGTTGGATGATATCCTTATTATAACCATGTAGGTCATCACAATTCCAAGCTATTACCTTATCATACTTATGGCTTAGAGCCACAAGTCTTTCTATTTATTTCTGAATGACTAACTTCCCAACATTCAACCTCTTCCCATTGGCTACTTCTAACTCTACATAGTCTTCCTTGACTACCGAAAAATTCCTCATATATGTATTAGCATCATCAAAATAAAAAATACTTTCCAACATTATCAGTCCCTTTGGAAGCTTGTTCATTTTATGTTGGATTACTTGATCTCTGTATGCTTCTTCAATTATGGGTTGGAGTTTTTATGAAAAACTCTTCATATTGTTGTAAGAAGAGAAATACTTGTTTGTCACTATCGAAGACCTACCAATGATCCACATTATTGGGTATAGATGGGTGGATGATTAGATTCACTACATCCTTGTTTGCCACTAGATCCTTAGTTAGGTCGAATTGCAAACCAATCTAGGCCATTCTATCTTTTTCAATGTTTTGGTCCTGAGGGATAACCTTAATGTTAAAAGCTTCAAAGTCTTCAATAATATCTCATACTTTATGAAGGTAGGACCTCATTCTTGGATTCTTTGTTGTGGTGATGCTTCTAACTTGTGTCAGCACTAGCTCAAAGTCCCGAGAGACTCTCAGTTATTATATGATCTCTTTGCGTGCCAATGTCAAACCATGAACTAAAGCCTCATACTCTACTTCCATTTTGGTGTAAGTGAAGTGGAAGCAAAATTCCTGGAGTATCTTCTTTCCGTTTGATGAAGATAGCCATATTCCAGCCCCTGATTTGTTCTTACTTCTGGCTCCATCGAAATGTAAAGTCCATCTATGGGAATCCTTTGTGAGATTCCTTTCACTTTTACTATCCTCCCTCATAATATTTGGGATGTTGGGATTCTCATCAAAGATCACATAAGTACCTAACCCGGTGGAATCGAAATTTCCAAACGGGTCTTCAGGTGATAGGTCTACCAAATAGAATTCACCTTCATGGTCACCATCATCTATGCACGACTCTTATTCTCAGGTGATCATGACATGCAAGGCTTCAAAACCTGAGGCCACTTGATCTATAATATGTTCCTTAGTGAGTTGTTCTGATAGCACCTTCATTTTGGATCCATACTTAGTCCGCAGAACCAAATGAGACCAATCAAGGGACATATAGCCTCTAATTTTAGCCATGAAATCATGAGAGAGACATAGTCTGAAGACTGGGGGAACATCAATCACCACTATATCCTACATAACGGTAATGTTTGGGTAGAAATAGAGCTATAATGGGAGATTTCTAATAACACAATTTGTTTAAACTAATTTCCCATCTAGCTACATGAATCCTTTTTTCAAGGGCTCATATCTAACTCCCAAGGCATCTGTAATTGCTTTGGGCATCACCATAGTGCTTGCGCTAGAGTCAATCATGTAGTTATGTATCAATTTCTTACCGATTATAAGAGTCATGAAGAAAGGTTGAGGTCTCGAATTACTTACTTCTCCTTTCTGGTTTATCATCACTGAATCCACTTGAGCTTGAGTCGTTCTAAGTTTCTCTTTCCCCCTCTTGGTCTTGGTCGGGCCATCACTGGATTTCAAATCTTCTTGAAGCAATTCCTTTTGTTTCAGAATACCCAAGATATCTCACAAGGATACATTAGGTGGTTCCCTTTTAATTTTCTTGACTACATTCATTGGCCTAGGTGGTTATGCTTTGGAGACTTGTTTTTATTTTAATCATTCAGTTGTTGGGTAGAAGATAACTTGATTCTGAGCGGCTGTTGAAGTCTCTTTTCTAGTTGTTGGCAGAGGGATGATGAACATTGGAGGTTGTTTCCTTGCTTCATTCATTAGTCTAGGTGTATGGGCCATGTCCTCTATCATCCACCTCTTTGATTGAGTGTTGTAATCTGATGGTACTAGAGTATTAGATGTGGATGCATTGTTTGTGAATAAAAATTATTCTCCTTCGATCCAAGAGAAAAGTGCATGTTTAGGCACAATCTCTTCCTCAAAACAACCAGTCAACCGGTTTGGACATGAAAACACCTTGAACCTACTTGAACATATCTTAAAACCTCAATGTAAATCAAGATCAAATCCTAATCATCATTCACCAACAATTTTGTATGCTAATCCTTTGGACCATCTTATCCTAAAACCTTCTTCTCCAAAAACTTATATTTTTAGATGGGACCGACATATCACAACGACCTCAACCATACATTTATGGAAATCCTGAGGAGTCCTCTACAACATAAAATCATCACTTTTGATGAATCAATATAAAATGTGTCAATATACTTCACTTTATGTAAATTGTTCCTAGCTAGGGTTTAACTAGGGTTTTAGACCACTTTAGTTTCTTATTATTCGTTCATAAAATCCTAATGATCAAACTACCTCATTAATTTTTTGAAAGATTCATAACTTACCTAAGAATATATGCCTAATATATCAAGCTCTCATGCAAATCATACACTTCACAATGAGTATTAGAATATCAACATTTTCTTGAAAATCACACTCAAACTTATCTGGTTTCACAAAAACTTTCATATCTTCAAAAATATTTAGCAAAATGGCATGAAGCACCATGAAAAAATCCTATAATTACTCAAAGTTACCACATATCCTATGTATTCTTGAAACTCTCCAGCCACAGTGACTTACCCATGTTAAACTGCATGTTCTCAATTGTTTTCTTCCCAATGACCTCAAGCATGCACTAAATCACTGAATGCAGACCTAAAACTTACCATACACCTTAGGTAAAAATGTCAAAACATTGTTCCCATGATTCACCATGACTGATTAGGCCCAAATCTCACATCTCTACTTAATTTTTCATTCTTTAGGGCTAGAAACAAGCATGGAATGACCTGACACATCCATGTAACCTCATGACCCGACCTTGATGACCTCATGAAGACTCAAGGAAACCTAAAAAATACCTCATGAAACATGAATGACCTCATGAAAACATCCAAGAAACACCAGGGAGCTCAAACAATGATTATACTAGCTCAACCATGCACCATGACACCATGACAACTCAACAAACCACTTGATCAACATGTGTGACAACTTAATAACATCAGAGGGAGACTCATACATCACCATGAAACAATTTTCCATCAATAGATATTGACATCTATGACAAAAAAATCACACAATGGCCAACATGTAACCACTGGAAATGACCCAAAACTACCCGGTATACCATGATACACCTAAATGCATGCATCCATGAGCTCATATAGCTCCAAAACTCAATCTCACACCTCCTAGAAACCATACTTGCTCCAAATGGACACCTGTAACATAGCCAAAAACATATATCCACACCATGCCACTATTGTGAGTTCTCAAACACTCTCCAAACCTATTATCCATCATGCCAACATGTTTCTCAAGCATCCAATAAGCTCTTACCTCTATACAACATCACCTATGAACCTAAATAGGTTTGCAAGAAGAGATCCTCATTAAATCTCACTGCATCACCATAAACACATCTGAACTATCATTTCAACATCATATAACCCTAATACATCATCCACTTTGTCATTAATGTGGTATTGCTTAATGAAAACACCTATAGGACCACATGCCAACAATTTGAAGTGATCTTGTGGCATAATGAAGTTTCTAGGATCTTGAAGGGTATAGGAAACAACAATTTTAAGATGAAAAAAAATATTGGGCCCATTAAATAAAATAATTTGATTAGTTGAGCTAATTTTCTACCATGTATGAATGTTAGATGTTATTGTAATCATGCATGGTTTTGGAATGAGGGGATTTTCATCATTCCAATGCAATGGTTTTTAGGGTTTTTTGTGCATGGATGAAGTGTTTTTGCTAGGTCAACCTATATAGGTCAATTGTGAATTTTCTAATGATTCTTATGGGATGTTTTTAAGTTAGTGTGGTTGTACAAGTGGAGGGAAACTGACCTCTTTTGAATTTGAATCACGGAGAGGCTATAGAGATGATGTTTTAGGTATAATGTTGCTAATCTTTTGGAACCCATTTTATCTTCTTTTGAAGAACCATTTTCTACAAAGCAAAAAACTTTGGGCCTAGCCCAAAACCCCTGGAATTTCATTCTAGGATATTAGCTGGTTGATTCTTGATGAGGAGGATTTGATAAAAGTAAATATGGTGAAGTTTCGTTGAGAGCAAGTTGAATAAGGAGGGAAGATTTGGATCCTTTTGTTTAGATGTTATCTTCATATCATACTGATGTTATTTGCAAGTTTCAAAAGTATCTTTAGATATTATATTGAGTTGTAATCATTTGGAAAGAAATATATCTTCTTGGGTACTCATGAGACAAGATTCTTTATCTTAATAAATATTCATTGCATCTTGATTGCTAGTGTTTAAGACATCAATTCCTTGTAATCTGATTTTAGTATTAATAAAGTGTGATAATATAATTTGAACATCAATAAAATCTGTTTATGTGTTTATCTTGTGATCCTTGAATTGAATTTATTTCATTGTGAATAATATATGCTTTGATATGTGTATTTCATGAGATTGTGTGTTCAAGGTTTTGAAGTATAAGTGAGAAATTTTTATTGGGGACTGATTCACCCCCACACTCTCAGTCCTTATCACTTCCAACAATTGGTATCAGAGCAGGCCCTTGGAAGTAGCCTAATAAGATAGAGAGAGATATTTGGTGACAAGATGACATCTCCATCATTGGAGACAATTCATCTTAATACCTTCATGATAAGGAGTTTTGTTCATAATGTTAGTGACAAGGTTAATAGTTTGATTGCATCTCATGAAGAAGTATTCAATATTTTAAAAACTGAACTTGAAGATGCACAAGCTGAGTTGAGGATCGATAAGGAAGGATGTATCAAACATGAGGCTGAGAAAGAGGAAATAGTCAAGGTTTTAAATACTCAAATTTAAGAGACCCAAGCTGAATTGAAGATTAAGAGATAAGAATGTATCAAACATAAGGGTGAGAAAGAGGAACTGAAGAAATATTTAAGCACCATGACAAGAAAGGTATTATATTTTCAAGAGAGTTCAAAAAATCTTAGTAAGATGTTAAAAAAAAGGTTTATGGTGATAAAACAAGCCTAGGCTTCAAGGAGGGTTCATCCAAATCAGAGAATAATGAAGAAAAATCAAGTCAAGGATCTAATGAAAGCAAACAACCAAATAAGGGAGAGATTTCAAGGCTTCCATCTCATGGAAGATCATCTATGAGGTATCAAAATACATACGTGTATGGTGTTTTTCATGGAAATTGTTAGAAGTGTGGTGTTTATGGACTGAGAGCTAGTATGTGTCGTCATAAAGTTGAAAAAATGGATGATTGCAAAGGAAGGGTTTAGGAACATCATTGTGAAGGAAAGAAGGAAGATGAATGTCAAGGCAAAAAAAAGGAAAAGATATGTCAAAGATATAGAGCTCAATGTTATCTTTGTCATGAGAAAGGACCTCTTGTAAATTATTGCAAAATGGGTCATCAAACACAAAAAAGTATGTAAGAAAGTTCAATGGATATTTTTATTCTTGCTATGGTTATGGACATAGGGATTTTGAGTGCCAGAAAAGACAAGTTGAATGCTTTAGGTTCCACAAGGTAGGGAAAATTGTAAGGTTTTGTGATGAAGGATGGTTAAAGAAAGAAACTCATGGATCCAAGCAACAAGTTCAAAAGTACTAGAAGAATGGAGAGGCTATCCAAGGTATTCAAGAGGATTTTTTCATATCCGAGGGGTTAATTATATTAACCATATTAATAAATATATTGTACCAAACTTTACAAAATAAACGATTAAATATGTAATGAGCATAGAGATACCAGAATTAACGTGGAAAACCCTAATGGGGTAAAAAAACCACGAAAGAATAATTTCCATTATGTGAGAAATGTTTCATCCAGACCAATAACTCCCTTCCTTACTTCTTGCTCCATGTTTTTAACCTGGTGTAATACAATACATTTGAATATGGTCCACAACCATATTTAAATAACCCCAAGGGTTATGAATATTAAGTGAACTAAACTGTTTAATTATAAACTAAAAATTATACACACTTAATATTATGTTGTAACACTCCCCCTTAATATTAAGTGGAGATCCATATGTCAACATTACTTGTTTGTACAACAAGATTTACAAATCCATAAACCCTAAAGGTTTATGCTAGCATATATATTTTTAAAGGAATTATAACACCTTCATCATGCTCAACTTACCTTTTAGTACAAAAAGATTTGGAATCCATAAATTAGACATATGATTTAGGCTAAACATAATTTGTGAGACTACATCCCACCATTTCTCATGGAAAAATTCTTAAAACCACATCTCTAGGAGCCTTTTATACACATGGACCTCATTTACAAATAGATGCAACACACTAGACAGTATTACCATTAACTCTACCAGTTTATGAAGATCATAAAGATCTTTTTTGAAAATGCTTTATACCAGAGCAGAAGTATAGAGGAGAAGGAGTCAACAACCGATCGGCCATTAGGAGGTGACATTGCATATACACTCCCCCTCAATGGCAACTCTAAAAGTTCAAGCATTGCACACACTTATAGTATTTTACAACACACAATGGCTCGTAAAAATATCTGCAATATAATATTTAGTCTGAAAGAATTGGATATTTCTATCACGCAAAGAAACTTCTCTTAGATGACACACATATGAACTTCAATATGCTTCATTTTCTGATGTTGGACTGGATTCTTTATCAAGAGTAATACCACTCTGCCACCACATAAAAGAGGAATATATCCAAATAGACATCATAATAAACATATAAATCATTATTGATTTCACTTTTAACTATCTATAAAAGTTAAATACTAGTTGTGTAACAACTAACATAACAATATGCTTAACAACTAACCATGTTAAAATATGTTGAAATTTTTTTTCAACATACTATTCTTGTAAACTATATATTAAATGCAATCAGTATTAGACGTCTTTAATACAAACACAAGGGCATCCCCAAGTGTCATGTGATATGCATATAATAATATTTTAGTTTCGCATACTAAGAAATGTTTTATAACAAACATATACATCTTCATTATCTTATTCTAAGCCTTTACAAATGAGATAAGACTTGATAAATAACATATCTGTGAACAGATAATCAAGTTATAAAAGAATAATCATATTATTTATTGAAAAATGATTCACTAATTGTGGACACTTCCCATGGAGTTTTCTTCAAACAATGATCATGTAAGCACCTTTCAATACATTTCATAAATGGTAAATTTAAGCCTATACATGTCATATATGATCAATTTTTCATGCCAAAAATGAACAAGAGTTCTATTTTTGAATAAACTATTGAAAAACGAAGCAAAATTTTAAAGCATATATAAGCCATTTTCAAGTATAGTTACTTCTATTTCATTTTCACTAACCTATTTGATATTTATCAATTGAAAACTAATTAGACCCCATTTTTGCGTAAATAAAATTAAATAATTAACAAGGATTTAAAAAAGAGTTTAATAAAAAATCTCCCTGCCATCTTTTAATTCTTGCAATCACAAAAAGATCAATTCACACCAAAAAAAAGAAGGTCCCGTTGATTGAATAATCTATACAGGAATGCATTAATATGATGTCAAAAATAAATTGAAATGTGAGTGAAATTTTTGCAGTTTTCTAACAAAATGATGACGACGATCTAGTCGTCGTATCGCAAGAATATATCATTTTTTTAAAAATGATTATATTGTTTTACTATTTTTCACAAAAAATAAGTAACTTTTACAATTAATATTTTTGAAAAAACAAAAAAATAATTTATATTTTTCGAAAAAAATAAAACCAAAAAATTGCGAACTCTTAAGAGTGAGGGGTCAATAGAGGAACAAGACTATTGATCACAGAATACCCAATCAACCACACCTACGTAAACATAACTTCCGAGGACCGTAACTAAAAACAATTGTAACATCTCGTTGAGTTATAAAGCAGAAAAAGTTCGTACGCATACCTCATGTGGGATTATCAATTCAAAACAACCAAAAAAATCAACCCACTATAAGCACCCATGGTGCATTCAAATTCATTTTCAAGGTGGTCCTTTGACCAAATGTAATTTCTTTAGTTTTAATGTGTACCTAAGCCTTAAATTTATTTAAATATTTGTATAGGCCGTGCCTAATAAACATACATAAATAATATGTTACCATATAAAATGTAATCAAATGCAAAGAACCTTATAAGATGTATTTTGGGGGATATTATAATTTGTGAATGTAATTTTTATAATAGAATAAAGTGGGCTGCTCAAATGCAAGGTGTTTAGGTTTTAATATGTTTTAGTATATTAAAAGTTCATATAGGAAAAAAAATAATATAAGGTTTGTATGGTTAAAACACACATATGATATAATTTGAACTTATGCTGCACATAAATAAAGTGATTAGACATTATTAGAACCGGTTAGAGAGCGGTTAAATTTTATTATTAATGTTTTAAAAAATATAGTTTAAACCATATGTTTATAAATAAATATAGGTTTAAGCTATATAGGTAAAAATTTATAGTTTTAGTATTATAAGATAGGAATAGTTTAAATAAACATAGATTTTTATACACCAAAATGTAATTTTTTATGGTTGATAGAAAAAAATTAAAAAAACCTTATTTTTGTGGAGGGTTTTTTCCATTCAAAAAATCTTGTGTTTTAACTTAGATATTAATTTTATTTTATTTTACATTAAAAACTATATAAATTAAAAAAAATACTTCACACTCATTTACTTAAGAGTGCATTGAATTTCCCATTCTCATGGAACTTGTCTCCTGGGCTTTTAAACCTTAATTTTTAACTTTGAAGGAAATTATTTCAACCCGCACATTTCAAAACTATAGAGAAATGATTGATAGATTATTTAATTAAAAATATATTCTTACCTTTGTTTTCCGACCTTTCCACCTATGCAATATTCACCAACCTCCAAAAAAAAAATATTTGCATACCCGACAGGGAAGGAAGGGGGTGGGTTTAAATAGGTTCTTAACCAACTAACCATCCAACTACGGAAACAACATGACTTTAAGATTAATTAAACTATTTAACCAATACTTTATCAAATAAACAATTAAATATGTAATGAGCACAGAGACACTAGAATTAAGTAGAAAACCCCAATGGAGTAAAAAAACTAGGGAAGAATAATTTCCATTATGTGATAAACTTTTCATCCAGTCCAATAACTCCCTTCCTCACTTCCTGCTCCATGTTTTTAACCCAGTGTAATACAATACATCTGAATATGGCCCACGACCATATTTAAATAACCCAGGGTTATGAATATTAAGTGACAAGGTGTGCACCCTGGTTTAATAAATAATTAGTTACTAAATAGCTAATAAATATAATATAAAGTTTATATTAAATAATAAAGAATATAAACTATATTCTAAATTATTTAATTATAAAATAAACATTATATGCACTTAATATTATCCTCTAACAGATTCCATTAGTGTGATTGATAAAAAGGTGGATTCTACTATGACAAATGAAGAATCAAAAAAGAATGAATGAGTCAAGGAGAAGGAAGAAGACTGGAGACCTTATTAGGTCTCTCATCAAGCTCCTACATGATGATATATACCTCTACTGTGCTTCTTAGAGGTGTATAGGTGTAAATGAAGTCCATGGTGTTGAGGTATGTCTCTTCAAATCATTTAGCATGTTCTTATTGGTTGGTCATGTTGTGTATGTCAAGTGTCATGTCTTGTTATTCTTAAAAGCTTATGAGTCAGTAGTGTATAGTTGTATGAGATCTTGAGGACTGAATTTTATTTGTAAAAGATGAAGTAGTATGTTTGTGATGTTTTGGTATGAGTGTGGATGATGAGGAAGTCCAATAGGAAATCCATAATATCATTTCATCTCAGTGGATTTGATTCTTGTTGTCAAATTCTATGTCTAGTGTTCATGGTCTGTGGTATATCACAAATTTTTATCTGGGTCAAATGGTGTATGTATGAGATGAATTTGTAAGTTTAAGATTAATATTTATGGGTCACATAAGTATCTTGTTGTGTTTTTTCAATCATTCATAAGGTCTTCATTTGGTCAAAAGCTATGAGTATAACACTATTGACATGTTTGATGGTCTGATAGGTTTCTTGGTGACTATATTGAATACTATGATGTTCATAAAGTCATTATGTGTTGAAAATGCAAGTTTAAAACTTGTCTATGGTTCTATTATGTGTGGGAAGCTATGAATGTCTCTCATAAGTTGTTGAAAGCTTTCAAGGGTCATGGAAGTAGGTCATATTCATCACAAAGTTGTATGAATTTTTGTACATCAATTTGTATGTCTAAGTTCTCTATCATACATGTCTAAGTGTGTAATTTGTTCTATAATGTGCTTGAAAATTATCTAGTTCTATCATGAGGGTTTACTTAATCTATTAGTATGAAGATGAAGATCTGTGCAGTGTGTTTGAAAAAAAAATACAAAATCTAGTTGCTCCCAGGTGTGTTAGTTGGTATTCATGATATTAAATCATGTAAAATGATGATTAGGGAGGTTGAAGGATGTATCTACAGTGCTATTAATAAAGACAATGCTCTTGAAGAGTAAAAATTGTACACATTCTTGATGCTACTCCTCTGTCCTAAACTGTGCTAGTCAAAATGTTACAGTGAGCGGTATAGATGAGAAAGTTGAGTTTTGAATGATCAAAATGATGAAATTTTTGGCTAACAGTTTTGTGCATAATCATCTACACATGGAATGGATAAAGGTTTCAAGAGGTTCTAGGCTCCAATTTATAAGCATGTCATTGATTCTTGGGACTCTCTAAAAGTGCCCAGAATTGACAAGTTTTAGTGATAAGAAGGCCTAATTTGAGAGGTTGTACACTTTGTTGATAGCTGGGTAAGTTTATCCTTTTGAATGTGAACTCTCTAAGGTGATTGGAGGAAGATAATTATATGCCTCAATAGGGTGTTTAAATCAGGAAAGGTATCTTCTCATGAAGATGTGTACATCAAAAGTTATAAGTGTGATTTCAATGGTAAATATAGGCTAGAAGATTGTGGCATGAGCATTTGATGATGTAAAGAAGGTACTTATGAGTTTTTAATGAAATCTTATGATGTTTCTGATTATGAGTGCATAGAATGAAGTCTATGAATGTAATCTAGTGAGTTAGGTATACTAGGCCAGAAGAAACAAAGGTTTGTATGATATTTCATCAGTAATTTGAGATCATAAGGTAAGAGCTTCAAGTGCTATGATGATATGGATTCTTTATGTTCCTATGAGGAAAAGTCAAGGCCATCAATTTCTATCTGATACAATATTGTAAATTTTTTTATGAGACTAGTGAAATGCATCCTATAGTTCTAAGGGGATAGATATCTATGATGAAGCAATATAAGGTGTATGTCATGTATGATTGGTTTCTAGTGATGCATATAAGCAGAGGATATTAGTTCCATAGATAAAAAGGATGATCTAATTGTGAGAAAACAAGTGCTACAGGGTATTAGTGAAGAGAATGGTGTTGAAATTTCAAAATGTGTTAAAGTGGTGTGAAAATCACAAGTGAAGCTATAGGTTGGTGAGTCTTGAGTCTTGAAATGTATTAAAAAATTCAGTGATTGATTTCCAAAGAGGTAAGCTCAGTCCAGTTGGATGAAGGTGTTTAAGGATGTGTTCTATGTAGATTTATTGTTACTCAAAACCATTGTACTTCATGAATGATGAACCAAAGCTTTGCAAGAATCAAGTATATTCCTATGTGAAGGTTGAACTATATGGTCCAACTCAAGTGTATGAGAAGGTATGTTTGGTTCCCAGGGGATGTCTTGAATCCAGTTATGGCATGAAACAGGTAAAGGAGATGGAGAATGTGGTTCCTTCAGGTCAAGGATATTGATATTCATACATTTTGTGTAATGATGGATAAAGCCTGCACTTAGAGGAATCTGCAGTGAATCAGGTGTAAAAATATCTCCATGCATTGTAAAAGAATGCTCATCCAAGTGGAGATCATTGCAATGTTTGCAAGTAATGACATTCTGGTTGACAAGGTAAAAGGCCATTTAGCTGTTCATAAGTGCATCCTACAGTCTTGTAGGATCTGTGTCTAAGTTATGATGACAGTAAATGAGATGGGATGAAACTTTTATTTAACAGCTATCAAGTAGACATTGATATGGTCCAAGTAAAAGGTGAATAAAATTATACTCTGACATGTCAAAGTAATTGAGTCTATTGAAGATTGTGAAGATGGTTTAAAGGTATAAATCACTGTACCTAGTGAGTTTATGTGTAAGATATATATGCTCATTCAGTGAGAAAGTTAGAGTTTAACAGTATGTCAGGTAGATATTGAATACCTATCAACAAGCTACATGGTTTGCTAGGAGCATGGCTAGAATGGGTCATTATGACCCCAAGGTGGTGTTATTCTGAGAGCATAAACTCATCTCTGAGGCACAAAAAGTCTCTTGTTGCATGATCTCAAAGGTGAAAATATATGTTTATCAGGCATGTAGGTTCTTAATGTCTTCATGTTATGATAAGAATCTTAGGACAGAAGATTCATGTAGGCTTGTCTATCAGTCTTCATGACAGAGTCAAGTATGATGATGGAAGATTCACCAATGGTTGAGAATCTTGGCTTAAGGTATAGAATGTTAAGATAAAATTACCTTAGAATCAAGATCAAAAATTAGACTGTATAGTGAATGCGCCATGATCAATCATAGATCCATAAGTGCATCCTACATGTGGAGTAGGTGCTTATTACAGTTTGCCTGGATGATGTCAATTGAAGGATATAGTGATACATTTCATGTAAGTGTTTAAAGGATGTTGATAAGGTATTAGACAATGATTTTTCATTGGTTTGTGTCATGATTGTAACAATACTTGATGAATTGGTAGAACTCAATAGGTCTGATAGTGTTGCAATGACATCACAAGTTACATGTTACAATTGAAAAAATGTTGCTCAAGTGTGCTATGAGGGTCTTCATGATAGGGGGAGTGTTTGTGATGAAGCTTCTTCTAGAAGTTGACATTGATGTTCTCAAAGACTAACATAGGTAAGATGTTGGGTGTCTACACTATAAATTGCCAAATTTGTTTCCTTGAATGCATGTTCTCTATCAATTATGATTGTCCAAGACTGAGAAAGTTGTTTAGGACCTAAAAAAAGTGGTTAAGGTGATTTCTTGGCAAGATATGAAGGCGAGTCACTCAAATTTGTGCATTTGAGCTAGATACAATAGTATTAAGTCTAGGGGGCATCATGTATCACATGGTCTAGGTGTGTATGAAGCTCTAGGAGTTGTCAAAGTTGGTTCTAAATGCATTAAGAAGATTGTTTAGGGTTGTTAGTCTTGAGGATGGTATGAAAAGTAAGAAAATGTATTGTTGTGTTAAACCTTTGCCTAGAAAATATGGTTTATGGTCAGGGAATAAGATATGATGGCTTGATATGTTCTTTTGTGGCATTTTTGGCATGTTCAAGATGTGAATGGATTAGGTTACATTCAGCTACAGTGGTCACATGGAGGCAAAAACATGGGTTGAAGTGTAAAATAGTTGTTTTTACATGCATAGGAGTATGATGATGTTTTAGCTCAAACAAAGGTATGCTAATGTTTTCTTCATGATTTATTGATATGATCAGATGTTGTAGATTCTTGGTCCAGGGGGAGCATGGTGGTTGCATGCTTGAAATGAAGGCAAAAAACAAATTTTTAGTACAAATTTCAAGGTTCGAGATAGTTTGAGACCTTTGGTTCATGTTTACAACCAAAATAAGATGCTATGAAGAAGAATAAGGTGAATAATATGTTGTTATAGGCATTCATTTTTCATTAATGTAAAAGGGGGGAGAAGTTCAAGTAGTTTTCCATCGATGACAAAGGGGGGGATTGTTGGCATATGGTCTTATAGGTGTTTTCATTGATGAAAAACTACATAAATGAAAAATTAGATGATGGATTAGAGTTAGATGATGTTTTGGATGGTGTTTTCATGCTTTTTCAGATGTGTTGATGGTGATATAATGAGATTCAATGAGGATTGTTTGCTCTTGCAAGCCCATTTAGCTGCCTAGGTGAGGTTGCGTGATGGTATGAGTTTCTTGAATTCTTGAGAAGCATGTTTGCATGATGGATAGAAGGTTTGGAGATTTTTTGGGCACTCACATAAGTGGCATGGTACAGATACTATTGATTGGCTATTTTACAAATGCTCATTTGGTGGAGACATGGATGCTAAGGGGTGTAAGTTTGATTTTTAGATCTACATAAGCTCATTGATGCATGAATTTAGGTATATCATGGTGTAATAGATATTTTTGTTTCATTTTAATATATTTCATGATGAGTTATAACATTCTTTCAGTTGACCCTAGCTTCTATAATGTGAAACACTAAGGGGTTGCTATGCAAGTCTTAGTGTCTGAAGAGTTTGAGGTATGGTGATGAAATTATGATGATTGGAGATGTTAATATGATGTGACATGGTGATTTTAGAAAATTTTAAAGTTCCCACGATGTGAAATTTGTTATATTTAACAATTTTAGTGAAACAAGGTCAAAATCTAGTGTATTTCCAGCTTGAGTTGGAACTTATGATGCTCACCCTAAATTGTGTCCTTTGCAAGGGACATTTTGGCTTTAAAATATTTTTCTAAAGTGAGTATAGAGGGTTTCACAAAAATAATGATGTCATTTCCTCATCAAGTATTTATGAACGAATGTTAGGAAAATTAAGTGCTCTAAAACCCTAGCTAAACCCTAACTTGGAGCAGCTTGCAAGAGAAGAGGTATAGTGAACCTGTTATGATTTATTCATCAAAATTTATGATTATATGATTTATAGGAATCTAACATATATATATAAAGGTATGGTATATGCCATGGTGATGAGTGGGCCTCACTCAGAAAGGTCAATTTCTGAAAAAGAGTGTTTTAGGACAAGGTTGTCCAAAAACATTACATGCTAAATTGATGTTATGGAATGTATGTGAGTTGATATTGATTTATAAATATTTTTTAGGACATGTTAATGCAGGTACATGGTCAAATGAGCTCCATTCAGGTTGACTGGTCAAAGGGTAGTTTTGAGGCCATAAAAAGAAGTGTTCAGTAAAATGGACATAACTGGAGTTGCAGGTTGAATTTTGAGATGATTCAAAATGTGTTGGAAAGAGTATTAATATATATTTACATTGATATAATTTTTGTCTCATGATGAGGATATTTTTTATGGTTTCAAGGTCAGTGTTTGGACAAAAATATTATTTTAATTAAGGATAGGATATGATTTTATGAAAGTTTTGAGTTATTTGAAGCATGATGGGGATTAGGTGATGCTTGATATTACTTGGAATGTGAATAGGGATGTATTTTGAATCCAAATAATAAAAATATAGGTATTAAATGTTCATAGAAATGTTTTTTATCAGCTGATATTTGAAAAAATATTTTTGGGAAGCTAAATTTGGTGAAGACAAAAGTGGTTGTGGTTTCAGCAGGTGATTGTTTAAAGGCTTATAGCTTTATTATAAGTGTTCTACAAGATATTTAGTTTCCATAAAGTTGTTACATGACATTTTTTTAAAAATTGATTTGGTGGCATAAAAATTTTCCAGGGTCCTGAAGGGTGTAGGAAACAACAGTTTTGAGATGAACAAAGAGTACTTGGACCATTAAACAAAATAATTTGATTGTTTTAGACAAATTGAGACCATGTATGGATGTTAAATGTTATTATACTAATTCATGGTGGTATTTTTGTCATGACTAAGATGGTTTTGGAATGAGGGGATTTTTTTCATTCTAATGCAAGGGTTTTTGGTATTTTTTGTGCAAGGATGAAGTGTTTTAGGTAGGAAAACCTATATGGGTCAATTTTAAAAGTTTTAGTGATTCTTATGGGTTGTTTTTAATTTTTGGTGGTCATGAAAGTGGTGGGAAACTGACCTATTTTTAATTTGAATCAAGGAGAGGCTATAAAGATGATGTTTTGGGTACAATAGTGCTAATCTTTTGGAATCCCTTTTATTTTCTTTTTAAGAACCATTTGCTGAAAATAAAAACCCCTTGGGCCTAGCCCAAAACCCCTATAATTTCATTCTAGGATTGTAGTTTGTTGAGTCTTCATGAGGAGGATTTGAGTAAAGAAAATATGGTGATGTTTCTTTTAGAGCGAGTTAAAGAAGGAGGGCATATTTGGATCCTTGTGTTTAGATGTTATATTCATATCATATTGATGTTATTTGTAGGTTTCATAAGTATATTAATATCTGATATTGAGTTGTAATCATTTTGAAATAAGTATATATTCTTGGGTACTCATGAGCAAAGATTGTTTATCTTGATACATATTCATTGCATCTTGATTACTAGTGTTGAAGACATCAATTCCTTGTAATCTAATTTGAGTATCAATAAAGTGTGATAATATTATTTTAACATAAATAAAAGTGGTTTATGTGTTTATCATTTGATATTTCCATTGATTTTATTTCATTGTGAATAATATATTATTTGATATGTGTTCCTCATGATATTGTGTGTTTAGGGTTTTGAAGCATAAGTGAGAAAGTTTTATCGGGGACTGATTCACCCCCCTCCCAGTCCTTGTCACCTCTAACATTTAAGACACAAAGCTAGGGTTTAGCTTAAGGAAGAAAGAGTATATTTCATTTTCTATCCATCAAAACCTAACAAGACTTGGATTTTTTTTTGAAATGGGCATGTTGAAAGTATTTTCAAAAGCTTGAGTCATTTGAATGAGTTTTAATAGACCTAAGGTCAAAATCTCTATCATCCTCAGTGTTAGACACCTTGATTTAGGATTTTGTGTTAAATTTGATGAAAATATTGTAATCATGCTATTTCACATAATCTAAGTTGATGCAATGAAGTATTTGAGGTGGTAAAATGATCTCAAGTTCATTGAGTGTTAGGAAATGGCCAAGGTTGTAGAAATTAAGACCTAGACTTAAGTATTCCCTTGTTCGAGTCGTTGGTAGTATTCCATTGTAAATTACTATAGCTAATATAAAAAAAGTGGATTGAGGGACATGAAATGATAGGTAATTCCAAAAATAAGAGTTTTTAGTATTATGTAAACCTTGAAGATCATGAGTGATTCTTGGAAGCTAGGAAACTAAGTTTTTATATTGTGTTTAACGTGCCCAAAATTGGGCCTACAAATAGGTATGGAGTGATAAACATTGTTCAAAGAGAGATGGGGCTTAGGAAAGATACATAAATTCTATTCTAGTAATATGATTTGGAGTCAAGACATTGATAAGAAGTAGGTTGATAGGAACCTCTCAAAACACAGTTATGAGACAATCAAGAGCTCTTTTCCTTTATAACAATCAAGTATAAGACTTGTGGAAAACTATGTGGAGGTTAGAGACCAATAAGATAAATGGTTATCCAATAAGGAATCATAACCTAATTGAGAAGACTGAGGAAAGAGTTAAAATCACCACAAGGAAGGTATTCATATCAAACATAAATAGGAATGTATTGTGACAGTCTTAAGGGGACCCTTGAATGAGCACTGTAGACACCTGTAATTTAACCTGAGCAATTTAAATACTTAAATTGTGCTAATTATCCTCTTTCCCAAAAATTGGTCACATATCGTCAATATATCACACTTCTTCTCCTATCACCATTAATTAGCTACATTACGCTAGTTAATTAACACTTCTATCCAACAAATACACCAATTAACGACATGTTGTCTCCCAAAAATCACTTTCCATTTTCCAAGTTAAATTCAAAATTTTGAGCTCTCGCCCTCTTAAAGTATTTAATCCAAGTTGAAAGTTTGAAGAAATATAAAAATCCATGCCCTGGTGCTGTTTAAATCTCTGTTTTGCTCGTTTTGAGAAATTCTCCATCTCCTAGTCTATGCACGTAATATCCTCCTTGCAATCTCCTTTTTTAATCGAAATTTTTTGCTTTCTCTATGTCCTGGGTTTTCAAATCACTATTTTTCCTCCATACCTCTAGCTTGCGAAGGAAATTCCAAAATTGGACTCAAAATGATGAAGTTCTCTTCCTATGTGTATTTTTCCCATAGTCGGGAACGATCAACATTTTCTTCCCCATAAAATTTTGGCCCCATCATCCACAGGTACGTGGACATACCTAATTGGAAGTGGGTTGGTAGAGAAATTTGTGTTTTTGAGCCTCTTTGTAAAAAATATGAAAAGTTAAAAAGTGACCCGCAGCCCTGATCAGGCTATAAAGGTAAAAGTCAAATTTTGAACCCGCAGGGAAAAAGTCAAAGGTGAATCCTGCCATTGAAAATTCAAAACAAATGAGTGGGCCGTCGAGGCACTTTTGAAAATTTAACCAAATTCCCAAAAATGAAGTACAATTTCTAGAATGCTTTGTGGCTCCGCCAAAGGTCTCGGGCTCGCCGTTGAAAAGCCAAAGCGGAGGAGTCGAACGACGGAGAACTTTGAGTTTTTTAGCCTTTTCCAAAAATAGTTAAAATGTTTAGAAAAGAGCCACGAGCCCATCTCCAACTAGAATGTGCCACATGTTCTAGTCAAATTGGAGGAGCGGAATGGTGAAGAACTTTGAGTTTTTGAGACTTTTCCAAAAAAGGTTAAAATGTTTAAAAAAGAGCTGTGACCCTATCTCCAACCAGAACGTGCCACATGCCCTAGTCAAATCGGAGCAGTGGGCCGGCGGAGGAAATTGATTTTTTGAGCTTTTTTCCAAAAAAGGTTAAAATGTTGAGAAAAGGGCTGCAATCCCATTTCCAATAAGAACATGCCACATGTCTAAGTTGAAAAGTCAAAGTGGGGCTATGGTCTAATTTGTTCCAAATTTCCAAATCTCACGAAAAATCACAAAATGTGAAAGGCTTCCCTCATAACCACTCCAATCCCTTCCTGCCATGTGGATGGCCCAATTTAGAGTTAGAGGAGAAAATAAAATGTTCTATATTTAAAATGGAAAATCAAATGTAATGGTCACTTTGCAAGATCTGGTTTTTAACCCGCCATGAGTAGTTTCTTCACAACAAAGGAATTTGAAAAGGCATTGAGGATTTGTGAAGTTGTAACAGTTTCTTGCAAAGAATATAATGGATTCTGGATGTCATTCTAAGGGCTGGCGATTGATTTCAAAAAAGACTAGAGTGCTCTATACTTGGAAAAGATAGAAAACACCACACTTCTTCTATTTTCTCTTCTTCCTCGAATTTATTCCATTCTCAAGCTATGTATAAACTCTGGTCGAGCTTCACTAATAAAAGAAGGAATTTTTTCCTCTTTGATTGAGGAATCAATTGGTACTTTGTGACCAATGAGTTTTATTCATTCTTTTAGCTTCTCCTGCAGATTTGTTTTTATTCTAACTATAAATGCATGTAAATGAAATTTATAATTAATATGTGTGGGCATCTAATATCCTACTCACAAAATTAGTTTTCTCATAGCTCCATTTCTACTCCCCTTTCCCTTTCCAAGACAAAGTTTTTTCTCTAGTGAGACATTGCTAGCTTTGCCACAAGGTCAGTGGAGTGCCCCTAATAGATCTCTGGTCAAAAGGCCACCATTGAAATCCAATTTTTCATGCATGCACATACGGAAGCTACACCGTTAAAGTAGAGGTACTTAGATTCCCATAGCGTTGGCTTGAAACCCACCAAATTTGTCCACAAGACAAATTTTCTCACCAACAGTTTTTGACACCCACCGTGGGGCAGATTTTGCAACATCTACACCTAAAAATGACTTCAAGGTCATAAAATACAATAAAAATATTCTAGAAGAAAATTTTCTTGAGATTGAATAATCGAACAAACCACATGGATGTAAATCATGGCTATTCTAGGAAATCCTCCTATTAAGAGACCTGATTTACTCTTTCACATCCAAGAAGAAATTGCTTCTGATATGAGAGAAGCTATTTGGCATAATAGATAAAGTGTCAATCAATACTTCATTTTCGTAAGGATTCTAGACCTGCGAGAGGAAGTGCTGTCGAATTGGAAAGGTAGAGATAAATTCCAGCACTCCAGAGAAGAGCATAAATTTTCAAGCTGGCTGATAGAAGATACACCCAAAAACTGAGGAAAGGAGGAAAAATTGATCCCACATTTGAAGAGCTTAAAAGAGAGGCAAGAGTTGAAGAGGAGATAAGGGTCAACTTGAAGAAATAGAAAGACTCCAAATTGAAGCAGAAGAAAGAGTAGCAACAGAAGCAGCCTTAGCAAGATCGGAGGCTAGAAACAGGAATAGAATGGGTGATCATGAGCATGAAGTACATAGGCCTAACGTACCATGGGGAAGAAATACTGGTCCACTTTCTCTTCCACAACCACTTCATGAGCTCCCAAGAGGCTCAATAAAGAACTTCCCAAAATTCAAAGAGGATGGTTCTCAGCTCCTAGAAGAACATGTAGCAACATTCATCACTTCTTTTGGAGTGTTGGGAGTTGAAGATGAAGATGTTTCAATTAGGCTATTTATGGATTCACTTCAAGAAAAATCTGTTGAATGGTTCTACATGTTGCCCCCAAGATCTGTCACATAATGGGAAGATATAATAAGTGCATTTGAACATAGGTTCAAGAGCACAGAAGATTGTCAGGATTTTTTGGTCTAATTGTTTCAGATAAATAAGCAGACCTCTGAATCAATGAGAGATTTTGTAGCAAGGTATGATAGGTTGACAATAAGAAACCCAAAAGATGTGGTACCCTCTAAAAACAACTTGAAAAGGTTCTTCATCAGTGCTTTTCCATTATAAGTTGGTTTCTTCCTCAGAAGAGCCTAACCAAGAACATTGAAGGAAGCTAAAAAATTTGCAATTGAGACTGATGATGATCTAATTTTTTTTGGAAAAGTGAAAGGACCAAATGGGAAGAAAAAAGTTCAAAGTTCAAATTCAATCACCACTGATCCAATGTTCCAAAAAATGGAAAATGACCTAGTTGCTTTGAAGAAACAACTATCACAAATCACAATGAGGAATGCTCCAAGGAGACCAAATCTTCTTGATAGACCAAGAATTGGTCCACCTCCTCATAGGCTTTCCCTTGAAGCACCACCAATCAATGCCATCTGTGACAATAGGGAATCAAAAGAAGGAGAAAAGTTGAGGAAAATGAAGAAGAAAGCATGGATGACTATGAAAACTATCTTGAAATTGAAGAGGTTGGCATGCATAATGACCTGATTGAATACGTTGCTGATGAGGAGGAAGGTGATGAAGAAGCTCAAAGTTTTTCATGTGTTGTTTTCAACCATACACAATCCAAGAATGGTGTTTCAGCCTCACCAGTTGCAACTGAGAATAGGAAGAACAAAGAAGATAGCTCTTCAAATCCTCCACTAAACAAGATCATCCATAGGGGATCACTAGTACCACCTTCCATGGAAACAGTAAGAGATAAATCAGATTCACCAATTGTCAAAGATCACACTACTGTGCCAAATAGGTCATCTGATTCTTCTCCCAACTCAAAAGTTGTTAAGAGTAATTCTCTTCTAAATACTGGTTCTACAAGAACATCTAAATTCCAATCAAAGGCTACACCCCCATCTCCTTCCAAGTCAATTGCTACATTTGAAAAGGAGAAACCAACACCTAAAGTAATGACACATCTACTATTTAAGTCCTCATCCACTTCTGGAACCTCTTTCTCATCTACCATAACTTCATTTGACTTTGTAGAGCATGCTAGCAAAACCAAAGTCCATCTCTTTGAAATTGAATACCTATAAACACATCCTACCCAATTTAATAGATTCATCAAGGTAGTTCGGGGTGGTAAATCTACATCCCTAATCTCTAATTCTAAAGGCTTACTTCCCATACCATCCACACCATCTTCTCAAAATGTGCTAGCCCTCAGTGCCTCCACCACCAACAGAGTTGAGCCTTATTACCTGTCACTTCTCATCAAAGGTGTTCAGCTAAAAAATTGTATTATAGATTCTGAAGCCTCAGATTATGTGATGCCAGCAAAAGCTACAAATTCTCTTGGCCTCACTTTGACCTAGGTAAATAGAACATGCTACTCAATGGAATCCAAACAATTCCCATTGGTAGGAAGAATTAAGGATGCTCAGGTTACACTAGATGATTACCTTGACAAGAATATACTCCTGACCATTTTGGTGGTAGACATCCCAACATCTTTTGGTATGATGTTGAGTAGAAGTTTTTTCAAGATCTAGGTGGAGAAATAAAAATGGATTGGTCATCTGTAACTATCCCAGTGAATGGAGAAATGAAGAAGCTACTTCCATTCAAAAATATGAAGTTCACAGTAAGGAAGTATGATGATCAAAGAGATGATATCCTTTTTCAAGATTATGGGATTGGAAATTACCTCCTTACATCACATAAGGAAGAGGACTTGCCACTTATCATAGAGGACGAAGTAGAACAAATCTGGAATATGGAGTTTGATGACAGTCATTCCAGATCATGTTCAGGAGCTAGTGTAGTATTATACTCTCCATCCAATGAGGTATATCCTTTTGCCTAAAAGATGCAATTTGAAAATACAAATAATACAATAGATTATGAAGAATTATTCTTAGGCATGAATATAATAGAGGACATGGGAATTAAGACAGTGAGATGCAAAGGTTATGCAGAGGTTGTGATAAAGTAGGTCCACCAGCAATATCAAGTGAAAAACCCCAAAATCAGGAACTATAGAAATAGAGTGTGGGATTGCATTGCATCCTTTGATGCATTATCCATTGAAGCTATCCCTAGGGAACAAAATGAAAAGGCTGATTCAATAATGGTGTCAACTTCAATGGTGACACCTCATCCTTCTTTTGGAAAGCATAAAGTGACTATTGAGATGGTGTTCAGACCCAACATACCCGACAATGCAAATCACTGGTAGGTCTTCAATGATGAAAATCAGATCCTAGCCTTCTTAGAACAAAGGGATAACTTCTATAATATTTTTCTTGAAGGAAGTGAAAACCCACACCGTGAATCAGTCCCCAAAGAAGAGAAGGAAGGAATTGAGGGAATTGATGAAGAGGGAGTAATCAAACTGAAAGGAAACAAAATCCCCAAAGGCCTAGTTTATTTGGAAGACCTCTTTGACAAGCATGACAGGTTCATCTAAGAAAAAGAAAAATAGTCTTCTCGATGTCCATCTAATTCAGATCAAGAAAACATTGGCACTTCAGAGAATCCAAGGATGGTTAACATTGGTAAATGTTGGTCACTAGAAGAGAAGAGAAAGTTTGTTTCTCTACTAAAACAGTACTCAGATGTCCTAGCCTATTCCTATAATGAACTCAAATCTTTTCAGCCAAAGGAAATGCATCACTCCATTCCTTTGAAGCAAGGAGCTAAGCCCTTCAAGAAAAAACAAAGACCCTACAATCCAAAGATTTACGATGTTATCAAAGAATAGGTGAAAAGATGCTTAATGATAAAATCATCTTCCCCATCCACCATTCAACATGGGTGGCTAACATTATGTGAGTAAGGAAGAAGAATGGGGAAATAAGGATTTTTGTAGACTTCCAAAATATGAATCAGGCATCTCTCAAGGACAACTACCATCTTCCAATCATGGATCATATTTTGCAAGTAGTCACTAGATCTGAAATGCTCTCTTTTCTTGATGGATTCTCATGGTACAACCAAATCAAGGTGGCAGAAGAGGATTGTAACTAAATAGCCTTCACAACACCTTAAATCACTTTTGCCTACAATAGAATGCCTTTTTGCTTCATCAATGTTGGAGCCACTTTCTAGAGAGCAATGGACTTGGCCTTTAAAGATTTGAAACATTACATTTTCATTTACCTTGATGACCTCGTAGTTTTTTCAAAAAGGAGGGGAGATCATATTTTTCATTTAGAGAAATTCCTTGCAAGGTGTAGAAAACATTGCATTTCTCTAAATCTAAAGAAGTGCATTTTTGGAGTCATAGAAGGTAAGCTGCTGGGACACATTGTGAACAAACATGGAGAACACATTAATCCTGAGAGGATCAGAGATATCCAAGCACTAGCCTTACCAACTAGCAAGAAGGGAGTTCATTCATTCTTTGGAAAGGTAAAATTCCTTCGTCGTTTTGTGCTTGAGTTTTTTGAATTGACTAAGCATATAACTTCCATGATGAATCCTCAAGCAGGTTTCAAGTGGAATAAGGAGGGAAAAACAAAATTTGAGGAGATCAAGAAAGCCATTGCCAAAGCTTCAACTCTTGTATCTCCAAATTTAAACAAGGATTTTATCATGTATTGCTATTCATCAGAACATACACTCTCTATTGTCCTTGTTCAGAAAAATGATGAAGGTTTGGAAGCACCCATTTCTTTCATGAGCTGTCCTTTGAAAAATCATGAGCTAAAGTACAACCAATTAGAGAAACATGCCTATGTAGTGGTCAAAGATGTTAAAAGTTTCAGATTCTACATTCTCAATTACCATATAGTGGTGATGGTCCCTGGAAGTGCAATCAATTCCATTTTGACTCAACATGATCCTGGGGATAAGAGAGGAAGTTGGATTGCAAAGATCCAAGAGTATGACTTGGAGATTTGACCCTGTAATCTGGTAAGAGGAAATGGTTTGTGCAAGTTGATTCCTGAAGATGATGCTCTCAAGGCTCACCAGGGAGAAAAAGATGGTGTTTGCTTAACCTATTCAGGAGAAAGTCCACAGGCACTCTTTGTCACCACTACTGATGAGTGGTATGATGAAATTGGTTACTACCTCACTTATGGAGAATTCCCTCCTCATATTGATTTTTAAAAATAAGGTCACTCAAGCTAAAGGTAGCCAAGTTTGTGATTTGGAATCATGCACTTTACAAGATAGGCCTAGATGGTTATTTCCTTAGGTTTGTAGATAAGGAGTAGAAATAAAAGTTGCTCAGGGCATATCATGATCAAAATTGTGGTGGACATTTCTCAGTAATGGTCACCACACATAAAATCCTCAAAAGGAGATATTATTAGCTCTCCATCTTTGCAAACACTCAGGATTGGGTATCAAAATGCAAAGTATGTCAACAATTTATTGGAAAGCCACAACTATATGCATTTCCACTCAGGTAGGTGGTGATTGAAGAACCATTTCAGCAATGGGGGCTAGATTTTATTGGTGTTTTGAATCCTCATTCTAGTGAAGGGAATACTTATGTACTCACTGTAACTGATTAATTCACTAAATGGGTGGAAGCCATCCCAACCAAATAAGCCAACTCTGAAATAGTTTGCAACTTCATCAAGGAGAATATCATTGTTCATTTTGGAATACCACAGAAAATTATTGTAGACAATGCCACCTATTTCTCTTCCAACGAGATCATATATTTTTTTTATGGCTTTGGAATCTCCCTATCTCACTATTCTGACTACTACCCATAGGGAAATGGACAAGCTGAGTCAAGAAACATGAAAATTGTGACCAATGTTCGCAAGCTGGCACATGAGAATCAAAGGAACTGGCACAAGAAGTTATATGATGCATTGTGTGCTGATAGGATCACTCCTAATAAGGAAATAGGTATGTCACCTTCCCAAATGTTTTATGGAGTTGAGGTGGAGATTCCCCTCACAATTGAGATGTCAGATCTCAATTTGCTGCAAGAAATAGAATATGGTCAATACAAAGACTCCATTCACAAGAGGATCCTCTTCCTGGAGAAGCTGGAAGAAAGTAGGTGCTAAGTGGTGGATAGAATTAAGGTGCATCAATTGAAAGTGAGGAATTTTTTTGACAAGAAGACCAAAGTAAGGAATTTCAAAGTTGGATATTTTTTCTTGCTATGGGACAAGAGAAGAGAACCAAAAGGTAGCCATGGAAAGTTTGATTCATTATGGCTCGGCTCATTCCAAATTCATGGAGCTTGTGGTGAGAATGTTTTTCTCCTCTCATACTTGGATGGAAAACCATTGTAATTTCCTCGAAGTGGGAAATACTTGAAATTGTATCATTAGTGACAACGTGAATTGTCCCCCGCCTTGTACCATAGGTGCTTTCGTAGGTGTTTTTTTTTCCTTTTCTGTTGTGTGGCTTTTGGTTTTGTTTTGTTTGGTTTTTGTTGTGTGTGGTTTTGCTTATGTGTTTACTAATTCTTCCTTTCTTTCTCAGAATTGTACATGACTCTGTAAGGCCCAATGCATAAGGCACTGGTCAATGTAATATGATTTTGAAACTCGAGATTCTGGATCCTCATACTATGTCTTCCCTAGCCATGTTGAGTTCACTGCCATGTTCCCAAGCTAGAGCTAGTTGTTGTCTCCCTAAAATCTACTTCTCATGTTTTCATAGAAAAATTCAATTTTTTTGAGCTCATGCACCTTTTTTTGGTGTTTAAGCCAAGTTGAAAGATTCAAGAGAATTAGTAGAAGTCATGCCTTAGAGTTGTTTAAACCTCTGTTTTTCTCGTATTTGAGAAATCCTCCATTTCCCGGCCTGTGCACATAATATCCTCTTTGCAATCATCCTATTTTTAATCAAATTTTTTCACTTGTTTTATGGCCTGGGTCATCAAATCATTCTTTTTCCTCCATGCCTCTAGTTTGTGAAGGAAATCCAAAAGTATGGACTCAAAACGATGAATTTTTCTTCCTCTACATATTTTCCACAGTCAGGATGACGAGCATATTTTCACTGTAAAATTTTGACCCCAGTGAATGGAGGTACGTGGTTAGATCCTATTAGATGGGGAGGAATGGGATTTTTGGTGAACTTAACACTTTTGGTCACTTTAGGAAAAAAATGGTAAATTTACCCTGTGACCCCTATCAGGCTATAAAGGTAAAAGCACAATTTTGAGCCTGCAGAGAAAAGTCAAAGGTGAAGCACGTAGGGAAAAAGTCAAAGCAGACGAGCGGGCCATGGGGGCACTTTTCCAAAAAAGGTTAAAATGTTTAGAAAATAACCGCGACCCTGTCTCCAACCAAAATTTGCCACATGTCCTAGTCAAATCAGAGGAGCATAATGATGAAGAACTTTGATTTTTTGAGTCATTTCCAAAAAAGGATAAAATGTTTAAAAAAGAGCCGCGACCCCGTCTCGAACCAGAATGTGCCACATGTCCTAGTCAAATCAGAGCAGCAAGCTGGTGGAGGAAATTGATTTTTTGAACCTTTTTCCAAAAAAGGTTAAAATGTTGAGAAAATGGCCATGATCCCATTTCCAATAAGAATGTGCCACGTGTCTAAGTTGAAAATTCAAAGCGGGTCTGCGAGCTAATTTGTTCCAAATTGCCAAATCTCACGAAAAATCACAAAATTCGAAAGTCTTCCCCCGTAACCACTCCAATACCTTCCTACCACATGGACAACCCAATTTTAGAGTTAGAGGAGAAAATCAAATAGTCTATATTTAAACTGGAAAATCGAATGTAATGGTGGCTTTGCAAGATTCAGTTTTTAACCCGCCATGAGAATTTTCTTCACAACAAAGGAATTTGAAAAGGCGTTGAGGATTTGTGAAGTTGTAACAGTTTCTTGTGAAGAATATAATGGCTTCTCAACTTCATTCCAAGGGCTAGCAATTGATTTCAAAAAAGAACAGAGTGCTCAGTACCTGGAAAAGATAGAAAATGCCACACTTCTTCTATTTTCTTTTCTTCCTCAAATTTCTTCCATTCTCAAGCTATGTACAAACTATGCTCGAGCTTCAATAATAAAAGAATGAATTTTTACCTCTTTGATTGAGGAATCAATTGGTACTTTGTGACCAATGAGTTTTATTCATTCTTGTAGCTTCTCCTGTAGATTTTTTTTTCTTCTAACTATAAATGCATGTAAATGAAACTTCTAATTAATTTTTGTGGGCATCTAATCTACTCACAACATTAGTTTTCTCCTACCTCCATTTTTACTCCCCTTCCCCTTTCCAAGAAAAATTTTCTTCTCTAGTGAGACATTGCTAGCTTTGCCACAGGTTTAGTGGAGTGCCTCTGTTGGATCTTTGGTCGAAAGGCCACCATTGAAATCCATTTTTTCACACATGCACGTATGGAAGCTGCACCATTCAAGTAGAGGGACTTATATTCCCATAGTGTTGGCTTGAAACCCACCAAATTTGTCCACAAGAAAAATTTTCTTGCCAACATGACCTTTCGTTAATTAATCCCCCTTTCTATCTAGAGTAATTAATTATTATTAATTAATTAGCTTCCTCTTCCATTAAATCAATAAATCATCGTTTATTTGATTAAATCCCTCTCATAGTCTAGATCATGCTAATGATTCCTCTAAAAATCTTCTATAAGCTTGCACACCTATTAATTAATCACTTTGATTAATTAATAAAGCCCCTTAAACCCCATTAGTTAATAAAGGACAAAATAAACTCTCCTAAGGTTGACTTAACCCTTTCTAAACGTCCCTTATCCACAACTAACACAACCTCTCTATTATTCCACATGTAAAGGGATGTAGAGATTCTTCAATCCATTAGGCTATATAAGGAGCCCTCCTCCTACCTTTCTATTTACACATACACTCCTTAATGAGTATAGAGCATACACTATAGCCATTTTATCATCTCTGAGCATTCTTCCATTAGAAGAGCTAGCCTTCTCCATTTCTTGCATTTATCCACCCAAGTTTTTGAAGTCATATGGAGATATTTTGAATGGTCTTGTAGCCATGATTTTACAAGACTCTATTCTTAGAAACCTTGGGATTTCAAGCACATAATAAACTCTTTGATTGCTAGAGATCTACATAGGTTCAATCTCATCTTATTTAGCATTCAATAAGAGATAGAAGTTAATTTTCTTAGCATAATTAGCTTGAAATATTCATTTCATGTTTAATGTAGAAATGTTGATAGATTAACTTTTCTTAAGCTCTTAACATGATGATGCATAGGTTTATTTTAGCGTTGTATTGACGCTGTTAGGTGTTATTTTCAATTTTACTTACATAACTAACTAATTTTTGCATACATTTGGCACATCTGGTGGGATGGGTCCTTAGTCCGTTAACATTGTAGTTCATTTTTTGTTGTTATTTCAATATTTGGCTAACCCTTGACATGCACATGTGTGAAATAATGATAAATTTCTTATGATTTTGCTAACTTTGCATGTGTTGAGTCTTGTTTAGGAGTATAAGTTTGATGGGTTGTTGTTAATTTTAAGCTAACATATCAAAAAATTGACCTTTTGGAAGTTTTTTAAATGTTAAAATGATGTATTTTTGACATCACCCAGGAAAGGGAGTGCACACATCATTTTGTGCACGTAGTTTACATCAAGGATTACACACACCAAAAGTTGAGTGCAGGCACCCTAAAGGTAGCGTAGGTACCCTAAAGGTAATGCATGCACTGTCATCACAATCTGGCACTATGATAATTCTTCACCGGGAACTCCTCGTGCTATGATTATTTATATCAAAGTAAATAATAATATTAACATGAAATTGTTACAATCTCACCCATGAGGTACTTCAACAAGACTATGGGAGAAACTTTACAATTACACCTCTTGATGGCTTCTTCAACACACCTTTAACTGATGGCTTCCTTTGCACACTTCCTACAATATTTCTCACTACTTCTTTCTATGCTAAATGAGGGGGGTGGCCTCTCTATTTATAGAACTTCCAGGCTTATCCATCCTATCTCTAAGATAGGATAAGAAATCCACTCTGACGAATCATATTCCATACCTTAACTCTTATCTGTACATGTAAGCTTATCTCTTAAGATAAGATAAACCTTATCATTTTACATGGGTTCCACATTTTTAGACTTTTTACAAATAAAATACACAAAATATTTATGACCTCACTCCTTGTCCTTATTACCCATATAATATTTCTAATTCCTAATCATGTAGACCCTACTTCTCTAATTACCCAAACTTTGACATTTTAACATTACCGGACCACTTACGACAAATATTTACTTTTTACAACATTCCTATTGTACTTTGACTGTTACCGTACTCCACATTATTGGCGACACCGTACTGACGGCGCCGTTATCTTCTATCAAACGCTACTACTAATTATACTTAACAACATCCTACATTAATGAAATAGAAATTATGGAGGAAAATTTTAGTGTCGACATCTTCCCCCTTCCTAGCTTCTACTCCGTCCTCGGAGTAGACTATTCTGGTGCTTGGAAAATCTTCAACTTGTCGTGGTTGACCCATTTCGTAATGGGAGTGCCATCCAATTCCTCCAGTCGGTACGTACCATTTTCATGCACAGCTGCTATTTTGTAGGGCCCCATCCATTTTGGAAGAAATTTCTCTGTCTTCTTTTTTTGTATCTGGAATCATATACTAGAACCAAGTCATTCACATGAAATGGAGACCACCGGATCTTTTGATCAAAGTATTCCTTCTGCTTCATTTTCTTCTTATGGCTTGTATCCTTTGCTATTTCTCTCATTTCCTCCAGCAAATGAAGATGTACCAACCTTTCTTTTACTGAATCACTTTCATCCATCCTTTCATTTTTCATAACTCTCACAGTGGGAATATCAAACTCAATAGGAAGAACTGGATCAATGCCATAGGCCAACTGAAATGGGGAGTATCCTGTTGCTGACTTTGATGTTGCCCTATATGCCCACAATGCTGCATGAATCCTTTTATCCCATTTATGTACCTGCAAGGCTGCATCTTTTGCTAGAATTTGACACAACACAAAATTTGTTCGTTCCACCTGTCCATTTGTGCTTGGCTTGTATGTTGTTGCCTTCCTGTGCTTAATAGAAAACTTATTGACTAGGGCTTCTACCACCTCATTAATGAAGTGGCTTCCTTGATCTGTTACAATTTCTAATGGACAACCAAATCTGGTGACAATGCGTTCATATATGAACCTTGCCACTTCCTCCATGGAAGTTGTTTTCAATGGCCTAGCTTCAACCCACTTGGTTAAATAATCTGTGGCAACTACAATATACTTATTTTGGCGTGATGTAGTTGGAAGTGGACCTACAATGTCTATTCCCCACTTTTCAAAGGGACCAAGGGGAAGAATAGGACATAATGGAGCTGATGAAGTCTTACGGTTACCATGTGTTTGACAAATATCACATGTCTTACAATAATTATAACAATCTTTAAAAAGAGTGGGCCAGTGATAACCTGCATCCAAGATCCTTCTTGCTGTAAGTTGTCCAGAGAAGTGCCCTCCACATGTACCATTGTGGAATTCTTCTAGCAGCTCCTTTCCTTGATCACGTCCAACTGCCCTCTTGTACTGTCCATCAGGTCCTATTCGAAATAATGCTCCATGCAGAATAGAATATGGACGACTGGCTTGAGTAATCTTTCTCTTAGTCTTTGCATTGGCACCATCAGGAAACTTGAATTCATTCAGATAATTCCAAATATCTATGTATTCACTAGGGATTGTGTCAAGGGAGAACAATGCTGCATCGGGAAAATCATCATCATCACAAGATGATCCTAAACCATCATAGGCTCGAGAGAGTGCATCTGCATTGACATGCTTCTTTCCTGGCCTATCTATAATATCAAATTCAAATTCTTGTAGCAAAATTATCCATCTTGCTATCCTCCCTGATGGGTTAGGCTTATTGACAATATATTTCAGAGCCTGATGATCTGTTACAACTATAAATTTCTGCCCTAGCAAGTAATTTCTAAACTTCTTTACAGCAAAAATGATAGCCAGAGCCTCTTTTTCAGTTACAGTATAGTTTACCTCAGCACTGCTCATTTGTCTGCTCCCAAAGTAAATTGGATGTTCATTCCCATTTTCATCCTTCTGGCTCAAAGTACTTCCTAGTGCTGCATCTGAGGCATCAGTGTACACAATGAATGGCTTGCTCCAATCTGGATTCTTCAAAACAGGTGAAGACACCAGGGCTTCCTTCAATTGTCCAAAAGCTTCATGCGCCTTATTTCCTGGGTCATAAGTAACATCCTTCTTCAAGAACTGGGTTAGTGGCTGTGCAATCTTTGAGAAATTCTTGATGAACCTTCTATAGTAACCCACATGGCCTAAAAATGATCTCAACTTACTTCTATTCATAGGAAATGGTAAATCTTTGATTTTTGAAACTTTATCAGGATCAGTACCAATACCATCTCTGGATACAACATGCCCTAACAAAACACCTTTAGAACATCCAAAGACACACTTTGTAGGGTTTAGTGAGGCTTGTGCTTCATCTAACCTTTGAAATGCTGTCTCCATCTGGTGCAGGTGGTCCAACTTGCTCCCATAGATGCAAAAATCATCCAGAAATACTCTGATGAAGGTCCCAATGTAGGGTTCGAACACCCTATTCATCAACCGTTGGAATGTTGCTGGAGCATTACACAACCCAAAAGGCATAACTCTATAAGAAAACGTTCCCCAAGGAGTGGTGAACGTGGTCTTCAGCTGATCTTTCTCTGCTATACGAACTTGGTTGTAGCCGCTATATCCATCAGCAAAACTATAGCACTCCTGGCCAGCTACTTCGTCCAAGATCTGATCTGAAAATGGAAGAGGGTAATGATCCTTCTTTGTTGCCTTATTGAGCTTCCTGTAATCAACACAAATGCGTAGCTTCCCATTCTTTTTTATTGAGATCACAATGGGAGAAACCCATTCTGAATTCTCCACAGCAAATATGAATCCTGCATCAAGCAACTTATCTATTTCTTCTTTTACAGTCTTGGAAAAATTAGGATTCATTCTATATGGCATTTGCTTTATGGGCTTAGCACCATCTACCAGCTCAATACAATGTTCTACCCAACTTACTTGACGGAGTTCCTTGTAATCAAAAGTAAATAGGTGTATGTACCTTCGAAAGAGCTGGAGGTAGGATTCCTTCTCACTCTCCATCACAGCATCACCAATCTTTATTTGTTGGAGACGATCATCAACTTCTTCTTCAGATAATTTGATGGGGTCATGAGTTGGTGTGACTGGAAGGATATCCATGACTGAAACATCCACCTCACTTTCCTCATCTTCAGTGTCCACTTCACTGGTACTAGAGTAATCAGAGGATGTCCAATCATCAGTTTCATCACTTGAATCCACAGGTTCTGCCTTATGATGTCGAGGGATCACATTTATCTTCACCCTCTCTCTACCACGTCCAAGTGTCATGAAACCTTCATTCCAGTAGTTTCTTGCATGAACTCTCCTTAGCCATGGTCTTCCCAGCAGCATTGGGTACGCAACAGTACCATTTTTCATCACCTGAAAGTCTACCACACATACAACACCCATAACAGATATTGCCACATTTGAAACTACACCTTCTGGTTTAGTTTTTCCCTTATTTAATGACCTTAACATAAGTGTTGAAGGGCGATCAATTTTTAAACCCAACATATTCATTACAGACTCGGTCATTACATTAACTGCAGCACCTCCATCAACTAAGACATCATGAATTGAAATACCATTACATAATACCTCAGCTTGTGGAGCATAGGGATCTGCCTCTGCCTCCAAAACAGGGACCTCAACCTCCTTCCTTCTTCGAGCATTGAGTCCACCTCGCAACTCCCGCCTCTTCTCAGAAGACATAGCCAAGAGTTGACCATATGTAATATTTGCAGGCCTTTTGGACAGATCTTCCAAGATGGAGTATGGTCCTTGCCCCTGTGAAATCAGAAAATCCTGCACACCCAACTTTCTTCTCCTATGTTTCTTACTAGTTTCTCCTTTCATCTTCTTAGGATCAGTTCCATCTTGATTATCTTTTTCTTTCTTTCTTTTTGTTACAAACACATCTACTTCATTATTTCTACTCTTATCTACTACATCAAGAGAATTCACAGGTGCTTTTCCTTTATCATTATCTCTTGTACCAGATGTAGAAGCTCTATCTGGACAATTATACTTATAATGACCCTTTTTATAACAACCATAACAAACAACTTCAGAAATATTTCTTTTTGGACCTCTATCTCCTCCCTGAGAACTAAATTCCTTTCCTTGAAGAAGATTAATAGTTAACTGGCCCATCTTCCTAAGCAGATCTTCATACTCAGTAGATGTACTAGGAGAAATATTTGTGCTCACCGGGAGTGGTTGTGGATTCTGGACCAAAGGTGCTGGTGTAGGCTCTACTTTAACAACAATTTCTTTGGGCTCCTCTTCCATGCTTTCTTCTTGCCTTCTTGCAATCTCCTTTGCTTGTTCAATGGTAGCTGGGCGGTCATACTTCACTCGTTGTCTGATCTCTGGCTTCATCCCAAGAATGAAGTGCTTACATAGGAGATTATCCACGCCATTCATCAACCCATCCGCTAATCCTTCCTTCCGGATCTGGGCATCGAGCTTCCTCCTTAGCTCTAGAACACGAGCATGATAATCCCTTATCTTCTCCTTCTCTCCTTGGGTTAGCTTTGTGATATCAATCATGAGATCTGCATATCTCTGTTGTTCACCAAATTCTTCAAGAAAACTTTCAGTTAATAAATCCCATGAATTTTTCACATTATCACCTAGTGTTTCAAACCACCTAAGTGCTGAACCATCCAAAAAGGTAGGAAAAAATTCAGTCCATTGTTCCCTTCTTATGAGGCCATTACAAATACAAGATCGTTTAAACTCTTGAATGAAAGAAGAAGCATCTTCATTAGATTGAGCTGAAAAAACAGGAATCTTTCCCATTTTCAAAAGTAACCACCGTGAAATACCAACCCACAAGTACAATCAACAAGACTTATGTGCACAAATAATTGGAATTACTATAGAAATGACCACGGTAAACTATGGTAAAACTTGACTTACTACGGTAAAACTGATTTTACTGTGGTAAACACTATTCACGGTAAAAAGTGAAGTTACTGCGGTAAATACTATTCACGGTAAAAAGTGACTTTACTGTGATAAATACTATTCACAACAAAAATGACTTTGTCATGGTAACTACTATTCACGGTAAAAATGACTTTACCACGGTAACTACTATGCACAGTAAAAACAAGGTTACCCTCCAATTGATTTTTGACTTAGTGGGAATATCTCTCCAGAAAATCCACCAACGAGGAATGGTCCCGGCAACGGAACCAAAATGTCATCACCAATCCGGCACTATGATAATTCTTCACCGGGAACTCCTCGTGCTATGATTATTTACTAATGCACAGCCTTTAGTTTGGTGGATGTAATCTGGAAACAAAACAACAACATAACACAAGAATACCATCGACTATGATAAGACGGAATGATGACAAATCTGAAATATCAAAGTAAATAATAATATTAACATGAAATTGTTACAATCTCACCCATGAGGTACTTCAACAAGACTATGGGAGAAACTTTACAATTACGCCTCTTGATGGCTTCTTCAACACACCTTTAACTGATGGCTTCCTTTGCACACTTCCTACAATATTTCTCACTACTTCTTTCTATGCTAAATGAGGGGGGTGGCCTCTCTATTTATAGAACTTCCAGGCTTATCCATCCTATCTCTAAGATAGGATAAGAAATCCACTCTGACGAATCATATTCCATACCTTAACTCTTATCTGTACATGTAAGCTTATCTCTTAAGATAAGATAAACCTTATCATTTTACATGGGTTCCACATTTTTAGACTTTTTACAAATAAAATACACAAAATATTTATGACCTCACTCCTTGTCCTTATTACCCATATAATATTTCTAATTCCTAATCATGTAGACCCTACTTCTCTAATTACCCAAACTTTGACATTTTAACATTACCGGACCACTTACGACAAATATTTACTTTTTACAACATTCCTATTGTACTTTGACTGTTACCGTACTCCACATTATTGGCGACACCGTACTGACGGCGCCGTTATCTTCTATCAAACGCTACTACTAATTATACTTAACAACATCCTACATTAATGAAAGCACTCGCACTTAAAATGGTGTGCACATACTTAAATGGGTGTGCATACACTCTAAAGAGCAGTGCACACACATTGGAATTGTGTTCATTATAAATGACTTCTGAAGGTCACAGTATGTTTTCTTTCGAACTCGAAACAAATTTCCATTTGTTTTGTCTTAGAAAGGTATTGAAGCAAACTACGGAAATGGAAACATAGATTTGGGGTTTTAAGTTACAAAAAATTTAAGGTTTTTATTTTAATAAAACTCATTTATAACATGATCTAAATGCACTTTGTATAATTTGGCCTTTGAATGTTATAACACCTTGCAGGGTTTATTTAAGACTAATTTATATTTTTCATGGTATATTTAAGTATACTTTGTGCTAATTTTACTTGATTAAAGTTAATTGAATATTGCATTTTTATTTAGGATGCTAGGATCATGTATCCTCTTCCCTCACACCTTTTAGGTGATCTTGGGAATAATAAACAATCCTACAGTGTCACTCTTTAGAAAAATTCTCATTTAACTTTATTTTTATGCTAAGGAAATTAATCTCAAGTTGCCATTTAAAATGAAAAAAATGGTATTTGCTTTCATTAACACATACATAGTTGTGCCTTTTGTCATGTATGCAATTCTCTTGCATCCTTATGGGACGATCTTGAGAATCAGAAATGACATCTTGTACCCATTTATTGATTTTGGAGAACTACTAACATATTCTTGCAAAAGAACCCAAAGAGACACTTGTGAAAGAAAGGAATCTAAAATATTGTTATAACATGTTTCTCGCATGCATTGCCAAATAGAGTTCAAATAAACCACATTAAGATAAATAAGATAAAAAACAAACCACAATCATCAAACTATATTTGTAGGTTTTGGATAAGGGTACACCATATTCTCTTAAAACTAGGACATAATCCCTTTGGAATAAGCCTTAAGCTACAACAATGGGGGTGGTTCTTCTTAGGAATCCTAAAGTAGATCCATGCAAGAGGGAACCTTATGGAAAAAATGGGAAGTTCTCTACACAACCTACTTCACTAGTGATTACCTTTTGTGATAGTTAGCATCAAAGTTATCAATATCACTCAACCCCGAGTGAGAGTACATGATGGACACATTTATTGCTCACTGTGCTTGAAGGGGGTAAAGTAAAACCAAGATACTCCAAGAATTAGTTAGTGCAATTTTTCTTGGAAAATCAAGCATCGCTCTTAGATAACTTGTGACACCTAGTTAAGTGAACCACATTAGGAAATCCATTTGTATTTGGTTTAGAGCCAACTTTGACCAAATTGTTAGTTGTAAAGAGCCATCATTCATCATGAAAATGTGCAAGCATTAATTTTTCTTAGTTTTTCACTTAGATCCCTAAGGTGAGGTGAAACTCTGCCGAAGTGAGGCCAACATTTTTCATCCTCACTTGCCTCTAATTCCTTCACTTTATTTTGACACTTTGTTGATCAAAAGAAGGAGTGACCACATGTGTCTTGCCAACTGATGGTGTCACCACTTTTATATCAACATTTATGCTCATCCATGTTTGCGGCTGGGTTGTTAAACATTAAAGTGTATTGGGACATGCAATTTTCATATCATTGGTAACCATTTGATCTTGATACCCAAGTCAAGATCATCATCATAGTTAGGCTTGATTCATCACTTGATTCTCCTTTAAGGAGTTATCTTTCTTGTATCATATCACCACAATTTTTATACTTACATCTTGTTTCTTGCAAACTTTACCTAAGTTTCTATATTGTAACGTTACGTTATATACATCATAACAATTCCTTGGTATACTATAGCCTTAGTTTTCCTTCAAACATTACCTTGATTTTGAAAGTGTTGTTGTTACCTTTTGTGTGCATCGTAATAATATTATTTCGATACTAATACCTTACTTTTTCATAAATTTTGGTTAACATATCTTAGTGGTAATTGTTGTGTCGTTCATGTTTGTAACTTATAATTTTTGAGATTTAGGTCTTGATTGGATCTAAACTTTCTTTTAGTATACCTTTCTTGGAAATCGTATCAACCTTTTGTTATTACTTATGTCTTGTTCATTTTTGAACTTGGCATAAATGGTGACATTTTGTTTATCATCTTACATCACCAAACTATTAATTGATCGGATGCTAAGGAAGTACTCCATTTGACTAATTGGTTTACTAATAATTTGTGTGATTGTGTCTCATTTTTCACATCAACTTATCCATTTTGGAAAATCACTTTGATCCATTGATTCTTTATCATTCATTATTCTTTGGTCATTAATTTGGATTTGTGTTTTGAACTTGTGTGATTGTTCCTTGTGTTTATCCATCTTATAAACTCATTTCTAGGAAAATCCTTTGGGTGTTTGATCCTCTTGATCTTCTTGTTTTTTCCTAAGTTCATGGTCATTTTTGAACATATCTTTCAAACCTCAGCAAGATAATTTCCTATCAAGCAACTTTTGCATCAATCAAATATTGGAAAAATTTCCTTTGTATCCTTTATGTTGCTAAAATTTTGATCAATCCTTTGACATTTACTCTTGAGTCATCATGATGTATGTTTTCCTTATCTTCCCTTTTGGAAAATCACACAAGCATCCCCATCTTTATGAAATGTCTAGTTGGTTGTGTTATGCTGCCCAAATCAACATGAAACCTTCTTCAATTTGAATAAGTTTGATCATACAATCTAGGTCTAGGACCTTTGAACCCAACACACGCCAAAAATGACTTGATTATCGTAAGGTCCTTTATACATACGGACAATAAGGAATCAAATTTTTGGTGTTCACATCAAAAGATGCCCATCATGACCAAACCTCGTTTGGTTCTTCATGCTAGAGAACCCATTCGGGTAACCCGTTCCCCACCTTCATCTCATAGTTGGTGGTATGGTTTGGACACTTCTGATCCAAATTATTATTCAGGTTCCCCCCACTCTTCTTCTTATTCTAATCCAAACATTTCCTCTTCTTTTGAGGATTCCAATCCAAATATTTCCTCTGATTCTTCTGATGATTCGGATCCAAACTACTATTCAGATTCATCTAATTCAAATCCTAAGTCGCGGTCCTCCCCTTCTTTGCAGGACCTCTATTATCAATCACCTAAACAAAATTATCCTCCTCTAAATATTTGTGTTGTCACAAATTATCTTCATCATTCATCTAATGTGATTCCTACGTCATGGTCCTCCCTATCTTCATATGACCCTCTTCATCATACATTTAATATGACTCCTACATTGCGGTCCTCCCTTTCTTCGCAGGACCCCTTTTATCAGTCACCTCAACGATGTCTTCTTCCTTTGAAGATACGCACAACTCCAAATCCCTCCAATAAAACATCTAATACAATTCTTGAATCGCGGTCCTCTCTTTCTTCGCAAGACCCTTGTTATTATTCATCCAATGTGATTCTTGAATCATGGTCCTCCCCTTCTTCACAGGACCTTCTTCATCAATCACCCCATGAATTCTTCCTTCTTTGAAGATTCATGTGACTCAAATTCCTTCTAGTCAAACTTATGAATTGACCCATGCGTCGCAATCTATAGACTTTGGACTTAATCCTACTAGTTTACAGATGATTATACCATCGTATAGGTGGGTCCACACCACCTTCTTCTACTCCCAGGACATCTAGCTCCACATCTTCTTTTCATCCCCCACATCATCTTCTTCTATCAATCATCATCAAACATATTCTAAGTCTTCCACACCAATTGAACCTCTTTCTTCCAATCAACCCCTGGTGGTCAATCAACAACTCATACCAATTGATCTCTTTCAGAATGAAGAAACAATTAGGGAATTTATAGGGGCACATGAAGATATTCCTTTAGCATATTACGAGCAAGGATTCTCTTTAGACTTCGATGCATCCACATATTGTGAGGAAAAGGTTGATTCCTTTTATCAAGAAATGGAGGAAGAGCCTCAAATCATGCAACTTGATCCTCCTCTTATTCTTCCATCTTCACATTCTTCATTATGTGATGAAACTCCTAGGTCTTGCATTGATCCATGGCCTATCTTCTCATCACCCAATCACTCTTTGTTCTATCACAATTCATCAAACACAATCTCTTATAGTTTCAATGCCAAGTAGCCCTTCATCTTCATCTAGGTGTGGGTCACCTTCTAGTATACCTCCCTCCTCTATTTTTGGGGAATTTTCAAGTAGTCCACTATCTTCTATTCTTGGGGCACGTCCAACTAGCCCCTTGTCTTCTATGTATTCACCCCAAGGTAGTCCATCATCTTCTATTCTTGGCCACATCCTAGTAGCCCATCATTTTACATCTATGGTTCACCTCCTAGATAGCCCCTTCTTCTATTCTTGGGGCACATCTAACTAGCCCATTGTGTGGGTCACCCTCAGGTATTCCACCATCTTCTATCTATGGGTCACATCTTAGTATCCCTTCTTCTTCTATTCTTGGGTAACCTCCTAGTAGCCCTTCTTCCTCTATACTGGGGCCACATCCAAGTAGCCTTCCATCTTCTATCTGTGGCTCACCTCTTGGTATCCCATATTCTTCAATTCTTGGACCATATCCTTTTCATCCATCACATTCTCCTTCTACCAATTATTGTGGTAAGTGCATCATCATTTCTCATATCAATTCTAAACATCCATGTTCTTCTCTCACTTCTTGGGATAAAAAAATTCAAGCATTAGCTTATAAGAAATCCAGACATGTTCTTTATAAAGTTAAGATCAAAAACACCGAAGAGCTCCAAAGCTCCCAACAACTCAAAAAATTATAAAATTCAAAATCAAACGTTGATTCCAGAATGCACACCAATGTACCCATCAAATATGGTGTAAAGTGTAGAAACCTATGGATAGGGAACTTAAACTCCCACATACGAAACCCATGTTTCAAAAAAATCACAATCATTTGTTGAGTGTGAACTCACCATGATCATCAAGATCGGGGATAATATCACTCTTGATAAACAAATGCACTTAGTCTCCCTTATCAAGGAATTCACACACATCATTGTTGGATCCTATCATGCAGATTGACATTGTTGGTCCCAACTTCCAAAAAATCAACAAAAATAAAAAAATCATAAAACAATTCAAAAATACAAAAAATGAGAAAACATTAAAACATTACAAAAATAAAATCAAAGGTACAAAGATCAAACATTGCAATCAGGTATTACATACACATGGATGTTCTTTCCTCCCTTTCTTTCATATTCCTCTACAAGTCATCCACCATTTTCATCCCTTCGATGTTATTGTGGTTAGCTTATTCACACGCATTTTGTGACATTTATCTCTATGGTATCTATTTGACCTTGGTCTTTTATTACCTTGGTAAATTAAAGAACGACTGACCTCATAGAGATCCTATCACTATTCTCATCTAATAAACTTGTTGGTGAATAACTTTTGGACGTATTTGTTGACACTAGTCAATGTCAGTTCATTGCAATCACCTCCACATCCTTCCATCAAGCCATCGGTGATTCTTAACCCCTTGTTAAACAAGAGACCTGAAATAATTTTTCAGTAAAAAAAAAAGAATCAAAATAAATCAATCAATGAAGAAAAATCTAAAAGCAAAAAGCAAATTCAATATATAACTCTCTCTTGGGGTATTTCCAATAATCTCTACTAGGGCTATGGACTGCCTGACTGGCAGTAGAGCAATGTTGTGATTAGAATCAAATGCATCTCCGTCAGGGCTATGGATGCTTGGTTGGCAGCAGAGAAATGTATGACTCTCCTTCCACAATCCATTCACAAATCACCTTTCAAACTAAATCATTCCTACACATTGGCTAGTGTCTTCACTTACTGTCTATCAACTCTTTCCTTCAAGATTTAATTCATTTCCATGTGCACACATGAGATCTCAATGAGTAAACAGGATTAGTATGTTACCAAGTGTTACTTTTTGGACCTTTTTCAAACTCTTGCTTTAGTGCATGTCTTGTCTCATGATTTATGCCTTGGGCTAATCACTTTTTCATCAACCACCTTCTAAATCTTTTCATAGCATCCTCTTTTATTTGAAAATCATTTAAAACATCCATGTGTATAAGATGTCCTCTTTTCTATGTTTGTGGACACCTTTTGTCCCCCTTTTAATAAATCAATTTTCCACTTCCTTTCTCTCATGTGTTTCTTGGCTAGCTTACGTTGGGGGCATCCTTGCTCCCTCATGATTGAACCTATTTTATATTGGCCTTGATCCCCACTTCTATGTGTGAATATTTTATCTTTGAATACTCCCACCTAATTTTTGGGGCATGTCGCATCTTCACTTTCTCATGCATGGTCACATTTTGCCCTTGTACATCCCATCTATCATTGGGGGCATCCATGTTTCTTCATTTCATGTACATAGCTTCTGTAAAAACTTTAAGAAAATCTCAAATGTATAAAAACATTTAAATTATTTCAAAATTCTTTAAAAAATAAAAAAAAATAATGTACAAAACTCACAAAACTAGGTAAACTCACTTCATAGTGGCTGAAACTCATGTGTCTTGTGCATATATTCTTTCAACATATCTGGTTGGAAATTTCACTATCTTACTCTAGGGATCAAATGAATCACTGGATCATCATTATTTATTTACAATCATTTACAAAGCTAGCTCCTACTTCCCCTTACATTAGTACTCTAGGGGCACATATAGTTTCCTGGTACGTTATTTCATAGTGCATAAGTTTTCTCATTGCACTCGGTGTCCTTCATCATCTTCCCTTGCATGTATCCTTGTCTTAGGGAATCATTTTTAACCCTTTTCATCAATCATGAAACATTTGGGAATCTTCAACTTGATAAAAAAACATTTATACAACCATCTTGACCATTGTTGGTTAGAATATGTGTGTTTGTACTTGTTTTCCATGTTAAATGTGCTTGTTTTCTTGTCATATTGCATTGCATTTTTGTATGTTGCATTGAGTGGTAGTTTCAGCAATGGAACAATCTATTTGTAGTATGACTTTTCATGTCATCCTACTTTTTTTGTATGCTTATATTTTTAATAAGGACTGATGACATAGATCTTTGGCAATATGATGACACTAAAGTTGTTTCAATACATTGGATGAAAGCTTATCTCTTTTCTTTCTATCTTCATTCCTCTTCTACATCATTATCCTATCAACACTATTCTTCTGATTCACCTAGGGAATCCTTCCCCTACCCATTCTTCTATCCATTTCTCTCACCTCTTTCGATTGTCGATCACCTTCTTTCATCATCCCATCAACACTCGAGGGGGAATCTCTCACTTCTACTAATTTTTCTTCTACAATTTCAAAATTTATCTATCTACTATCTTTGAAGTGGTGTCACTTATGCCACCCCAAAGAGGGGAAAATGTAGACACCTATAATTTAACCTAAGAAATTTAAATACTTAAATTGCGCTAATTATCCTCTTTCCCACAAATTGATGACATATCATCAATATAACACACTTCTTCTCACTATCACCGTTAATTAGCTTCATTACAACGCCACTAATTAATTAGTTAATTAACCCTTTTATCTAAAAAATACATTAAAATTAATCTATATTAATTAATTATTTCCGTTAATTAATCCCCTTTTTATCTAGACTAACTAATTATTATTAATTAATTAGCTTCCTCTTCCATTAAATCAATAAATCATCATTTATTTGATTAAATCCCTCTCATAGTCTAAATCATGCTAATTATTCCTCTAAAAAGCTTTTATAAGCTTGCACACCTATTAATTAATCACTTTGGTTAATTAATAAATCCCCTCAAACCCCATGGGTCACTAAAAGACAAAATAAACTCTCCTAAGGTTGACTCAACCCTTTCTAAACCTTCCTTATCCAGAACCAACCGAACCTCTCAATTTATCCCACATGAAGAGGGATGTAGAGATTATTCTATCCATTAGGCTATATAAGGATCCCTCCTCCTACCTTTCTATTTACACAACTACACTCCTAAATGAGCATAGAGCATACACTATAGTTTATTATCTTTTAGCATTCTTCCATTAGAAGAGATAGCCTTCTCCATTTCTTGCATTTATCCACCCATGTTTTTGAAGTCATATGGAGATATTTCAAATGGTCTTGTAGCCATGATTTGACAAGACTCCATTCTTAGAAACCTTCGGATTTTAAGCACATAATCAACTTTTTGATTGCTAGATATCTACATAGGTTCAATCTCATCTTATCTTACATTCAATAAGAGATAGAAGTTAATTTGTTTAGCATATTAGCTTGAAATGTTCATTTCATGTTTAATGTAGAAATGTTGATAGGTTAGCTTTTCTTAAGCTCTTAGCATGATGATGCATAGGTTTAGTTTAGCATTGTATTGAAGCTACTAGGTGTTAGTTTCAATTTTACTTACATAGCTAACTAATTCGTGCATACAAGCACAAAGGGACTTGATAAAGGATGTCTTGAAAAAGATAGAAGAATGATTTGAAGTAGTGAATGAAGGAGACTAGGAAGGATAAAAGGATTTGAATAAGGGATAAAAATTTAGAGAAAGAGCTAGAATAAGTAGAGAGGCCAGCTGTACACCTAGAAAAAATCCTAAGAAGCCTAATGAAGGAATAAGGGGGTTATGAGACAAGTGGTAGCTTGAGTGAAGCAAGTAGGTGGTATGAAGAGGATATTAAGAAGAATTAGGATGGTGGAATAAAGATTTGAATATGGAACCTAGGCACATCAATGTAAAATAAATGAAAACAAGGATACAAGGAGACTGTTAGAGCTTAAAACAAGAAGCTTGAAGAAGGGTAAAACTTGGGGAAATGGCATGAATGGTTATGGAAGGGTAAGAAAACATTGTTGAGTGACTAAACATGATATAATTAGGTTGGATAAGGTGATTAAATGTTTAAAAATATCCTATGAGTTTTTAACGATGGAAGCTACTTCAAAACCCTAAGTAGGTCTGACTTGCTTAGTTAAGAAAGGTGAATGAGTGAGCTAGGAAGAATGGGTAAAGAGTTAAAAAATTAAAATTTACATGAAGTTAGGAGGCCCAAATGGGTACTTGTAAAGGTAAATGTCTTATCTTGAAATTTGAATTTTTTTTTAAAGACTAAGCTTTGTCCATTTAGAGGGCTAATTGTTAGATTTGATCCAGAACGATATTTTTGGAATAAAAACTAATTGGTTCAAAAGTGTATGATTAAAATTTATAGTATTCTTAAGGGGCATAAATGGTGTTAGAAAAACTTAGCGATTAAATAAGATTCATCATATTTTTTCAATTTCAAAGAAAAATGCTAATTTGCAAGGCTACAAGCCTAAGTGGAGGTCTAGATGGAAAATGATTTAGATTGAAGATATGTAACAATGTGAATGACATGAAAAAATTCACCTAATGTTTTTAAGCACGTGTGAAAATATTTTGACCTTGATTTCTATGTTTTGATACATTTTTAGCTCATGAGCAAATTTAAGGCTTCTTAAGACAAACCAATCTAGGATTGATTTTGATTTCTAACTCAAGATTATTAAATGTTTAGTTGTTTATGATCCTCCTCTGCATCATTTTTGTATTATATTGAGGTTAATATAAATAAAAATAACTTAACAAGGTTTTGTCCAAAATGTGTATTGTTCAATTCACAAGTTAGCTTTAGACAAAAGTAATGAAGATAAAAAGTATGAAGAAAAGACCAAAATTGGAGAGAGATATCAGACTTTAGGAGTGATTTGAAGAAGCTAGAATCTCTGGAAATATTTTTTTATAGGTAATAAACCAACTATGTGGTTGGGGTTTTAAAAAGAGAGTGAAGTGGCCAATAAAGTCACCTGTTAAGAATGGGAGAAGACACAAGAAACATGCTAGAAGAAGTGAAGGAAGTAAAGAGGTAAAATTCTATAGAGGCTTGAAGAGAAGAGATTTTCCATGTGAGACACACGAGAAACATTGAGATAAAATAGTTTTCATTGTGTAAAACATAGTAAAAGATGAAGAAGAATGGAGGAGTGGAAAGGTGGAAAAAGAAGCACTTAGTGAAGACGGGTAGAAAAGGAGAAAAGTGTCCAAGAAAGAGACACTCAAGGAGACAATTTGGTCTTATATTTTATGGAATAATGTTTATTTTACATTTATGTTTACAAGTATGAAGAATTTTGTGAATAAAATCAAGAAGAAGACATTTAACATTGCAAGAAAAGAGCCAAGAAGAGCCTTCTTAGAGTCAAATGCACACAATGGAAGCAAAGAGATGGTTATGAAATATTATGAGGAAGATATTAAATTCCTCCAACATTATATGAAGTGGAAAAATAAAATACAGTGTTCTATGATTCTTTTGAAAGCATTTAGATGAAAGAAGACAAGAAAGAGAACAAAAACAAGAAGATTGATAACAAAGAAGAAGAGAGAAGAGAAATGATCACAAAGATGGTCTGTAAGAAGGTATGTAAAGGTATGAGTTATGATTCCATTCATGCATTCAAGAATGAATATTTTTATATACAAGAAGGTACAAATAAAGGTGAAGTTGATTATTTAAAATTTGAATCAAAACATGAGTATATCATGCCAAAAAGGCTCAAAGAATCATTTTTCTATGGACAAGAGACAAAATTCAACAAATAAACTAATGAGGATGTGATATGCAATGGAATACAAGAAAATAATGATAAATAAATATCATATATCCTTATGAAACAAGCATACAATGAAGGTGATCAAGGAATTAAGAATGAAATAAGAGTTTCAAGGTATAAACCAACTTATGATTCAAGGGGAAAGAATGAAACTATAAGTTTATATCAACATAAATGGGTGAGAAATCAAGTATGGAAATTCAAGGAAAAGAGAGAAGTGCAGGGAAACCTAAATAAATAATTGTAAGAGAATAATACAAGAGACGAACAAGGTAAGAAGGTTTTTTTGAATATATTGAATAAACATACATGGAATGATAATATCAAAAGAGATAATGAGATGATTTTGAGCACTAATATGCGTTGTGAGGAACTTGTGAATGAAATTCAAGAATAAGAAATTAGAAAAATAAAATGAGACGAAAGTAACGTAAAGAAAGAAGTAAGGAAAGTTAAGTATAGTGTTATAGTATGTGACTTCCAAGGAGGAAAATAATAACCTAAATTTGATGAGTCAAGTAAACAAGAGAGTGATATTATGTTGTATGAGGAAATGCAATTGATTGATGGGATATTTATGAAAAGTATTGGTTCAAATCAGTTGAAGGAATGCACATACAAGTAAGAAAGTGAAATAAAATCCATTAGTAATTTTGGACAAGAAGAGATCTAATGAGGATGAAGGAAAGAAAAAGTTCAAGAGCAAGTAAAAGGAAGAAAATATGATGAAAATCAGCCAAGAACAACAAGGGTAAGAGAGAATAATTAGAAAATACCTGAAGAAATTAAAGAAGGGAAGAAAGAAGACCAAAATGAGACAAATTTGTCTCATTATTTTGCATCTAATGTTGCTTTTAGTTGTGTTTGTGTAGGAAATATTCAAATGATGAACATGGAATGTAGAAAAAGAAAAAAGAAGAAAAGGTATAGTCGAGTTATGAAAGAAAATAAAATGAAGACAATGAAGACATAAAGACACATTTCAAGGAAAGAAGAGACAAGTAAAATAAGGAGAATAGTAGGAGATTTGAAGATGAACTTGTGAAAATCAATAAAAAAGACCATTACAAGAAAGAGAGATACTGGAAGAAAAGGAAGAAGATATAAAACTAAATGGGAATTCAAATTCTCTCATAAGGGGAGAATGATGCATGAGCATCACTTAGGAAGTAAGAGAATTTTTGTGACTTTTATAAGTATGTGGTGAATAAGGTACTAAGGGTTATATCTAGTTGGTTTGATGAGGTTTTCCACCTTGTCTAAACATCCATTTGCATAATAACATAGTTTCACATCTTCCCTCCAAAACCCCTTCCTTGAAAATTTGAATTCATAAGATAGGTTTAATATAAATTTTAACACTATCTGTAATTTAAGAGGTCATTTTGGGTCATATGAGAACTAAGTGAAGTAGTGTCACCCTTTGTGATAGGGTTCATATGTCAAACTCATCCCTTAATATCATTTAATTAAGAAAGGCCTAATGTAATCACCTTGGGTCAAGAGCATATAAGATGGAATTCAAATTGTAGAAGGTATTTATGAAATGAAGAAGAGATATTTGGGGTGGAAATATATATAAAATATCCCCAAGAGGCTCAAGGAATATTTAATTATGCTTGAATGATGAATACGACATATTTCCATTGTGAAGGATCCATAAATTGTATGCATATTTCTTTATCTTAGTAGATGCATTATATTATTATGATTTTGTATCTAATCCATGATATATTACATGAAGTGAATGACTATTCAAGTGTGCAAGTATGTTTCAGGGATGATAAATTTGGTATGGTGAAGGGTTGCTGCAGTAAGTTTGTTGTATAAGGGTTTTAACAAAGATCAAGACAATTGGATAGGGTTTAATGTTATGATCATAACATAAGAGATTTTTTAGGATTAAGAGTAATATTGAAATATGTACTCTAGAAGGCCTGAAATCCTTAATAAGATGGTAAAGAATTAAAATGAATTTTACATGCAAAATAAGAGCTCATGGTCTGAGACATAGAGCTAGGGTTTAAGTTAGGAAGAAAGAGTATATTTCATGTTTTAACCATCAATACCTAACAAAAATTGGAACCAAGTTTAAAATGGTTATGTTTAAGGTATTTTCATAGGCTAGAATCATTTAAATGATTTTAAATAAACATAAGATCAAAATATCTATCATCCTCGGTGTTAGACCCCCTGTTTGAGGGTTTTGTGTTCAAGTTGATCAAAAGATTGTAATCTTGTTAGGTCAAAAAAATATCAATTGATGCAATGAAGGAGTTAAATTTGTATTTAGATCTCAAGATGGTTAAGTGTTAGGACATGACTAAGATTGAATAAATTAAGACTTAGACTTAAATAATACCCTGTCCTAGTCTATGACAGTCTTCCATTGTAGATTACTCTATGACATATAACAATAGTAGATTGAGGGACGTGAAAGGATAGGTAATTCAAAAAATAAGAGTTTGAAGTATGCTATAAACCTTGAAGATCATGTGTGATTATTGGAAGTTGGGAAACTTATTTTTAGACTGTGTTTAGTGTGACCATAATTGCACCTAAAAAGAGGCATGGAGTGATAAATATTGTTGAAAGGGAGATGAGTCTTAGGAAAGATACATAAATGTTGTTATAAGAAGATGACAAGTAATCAAGACATTAAGAGGAAGTAGGTTGGTAGGAAACTCTCATAACACAGTGGTGAGACAGTCAAGAACTCTTTTCCTTTATAAAAATCAAGTATAAGACTTATTGAAACCCATGTGGAGGTTAAATACCATTAGGAGAAATGGTGATCTAAGAAGGAATCATAACCTAATTTAGAAGAATCTTACCAAATCCTCTTTTTTCTATGAGTGAAATTATCTTGTTGTTTTTACAATATGCATAGCCAGTATAGGAGGCCTTTTTGCAATCTATTGTGAAGGTCTATTCACCATAACAAGAAAAATACAATGTATTAGAAAAATAATCAATAATATTTGCAAGTAAATAAATTATGCTAAATATTAGTAATTATGTAATACCTTTCATGCTCAGAGACGTGATGACTCGATCTTGACACTGACAATGAGTTTGATCTATACCATCAAACTCGGAACTTTATGAAAATAGAAAACATAGAAATATTAAAATATTGTATGGATTACATAACATATAGCTTATTTATAGTTCATTCTAGTAGTTTAATTAATTATTATAAATAGTAAATACTAATGTTTATACATGTAGAGAGGTACGATGGCATAGAAGATAGGAGCGATGGAGCTATCGAACCCTAGGTATTTTTTGACAAGGAAATTGTATTAGGGTTGATTCCGCTGAATCCATATCAAAATCAACACAGACCTCGCAAGGGGCTTTACCCCGAGCCATAACTACCTTAAGAGATATTGCAGCCATAACTCTTCTTTACGAAAGATAAAATCACTATTAGTATTACATTAAAAAAAAATTAATCGATATAATGTGAAAATTAATTGTTACCTGTTGTTCTTCAAGTGAGAGACCAATAATTTTGTCATTAATTGTAGTCAGAATTTGTCTGTTCTGCAATTGGTGGAAAGCTTCTTGATAGAATGCAAGTAGATAATTGGTCGAAGAGAAAATAATCTTGGATTTATCTATTGTATTCGTACTAGTAAGGGAATTGTTGACATATGTTTTAATTCTATTGGACAAATATGTGCACCAATCGAATTACTACCCTGCAAGTGTACAAAATATATGCTGAACTACCCAAAGAGGAATGTATGTGGATCTACCTTGCAACACAATCCTAGCTTGAAATAGAGATATCACTGCATGAAATATTTTTTTTATAATGCCTTGTATAACAAGACCTCTTTTGGAATGATTACCAACAACTGCAACAAGATACAAGATATGTTAGATTATTGACAGTTAAGAAATATTAGGAAAACAAAAAATTGAAAATAATATTGAACTTACCATCAACCTTCACAATGTAATGAGACTCCAATTTTTTTTCCTTCATCAATAATAACCACCTTTGTAGTCACTGACAGTTGGTTTTGGAAATGTAACCTAGTTAACTAATGGACGTCTGTGGAATTGATGCTGAAAGATAGTGTATGATCTATCAGGGGAATGGAAAATTGTGCGTCTTTTTGGATGTAAAAAGTCAGTAGTCAATCGAGGACAAAAGTATTTTTTTTGAATTGGGGCATGTAGACAAGCCCCTGAATTGTGTTTTTTGCATCCATTCCTTCAGTGAGTATTTTATTTTTATGAGTGTTGTGATCTAAGGAAACCTGATATTTTTGTATTAGAATTTGGAGGGAATGGAAGGAGTAATAGTGGTGCTAGCCATTATTGAAAGTTTTGGAAATTTTTGCTAGGTTGTAAGTGGTTGCAAGAGAGGGAGGGGAAATGGAAAGACTATAGGTACTAGAGTCTAAGTGCACATTGGTCTGAGAGAAAATTGGAGAGCTCAAAGCATTGTGGATTTTTGGTGCACAAAGTGAAGAAATGAACCTTGTATGGGTATATATAGGTCGGCTCATGACATTGGAAACATGGTGACAAATGATTGGTGGTGAAGTTCGAGGCATGTTGTTAGGGACTCGAGCTAGATCCTTCCCATCCAAGTGTCAGCAGGTGATTGATCGCACTAGTTGTCCAATAGAAAAAATCAAGATAGACAACCAACGTGATCCATCCAACATGGCTGAGACACAAGGTGGTCGTCTAACTTCTTGAGTCGAGTTGTCTAACCTCATTGATACTATCTTCCAACTAGGTTAGGTGACTAAGGGGATCTGACCAAAAATCATATATGACGGACGTATAAGAAAATAACCATCCAATAAGTAAAAAATGGTCATCTAATGAGAAAATTCTAGTCGTCCAACAAATAAATGATAGCCATCTAGACTTTCTACAATGGCCATCCAATAGATGTTAGATGACGGTCTCTAAAATTGGCCATCCACTCTAGTGGGTTTCGTCTAATGCGCATGTGACGGGTTCCTAACCATAATAGATGTGCATCCTATCCAAGTTGGATGACCACGAACTAGCATTACATCATCTAATAGATATCCCATGTGGCTAAACTAGGATGTTTGTCCATCACCCATCTAACTGTGTATAAAATCATTTAAATAAATCTGTGTAAATTCACCTTTGTCGCGAATCAATTTTTCAAAGATTCACCATCATTTCGAAAGAAAATTTCAGACATTCCTAACCTTTCAATAATAATACTGCATATTATGTTTACTTTTACTCTTGCTTACTTTTTCTTGTTCATGGTTTGTTGGATGGATAAAAAGGGGCTAAGTGTTGGGAGTAGGAAGAACACGCAGCGTGATGGTATAGTAAGCTTACCACGCTGAGGTTTAGGAATTAGTTGCTTCTGTTGTGAAGGCTACTTCTGGAGTTAGCATGTTGGGAACACAAAGATCGAAATACTTTCAAAGCACAAAATGGTATTTTGGGAGCAAGCATCAGTTCGAGCACCATGCATAGTTTAGGCTACTAATATGATTTATACTATGAGTTATCAATAGAAAGTCTATTGTTAAGAACACTTGCATGTTTTTCATCCTTTTGTAAAGGTGCATGGCTATTATTAGCACGTGACCTATTTTGAGATAGTACATGGGTGGTGAAGGGAAATTCCCCACCCCTATATATATGTATTGATTTGCATGGTTAAGTATGTATCAATTTGTAGAGTTGTGTTGCTCTTTTTATCACATGCATGACTCATGGAGATACTTATGTAATGTATTACGCTTTTGTGTTTTATAATATTTAATACAATGGTTCATATTGGATGGATAATGGTGTTGAATATGACTGAATCTAGTTCTTGCATGGTAAGTTTTGTTATAGTCATTATTTAGTTCATCTTCCATATATTCTAAGATCTAGATCTGGTTTATGCATTGTGTGTTTTTTACTATTGGTTATGAATTTGAATACCTATATTCACCATCATGCTAACATTCTATGCAAGAAACTCTAAAGAGGGAATTGGTGCCTTTGTGCACTTTGGGTGAGCACTCATCTCAGGCTGAGTGATGTGTCAGCACGCCTAGGTTATTCACAGTGAATTCTAGGTTGCATCATTGGTTCCATTTTCAGGACCTCTTTTTTAGTTGTTTTTAGGATGTTACATGATGAAGACGTACCGGTTGACCTTATCAAGTGTTGAGGAGTGGATAGTAGATCTGGAAGAAGAATATACTTGGAGATTCAGTACTAGATCTGAGTTTGACGCACACATGTGGGTTGAGAAAAAATTATATGACTGCCTATATGAGAGTTTGTTTGCTATATTTCCCATATAACTATACGAGGGTCTAGTTTCTTATGCATATAAAAGGAATTAGAGGTTTCACACACTTATCTAGACGTAAGAATAATTTTAGGCTCTCTATGATGTTGATCTAATTTCGATGCGCATTATGGATACTTGGTTTAGTGGTGTTCTGAATAGCTATATTTTGGAGTACTCAATTTCCACTTACTCTTGTCCGAAGGTAGCTAAGTTTCAATTTTTACATTATCTTAGGGGATCATAACTACATAGAATTCCACTGAAAATCAAGATCCTAATGGAAATTGTGAATTTGGAAACGAAGCCAATGGCTAGCTAAACCCCACCATGCGCAGGGGTAGAAGCAGGTGTGGTGAAGGATGAAGGACCTAGCGGAAGAGAGGTAAAGAGAAGAATGGTAGAATAAGTTCAATGAGGCACATGAGAGGGATTTAGAGAAGAAATGTGAGGTCGAAGAATAGATTTCATTGTGGAAAGAGATGGCTTGTGAAGGATTTGGAGCTCACACAGAGGACGTAGAGCCAGAGCATCTAGAACTCTCCCATTTGGGAAAGCATGACAAGGAACCCTCATCGACATCTTATGAGAGTATGCCAACAGAGGAAACATGGGCTACATGCACGCATCTGAATCTACCTGGCAACCTAGCCCTTGCACTTGGTTTTCTAGTTTCTAGTACAACCAGTAGTCATCAAGCTAGTTTGGGCAGTAGACTAGCAAGAGGTAAAGCTAACTTATCAGCAGGATCAAGTTTAGATAAAATAGAAAGTACATTTATGGTTAGGAAGATACCTTCCTTGTTATTTGGATGTCTAGTTAGAGGTACCTTGTTGAGCGTATCGTTGGCACAGAACACAGGCACACAAAACATTGGACTCACATATGGGAATAACACAACTTTATAGACTGTAGGAGTTCAGTTTAGCACCACTATTGGGACATAAGGTAGTGCATCCTCTGTTTCAATTACTATTATAGGGGGAGGATTAGGTGGAACATGTGGCTTGGGATCTAGTGGATCTAGTGGATATGGAGGCAGAGGTAACACAAGAGGTTCTTGATCTAGTGGGCATGGTCCTCACCAGACCTAGAATATATACATGGAGATGTAACTTCATCTCCCAAAGTATAGGGGAATAGAAGATGTTGCTGAGAATGTCCATATGTGTGAGATATTGTGGCAAATGAAAGGGATTATAGCTTCAAAGTGCAAGGTCAGTCAATTTGTAACTATGTTGCAGGGACGTGTACATAGCTGATACATGAAGTTTGAACTTGATCAGACTTGGGTGGATTATACGGTGATAAGATATTTTTCATTAAAGAATTTTATATCCATGAGTTTGAGAAGAAAAGTATAAGTGTGCTCAAGGATATAGGGAAGGGCACTACTGAGAGTTTTCAAGAATATGATGCTTGCAGATTGTTTCAAAATACTTTTGTTTAAATTATCATATGATATCTATGCAAGTTAGCATGCACAATGGTTTTTTGGAGTCTTGATCATGCCTTTTAGGAGGGCAATCTCACATAATACTTATAAATACCTGTGTAAGGCACTTGAAGTAGCTTTGCACGCTAAGGAAATTGAGATCAGAGACACTGGAGTGAGCCCATTCTTAGAGGCTCAGATTGTGGAAATGGAAAAATAGTTTGATAAACTATCAGCCAATACAACACATGAGACACGCAGTGGAATTTGGTGCATATATTATGAAGTAGAGTGGCATAGTAAGGATTGATCCATAGGGATCCAAAATGAATCTATTTCATCAAAATAGTCAGCATGATGAAGGAAAAATGAAAACATGGAGGTTCTATATTTTTAGTAACAGGACCACCGCTCTGTGCAGAGTGGTGGTTACAAAACCGCAACCCAACTAGGGTGGCAGTCTTGGGACCTTCGGTCTAAATAGGGTGGTGGTCCTTGCTCTTTTGAATAGAAAACAAACATCCTAAACTTTGGACAGTTGTTCATTTCTCTTCTCCTCCATGACCTTTCCCATTCTCCAGTGCATAGGAGGACATGGGAGAGGCTATAAATACATGTTTTTAGAAGAGAATAGGATCATTGAAGCATGAAAGAAATTGAGCAAGAAGCTCTGAGTGCTGGAATTATGTTTTGTAGAAGAAAGGAGTGTTGAGACAGAGAAAACAAGTATTTGGGAGGAAGTGTGAGATATTATCTAATTCTCTTTCATACTTATTGTAACTTCTGTACTTGTTATTTTTGAATTGGCCAATAAAAGTGGGAAGAAAGAGTAATTGCCATTCCTAACTAGTTTTTCCTCCTCTAGAGCTTTCCAAGATAAAATTTGTTGGTGTTTATGAGCTTAACTTCTTTCCTTTCCTGCAATTGTGGATTCTAAGCATAAGCATAATTCATTCACTAGCTATCTCTGTCATTTTCTAATAGAAAGTAGAACATCAGTGTTTATTTGTGTTTTTGTGGATAATTCCAAAGTTGAAGAGTTTACAGATCAATGATATTTGTCCTTGCAGATTGGTTCACTCCTTGTTGCTGGATTATGAGATATGTCATTTGGATCATGATTCAAGCCATTGTCCATTATTGCAATGCACGATAAGAAATAATGTATCTCGTTACTGTAATATTTTTTGGTCTACAACTCACAATACCAAATATTGTAAGTTTATTGATCACATCCATGATGCCATTGATATTAGTGTACGATAGACTGGACTTACAAATATCTCTAAGAATAAAAGTGATCATCATGATCATGATCACACTCAAGGGCACTATGATCATAATGAAGGTCATTTTGAGGGAGGCCATGGTATAGGTCGAGGATACCATGGTGGATTCAGAGGCTGAAATCATGGCGGTGGATGAGGTGAGTTCCCTTATGGAACATGTTATACGTGTGGATCTCCTGACCATTATATGCGTGAGTGTCCTCATAACTATGAAGAGTGCCTAGAACTATATGAACATATGAGAAAGAATCACAAACAAGAGAACAAGGGTGCAAGGATGGTTTGAATACAATGTGCTGTGGAAAACCAATGGATGTTGAAGTTAGCACTAGATCATGAGGTAGTACCTGTGAAGATTCCTACATGTGCTGAGGCTGTGCACACCAGAGAAACATTGCAATATAATCCTACCATTACTAAGGAGGAGGTTTTACATGCAAAATACCCATACCCTACACATCAGAAGGAGGTTTATCAAGAAACCATGGAGGCACTCAGAAATATACAGGGTGAAATACAATGTTTAAAGGAACAGTTGCAGAAGTTGGAACAGAAGAAGGCAATTGAGACTTTCCAATTAGATATTGATGATCTGAAGGAAGTATGCAAGATGATACATCAGGAAAACATTATTCCACTATTAGGGAGTTAGTTAAACGGAAACACTCCATGTGTAAGTATTGATAAGAGATGACAGATTCTACATGCTAATCTCCCTCCTCATAGTTTGGATTATGACAAGGAGATCACTATGAATGTTGTTGTGGATGGATGGATTTTGAAGAAGTGGAAAATTTGGATATTGATCATTTAGAGGGTGTGCGCAAGGTCTTAGATAGTGCAAATGAGAAGGCGCGTGCCAACCATGAACCTATGAAGAGGAAGAAAGTGAACATTGGCAAAAATGATGAACCTTAGGAGGCCATAATTAGAGATTACTGATCTGACTCTGAAGTGGCTAAGATAATTGAGTTACTACGTGATTTTTGGGACTTGTTTCCTAGGGGCTACCGTGAGTTGAAAGGAGTAGATGAATCTTTTGGTGAGATGAAACTTAAGTTAAGGGAAGGTGTGTTCTTGGTTAGGAAGAGACCTTATCGGATGAAACCTAACCTACATGTAAGATTTAAAGAAGAAATTGAAAATATATTGGAATCTAGCATTATTGAGCTCATAGAGGAATCGGAGTGGGTTAGCCCTATGGTAATCAACATAAAGAAATATGGAAGAACCGATATTTTTATGGACTACATGGAGTTGAATATTGCATGTATGATTGATCATTTCCCTACACCATTCACTGAGGAAATATTGGAAGGTCTTTCAGGGTGTGAAATTTACTCTTTTACAGATGGATTCTCTGGGTATCATCAAGTAAGAATAGCTAAAGAAGATCAAGAGAAGGAAAATTTCACCACTGAATGGGGAATTTTTGCATATAGGGTGATGCCCTTTGGATTGAAGAAGGCGTCTGTAGTATTTTTGTGCAATTTTGTTCAAGAATTCCTAGATTTCATTCACAAATTCTTGTATGTTTACTTGGATGATTGGACCATGTAATGGCTTATCAAGGATCATTGTGAAAATTTGAGGTTAATGTTTGACAGGTGCATATAGTTAAGCATCTCTTCAAATACCAAGAAGTGTGTATTTTCTACACCTTTTAGAACTCTGCTAGGGCATATCATCTGCAAGGAAGGTTTGTTGGTATATCCAACTAAGATTACAATCATTTTAGGCTTGGAGGAACCCACCAGTTAGAGTGAGGTGCACAGATTCTTGGGCCACACATGGCATTACATAAACTTTATCAAGGGATATGATAAATATTTCACACCTCTAGAGGAGCTATTAAAAGGTAAGGGTATGTTATATTGGGGAGAAAAACAACAATGCACATTTAAAGCGCTGAAGGAAAGGATTACTACTGTGCCTATTCTACATTTTCCTTCATGGAATATACCTTTCCACGTACATGTGGATGCCTCTGGCATAGCCATTAACACAATTATAGCTCAACCTAGAGAAGGTATTATAGATCATCCTATTTACTTTGCTAGCAAAAAATTGACTCCTACAGAACAAAATTATACAACTACAAAGCACGAGGCTTTGTCAATGATCTACGCATTACATAAGTTCTAACAAAACTTTCTAGTAACACATTTTTTCTATACAGATCACATGGCATTGAAGTACTTGGTGACCAATCCTTTTTTATAAGGGCATATATGTCGATGGGTTCTATTATTCCAGGAGTTTGACTTTATAGTAGTAATAAATTTAGATAAAAGCAAGTCATGTTTGTCAAGGATTCAATTAGGAGAGGACACATAGAGTATTGAAGATACAATGCTAGGTGCACAGTTATACACATTAAACCACACACCCTCGGAATTAGAGGATATTTTTGTCTTTTTACGAACAAGTATGGTGCTAAAAGGAATGGAGGCCTTGGAAAAGAAACAACTTTTAATTCGTGACACACCTTTCACGTTAATCAGTGGTGAGTTATACAAACTAGATCGAGATGAAGTATTGCATCGATGTGTACTAGGAGCGAATGAAAATCATGGAGGAGGATCATGGTGGTATTGTAGGTGGACATTGTGCATGGGACACTACCGCATGTAAGATTATAATATCTATTTTATGGTGGGATACCTTGTATAAGGATTAAAAAGAGTATTGTAAGGCATGCGACCTCTATCAATGATTTGGGAAACTTGGAAAGCATGATGAAATGCCTTTAAGGCCTATTTTAGTGGAGAAACTTTTGAGAAATGGGAAATTGAATTTGTGGGTCCTATTTCCCCAGCCGCATATAGAACTAAATCATGCTATATCATCACTTATACATATTATCTTACAAGGTGGGTGGAATCAACATCTATAAAGGATTGTACGATGGAAACAGTCGCAAGATTCTTGTGGAAAAATATTCTTACCAAGTATGGATGTCCTTTAAATTTGATAAGTGATAGGGGCACTCATTTCCTTGATGAGACTATTAGGATATTATTGGATGAATGTATGGTTACACACCATAAGACAACACCTTATAAACCTCAAGTAAATGATACTACTAAGGATTTCAACAAGATATTGAGCCAAACATTGAAAAAATTTTACGATGTTGGAAGGAAAGACTCGAATGATAAAATTTTGTTGTGCTTTGGGAATATAGAACAACCTACAAATAGTTGAATAAGGTAACACCCTTCCAGTTGGTGTTTTGTGCTATTGGGTTTTAAAATGAAACTTTAACAAAACCACAGTTAGGGGACAACAAGTCCCTCCTCTTTATGGGAGAGGTTCCCTTATTGAAAGTGAGCAGAAAAGTTTATATGCAAATGTATGATTTTCATCTTAAGGCTAGACTTCTGACATCTTGAAATGATTTTTTACCAAAATAGCTTATCACTACAAACAAATCAAATAGACTGAAGAAAGGAAAGAGTAGAATATAACAATACTTTCAGGAAATATAGATAGCAAAGTATAACTTTATATGTACTAAGAAAAGGTGATACAAAATAGAATCATTCATATTCACAACATAAGATATCACTCCATAGACACAAAGTTCTAGAAATAATATCAATAAGAACACAAAGTTTCTTATTACAGAAGATAAATGATCCACAGATTTCAGGAAAGCAAGAAGAGACAATAGGTGAAGATAGAGAGAAAGGGGAAATTATTCTGTATTGATTGCTTTTGATTCTATTTACACTTCAAAAGTATCAGATTCCAACGTTTGCAACGATCCAAGCTATTACATTCATAGATGAAGTGAAAAGAGGAGAACAAGAGAAGGAATAAAATATGATTTGGAAGCTCAACCACTAACCATTGATGCCCCTACAAATCTTCCTACAATCTGTCAAATCTAGTTTTGCATGTCTTTGGCGTGCTGAAGAAGGAAGGATGGAGGATTAGATCAAATTTGATCTACTTGAAGCAGTTCGATCACATATTAATGGAACAGAATTGTTTTCCATATTTTCACCCAAATCAAGATATACAGTCGGTTCTCCATGTTTGTTTGGCATGTTGGAGAAGGAAGGATGGCAGATCGAATCAAATGTGATCTGTTTGAAGCAATCAAATCACATATTAATGGTGTGAAAGATGTTTTCTAGATTTCCAACCTTCAAATCCTACTGAATACAATAGTTTATGCTTCCATGGTGTAGAGGAGACTAGGATATTTCCAACAGTATAAAATTTGTCGAATTTCGAGCACTAGAGTGAAAGTTATGCTCATTTGAATATTTGAATCGAATCCGTGCAAAAATGGTGAAAATGTAATTTTTTTTAAAATGGATCCGCGGGTCTAAAATTGAAGTTGCACCTTTAGTGCAAAATATGCATGGTGTAAAAGTCTCCCTCAAACCTCAAAGGCCCGCAGCTTCACTTTTGATATAGGTCTGACACGTGGCTTTACATGAATGGTAACAAAGTCACGAATCACTTTATAATTTTACTTCTTTTGGAAACAAGGTTCAAAATCTCAAAGTTATTTGCTGACCCTATTCCCCATTTTGAATTTTCAATGCAAGCTCAAGACCCCAGTAGATTCGTGGAGCATTTTATAACTTTTAACTCTCTTTTTTGAAATAAAACCAAAATTCCCAAAATGCTCTGACGGCTCGCCTTCCCGTTTTGACTTTCGATGCAGGCTCAACATTTGACTTTATCCCTTGGCATGAGCGGGGCCGTGGTTCACTTTATCACTTTACGTCTTTTATGGAAACAAAGCCAAAATTCCTAAAGTGTCCCGACAACCTACCTCTCCACTTTGACTTTTCAGTGGATATTCAATACACGACTTCAGCGGAGTTGCAGCTCATTTTTGCACATTTACTCTTTTTGGAAATAAAGACAAAAAATTCAAAGTGCTCCAATGATCCACCATGCCGCATCCAATTAGAGATGTCCACGTACTCGTGGATGCTAGGGCCAAAAATTGACAAGGAAGATACACCCGTCATTCACAACTATAGAAAAAATACAGAGGAGGGAAACTCTACCAACTACACCCAAATTTCAATTTTTTCTCCATGGAAAGAGAAACTACAAAAAATACAAAGCTCAACACTATCCACAACCAAAAAAGAAGGATTGACAATTTCATTCGAATGAAAGAAACAATTTTCAAACATCCAGATGGGAAGACAAAATTTTTATCAAACCATGCGGACTGCAAGATTTTAAATTAATAGGGCGAGATTATAAATGAGCACCAATTTCTTCAAAACATGAATTTTTCTATCTCTCCAGACTTCTCAATCTACTCAAACATCTCTTAAAGGCACCAACTCAAAATTTTCAAATCTTGACTTGAAAAATGAGGGTAATTTTGAGGGTGACAACAGCTGGCTCTTTCTGGAGATAACTTGTCTTGGACAGAGGAATGAGGAAATATCAAGAACTCAAGAAAAACTCTGGGCAAGTAGACCAGTGCCTTATCCATTGGGCAAATAGATTTAAATGTGAAGCAATATAGAAGACAACACACACAGAAGGGAAACAAACCGAAAAGGAAAAACCAAAATCAAAACACCGCACATAATATATACAAAAGGACCGCTTAATCACCTAGGACTTGAACAACTTCAAATATTGCCCATTATAAGGAAGTGGGAGAGAGGATCTATCCATATAATCCAAGTGGAAATAATTTTCTCCAGCAAAGTGTCTAATTTTGAAAGGACCAAGCCAAAGAGAATCAAACTTACCATGGATTCCTCGAGGTTCATGCCTTTTGTCCCACAGTAGAAAAATGTCTCCCACTTGAAAATCTCTAGGTCTAGCATTCTTGTCAAAAAAAGCTTTCACCTTTAGTTGATGAGCTGAGATCCTATCAAAAACTTGTATCCTATCTTCATCCAGCTTCTGGAGATACATGATCCTCTTGTCCAAGGAATTGATGAAACTTGAATCCTCAATAGCCTTCATTAAGTGCAAGGCTGGTAATTCCACTGTTACTGGTAGCTGAGCTTCAACACCATACACCACCTAAAATGGAGACATCCCAATTGCTCTTTTTGGTGTAATTCTATCTGCCTAGAGAACATCATAGAGCTTCTTGTGCCAATAATTTTGAGATTCATTGACAAAATTCCAAACGATGGTTACCAAATTCTTATTTGTTGATTCTACTTGTCCATTCCCTTGGGAGTAATAGTATGAATAATGTGCAAGGGAAATTCCATAACCATAGCATAAATCCATCATCTAAGAAGAATAAAAATTTGAATCATTATCAGTCACAATTTTGTTTGGTACCCCAAAGCTTATCAAGATGTTCTCCTTGATGAAATTACACACCACCTCAGAAGTAGTGCTTTTGACTGGAATAACCTCTACCCAATTTGTGAAGTAATCTGTAGCAGTTAGCACGTGAGTATGTACAAAACTGGAAGGTGGGTTAAGAGTTCCAAGAAATCCAATCCCCACTGTTGAAAAGGCTCATCATTCACTACTGGTTTCAGTGGTAAAGCAACCAACTTAGGTCTCCCAAAAAACATTTGACAGGCTTCACACTTACCTACCCATTTTGATGCATCTCTGAAATATGTAGGCCAATAGTACCTTGCACTAAGGGTTTTATGGGTAGTGACAACAGAAGAGAAATTCCCTCCATAAGCCTGATCATGAAAGGATGAAAACAACTTCTTCTGTTGCTCTTTATCCACACATTTAAGGAATATTCCATCAATGCCTTGCTTGAACAAAGCATTTTCCCATAATACATACTGTGTAGACATTAGCTTAATAGATCTCTTTTCCTTGGAACTCAAATGGGATGGACACTTTCCATAAGTACAAAAATGTGCAATATCATCATACCACTCATTTTTTGAACTGAGGAAGAGAACAACAGGAACATCAACTTATTTTATGGACAATTCTTCATCAGCCCCTTCAGCAATAAGCTGACACAAGACTTTACCCAAAACTAGCTTAGTTGCATTTATATCAAGGTCATATTCTTGGAATTTTGCTACCCAATTTCCTCTCTTGGTTCCAAACTCCTGTTGTATAAGAATAGACTTGATGGTTGTATCAAGTACAAGTGCAACAGAGTGAGAATTAAGAATATAAAAACAAAACTGCTTGACATCTTTGACCACTGCAAACACATGTTTCTCCATCATAGTATATTTAAATTCATGAGATTTTAGAACATAGCTCATGAAGGCAATTGGAAGTTCATGATCCTTAGATTTTTTTTGAGTTAGCACAACAACCAAGGTACTCTCTATAGCATAGAAATAGATAATAAAATCTTTGCTAAAATCAGGACATGCTAAGATGGGGTTCTAGAAATGGCTTTCTTGATACCTTCAAATGCTTCTTTACCTTCAGAATTCCAACCAAAGTTTTACTTTCCTTTCATCATGTGAGCAACACTCATAGTTAGTTCTATAAAATCTAGAATGAATCTCCTCAAGAAATTTATCTTGCCAAAGAAATAGTGAACACCCTTTTTGCTTGTGGGAAGAGGAATCTGCTGGATTACTTGAACTCTTTCTGGATCTATCTTGATTCCTTCTTTGGAGACAATATGCCCCAATAACTTGCCTTTAGTAACACAAAATACACACTTCTTAGGATTGAGGGAAACTCCATGTTCTCTGCATTTTATAAGAACTATTTCCAGATGGTGAAGATGATATGCCCTTGTTTTTAAAAAATAATCAAATCATCAAGGTACACAACAATAAACTTTCCCTTTAGAATTCCCAAAGCTAAATCCATTTCCCTTTGGAAATTGGCACCAAAAATGATAAGACCAAATGGAATTCTCTTGTAGGTAAAGGTGCCCCAAGGGGTAGTAAAAGAAGTCTTGTGCTGATCTTGGGTACTGACTTCCACTTGATTGTATTAAGAGAATCCATCGATAATAGAAAACATCTCAGAGCCTGAGACAGCTTACAAAACTTGATCCATCATGGGGAGTGGATAGTTGTCTTTTAGAGAGGCCTGATTCAAATTCCTAAAGTCTACACAGACATGTGAAACTTGCCATTCTTCTTTCTGACAAGTACAATGTTGGCAATCCATGTTGAATGATGTATAGGGAAAATAATCTTGGCTTTTAGTAACTTCTGGATCTCTTGAAAAATAGTATCAACAACCTTAGGATTGTACTGCCTTTGCTTCTGCTTGAAAGGTTTGATCCTAGGTTTTAGAGGGATACAATGTTGCATTTCCTTTGGTTAAAAATCCTTAAGATCTTCATATGAATAGGCAAGAACATCGACATAATTTTTTAATAGGTTTACTACTTTATTTTTCTCTTCTTGAGTGCAACATTTTCCAATATTCACCACCCTAGGTTCATCATTGCTTCTAATATTGACCTTCTCATACTCAATAGATTGTTGAGTCCCTTGAGAAGCTTTAGATTTGATGAACCTATCATGTTTGTCAAATAGATCTTCTAGACTCACCAATCCTTTGGGAATATTTTTACCCTTCAACTTAATACAACCATCCTGATCCATCTCTTCCTTCATATCTTCCTCATTAGAGGGCACATATTCTCTAGGTAGAGTTTCACTTCCTTTAAAATATAATTGATTGAAGTTATCTTTAAGCTCCAAGAAAGAGAGCAAGTGCTGATCATCATTGAAACACTGCCAGTTGCTTTCATTATCCGACACACTAGGCCTATGAATCATTTCAATGGTAAATTTCACTTGAGAGAAATATGGATGAGGAATCAACAAAGATCTTGAGACAGCTAGATAATCAGCTCTAGTATTATTTTCTCTTGGCATAGCTTCAATTGAGAAAGCATTAAGGAATTCAATGGAATCCCAAACAATATTTCTATAATGTTTCAATCTCCTATTCTTAACTTGGTAAAGATCCCTTACCTATTTCACAATCAACTCTACATCACCATGAGCACAAAGAATCTTTACTCCTATTTATTTTTCCATGCTCAACCCAAGGATGAGAGCCTCATACTCAGTTTTATTATTTGTATTTTCAAAATGAAGCTTGAAATAAAATGGATGAATCTTCCCTTCTAGAGAGATTAACACCACACACACTCCAAAACCAATTGAAGAGCAACTTCCATCAAACTCCAAAGTCCAAATACCATAGGGATCATGAATCACTCCCTTAGGAAGACTTGCCTCATCCTCTGACATGATCGTATAGTTTCCATGACCTATATCTTCATAGTGTATCTGTGCTTTTGGATCATTAGTATTTTGCACAATATACTCAATTTGCATTTCTGGTTTCAAATTTCTTATTTTTCCATTGACCAAGATCAAAGCATGTGACCAGTCCATCTGAATTTCACCTCCTACCTCTTTACAAAAATTTCTACTCAGCAACATACCATATGAGGGAGGAATATCAACAACCAAAATAGTGGTTGTAACCCTTTTCTCTGGAAATGTAGCGAAGGTTACTTGTGCATCTTTAATCCTTCCAACCAAAGACACTTCTCTACTCTCCATGGAATAGCAAGAACCAAAGGTGCATGTTAGATTCAGACCCAAAGCATGAGCTACTTTTGTAGGCATTACATTTTCTGATGCTCCAAAGTCTATAACACAATTATTGAGTTTATGGGAAACTATGAGAAGAGTCACATATAATGGTTCAATTTTCTCATTAGGGCAAGTGACTCTAACCACAAGGCTTGGTTGAGGTGAGAAAGAGGGATTGCGAAAAGGACATTTAGAAGTATTGGATGAGGCTTTGGATTTGGAATTGAAAAAATTTACCATTTTAGCAAAGGCTTTTGGATGGGTTTGGTAAAACTATGCGTCTGAAATTTGGATTTTGGTCTTTTTGAGGTGATCAATGATATCAAAAGACCCAAAGGTGGATGAGGCATCACTACTAGGATTAGGAGAAACTTTTGATCTATCAACTTTAGGAATTAAAGGACAAGAAGTTCTGGAAAAAAAGGTAGAAGGAGGAGGATTAGAATTACTCACCTTTTATGTGGAGACAGTGAGAATATGAGCTACTAGAATAGTTATAGGAAACTCCTTGGATTTCTTAGTAGGCTGCATCACTTTTTTTTTGTTCATTTTCTCCTGAGCCATAACAACATATGACTCACTATTCATCTCTGCCACTCTTTCATCATATTCATCTTCATCATCCATACCTTCAGTGGTAAGGAAATGAACTTGAGATCCACCAAGCTCTTGCAGTTCTTCATCGACCTCTTCTTCTAGTTTTTCATAGAGTTCATTAAAATCCTCATCATCAGGTTCTTAGATGTCACAAGTTGCATTGAATGGAACCTTGATATGTGGGCCTTCAATAGCCAATTTATTCTGAGGAGGTAACCGGTTCCTAGGCTAAAAATTCCTTCTTGGAATATCTTGATAAGGATTATGTTGAGCCAATTGCTTTTTGATGGCAATGAGATCATTTGCCAACTTTTTCACTAACTGATCTGAATTGGCTCCAGGAGACGAAGAGGAGGATGTTTTAGACTTGGAGGGTTCTCTTTCCAATTTACTAGACATGATTAAATCATCCTCAACAATTATAGCCAAACGTTGATTAGCATCAAGAGTTGCAAGGTTATCTCTCTTTAGTGTATAGATTACTTCAGGTAACTGAGCATTGAGGAAGAAGAATTTTTGGATTTGATCTACAGGATGAGTGTTCTATGGAATTTTATGAATGAGCTTGTTGAATTTGGACACAAATTCTCTCATGGGATTATGCAGTTCCTTCTTGATATGAGAAATTTGAGCCAAGAGAGCATGCACATCTTCAGTAGGTTTGAAATGTTTCTCAAACTGAGTTGTCAAGGTGGCCCAATCAGTAATTGACCTAGTAGGAAGATGATAGAACTAATCATCAACATTATCCTGCAATGTTTCTACAAAGAGCCTGACAAAAATGTCTTCATGATGAATCCCAAGAATCCCACATGCAATGTTGAAGGCTGCAATGTGTTGATTTGGGTGTACCTTTCCATCACCTCAGAATTTAGGAAAACCTTTCCTACTAATACAAAGTGCAAGGCTTTATCAATGATCTATGCATTACATAAGTTCAGACAGTACTTGCTAGCAACACATTTTTTTCTATACAGATCACATGGCATTGAAGTAATTGGTGAACAATCCTATTTTACAAGGGCACATATGCCGATGGGTTCTATTATTCCAGGAGTTTGACTTTACAGTAGTAATAAAGTCAGGTAAAAGCAATACTAGTCTAGATCATTTTCAAGGATTCAATCAGAAGAGGACGCGTAGAGTATTGAAGATATAATGCCGAATGCATAGTTATACATGTTAAACCATGCACCCTAAGAATTAGATTATATTACTGTCTTTTTATGGACATGTATAGTGCCCGAAGGAATGGAGGCCATGGAAAAGAAACAACTTGTAATTCATGCCACACCTTTCATGTTAATCAATGGTGACTTATACAAACTAGGTCGAGATGAAGTATTGTGCTGATGTGTATTGGAGCATGAGAAAATGAAAATCATGGAGGAGGCTCATGGTGGTATTATAGGTGGACATTATGCATGGGATGCTACCACATGCAAGATTTTACTATCTGTTTTATGGTGGCAGACCTTGTACAAGTATTGTAAAGAGTATTATAAAGTGTGTGACCACTACCAGTGCCTTGGGAAACCTGGAAAGTATGATGAAATGAATTTAAGGCCTATTTTAGTGCAGAACCTTTTGACTAATGGAAAATTGACTTTGTGGGTCCTATTTCCCCAGTTGCGTGCAGAACTAGATCACGTTATATCATCATTTGTACATATTATATTACAAGGTGGGTGGAAGTGGCACCTATAAAGGATTATACAACAGAAATAGTAGCAAGATTCTTGTGGAAAAATATTCTCACCAAGTATGGATGTCCTTTAACTTTCACCAGTGATAGGGGGCACTCATTTCCTTGATGAGACTATTAGGATATTATCATATGAATTTATGGTTACACACCATAAGAAAACACCTTATAAACCTCAAGAAAATGGGACTACTAAGGATTTCAACAAGATATTGAGCCAAACGTTGAAAAAAATTTGTGATGTTGGAAGGAAAGACTGGAATGATAAAAATTTTGTTGTGCTTTGGGCATATAGAACAACCTACAAATAGTTGAATAAGGTAACATCCTTCTAGTTGGTGTTTGGTACTGTTGGTTTTTAAAATGATACTTTAACAAAACCACAATCAGGGGATAACAAGCCCCTCCTCTTTATGGGAGAGGTTCCCTTATTGAAAGCGAGCAACAAAGCTTATTTACAAATGTATGAATTTCATCTTAAGGATGGACTTCTGACTTCTTGAAATGATTTTTTACCAAAATAGCTTATCAATACAAATGAATAGAAGAAACTGAAGAAAGGAAAGAGTAGAATATAATAGTACTTTCAGGAAATATAGATAGCAGAGTATAACCTTATACATACTGAGAAAAGGTGATATAGAACATAATCATTCACATTCCCAATATAAGATATCATTCCATAGACACAAATTTTCTTATTGCAGAAGATTAGTGATCCACAAATTTTAGGCAAGCAAGAAGAGACAATAGATGAAGATAGAGAGAAAGGGGAAATTCTTCTGTATTGATTGCTTTTGATTCTATTTACACTTCAAAAGTATCAGAGTCCAACATTTACAATGAGCCAAGCTCTTAAATTTATAGATGAAGAAAAAAGAGGAGAAGAAGAGAAGGAAGAAAATATGCTTTGGAAGCTCAACCACCAACGATCAATGCCCTTGCAAATCCTCTTACAATCTGTCAAATTTGGTTTTGCATGTCTTTGGCGTGCTGAAGAAGGAAGGATGGAAGATCAGATCAAATTTGATCTAGTTGAAGCGGTTTGATCACATATTAATAGTACAAAATATGTTTTCCATATTTTCACCCAAATCAAGATATCTAGTCAGTTCTTCATATCTATTCGTTGTGTTGGAGAAGGAAGGATGGAAGATCAGATCAAATCTAATCTATTTGAAGCAATCAGATCACATATTAATGGTGTGAAAGATGTTTTCTAGATTTCCAATCATTAAATCCTGTTGAAAAATAATATTTTATGATTTAATGGTGTAGAAGAGACCAAGATATTTCCAACAGTATAAAATTTGTCAAATTTCGAGCACTGGAGTGAAAGTTATGCTCATTTGAATATTTGAATTGAATCTGTGCAAAAATGGCGAAAATGCACTTTTCACAAAATGGATCCGCAGGCCTGAAATTTAAATTACGCCTTTAGCACAAAATATGCAAGGTGCAAAAGTCTCCCTCAAACCCGCAAGCCCACAACTTCACTTTTGATATAGGTCTAACACGTGGCTTTACCCTAGTGGTAACGGAGTTGCGGCTCACTTTATAATTTTACTTCTTTTGGAAACAAGGCTCAAAATCTCAAAGTTCTCCCCCAACCCGCTTCCCCGTTTTGACTTTTTAATGTGGGCTCAAGACCCCAGCGAAGTCGTGGAGCATTTTATAAAATTTTAACACTCTTTTTTGAAATAAAACCAAAATTCTCAAAATGCTCTGACGGCCCACCTTCCCATTTTGACTTTCGTTGCAGGCTCAACATTTGACTTTATCCCTTGGCATGAGTGGGGCTGCGGTTCACTTTATCACTTTATGCCTTTTATGGAAACACATACAAAATTCCTAAAGTGTCTCAACAACCCACCTCTCCACTTTGACTTTTCAATGGTTATTCAATACATGGCTTCAGCAGAGTTGCTACTCATTTTTGTAACTTTACTCCTTTTGGCAATAAAGCCAAAATATTCAAAGTGCTCTGATGATCTACCACACCGCATCCAATTAGAGATGTCCATGTACTCATGGATGCTGGGGCCAAAAATTGACTAGGAAGATAACCCCGTCATTCACGACTGTAGAAAAAAATACAAAGGAGAGGAAACCCCACCATTTATGCCTGAATTTCAAATTTTTCTCCATGGAAAGAGAAACTGCAAAAAATACAAGGCTCGACATGATCCACAGCCAAAAGAGAAGAATTTAAAATTTCATTTGAATGAAAGAAACAATTTTCAAACATCCAGATGGGAAGACATAAATTTTATCAAACCATGTGAACTACAAGAATTTAAATTAACAGGGAAAGATTGTAAATGAGCACCAACTTCTTCAAAGCACAAATTTTTCTATTTGTCCAGACCTCTCAATCTGCTTAAACATCTCTCAAAGGAACCAACTCAAAAATTTTGAAACTTGACTTGAAAAACAAGGGGAATTTTTAGGGTGACAACAGGTGTAGAAGTAGTTCTTCCCATGGAATTCATGTTAGCTTCTTTATGTATTGCGTGCACTAGAGGTCTGGTTGATGAGCAAGCATTGGAAGAAATAATTGACAAGTTAATATAACTGGATGAGAGGCACACAATAACACAGTGGAGTCAAAAGCAAGAAAAAGCCAGGAAAAAGGCATGCCATGACAGGCACATAAGGGACATGAAGCTTAACATTTGGCAGATGGTAATTCTTTATAATTCAAAGTTTCTACACTATCCAAACAAGCTTAAGGTGCATTGGTTAGGACCATATGTTATCACTCATATACTTGACTCGGGTGCTTGCCAAATAGAGGTGCAAATGAGCACCAACTTCTTCAAAGCAAAATTTTTTCTATCTGTCCAGACCTATCAATCTGCTTAAACATCTCTCAAAGGAACTAACTCAAAAAATTTTAAAATTGACTTGAAAAATGAGGGGAATTTTTAGGGTGACAATAGGTGTAGAAGCAGTTCTTCCCATGGAATTCATGCTACCTTCTTTATGTATTGCACGTGCTGGAGGTATGGTTGATGAGTAAACATTGAAATAAATAATTGACAAGTTAATATAACTAGATGACAGGCACACAATAACACGATGGAGTCAAAAGCAAGAAAAATCTAGGAAAAAGGCATGGCATGACAAGCACATAAGGAACACGAAGCTTAAGGTTTGGCAGATGGTAATTCTTTATAATTCAAAGTTTTTATACCATCCAAACAAGCTTAAGGTGCATTGGTTAGGATCTTATGTTATCACTCATATACTTGACTCGGGTGCTTTCCAAATAGAGGTTCTTGATGCAATACAGTTTCTTGGTTACTTCAATGGGAGTAGGCTAAAGCCCTACTATAAAAATGTATTCTTGGTATTTGTAATAAGGCAATATTTCTATTTAGATTACATTTCCCTTACTATATTTCTTGTAGATGTGTTTCCTTCATCATCATTATGCTTTGTCAATTTAGTCTTGTGTTATGTGTAATAAGTACGCTTGCACACCAGAATCTTGTTGCAATCTAAAGTGTTTTTATGTGCAGAGGACTGCACCTACCCTTAGTGTGGGGTGGATAAAGAAGGTTAGTCTAGTATAGAAAAGAAATAAACTCACTGGTGACCATAAAGGGAATAGGCTTTCAAAATTAATGAAAACCTTAGGAGAAATTAATCAAAGTTAACACTACGTGTAAGGTGATGAGAGCTCAGTATAAAGCAAGGAGGTTACAAAATTTGAGACTATATATGTTTGGATCACATTGGATAAATACTTCGGCTTAAGGAGGCACAGGGAGAGGAGATCTATGATAGAGAAGCAGTTGGCATGCCAGAAATTTATGACTGAGGTGTAAAATTTTGAGGCGTGAGAGATTGAGGCATAGGAAAAAGAGGTGAAAAACATTCCCAAAGGGAATTAATGCAGTGTACAAAGGTAGGTGGAGAAATTAAGGAAGGGAATATTTGAAATTTGTAATAAAAGCCAACGTTTGCAATGGTTTTTATTATCTTGTGAGTTTGAAGAAAATTGCAAAGTGAGAAGATGAGTAGCATTCTACAGATTAATTATACCTAACATATTCAAAGCATGTTAATTGAGCATATATGCACAGAAGGACTCAAACGGTGGTGCAGTTGCATAATGAAGGGGTTTAGGCATGATTTGGGTTTGCAACAGCTAGAGTTTTTCCGCAATTGTGAATTTGAAGGAACAATGGAACCAAGAAAGACTCCAACTTTGGAGAAGGAAGTTAATGACCCAATAGAGGAATAGTTGGTAGAAATGCTTTGCAGCTTTACCCAGAAGAGGTGATCAAGGGGTGGCCATGGGAGACAAAAATAACACAGTGTAGGGTTTCAAAAATCAACCATCGAACTGAATTAAGAAGTGTCTGAATGACACTATGGCAGAAGTCTACAGGGAAACTAACCAACAATTGGCAAACAACACTAGGGTTTTAGACACCTCTGGGAAAAATTTACTTGACAGTGTGGGGGTCATGCAAATTATGGAGTTTCCCTATTTTAGGAAGCATAAGAAATTGTACCAGTGACTCATGTCACAAGTGCATGAGGAATTTTTTACTTCGCGGGTTGGAGAATGATGATCACCACCAAGCTAATTGGAAAAGTGACATGGTTACATGACTTGGGCTTAGATATCATCAAAAAATTATCTGACGATGAGGGTATTGATGAAACGACTGCCATACATCAGTATAAGAAGAGGGGTTGATCCTTTAAAGTAACCAACATTGCAAACATGGCCACCAGGGTTGTAACACACTTGGTAGGAAGAAAGTTGGGTGCCATTGAATGGTGGAATGAGGTGAATATACACTGGTTACATATAATGCATAAGATGTAAACAAGACATACTCTAACATTGCGAGGTACATTGTAGAAATCCTAGTGAATGAGGCATGCGTCCAGGAAGATAAAGGTGAGAAAATAACTTGGGGTGCCATCTTGTTATTGATTTTATTTAATGAAATTGGCGTACCCAATAGGCAAAGGGAGAAAATCTAGGAGTTTTTGTTGGAGAATAAATCCCTAGCAAAGAAATTTTCCAAATACACTCTACACAGAACTGTTTCTAACGTGAATAACGAGCACCTGGAGAAGTGGTTCAGGAGGTTGTGCAGGGCATTTGAAGGAGAATGGTGTATTCTACATGAACTTCCCAAAGTACTGAATGGAAAAGCTGAGTTTGCAATCTACCAACACTTCAGCTCGGGGTGCTTCCGTATGCAGTTAGGTGGTAAGAGCTCATGGTATAAGTTTCCCTTTTCTTTTATTGCCAGATATTTCAAGGATTCAGTGAACATGTTCCACGACATGTGCAAGATCTAGTTTAAAGTAGGCAAAGTAGACACATATATCCACATTCTACACAAGAATTATGTATGGCCAATGAAAGAGGACTATGTGGAAACCATGAAATCAGGCAATGTGGACATCACACTGGAGAGTTTGGCTATAGGAAAAATTGACCCAATGCGCATGTACATATATCTAAGGCCAAGGTTCAAGGATGGCAAGGTGGTGAAGCAAACATATATGAAACTCTCAGGGCCTCTGAAGAAGGGGAAGATAGTAGGAACTTCAAGGCAAGTTGCATTGGCACCCTTTACTCACGAAGATTCTAGGGCTACCAGGTTAGAGAACATCCTAGAGTAGGAGGAACCAAAAGATAGAGCCATATTGGTTCGTACAAGGAGAGTTTAGCGGAAATGGCACACATCCAGAGACATTAATACAAGGAATTTGTAGCCAATAAGAAGATCACCACGCGTATCTGCTGTGAAGGACGAGGAAGAAGAAAGGAGAAAGCACAAAAATATTTTCATGTAAAGGATAGTGAGGAGGAAGAGTCCCCTTAGTAAAGCGGGTAGGATAAGGAGGACACCACTAGCGTTGAGATGTAGGAGGATGTAGATATTGGGGACCCGGTCATATATGAAACCATTGACGACAATAGGAGTACCCATGAAAAAAACTCAAGAGAAGGGGAAAATAGTGCCAATGGGGATACATAGGTCCTAGAATGCCCCATGCATGAAGGAGAAGAGAAAGAGGGGGAAGTAAGCCAGAATGCTGGAGGAGAAAAAAAATAGGACGCAGGAGATAAAGAACCACAAGAGGAAGACACACATGTTCATAAAGATGTGGGGGAATAGACAAGTTAGTATGGAGGCAAAGAGGTAGTAGGAATTCAAAAGTTGGGCTACTTGGATGACCAAGCCAACAACATTTGTACCCACTTCCAGAGCACCCTGCCCAATACATAGTTGTATGGCTAGGATCAGATGGACCCAAAGATGGCCAATATGTGCACTCATAAGAAGTTATCATGGAGCATGCACAACCACATGGACTATCTTGACTTTGATGTTTGTGAGGAGTCATTCAGCTCAAATAATATGAGGAAGGCACCACATACACTCCATATGATAATCAAACATGTGTAATTTTTTGATGAACAAGTGAGTAATGCATTGGTTAAGGTGTCCATTGAAGTAGCCCGCTGGAATATTGATAAGGTAAAAACAATATGGATGCTCCTGGAAGATAAGAAAGATAAGGATAGATAAATCAAATGACTCTCCCAGGAGTGGGATAATACAGTGGCCGAGGCACAAAATGTCAAAAAGATGGCCAAGTAAATTTTCGACAAAACCTTGTAGAAAAGGCTCCATTTTCAGAAGAATGTGCCAGAGGAGTTCAAGTCAAAACTGCATTACCTCTATACAACAGTTCGTTTTCTTTTATAGGATGAATCACTACGCCTCCCTAAACCAAAGGATGCTACAGAAGAGGCATCTAGGGTAAAGGTTTTAATTGCAATGAAGATATCTAGATATGAGGCTTTTTTGCAAGCCTTAAGGGATGAAATGAAGAAAGAAGACTCGGTGTTGGCCATGTGTATAGTGCCTAATAACTTGGTGCAAGAAAGAATGAAAGCAGAGGAAAATGAAGTTTTACAAGAAGTACAAGATGAAACACTCGGGTGCACAGAACGTGTTACCGTGGTAGAAACAAAGAGTGACGCACTGGATGTAGAAAGTAAACAACACATGAACCGAATAAAGAACATCGAAAAGTTCATTACTATAAAGATGGATGTTATGGAAGGAATGTTCTCAGGTATGGCTAACATCCTTATAATTTTGAAGAGTGAGGGCAAAAAAAAGACTTTAGATGAGTTCGATTGCATCGTTTTGGACAACCATGATAAAACAAATGCAATGCTTAAGGACTGGTATGAATTTGAGGTGGAAATTAAAAGTGAATATCCAGAGTTCATTCTATCAGAGGAGGAAAAGGGTACAAAATAAGATGACTCAACGTATTCTTCATTATTTTATTCTTATCCTACATTCTTTGGAGAGACAAGGTGACTACCCATTGTCGGGGTGACAATCCATTTTAGTGTGGGGTATTGTTGGACAGACAAAAAGAGGCTAAGTGGTGGGCACGTGATGAACACATGGCGTGGCGCTATAGTAAGGTTAACACACCTAGGTTTAGGACTTAACCGCTTCTATTATGAAGGCTATTTTTGGATTTAGTGTGCTAGGCACACAAAGATAGGAAGACTTGCAGTGCACGAAATGGTATTTTGGGAGCAAGCATTTGTTCAAGCACCATGCATAGCTTAGGATACTAATAGGATTTCTACTCTGAGTTATCTATAAGAAGTCTATTGTTAAGAGCATTTGCATGTTTTGCATCATTTTGTAAAGGTGCATGGCTATTATTATCATGTGACCTATGTTGAGATAGTGCATGGGTGATGAAGGACAAGTCCCCACCCCTATATATATGAGTTTATTTGCATGGTTAAGTGTGTGTCAATTGATAGAGTTATGTTTCTGGTTTTGTCACGCGCATGACTCATGGAGATACTTATATAATGTAAGAAGCTTTTTTGTTTTACATTATTTAATACAATGGTTCATATTGGTTGGATAGTGGTATTGAACATGAATGCATCTGGTTCTTACATGGTAAATCTTGTTATAGTCATTGTTTAGTTTATCTTCCATATATTCTAAGATATAGATCTGGTTTATGCATTGTGTGTTGTTTACTATTGGTTATGAATCTGAATACCTATATTCACAATCATGCTAACATTATGTACAAGAAAATCTAAAGAGGGACTTGGTGCCTTTGCGTGCTTCGAGTGAGTGATCAACCTAGGATGAGAGATGTGCTGGCGTGCCTAGGTTATTCAAAGTGAATTCTAGGCTACATCATGGTTGCTTTATTACACATGCTAGTTAGATTACTTGTATGTCATTTATCTATATCATCCACACATGCGCGTTCATTTCTTTTTCTAGTTGTGATCATAGATACATGTCTCTTACACGCAACACATATGATCACCTTTTACCCTTCCTACACTTATCACTAGGGCATCCCCATTCATCTCTCACGGGTGGTATTGTTTCATTTTTTACTTAACACTTTATATTACTTAGTTATACATGATTTTGACATACTAGTTATCTTTCTAACTTACTAACAGGTGCTTCATGTGCAACATTTGTTATGCTAGGATATTTTCTTCCATAGTTGTTTGTTATATTTTCTATCTATTGTTTTCACTTGTTTGTGGGTATTTCCCTTTATTAGGTGTGCACACTTGTTTTTTTGTATGTGGTCATGATGGCCTTGGGTGTCTTGCGACATCGTGAATGATGTCTCATGTTTGCAACCTGTTTTGTGTAGCTTACTTTATCTTCTTGCGTGTTTACATTACTACATTTTTTGGTACCTTATACACTATTTTCATAGATTACACATTGCTTTATGCATGCATGTTTGTTTTTACTAACACTTTTCTTTGTCTAGCCTTCTTTCTTGTGCATGCCTTGGTTTCTACCAAGTGCATTTTCTTCCCCCTGCACGGCATAGTTACACAGCTCATGCAGTTGGTCCTATTTTGGGGCCGCATTATCCTATCAGTGATATTACATGCACCCTATAGAGGGGAGGCATCATTTAGAGTTTTATATACTACACAACGCATCTACAAGTGTTGAGTTAAGTGTAATTTCCACCCTTGGCATTGTGGATTACATATAGCGAGTTGGTTCAGACCAGTCTACAAACCCCATACACAGCAGATTTTATAGGACATGGTAGTTCATAACATTCTGGAAAGTAGTTAAAGGTTGGAGGATACAAAAGAATTCCTCCCTATAATTCTATGGCCAGTGGCATCATATCACCCAAAAAACCAAGACGTACAGAGATCTCTTCACACATGTTCAAGGAAGTAGTTAAAGGTTGGAGGATACAATGGAATTCCTCCCTATACTTTTTCTGACTATGCAGTTGGATCACCCAAAAAATGCTGCAGTATAGGATATTATTTTACACTTTCTTTCTCGACATGGATCAGGTGCACATGTTCCATTTACATTTTTCATTTGCGTATTTTACATTTACATGCTTTTACGTACATGTACATGCATCTTTTACATTGCTTTTTTACGCATACATATATACATATTTGACTACTTGATCATTTTCTCCTTGCAAAGCCATCCATATGAGAAACAAGCAATCAACAACAATGACTACAAAAAATGGGGGCAAAAACAACGACATCTTGCGATAGCACACACCATACTAACCATGCATGTATATTACACACATCCACAACTACACACGTGTTTCTGCCCTAGGTTCACTCTCATCACTTTTTGTGCTTTTGCATCTTTAGTTTCCATACTCCATTATCTTTTTTTCATTCCACTCTTTGTCTAGTCCTTCAGCATGTTTCTACATCACTCTACATGGATTATCAGGGATGTATCTCTATCTACTTTATGTTACCAAGATTTCTGCTCACCAACATAAAGTGGGGAAAATTATAGACACAAAATCATGCACTTTAGACTTTATTTAGTCCCAGTATTAGAATACTATTCATATGGTTTTTGAGTGAAGAAAGTACTAATTAACCCCAGTCTCTTGGTCATTTTTTATTTACTTTCTTTCATAATTCCCAACCTTCATATGCCTAGTTTTTAAGATGTTTTTCGTCATTTTAGCCTTGACTGGGGTGCCAGGGCTAGTCTTGGTGCACCTTGGTCCTAGTTGGGGTGCCCTGACCTTTTTTACACTTTCATGCCACTTTTTGGGCACTTTCTATCCGTTTTAGCTTCTTATCTTTTTGGTGGTTGACCATTTCAAGGTTAATTATGAAATTAGAACAAGAGAACCATATAAATATAAAGTTATGAGACCATAATGAGGGACCAATCACTAGTCACTACTATCATCCACCTAAGGTTGCATTCATCAAAGGCATTTGAAGATCATTTGCATTTGCTTAGCTCCATCACAAGGGAGAAGGCTAGATAATCTACATCCCAAAATCATAGGAGGGGATTCTATTCTATTTCATCCACCATTTTAATACAATTTTACATGTAGCTATAGATTTCTAATTCACAAAGTGTGACTGACACAAGAGCACCTCGGGCACATGATTCACAAACACACACTAGAACTACATTTGGGTTTGAAATGTAATGCAACACTCAGTTAGTGAGCCCACTAATATGGCATCTGAGATCAATCTGACCTATTCATATGCATTTTTATTTTTTAGGGTTTTGATACTTCTTCTGTTCTTTCGTAGGTCTTCTATTCATCTTGGATTATTAATGACACCTAGCGCAGTGTAGAGAATCTTCTGTTAGAGACAACGAAGGTTTCAGATCACTTAAAAAACCTATGAAACTCAGTTATGGACCATTCACATAGACTAGGGCACCCGTTTTGTAGACCAGGGTGCCCACAGGCACCCCATTCCCTCTTTACACACTCCAGTCCACTCAGATATCTCTGATGCCTCCTTTGTGGGGACTTTGTAAAGTTATTCCTATTTCCTATTTCTCTAGTCACTTTTGTGACACAGTCTAATGAGATCCTCTCATCAAGTAAGTCACTTCCTTTCTCTTCTTGCATATTAGGGTTTTCATTTTCATTAGTTTAGTTTGCTTGTGTAATTTTCCATGGTCATTTATTGCATTTATTTACAGTATTTACTTGTTATAGTTTAGATTAACTATTATAACTCCACATTTTATAGTTAATCACATACTTCACCTTATTTATCAAGTCTTTCACCAAAGATCACAATCTAGAATGTATTTCCCACTTACATTGACTATTACAGGATTTTGTAGACTATTCAGCCTTGAAAGCACACATAATCTAGTGTATTCTTGCAAGAATCAATACATTAAAACTAAAATGTTCTATCAAACCTAAGATTATCTTCCAACAAAAAACTATGAGACTAGTAATCACTGAAATTCACATCGACAAAATCAAAAACCATGGACTAACTATTACAAACCAAATTTTCTTCTCAATTTTTCTTCTTGGAACTCCTCATCTAATTCTCATTCAAATGGAATGATTCAAGTTAGTTACATTCAACATTTAAATATCCTTTTAAATCCCCTTAATTGAGGTTTTGAGTCTTCAATTCACTTGCATCCATGGTTTACATGTATGAGTACATCATTAAGAGGTTCTTTCACACAAGATTTTTTAAGTCTATAAGTACTAACTTGTTATGACCTCTAACCCTAGAGGTGACCTAGTACATCCTTATTATGCCTCATTCCAACCTCTACAAAGCTTATTTTCTCCAAGAAATACATCATAAGTCTTAAACCAAGCCAAAATGGCCTTTAAAATTCAAATTTGCATTTTTGGAGGGAAAATGCAATATTCAAATTTGTGAAGGACTTAAACAAAACTAACAGTTCACTAAATGGCTCCAAATGACCCTCTAGACCTACAAACACACTAACAAACCAAAATTTGATGTTTCAAGCCATATTTATATGCTTGGAGTGATGCTCTTGCATCACATACACATATATTAAACTGGGGAATTATATAGACACCAAAATATGGTACCCGACTAGTTACATGTTATGGTACTATTATATTAATTTACTGACCATTGATCCAAGTTAGGATTTTATTGGTTCATGTTTCTTGATTTTTTATATATTCAATAAGCTCCCCATTTTCATCTCATTATTATTTACATTGAGAGGCGTTCCTACAGTGGAAGCCAGGGCTGTAATGGCATGAGTGGTTCATTTTTTGGGCTGACATTAAAAATGTGGAGATATTAAGATTTGTATTTATCTCTGTGTGCAGGGAGAATTTAACCCATAACGACACTGATTTTGGAATGGCTATTAGCGAGAGCTTCATCTTGCATAGAACCCCTGCCACTTCTTCCTCCCCTTGCAGTCACGCTCCCATCCTTCTCCATTCTCTTCTCCCACACGACTGCTCTGTACCCAAAAAGGAAAAAAAAAAGCAACAATGGAAAGAAAAATAATAAAGGAAACTTAGAAACAGTGCTAGGTAAAGTCATTCGTAGGAAGTCATAGGCTAGGTTAGTATTAAGCTTGATTCATAAAGTATATTATATATGATATATAAGGTAGGAAATATTGCATGTATTATTAAGAGTTAGGTTTAAAGTTTTATAGTATATAATATTAGGTAAATCTTTGTATAGATTTTAGGGTGTGCTAACTGCTAGGGTTAGTTTATTAAATATTTGCTATAACATATATAATATATTTCATATATAATAAATATATAAGATATTATATAATATAATAAATATATTTTTATAGCATATATAATATATTTAATAATATATAATAAACTATGTGGTAGATATGGTTATATTAGGTATGTTATAATCTAATATAGGATAATATACTGTGTCATTTAAATTAGATAAGATATTTTATTATATAACATAGTTTAGAATGTATATATACTCACATATTTATCTTAGAAAATTTATGCAAAATACGTCGAGAGGTATTATTTTTGAGGTGCCTATATTTGGTTTTGTAAATAAGTGGAATAAGCACCACAAAAATGATACCTCTCGGCGTCTTTTACATAGATTTTCTAAGATAGGTATAATAATTTATCGACCATTGATCTGAGTTAGGATCTTATTGGTTCATGTTTCTTGATTCGTTATATATTCAAAAATTTCAATATTTTCATGTCATTATTAATTTATTGACCATTGATCCAAGTTAGGCTCTTATTGGTTCATGTTTCTTGATTTGTCATATATTCAACAAGTTCCTCTTTTTCTTATGTGTCTTTTGAAATATTCAACTTTGTGTGCACCTTTGTAACTTCATCTTCTTTTTGTTGATCCTTTATTCTTCTTCATGTTTCCCATGTGTAAGTCCCTTTCCTCATTTTTACTCTCTTCCCCTCAATTTCTTGTCATTTGGTATTTTTTGAATCCTACTTGTATAGTTTTATGTGCATGAATTGTACTTGTATTAATAGGACGAGCCTATATATCATGCACATTTGCAAATAAGTTATAACCAAAGACAACAAAATTCATACCCTAGACCCGTGGCTTGCTTGTCACATAGCCTACTAAATTTCCCTATAACAATTCTTAGAAAATTTTCTTGATATTCTGACTTTAGAGTCAAAACATTTACTGTGCAAATGTATGTGATGTTTAACCACATTTGTATGGATATAGGTCTTTTTGTTGGAGGACCTTATTATCCATAATCCATGTGTTTTGGCCATTATTTGTCTCAAACATTTTCACATATTCTACGTGTTCACATGCATGCCAATGGGGTCCTAAATTAAATTCAAGAATCTTATTAATACATAGATGGATTATTGTATTTAGACATTATAGATAGATTAGAAGTGAATTACATTGAAGTTGTAAGGCAAAAACTCTATTTGTTACTAAAGCATCCTAGTGTGAGAAGCATAATTGATGCATTTCCAAAAGCCTATAACACTTTATTACCTATTGTGTTAATTCAAAAGATAAGGGTCATGACACTTTGAGCTTCTTAATGAATTGCATAATACATGTATGGTGATTTGCGAAAATCATCAACTTTCTAGGAGCCTGAAATATATGAAGGAAGCTCAACTTTTGTCTCTTTTAGCAAAACATCAAAAGACATTGATCTTCCTTACTCATTACGTGGACCTAGATGTTGAATTAGGGTTTTGAACATGGACAACAATTGCACCGAACTTTATACTTAATTCAAGAAAAGCAAGCTATGTTTTTTAATATCAAAAAGATAAGATCAAGGTCACTCAAACAATTTTACACTTATAATGAGTTTGTATAACTGTATTACGACAATTTTAGTTGTACCACTTCCGTATTTGTAAGGCTTTGGTTCCCTAATTTAATAAGTTTTGTATTTATTTTGACAAACAATAGAGTTTTGAGTCAATTTTCTTTAGTGTATCTTCAATGTAATCATAGGTCTACTCCTTTTTACGCATAGGTCCTATTCGTGTCCTTTGATCATCAACCCACAAAACAATGGGCCAACCAACGGTCAATTATATTTAGGGTATTCATTTTGACAAACAGTACAGTTTAGCCGAGAAATTCGAACGAGCGAATTTTGTTTAGGGTATGTTGAGTGTAATCATGATCTACTCCTTTTTACGCATAGGTCCTATTCGTGTCCTTTGATCATCAACCCACAAAACAATGGGCCATAAACTTTGGAAGAAGCCAACCAACGGTCAATTATATCTACTCTTATCTGAACCGATATATTCTTCTTTTCCATTATTAATAATATCTGCATTCACTGAAGAGGCAATAATTCATGGATGACAGTTAATCAGATCATACGTTTCAGCAACTTCTACTTTAGTTTGGTTAGGCCAACTTTTATCCTGCTTTTCAGTGAGCCTGCAATTATCAAACTCTTTAGGAAATACGGACAAGACACCTGATGGCAGTTAAGCAAGCAATCGAAGCACCTTTATTTGTCATATATGACCTGCCATTATATTCTGTAGTGCGAAGTCCCACACAAATAACAACCCCTTTTTTAAAGCATATTTCCAGATGACAATATTTTCTATTATCTACACACACCCCAACAACTTTGCTTCTTTGTGTGCAGACGACTCGAAAAGACCATAAAAAACAATAAAGGAATGAAGGTGTTCCGAGTTTCAAAGTCTTTTTCATTAGTTTTTCTTTCTCCCATCTCCAATTAAGAACAAAACTATGTTCAAACTGGGATCAAATCATGTCTTTGTAGTTACTGTTTTAGATAGGCTTGGAATTATTTTAATTACCTAATTTCCACCAAGGAGAAATGAGATTGGCTCCATGGATGCCGTCAAAACAAAGTGGCGCACATACTGTGTAAAAAAAATATTTTCCCCATACACAGTTATTTATTGTTTGATTTGAAGGAGGTAGAATAATCACTCATTGATCAACAATACCATGTGTTGGAGATTCCACTAAAGTTGAAATTCAGGGTAAAAGGGAATCAGTATTTGTTATTTAGAGTTGTTGGGTATTAGCTAAGATTGTAATTGCTTTGAGGAAAATAATTTTCAATGACAGAAAACTGTAAGTCCCATAATGTCACACATTCAAACCCATGGCAGTCTCCAGTGCCATACTTGTTTGGAGGTGTGGCTGCCATGTTGGTTCTTATTGCCGTGGCTTTGCTTATTTTGGTCTGCTCGTGCTGGAATCTCTCTGGTGATTCTGATGAAAGAAATGGATCATCTGTTTTAGCTGAAGATGGTGAGAAAATGGATAAAGAATTGGTAGATTTAGAGAACAAGGTGATGGTCATTATGGCCGGAGATGAGAAGCCCACTTACTTGGGAAAACCCATCTCTGCTTCTTCAGCTGCTGTCTGAGATATGAATGTCTGAGAAACATTGATTAACATGCAGACTTTTCTTGTTACTTGACCATAATGTTCTTGGTGTGGATGCTTGATCTGCAGCACAAGCAATGAAATGTAGTGAAGCTTAATATGGGAAGAGGATTGGGAAGACAATATTTGTGAGTTTATATTGCATATCAAACAGTTATTGACGTTTTATTCAAACATTGTTGTATATCAGTATGATTCTATAACAAAGTGATGAATCTTCCAACTAGACAACCTTGAAAATAATAAGATGGAGAAATTAATCTTGTTCATTCAACATGCTAATATTAATAAATTATTAGTTATCTTACCATACTCACGTCACTCTTTTACTCTATAATTATTTTACAGCTCAACCCTTGATTTAGGGTGCCGACTATTGCTTATATTCTGCCACTTTCCTTACTCAGCTCTAGTTGAAGCCATTGAATTTTATAAACCGATACCAGTTTATGTCAACATATCATACAATTATTAACACAAATATTATATTCTTGTGGCCAATATAATGGTTTTCTTTGTTGGGAGACCAGCATAGAAGAAAACAGAGTTTTTATTGGGAGGATGTTATATAACACGTGCGATTGTATAGGTTTTTTTAAAACAGTTTTTACGTATAAGGGTATTGGTGTAAATGGGGCTCAAATAATGAGAGTAAGTCGTGAAATATTTAGAATTTTAATACTGATCATGCATGTATTTTGGAAAAATTCTACAAAATAACCCCATGGGAATGGGATTTTTATCTCTGTATGTGTTGTCAGTCACATTTTTATTTTAAGTGTATAGAATATAACCTCAAAATATGTTATTAAAAAAGTAATGGAAAAGAGATGATAAACAAGGTGCTGATTGAAACAATGGAGTCAAGCATCTACTTTTAGGACATCATATGCCATGGGGTTCAGCTCATTTGTATCCAACACAGATCCTTCTTCTATGACATTTCATATTGGCCATGTGTTGGTGAGAAAATTTGTTGATATGGCAAATTAGGTGTTTCCACCAATGTTCACGGGGCTATGCCCCTCTGCATTGAATGGTGTAGCTCCCATTATTGAATGTAAACTAATCCTAATGTTATCCAACTATTGTGGGTTGGCCAAATAGGTTGGAGATCACACACGAACACTCCACTGAATTTGTGGCAAAGTGCTTGTACGGGGCACAAGGAAGGAAATTACAACGATAAGGGGTGAAGGAGAGAAATTAGGAAATGAAGGTTATTGCAGTGAGTAGGCCAATTGCAGAGTTCACACCCAATAACTGGAGTAGTTCGTCATTCAATATAGAGGAAAACAACAATCAAGCTATTAGTGGGACCAACGAATTAAAGACACACAGTTCCTTAGATTCCTCTATGAAGGATGCAAAGTTTCTTTCCAACACTATGCTTGTAAAGTGCATAAAAGAGATAAAGGAGGAAACATGAGAAAGAGAAATGGAAGAAAAGTAGCTTTCATTTCTTGTGTAGTGATGAGTACAAAGCATTAATACATCCACTTGGGGGCTAAGACTAGGTCGCATGGAGGATCTAGGAAAGGACTGGGCTTGAGCACATTTTTTTTGTCCCAACTGTCCTAAGGGGATGGTACTATTGGTGCAAGAAAATGTTCCCTCACCTAGTGAGGACTAGTGGAAAAAGATGATTTACTAAGGCAGAGAGGAGAGGGGCCGAAAAATTGCTTGTGGAGCCTTTCCGGGGTCATGTGAAGGACCAAGGGCTGAGATAAGCATTGGGTGCACTTTTGTGTCCCAAATATCCCAAATTATGGGACATTTGGTACAACAAAATGTGCCCTCACCTGGTGAGGACAAATGGCACTTTGTGATTTGAAGACGGGAAGGACTGAGAATGAGTGCAAAATGGGCTTAATTGGCAAGTTTGAGCTTCGTCGAGGTAACATGATGATATAGTGGGATAACTTGGGCATGGGCACATTTTTGTGTCACAACTATCCCAAGGGGATAGGACATATTGAACACAAAATTGTGCCATCACCTGGTGATGACACGTGTCCACCTTCAAATTTGGCAAAGTCTCGAAATCTTATCTTGGAGAGAAGCTTGAGAACAAAGCTTCTGGAGCATCCAGAGGTCTTTTTAGGCAATTCTTTATATGAATTTTATTGGAAACATAGTTTTAAGATGAATGGGATGTTTCCCATGCTTTAATTATTCCTGAAACCCCATAAAAAATATCCTTTGTTTCTCGAGACCATAAGTTATGCGTGTTGAAAATAGACTTTGGGAAGATGTTCCTATGTCTTTTTAAAAATATGAAACCACCCTTATTTAGAGAACTGAATTACCTTTCCATTGGTATCTTGCTTGACATCCAACTTGTTATGGATCTCCCTAAATAACTTCCCAAAGCTCAAGTGTTGTTTTGAAGTGCAAGCTCCTTTGCCTTTACAAACCCACTTCCACTGAACTTGTCCCTAAACCTTAAAATATTTCCTAAATCTTCCTAAACCACTTGCATAATGTTCTTAGCTCCTCAATACCACCTCCTTATGAATTTGGTTCCTCAACTCTACTCTAAGGGGGAACACCTATCTTAGAAAGGCCAAAGATAGCCATTCTGGGCTTACTGAAGAATCTTCCTTGAGAAGCATTGCATCAGAGGACTTTCATGATCTTGTGTTTTCATTTCAAACACATGTTCAATGCTATCGAAACACATATGAGTACTTGGTGGATAGGGATAGGCAAGACATAGAGGGAAAATTGATCCAGGCAAGTGCCTAGGAGGGTTTACAAGAAACATTTTTGACACGAGGGTATAGTTATCATCTTTCATCAATGAATTTTTCCCTTGTAAAAACACATGAAAATAGTTGGCTCTAGCTTGGGGACATGTTCTAGATCAAGTGCAGCAAGGGAAGAGTAAGCAGGAATCCCATAATTTGAATACACAGTGTCGACCAGTGCCTTATCCACTTGGCTATATGGAGTCACTTGAAAGTTATACCAAACAACTTCCTTTATTAAACACACACACACACACACACACACACACGACAGGAAAAAAACACAAAAAATGAGAAAGTAAATCCACATCATGATGAAAACATGATATGAGACAAGAAATGTACAACAACAAAGGGAAAACATCCTAAATCACCTATGTACATGTGGGGAACAACCCATTTTCATTGAATCACACACTTCAATTGAGTGCTTACCCGCAAGTCTGTTAACAAATTCACTGAAGCATGAATCTATGCTCAACTTCTTGATAAATATAGAATGATTACTAGTACAATTGGTTATCAAATCATTCATTCCATCACCTTTTTTGCTTACACATAATATTTCCATCCTCTCTTTGGTTCTCAGGTTCATTCCACTTGTTGATTTTCCACCGCTGCCATAAAGATGATTCTTAATTATGCTCAACTTATAATTTTCATACCTAGACATTTGTTCTTTTTTGTACATCTATTTCATGACCATTGCTTCCATGGCTTGATTCTTGGCAGATGTCTCAAAAAATTTGACATTATTACCCACCTCCTGATGTTTTATTTTTTTCAATTGTTCTATGTAGTCATCTTTCTCATGTTCCAGATCTTTCACAACATGCTTCCTTACACCATTTGTCATGTGCTTTACATCATCCTCTTAGAAATAGAATGAGCACATGGTTGGGTGTTCAACATGAAAAATGCCATCTTCTTCTCTTTGTCCATTTTGGGCTTAATCCTTCTTTTTTTAGGGCATCCTTATCTTGAGTAGAGTGAACAGTGAAAGGTTGAAGTTTATTGAGAATGTTTCCACTTTGACCAAAGCCAACCATACGATGAAGCAGTATCCCATTTCTGCATTTTTCATTGAGAATGTTCCCATCCCCATAAAAAATGAAATGATCACAATATTAGAGTTGAAATGTCGTTGTTATCATCTTTTCATTCTTGATCTCTAAGAACCAATAAATATATTTCCGCAATGAAATCATCATCTCCTTGGGTATGTTCAAGTTCAAGAGGTAGAAATATGCTATAATTATTGCTTTTCTTGTCCTTTTCTTCCAATGAGAAATATAATCTTTCAAGTTCACCACCACACTCATCACATGGAAACTCATATTGAGCTTTAGAAACATGGAGTTGGTGTCCCCAAGATTTCACTTAGAAATTTTGGGATACTGTACAACAAAAAGTCAATACGTGACCTTCGCACCTGAGATCCCAAGGTCGTGTCGAGACAACCGATGTAGAATGATTCTGAATGTGAGTGTGGTGATGGGGATCAAGCTAATTGGGAAATCTTCTATCTTCAACACACAATGTCGGGATCTGCAAGTCTAAAAAAAATAATGCTCTCCTAACTTGAAGTGGTGTAATGGTTTGGTATGAGATAATAGCCACTTGTAGACTCCAATCAATATTGAGCTCATTCGAGATTCTATTCGTTGGTTGTTAAACACGTGGAAAATGACCTGTGGGTGCCTCGTATAGATTGCCAAATAAGGTCATGGAAGTAAGAACGAGAGGAACGATGAAGACATGGGTATTTATGGGAGATTTTCTGGTCTGGCCCAGAAATTCTTAGCTTGATCGGCTGCTATTTTTAGTAATAAAGTTGTGCGATAATATCTGGTGGAAGTGGTGAAGATCTGAATACTAATGTGTGCGTAAGCTAGTGCTCAATATCTAACTAACTAGTTGGCCTGTTGGGTTGCGGGACCTGTGGGTCACAACCAAGGACTCATTGAGGTTGAGGCCCTTGTATGGTCATGCATGCATAATCAAATCCTATTTCTAGGAGTAGTCTAATAAGTCGTAGGCCTGATTAGCAGTTATGTTCAATGTCTCTGAGTTACTGTCTTATTTTCTCAAGTGTATGTGGTAGGTATGTGTAAGACTATGCTAAGCACGTAAACTTGTGTCAATGTCAATTATTAGATTCTAGCCCATTGGGTTATGGGATCAGGGGATCACAACTGTACGTCTTTTCTTATTACGGACTGTTAATGGTCATACAAGATGAATTGGTTTGACTTTCAATAAGATAAACCTATCTACTCAAAGGAAAATCTAAGCTATATTTTTGGTGTTTTCTCAATATATTCAGAACAAAGCAATAAAAGAAAACTAATTTATGGAAAGTAAATGTTTTTGTTCTTTTCTAACTTTTTAGAGGAATGTGTTCTAATCTAATAAGCAAATTAAAAACAAATAAGTCAGCTAGATGTAGCTAGCTATCTTGTGCAGATGTGTGAATCTAAATCTAAGATCAAACATCCTAATTCAAATCAAAATATTTCCAAACCCTACCTCAAAAGTGAAGAACAAATCATGGCTCTAACAGAGCTATTGTCTCCCCACAACTTCCTTGGAAATATTGAAGAGGAAAACTTACTGAATTGATTTGATCTACTTGTAACTAGCTAGCTAATTGAAATGAATTGATTTCTGTACTCTATTTGATATGCAGTTGAGATTAACAATTCGTAATTGACACATTTGATAGACAAAGTAAACACATACAAAACTCCAACCTGGACAGAGCAATCAGCCTTGGCAAATCCAGCAGCAGTTAGTATATGTCCCCTCAGTATCTTTCCTTTCTTTCTCTGAGTGTTCATGTGAGTCCAAAGAGATTGGGAATGCAAAGAACAACAGACAAGAGGATGGTGCTTGAGTGATGGTCAGCTTGATGGCAGTCCAATTTGGATGCAATGCAAGTAGAAGAGGGATAACACAAGAGATCATGAGCTTGGCTATGCAATTCCTAGCAAGATCGTATGGCAACACATACAATGCAAGATACAAAAAATTCTCCGGCCCTTTTGCTTGAATACAAGCATGGAATATATATGAATGGAGGATGAGAGGTTACTTCATGCACAAGGCAAGGAAGACGAAGTTTCAACTTATTAAATCTATTTAAAAATAGAAGGAGCAAAGAGAACCAAGCAAATCAAAGATATTTTTAGCACAATTCGGCTCATGGATGCGTTCAAAAATTCAAACTAAAGTGAATCGTTCGCATGTTAATTTTGTGTATGAAAAATTCTGAAAAAAGTGGGCATGAACGTCGCCCTACGCAGGGTGGTAGTCTCAAGATCGCCACCCTGTCTTGAGTGGCGGTTTGCAGAACTTTCGCCTAGCCAGGAGCAGCGGTCTTAGATACTTAATGCCAAAACTTGAGCATAGAAAGAAGACAAGAAGCTGGAAAAATGCATGGAAAAGTTAAGTAAAGGCTATCTAGGCTACAAATATGCATACTGCGAATGGGTTTTTAGAGATTGAACACCTTCTTGAAAGGATTTTAAATCATCATTGGGGACTTTTATAATCATTTTTCCGATAAATGTAGCACGTGCACTTTTGGGTGCGTACAATAAGTGCCCCATCGTAGTAGTGTCATTAGACATGAAAAGGTGTAATATGTACCTTAGTTTTACTTAAGACAACCAATCGAAACCATGAGTTACACCACCATATCCCTCCTGATCAATTATGCATATGAATGAGATCCTAAAATAATTTCTCTATGTGATGCAATCATGGTGCTTACCTGTCACCCCCAGGTCATTTACAACCAACACTCAGGAATCAACTCATGTGAATCACAGTTCATCTTTCACTACTTTGTAAGCACGAATTTTTCATTACCATTCCTATGAGGAAATCTCTAGAGAGATGATCACCACTTAGTGACAGGTGAAAAGCTATAAGAACTTCCAATATTGGTTTTTCATGTTTGAGACATCATATGCTCACTACACCCAAGTATTTTGATGTGAAGGATGAAAATTTAAATCTCATGACTAATGATGACACCTGTTTGCACCTGGAATGAGAGTTTACTATATTTAGAATATTTCCCTATTCCCTGGTTGTTTCTTGAGAACAATGCCTTTGAAGAAATTTGCCCTTTTTGTGAGTTTACTATTTATAGTAAGTGCTTGTATAAAGACTTATTATTTTTGGAAAGCGTCTTTCCAAATCTAGTATTTTGATGAAACCAAATTTTTTGAGATTGGGTTTTTCTCTTTATCTCACATACAAATTTTTAGCTCAAACCGAACACTGGAATGGTGGAAAATAAAATTTTTATAAAAAGAGGGCATGAAAATGGGGATTTATTCACATGTAAAAAATCAAGGGGATCATTTTAAATTATTTCAATTTCTCCTTGATGGATTTGTAAATGAGGAAGATTGCAAAAAACCACACCTCAATTCATGCACCAGTTTATTAGATATGAGAGAGTTTTTGATCTAGGGCATGAAGTTAATCAGGTAAAATAATGAGCATGGAGCTTGGAAAAAATGCAATTTTTATGAGATAATTATTCTATGTAATTAAGGAAACATGGAGAATGAAATGGAGGATAAAAAATGGATGTAATAAATTATGGAAAATTTATATTGATTATAACCCATGTAATTAATCAAATCCAAGGGTAAATACATTGTTTCAATATAGGTTTTTTTACATTTCAATATGGAATGCAAGGGGTGTGATAAAAAATAACAAATCAAATATTAGGTTACATATCTTGGAAAATTTACAAAAACACAATAGTGTGGGGGCATGAACATGAATTCATTATCCTTTATTTTTTTATTTAGTTTTGAGCACCCATATGAATACGCAGTGGGGGCATGAGTTATCTTATCGTACAAATTTTCATAATTCTCACATTTCCAGGGCCTAGATCATTCTATAGTAGTGTGGTTCTCTCTTTGGAAATTTTAAGGAATGACTAGACACCTTGTGGCACTCTTTGTTTAGTGTCTCAATACACTTAATTATCTCTATATCATAGATGTACTTCTTAAAATTAGGGACATGATCAACCCTTATGCTCCAATAGTAAATATCAAATCTGATAATCCAAATAACACTGAGGTAATGTGATTTTCCAATGGTACAAGTTTATCTGATTAAATCTATGAGTAACATAGTAACATTTTATCGCTACATAATTACTCAAGCAAAGGGGTTCTCCTTCATCACGATCAATAAAGGGGTTCTCCTTCTTCAAAGAAAATATGTTTATTCCTTCCATGTTTTTCTTTTCTTTTTTAAAATTTCAATTTTCAAATATAGAGTTAAATCTATAAAGTGACTACACTTTACGTTGCTGGTTTTGACATTTGGAATCTTGCAACCACTATGAGTATACAAGAAATTAATCAAGCATGGAAAAAGTGTGTTCAACAATCAACTACAATCTTTTCCTTTAAACTACAAAAATGTTTTTACTAGATTGGAGGGGCAAATGAAGACACCTAAATTTGCAATTTAATCATTTGATATAATCAATATTGGCTTGATCCCTTGGTTTTAAATTTTATACCATTTTGAAGCCTAATTACCACATCCTTAATCCCATTGCATGGTTTTCTCTCTCTATTGCACTACTTAGTTACTCTCACTTTTTTAGAAAATATTTCAAAGTTCTCAAATATCCTACACATATCTTTACATCCATGTTTTCCTCTCGGGATGAAACCACAAAAAATGATCGTAGTTGTCCAAAAAATCCAACCCAATTGAATGGTTTGGTACCATGCCACCAAATAGTTAATTTTATAATTTTATATATTTATACATGTCTTATATTACCTCATAGGTTGACCTCGATGAAAAATTATATGCCCATAACCCTATATAGGAATTTCAAACACACTTAAATACTTCCCTAGAATTTTCAGGACAGTACAAGCAAATATTTTTTCCTAAGAAATGTAAAGTTCTCTTATGTCTTTCTAAAATTATTCATCTACACTAGTAGTAGCCCCTACTCAAACTAATTGGGTTCAAGAGTCAAGCTTCCCACACCAAGTCAATAACAAGCAATGTCAAGCCTCAACTAGAATTATTAAGAGTCCACAAGCCATGGGCATAATGATCCATAGGGATCTAGAAAAACACACCACTTCATCAGTTCCATCAACACCAAGAAGGAGAAACAAGAAAAGTGAGAAAAATGAGGTAAACGGAGGTTTTGGAAGGAACCACCACCCAGTGCAGAGAAGCAGTTTCAGAACCGCTGCCCTTACAGGGTGGCAGTCCTGAAACTGCCACTCAGCCAAGGCAGCGGTCCTAAGACCATTGGTCTGCTCAAGGTGGTGGTCCTGAAACTTTCAAATAGAAAAGAAGAATGGAATGTGAATGGACACAAATTTGAAACGCCCAACCATGTCTCTTCCCCTTCCATTCCCTTTCACATCCTCTAGTGCATGAGAGAACATGTGAAGGCCTATAAGTGCATGAAAGGAGAAAGAGAATGGAATTTAAAGATCCAGAGAGATCAAAAAGTAGAGTTTAATGAGAGCAGTGAGCAAGATCTTCAGTGCTGGAATGGAATTGTAGGAGCAAGGTGTAGAAAATAGAGAAAGCAAGTAATTGGAGAGAAGGTTTACATTGTTGCTTATTTTCATACTTATTGTAATATGTAATTGTCTATATTAGACCAATAAAAGTGGGAAGAAAGAGTAGTTTCCCTTCCCGACTAGTTTTCCTCCATTGGAGGTTTCCAAGATAAAATTGTTGGTGTTGAAGTTTGAATTATTTCCTTCTCTATAATTTCCTTTCTATAGCACTAGATAATTAGTCACGAAGCTCTAATTTTCAAGAAAAAATGTCATTTTCCAAATTTGAAAGTAGAACAACATAGTTGTGTGATTCGTAGAGTTCCAAAGTAGAAGTTTACGGATCATTTTGGTATCAGAGTTGATTATATATCCAGGACTGTGGTAGTCAAATATTTCTCGTGATTTTGTATGACAGTGACAAGGCCCAAAGGTGAAGAATTTTTACCTTGTGATCCAGATATTTCTATGAAGAATTGGAAACAAAAAATTCAAGCTCAAATGGAGGAAGAGAACTTGGTCCGTAGAGTTGAGATGCTAGAGACCATGATGGATAGATTGCATAGAAAACAAGAAGAGATTTCAGATCTGCAAAATATGGCTTCGGTAAAGCAAGATTCCATGGACTTGGTGGTTCGAGAAGTAGCCAAAAAAATTAGTATCAGAAAGATCCATGAAGAGGAAGAATGGGAAGAGCATGAAGAGACACCAATTGTAAGTGAGAAGGTAAAATTTTCACATACACCATTTAAAGTTGAAACGAAAGTGGAAATAAATAATTTTGAAGGATAAGTAGATGCAAAATTACTGGATAAATGGCTAAAACATTTGGAATTCTACTTTAGTGTGCATAATGTCACTGAGGCATAAAGAGTCACCTTTACACGTCTCGAAATAGAAGGTCATGCTCTAGTTTGGTGGGAAACCCATCTAGCCACTTACGAGAAGAAGAAATGTCCTATTGTCAGTGCTCAGAAAGGTTTTAAAGAATTGATAAGAGCTAACTTCTATCTTATTGGCCATAAGACTGACACGATGATTAAGTGGCAGTACTTTATATACAACAACAATCAAAGCGTGCAAGACTACACTACGGAATTTCAGAGACAAGCCATGTTACTTAATATGGACTTGGAAGATGAGGACATTCTGACCAAGTATTTGGGAGTACTTCACACTCAACTTCAAAGGAAGGTAATCTCCAAAAATCCCAAGGATCTCAATGAAGCTTGTATAAAAGCATACTACATTGACGATGAGAAGAAGCAAGGAGAAATAGAGCCAAAGGGAGAATAGTCAAACAAACAGTAGGACAAAGAACAAGGGAAGACAAGTAGCAGAGGTAAATGGAAAGGTAAACATACCAATACTTATTTGCATACTTGTAAAGATCCTAAGAATTTTTGTAAGAATTATGATGTAAATGGACATACTGACGCCACATGTTGGAAGTTGCATCCAAAATTGCACCCAAAGCACCGAACCAAGGATTCCAAGAAATCCATGGCCAGTGTAAAGATAGAAAGAGAGGTGGAGATTGAGGATGATTCAGATGTAGACGAGAGGCTAGGATGCATGGCCACTAACATGTATGGGGCAGCAAAAGAAGAAGAGATGAGTAAGCTATTTCAAATAAGAATCCAAATCAAGAAGACTAAGGTAAATACTTTAGTAGATTCTGGTTCTCAGTCAAATATGATTTTGGATGTGGTTATAGAACAACTTGGTCTAGAGATTTACACGCATCCACATCCATACCCACTGGAATGGGTGAAGAAGGGTGTAGAAATACAAGCTACAAGGAAGTGTAAGTTTCAGTTTGGGATAAATACCCAATACATAGATGTATTAGAGGCTGATATTATTCACTTGATGCATTTGACGTTGTCTTCGGAAGTCCATACTTGTATGTCGGGGATGTTGTGTTCACAAGGAGGGAGAACCGGTATAGATGGATCAAGGACGGAGTCAATGTTAACATCGGGGCACACCAGGGAAAAATCAAATAAAGTTATGGTAAGTGACAACCAAGCACCAAGACTTATTCAGAAAAATCATCAGTTTTGTTTGCTTTCATTGGAAGAAAAACAAAATGGGTGTGAAAGCATGGGTATTTCCTACCAAAGGATGGAGAATTTGGATATTAATTATCATTTTTTGTAGAAGAATCCACCACAAGAACATTTCATTCAAGGAGAAAAACAAACTTTTGCTATACAGTCACCGTATCTACCTACGGATTCATTGGACCTGAACGTGGGGCAACAAGAAGAAGAGGAGAAAAGAGGAACAATGGTGACTAAAGCAACAACGCACTTAGAGAGGATTCAGCCAATTCATCTCAAGAAATAAAGACATGAAAGGACTAAACCACTACAATATGGGACCTTTGCCATACTTGAGCAGGTTGGAGAAGAAACCTTTATGTCATACTTCATGCAGATGCACGCGATAGTAAGTTATAAGAGCTCACATCCACTAACACCATCTATGCATGACAAAGAAGGAAAGATACTGAAGTTACCTTCCAAAGAGGTTTGTACTCGAGGTAACTCGGAGGAGGATGTAGCACTGGAACAACAAACCAGAGATCCATAGGATTCTTGGTAGGTTGGAGGAGAGAAGACACCAAGGCAGACCCAGTGGTACTCGAATGAGCACGAGAGGGAGTTGATTCCTCTACCACTCCCCCACTAAGTTTTTGTGGGACCAAAAACCTCCTAAGTAGGGGAGGTATGATCCAGAGGGATCCAAAAAAACACACCACTTCATCAGTTCCATCAACACCAAGAAGGAGAAACAAGAAAAGTGAGAAAAATGAGGTAAATAGAGGTTCTAGAAGGAACCTCCGCCCTAGAGGATGACGGTCTTGAAACCACTGCCTAGCTAGGGCAACAGTCCTGAGACCACTAGTCTGATCAGGGCAGCAGTCTTGACACTTTCAAATAGAAAATAAGAATGGAATGTGAATGGACGCAGAATCTGAAGTGCCCAACTATGTCTCTTCTCCTTCCATGCCCTTTCACATCCTCCAGTGCATGAGAGGACATGTGAAGGCCTATAAATGTATGAAAGGAGCAAGATAATGACATTCGAAGATCTAGAGAGATTGAAAAGTAGAGTTTAATGAGATCAGTGAGCAAGATCTTCAGTGTTGGAATGGAATTGTAGGAGCAAGATGTAGAAAACAGAGCAAGAAAGTAATCGGAGAGAAGGTTTACATTGTTTCTTCTTTTCATACTTATTGTAATTTGTAATTGTCTATATTAGGACCAATAAAAGTGGGAAGAAAGAGCAGTTTCCCTTCTTGACTGGTTTTCCTCCATTAGAGGTTTCCAGGATAAAATTGTCGGTGTTGAAGTTTGAATTATTTCCTTCTCTACAATTTCCTTTCTATAGCACTAGATAATCAATCACGAAGCTCTAATTTTTCAAGAAAATACGTTATTTTCCAAATTTGAAAGTAGAACAACATAGTTGTGTGATTCGTAGAGTTCCAAAGGAGAAGTTTATAGATCAGATTTTCTTTTAGATTTGGGGAATCCCCGGAGCCACCAGCAGCAACCGCAGTAGCAGTTACCGATCCTACCTAGATGCCCGAAGACCTGAGTAAGCTAAATAATTTTTTTTTAGTTAGGAATGTCGAATTTTATCTATTTCTTTCTTTCTTTTTTTTCCCTAACTTATCGCTTCTTTCTTTCTTCTTGCATCGATGGTATAGGAGTGGCAAGAGCTCATCTATTGGGTGTGCATGGATACTCTATTGATCCCCTCAAGGAAGACCCGAGCTGAGATGATTGTCAACTCGGGCCAGCCATTAGCCACAGGTAGACACATTGACGTGTTTTCCCATGTGTGGAATGTACTGGAGATAGTGACTTCCCTCTATACCCAGGTGACCGGGTATGAGACTTCGAAGTGCTTGATGAGATAGAACCATTCTCGCAGTGAGGCCATAGGCAACGGATGTCACCATGAACAATCACATCATTTTATTAACTCCCAACATTTTCGTAGCCATAGTAGGATCCCCAGACGCGGTCAAGCGTTATGTGAGGGATCTCACAGGGACTGACAGTCCATTGGGCCATTTTTATTGCTTTGATGACATTTTTTCGGTCATTTATATAATTTTTTTGTATGTTTTGGGCTTATTGTGAGCATTTTGACCATGCCTATTGCATGGCGACATTGTATGCAAACTTAATTCACCATGATATATGCATACTCTTATTTTTGGTTCGGTATCCCATTGTATCTGAGTTGACTTTATTTGGGTTTATCTCTCATGTGTACTCTAGATGTTTAGAATTCCCGCTTTTCTATGCTTTTCAGAATGTATGCAGTGGATGTGAAATGATAACAAAATGATTTCTTTTTGAATTTCATAATGCTGATACATGATAATGCGAACACAATGTGATATTTGAATTTTAGCTTCTTTAAACAACCTTTGATACCTCATATTGTCTTGGCAAAATGTGGTAATAAAATGATATGATAAGAAGATGTACTTGCCCCACTCCTGACCCCACACAACTAGAAGGATGAGAGAGCTCAACACCAAGATCCAAGAAGGGAACGAGCTATGAAAATTTGTTTAATGGTAATGATGAGGGAAAGACAATGGTTTGACGAGACCAAATTGGGACACTACAACCTCACCCTACTCAAGTTACTTCATAGCTTAGAATGTGATTTACTTTCCAGTTTACCTAGACTTAGATTTGTAGATGGCTACTTGGTTGAAAAAATATGGATTTGGGGTTTTAAACTCTTTTGGAATTTTGGACATCTAACGCACTTTGATTTTGACCTATGATTTCACAATATTTGAACGAATCATTTGTAACTTTCAAGTTGGTCAATAAGGCCCCCCACTCCTTGCCACATGCTACTAGGAGAAAGCATGGGCTCATAACCATGGAAAAGGAATAGGAAAGTAAGGGAATTTCTCTCCTTTCCCAACCCTACATCACCAGTAAGAGATGCAAGCTCAACACCGAAGGTTGCTAGGGAAAAGAAATGTGTAAAATAAAATTTTCTGTGGATTTGCATTTGACTTACTCATCTAGGAATTTTTTTTAGTATGTTCTTATTTCTAAAGATATTTTTATTAGATGTGACACCATGAAGCTTCTAGAATAGACTATCAAAAAAGACACCTAATCTAGTAAGAGACTATAAGCATAATCGAGTATGCATGCCTTGGTATGATCATGATCAAAACTTTTTGTTATCTTGCTTGAACTGGTGAAATGATTTAGAAAAAATTGATGATATTATGAAGATTTGAAGAGATATTATTTGAATGTTTTTCCAATGTTTTTCAGAAGTTTTTAGGAGTTGTTATAAGAATAAATCCCTTTCTCATAAATTTTACAAAATGAACTAGCGGGTGAAAATGCAATGCAGATGCAGTAATGTACATATGAAAATGTTGGTGGATCATGCCTAGTACCTCTTTAAGTTAAGAGAGTTCACGGATTCACTAAAATGCTCACCCTCTAGCGTACACAGATGATATGCCCCATTTTTGTAGTCTTCTACCATTCGATATGGACCTAACCACCTAGGTCTGAATTTCCTTCCCTCGCCGGTTTTTTTTTCTATCCGGCTATCGAGTCTTAACACCAAATATCCTTCATATATTTCATGTTCGTACACCTTCTTATTGTATTTATAAGCCATCTGGTTAGCGTAAATTGTGTGTCGTTGTTTAGCATTAAGTCTAGCCTCATTGAGACTTTATAATTGGGAGAGTCGTGTTTCTCGATAAACCTCCTCTCCCAAGATCCCATGTAGTGAAATATGGAGACAAGGTATTTCGACTTCGAGTAGCAAAACCACCTTAACACCAAACACTAAAGAAAAAGGGGGTTTGCCCCGTTGGCATTCTAACTGACGTTTGATAAGCCCAAAAGATTGGAAAATTTTTTAGGTGCCATTCTCGTTTATTCTCCTTAACGGTTTTAAGGAGGATGGACTTTAATGTTTTATTTGTAGCCTCATCTTGTCCATTAGCATGAGGATGATAAAGAAAATTCATATTATGAATCATCTTGAATTTTTCACATAATTCATGCACCTCATCATTTTTGAAAGACATGTCATTATCTGAGATAATGACCTATGGGACACCATACCTACAAATGATCTGGTATAAGATGAACTTAAGGATCATAGACCTGGGTACAGTGGTAAGGGGCATGGCTTCTACCCACTTGGTGAAGTATTTTGTGGCCGTGATTATGAAGTTTTGGCCATCCATTGATAAGGGAGAGAATTTACCTATCAGATCTAGGCCCCACGCGGAAAAGGGACATGGGGTTACGACTGTTTGTAAAGCTTGTGTCGGTATGTGGATCTCGTGGGAGAACTCTTGGAATTTATGGAATCTATATACAAACTCTACTACATAATGTTCTAGAGTGGGCCATAAATAGCCCATCTGATGTATCTTCCGAGCAGTGGTGTAGCCACTGAAGTGATCTCCTCATACTCCACTATGTGATTCATAAAGAATCTTTTTGGATTCTTCGACGAAAAGACAACTTAACAACATTTCGTCAAAGGCTCTGTGGTAGAGCACTTGTTCTAAAATAACATACTTAGCGGCAATGATGCGTAACCACCTTCTTTGTTGTTATGTTTCCCCTTCTGGGTATGTGTGGTCCATGATGAAATTGACAATGTCAGTATACCAAGGACATACAAAGATAGGGGTCATAGTCTTGAAAAAGTATGCACACTCATTGGGAAATTCTAAATCTACTAGATTACCCCCATCTAATGGACTGTCAGCCAACCATTCCACAATGATTTTTCCCTTAACAAGTTTCTTATTTACAAATGTTAGTTCAAACTCACCCATTAAGGTTATGAAACGCCCAAACTTTCTAGACAAGGATCCTTGCATGAGGAATGTCCACAAGTGATTTGTCTCAACAATAACCCATGTTTCTTGATTCAACATATAATACCTTAAACAATTTATTGCAAGGCTTTCCTTTTCTTCTTGTGTGTAACGTGTTTCATAATCAAGCAACGTCTGACTAATGAAATAAACTACACGTTATCATTTATCGTCATCCTCTTAAGCCAACATGTAGGCTAGCGAAACATCTGTAGTTTGTGAATACAATATCAAAGGGAGATCTGATCTAGGTAGAATTAGCATGGGATGGGAAAACAAGAATTGTTTAACTACCTCAAAGGCCTTGTTTCATTCTTCCATCCAATCAATGCTATAATCCTTTTTCAACAAATTGTTGATTAGATGAATAACAAAGGTCAAGTCACGGATGAGCCTTCGTATTGCACTGAGTTTCCCAAGAAAAGATAGGATACCAGACTCATTTGATGGTGAAACCATTTCTAGCATAGCCCAGATTTTGGCTGGGTTGACATCAATCATTAGTGAAGATATAATGTAACCCAAAAGCTTGCCTCCTGTTATGCCAAATACAAATTTCTCTGGATTCAATATGACGCCATATTCGATTAAGCATGAAATAATGATACGAAACACCTCTGGGTGATTTCAACGCTTCCTGGCCTTGGCTAGTAGGTCATCCATGTAGGATTCCACAATATTATGAATAAGGTCATGGAATATGTATGTCATTGCTTGTTTTTTAACATGGCGCAAACATTCTTAAGACTGAATGGCATGATAACATAATAGTAGGTTCCCCAAGGAGTTATAAACGTAGTTTTGGGTTGATGCTATTCAGATATTTTGATTTGATTATATCCTGAAAACCCATCTATGAGAGACAATAATTCAAATCCATTTGTTGTGTCAACAATAACATCAATGGATGGTAATGGGAAATCATCTTTGGGACAAGGTTTGTTAATGTCCCAGAAGTCTATACAAATACGGATCTTTCCATTTTTTAGAAAGGGGACGATATTAGATACCCATTGTGAATAATCAACTAGCTTGATGAATCCCACCTAGAGAAGATTCATTACTTTTTATTTCACCATGAGGGCCACTTTTGGCTTCATGGGTCTCGATGTTTGCTTAGTCGGATTTACATCCGGTTTGGTGATGAGATTGTGCATCGTGATATGTGGTGCAATTCTATTCATTTCTTTATAACTAAACGTGAAATCCTTTTGATGTTCCTTGATGATTTGGGCATGTATTTCCACCTCCTCTAGAGTTAAGGAAGATCATAGGTAACTATAAATCCCCTTCTTCTTCTACCTCGTAAATCTCAAGACCCCTTCCCAAGGAGGATTCAATCATGGGATTCCTAAAATAAGAAGAGGAACACAAAATTAAGGAAAGGTCAATCTCATGATAGGTAAGATGCAGTTATGCCAAATCATTTAAATAACTTAAATTTGATTCATCATTCTTAACGTGCTCTAAAAAATTGGACTAATTCTCAGTTTCTACGTATGTCAACATTGGGGTCATTGGTGCTTTACGAATCAGTGGTTTGGTGTGAACTGAAACCATGAAGTTGGTATCTTCCAGGTCACTACTTAGGGTGAAGTGTGAAGCAGAAGTTACTATAAAATCTATGAGAATGTTCTGTTCACATGGAACTGCTTCAATTGAGATGAAATCAAACCCTTTCATCAAACCTAACACTGTTGTTTTATAAATTTGTAGATTCTTAGATCTAGTCTCATGTACTTTGAATACCGGATTTGTGACTAGTTGTGAATCAGCAAAAACCCTAATATTAAGGATTCTCATTCTATTAGATATGATGAGACCTAATAGGAGAGCCTCATATTCAGCCCCATTGTTTGTGCATTTGAAATTCACCTTGAAATAAAAAGGTAGAATCATTCCTTCGGGTGAAGTAAGGATCGTGCCTGCCCTAGCGCCGAAATGACACTTGGCTCCATCAAAATGGAGAGTCCAACAACTACTTGGAAAGATGGACATTGAGTCTTAATTTGTACCTTCCCCCTTTACCTTGGTTACTTCAACCATGAAAACCTCATCTACTAGAAGGGAACCTAGTCCCAAGGTATGTCTCATACCCATAGAATCAAAGGGGAAGAGAATAGGCAAATTCTTCTCTAATAGCTCGACAATATTTTTTCGTGGTTTCTAACAACACTATCTCTACAATAATGGTTTCATCCTTGATTGTTGGAATGCCTTCAATCAAACCCGTGGCTTCTAACTCCGTTGTAGGAACTATCTTTTCTTCTGGTATTGAGCTTGTAGGTTTTTTTAACTGATTTGTGGGAATCTCAAAATTAGAGTGGTCCACTGGCCTCTTCTTTAAGTTAGCCAAATGTATATCAAAGGGTTTTGGATCACCTTGTGCCATAAAGACTTTCCCTAAATGTAGGAATCTGACCTCCTGAAATAGAGTGGATGGGATTTCCTTCATGCAACGGATCCAAGGACGGCCAAGGATCATATTATAGTTGGTTTCCTAATCTATGATATAAAACTCAGTTAGTATCATCTTGGGCCTGAGAGTAACCCATAATACTAAGGTTCCGATCGACGTTACCTTGAGGCTATCATATCCTCTCAGTGTTTTTTGTGTCGAGGAGTAATTGGTCTCCCCATACCCTAATGTCTGAAGAAAAGAGAAGGGAACTATGTTAACTACTTCCCATAATCGATCATTGCATGCTTTACATATTTATTATAAATCCAAACTTGCAGAAACAAAATTGGCTCACCCCTACGAGCTATCTCAGCATCAGTGGGCATCTTGTTGATGTCAATTACGAACCCAATATCTCTCTTAGGCTTCCCTAGAGGACTAACATCGAAGTCTATGTGATTTACCTATGCCTCTAGCGGAGGGGTAATGTTAATCAAATGGCCTAGACGTAGTGTTTCTAACAAAGAACCTTGATGAACATGGGAATTCTTTAGTAGATCCAAGAAAGAAATGTGTGAAAAGGTATTGGTCAGATCACTGATTAGATCATAATCCCCTACTGGATTTCTTAGTGTATTATGAACTTTTTCCGACGTAACCGGATAAATCAGGATTGGCTGTGAAGAAAAATCCTTTGTTATTATGGTAGCGTTAATTTGGGGTTCGGCGTCTAACTCTACCAACCCCACAATTTTTGTTTTCTGGTGACCATCCAAAGGAGGTGCCACCTATGGGTTTGACAAATTTGAGGCTTCATGATCATGATTCCTTATTACAATACCTTTATTCAAACTGTTGGGATCTAATCTACCCTATATTGGACGTGTGCGGAAAGGATCATTGAAGATCTTGAGCAGTGTGTTCTACGAAGATACTCATCCCATGTAGGTGTTTTGAGTGGGTGAATTTAGGTTTTCCAAAAATGTGTCAACAAATAACTATCTTTGGTCCTCTCACGAGTGCTATAAAAACTTGTTACAATTACAGAAATTTCTTGCATCATGCACATGAACCCTATGGAAACCACAGTTTAAGTTGAGGTCATAATCTTGAGGCCTTTGGTTTGTTCCTTGTTGTGGTCTAAAACTACGGTTATTGTTTGGTTATTGATTGTTGTAATTAAAATTTTTAAACCCTTGCCCTTGGTTTTGGAATTGGTTGGGATACCCCATAGGTATTGACTAGGGCTTGGGGTCAGTGTTTATCTCTATTGCTTAGGTTTTTTTTTTTTTGTTGAGGATGATTAAAATCCACAGTGTTTACTGAGGATGATAAATTGTTGTTTCTATTATTATTTCCATTATTGTTGTTATTTATAACACTTGTACTGGTAGGATTAACAACATTAGGATTTTTGGGCTGGTCAGTCACACCATCAGTAGTGGCTCCACGATTCTTATTAAGGATCTTTGGTCTTTGATTATTTTTTTTTTTTTTTGGAGTAACCGAGATTATTTTTATTGGGAGTGACTAACTTCCCATTTTCTCCATACGTCCTATGACCACTGTCAATGGTCACTTGGTCAATTTGAAGAGCACCCTCTAGCACCCCTTCATAGCTCCTTAGTGAGAACTTTTGAGTCTCTTCCTTTGTCTCTCTATTGAGAGAGTGAAGTAATAAATCACAGAGTTTTTTTTGATCCATATTTGGAGCACCTGCAGAGGAGTAGAGAACTTGTCACCACCTTGAAATAAAGTGGGTTGTAGACTCATTGTGCTCTTTCTTGATATGAAGGAATTCCATGATTCCTGTTCTCAAAATCTCATTCATATAAAAAGATTTGATAAACTATAATATGAGTTGCTTGAATGATTGTATTGAAGCCTCCAGTATCCTATAGTACTAGTCGAGAGCAATACCTTCTAGTGTCTTAGCAAAAATTTTCGCAACAACTGCATCTCATGGGAGTAGCTCTTGATTGGCAGTTATATAAGCCTTGATGTGGATGTTAGGATCGCTCTCCCCTTTGAAATTTGGAAGATTAGACAAGGGTCTCGGGAGCATGATTGTCTGAATGGAGAAGTATATGGGTTCCTTGAGATATTCAAAATAGGTCCCCATTGCGTATGTTTCCACCATTGAAGATCCTTATTATGGAGGTGGGGGCTGCATTGGTTACTAAAATGGGATAGCATAGAAATTTGTTGAGGTTTATGAAATCTCATGTGGTTGTCCATACGGATCTGGGTAGGTATACATGTCCCCCTGCAAATATTTAGAATACATGTGTACATAGGGGGGTTGATTACCTTGATATGGAATCAAGTGCATGAAGCCATGGAATGTTGCATTTCTAGATGGTATGGTGTTTGAGAATGGTGCCTATTGTAGATATCCATACATGGCTTGGGGGGGCATACCTAAGGTTCCCATCCCCATAAGAAAATATCTAGCATTTTGAGTATTCATGTAGACTGAAGGATTCTATGCAGTAGGTACTTTCCCATAATTTTGTGGGTAGGAAGGAGTTTGTGCTTGCTATGTATATGAATTCTACATATTTTGGGCAAGCTCTAACTCCTTGACTTTGTATACCAAATCTGAAATGACATCACCCATCGATGGGGCGATGCTTTGCTTAGGTACCTTTTGTTGAACCCTCAGAGGTTGTTGAGGAGTATGGTATCCTGATATGAATTGTTCACGATGTTGCCACCCCTCATAGGTAGTATTGTTAGTTGGTGGTGGGGCAGCGTTATTGTTTTGAAATAGGACATCACCTTTTCCTTTCAACCTATCAAAATATTGATTCATGTTTTGGAAGTGTTGTTCACTCCTAGCATATCATGCTAAATACTCCTCATATAGATGGGGGAGTTCATCAGATTGCATGTTAATGGGTTGTCGAAACAATACCCAAGGAGATGAACTTGCTTCACCAGTGATATTCATGTTGTTTGAACTTGATTGTTTGTGGGGACAAGTCTGAGTGACCTAATCGAGTTCACCCATATTGGAAGTGAAGGTGATTGTTGTGGTATATTTGATTGGTAATGGTACATGTCAAAACCCCAGATGGGCCGACTGTACTTGTCGTATCCCAACATATTCGGGGGGTATAAGAATACCCACAAAAATTTGGAAACGTTTAGAGACTATCTCTTCACGTCAGGTTCACCAATTTGTATGACTTCAAATAAACACATGACCTTCTTCACACCTGACCTCCCTAGGTCGTGCCGAGATATCTCATGTAGAATGATTGTGAATGTGATTTTGGTGATGGGGATTAAGCTAATTGGGAAATCTTATATCTTCAAAACGTAATGTCCTGATCTGTGAGTCTAAAGAAAAGAATTCTCTCCTAACTTGAAGTGGTGTAATGGTTCGGTCTGAGATAATAGCCACTCGTAGACTCCAATCAATGTTGAGCTCAAACGAGATTATTTTTGTTGGTTGTTAAACAAGCGTGAAATGACCTTCGGGTGCCTCGTATATATTTCCAAACAAGGTCATGGAAGTAAGAACGAGAGGCATGATGACACCAAAAGTATTTACGGGTGATTTTCTAGTCTGGTCCAAAAAGTCTTAGCCTGATTGGATGCTATGTTCAGTAAGGAAAGTTGTGTGATAATATCTGGTGGAAGTGGTGAATATCTGAATACTAATATGCACAAACTAGTGTCAATGACTAACTAACTGGCAGGCTCGTTGGGTTGTGGGACCTAAGGATCACAACCAAAGACTCGTGGAGGCTATGGCCCTTGGATGATCATGCGCATAAACAAACCTTGTTGCCAGGGGAAATCCAATAATCGTAGGCTTGATTACTAGATATGTTTAGTGTATTAATTTGTTCTATCTTCTCAGCAAAATTTATAGGTGTGTGTACGACTGTTAAACGTAAGCTGGTATTAATGTCAGTAATCAATTCTGGCCCATTGGGTTGTGGGGCCAATGGATCACAACTCTATGTCTTTTCCTATTGTGGACCATTGATGGTCATACAAAATGAAATAAAATGAATTTTAATAAGAAAACTAATTATTGAAAGATATCTAATCTATGTTTTTGGATTTTTCACAATATTTTGGATCAAAGCAATTAAAGAAAACTAATGTATCAAAGGAAATCTTTTTGTTCTTTTCTAATCTTTAAGCAATGTGTTCTAATATAATAAATAAACTAAAGACAAGTAGTCAACCGGATGTAGTTGATTACTTGTGCAAATGTATGAATCTAATCTAAATCAAACAACCTAATCTAATCAAAATCCTCCAAACCATACCTCAGAAGTGAAGAAAAAATTATGATCCTGAAAGGGGTATTGTTCCTCACAACTTCCCTGGTGATGTTAAAAGGAAAAATTACTTAAATGAATGATTATCTACTCTATTTGATATGAAATTGACAATCCAACACACAAGGAAAAAAAACACACACAATTCCAACCTGGACAAGCAAGAGTTTTGGTAAATCCAGTTGTGTCTATATCTATCCCCTCAGTATGTTCCTTTCTTTCTCTGAGTGTTCTTGTAAGCCCGAGAGATTGGGAATGCAAGAACAATAGTAAGATTATGGTGCTTGAGAAATGGTAGCTTGATGGCAGTCCAGATGTAACGCAAGTAGAAGAGAGATATCACAAGAGATTAGAGCTTGGCTATGCGATTCCTAACAATATCGTAGCAGCAATACATTGCAAGATACACAAAATTCTTAGGACCTTTTCTTGAATACAAGCATGGAATATATAGGAATGGAGGATTGGAGGTGTCTTTAAGCACAAGGTAAGAAGGAGGATTTCCAATGAATTAAATCTATTTTAAAATAGGAGGAAGGAGAACCGAGCAATCAAAGCTAATTTTAGATAATTTGTCTCACGTATACATGTAAAAAGTGAAGTTAAGTGAACCATCACATGGTAAAACATGCATGAAGAATTTTGGAAAAATCAAGCAGGATCACCACCCTACGCAGGGTGGCAGTTTCAGGACCACCACCCAGGCAGAGTGGTGGTCCTGGCACTAAAGGCCAAAATGTGCACAGAAAGAGGTGGGAAGCTAGAAAAAGTGTGGGAAGGCTAAGTAAATGCATCTAGGAAACAAATATGCACTGCGAATGGGTTTCAGAGCTCAAAAACCTTATTGAAAGGACCTGAATCATCATTGGGGAGTTTTGTAACATTTTTCCGACAATGTAGCACATGTAATTTTGGGTGCATACAGATACCCCTTTAAAATTTTGTTTTGCTTGCCTTGTGAAGGTTTAAGGTTATGTTTCTTGTGTCCCCTTGAATAATACTTAGTTGTTTAGATTTTTTCCTTAACTCTTATTGGATTGCAGGATTTCTCAGGTTTTCTTCAGAAGGTTGCAAGAGGTTACTTGGTTATAATTGGAAAAATATCCACTTGATCAAAATGTCCAAAAATTCCTAAAACATCTAAGTATGGGTTTCTCTTTAGACCTATTCATTTTTTTAAAGTTACTTTACTTCATGATCTGCAGTAAGTCCCCATCCAAAACCTGATTTACACTACACAATGTTGGGTAGGTTTTTGCAACCACTTTAATTCCTATAATGATTGGGCAAAGTAGTTCCATAAACCCGATTTATACCATGTCGGTTCATTACGCTAAAACGATACCTATCCACTACAAAAAACAATTAAGCAAAGTAGTCCCAAAAATATGATTCATATCATTGCGTTAAAATGATATTACTTTACTTCTATAAGAAAATAAGAAAGGTTTATAGCAAAACCCGCAACCCACGTATTTACTTACTCTACCTACTTCAAAATATTAAGTATTCACATAAATCTAAGTTTAAATCCCAAACTTCTATATACTTCTTGACCCAATTGGGTTTCCGATAGCTAGTTAATTTATAAATTAAAAAAAGCAAATCTATTTGAAAAACTTGCCTCATAGGTATGGTGACGTGGAATTTGTACCTCACATATTTAATGAGGTGTATTATTTAAAAACCTAAGTAAATCCACATCATTTTTACCTAGCTACTAGTTTTTTCAAAGCAAGTAATATCCTATGCAAACCCTAAGCAACCTCGTGTTGGCCAACTGAAGAAATTTTTGAGAATATTTTCATCAACCCATTTGTGGAAAAGGTATCTTCTTCACTCCCTCTTATTTCTTTTTAGTTTTTTCCTTGTATTTTTATAAGTTGTTTTGCCAAATTTGTCTATCCATCATTTGAGCAATTCCCCATTTTGTAAAAAAACATTCCATGGAATCATTCAGGAACTAGTTTAAATATTCTAAGAGAGGTTGAGGGATGCATGGGCAAGTTATTTTCATGTGTATTTTGTGCCAAAACACTCAAAATCCCATCTTAGGAAGTTCCCTGGTTTTTCCCTAGCTTTATAGCCAACAATTTGGATCATTTTAGGAATTTCCCTATCCATTACTCACCTCTCACTTGTTGGTTTTCCCAAAGACCCTTGTTTCCTTGAAAAGCAAAACTGATATTGCTTCTCCATGTTCTATGGCGATCCAACCCTTTATAACTCAAAGCCTAATCTATGTGGGGTTCTAGGTTGTTATTACTTTCCTATGTTATGGGAAAAACTGACCCCTCACTAATTCCCCTATACATTGCATGTTTTCCAACTACTATTGCTTCTACTTTCATTGTGTGTAATTAACTCATCTTTGTTGAAGATTTATGTTTAACGGGTTTCTAAGGTACCACTGTTGCTCATGATTTGTGGTGATTCGAACAATTTTTTCTTCCCCATGGATTGTGGTAAACAAACTCTTTTTTTCTCAACTCATACTCTTTGTGGAAATATAACCTACTACTACTACTACTTCCTATATATTGCAGAAAACCAATCACCTAATCCTTGAAATCTATTTAAAGTGTTATTTTGAGAGACTGCTACTTCTCATTTCTTTATGCTACACCGAACCCCTCCTATTGGCTTACTTAAAAATTCAAGAAACTGCACCCTATAAACCCATAATCCATGGTGAAAGACAAGATATCTCATTTTCTTGCTTACTAAAAGCTTCGAACTTCACTTAAAAAGAATTTTTTTGTACTTTAATAACCAGATATGCTCATAGATTTGAAGTTACATATAAGAGATCAATAGTTTGACTTAAATTCTACATCTTAAGTAGGAACAAATGCTAACATCTTATTAGGTTGTACACATTGTTTTCTTCAAGGATAACACTGTAAATGTCTAAGACATGGGGAAAATCATCAGAAGTAGAAGAGGTAGCCATTATCCAACAAGATCCCAATATTTTACTTAAAGAAACCTCAAATGCCAAAAGAAAAGGGAAATATAAAGCTACGCTAGTTGGCAAAACACAGGGAGAAAAGATGAAATATGAATATAAGGGTTATCTAGTGGAGTCTTGCGTTAGATCCAAGCTTGTAGAAATTGGTGATACTAACATGGGACATGTGTCCATAAATGAGTTAATAGATAGGTCCAAAGTAGCAAGAAAGACACTTTTGATGCATTCCTTGACTAACAGGGGATTAATACAAGTAACTGCACTTCCTACTACTACCTAGTTACCTCAATTTGTTTTGTAATGTGCCAAGTTTTCTAATCCTCTAACTAAGTCAGTAAGAGATACATCAGGAAATCTAGTGGTAGGACTTGATACTCAATTTTTTAAATACTACTTGAAGATCCCAAAAAAGGAAAAGGTGTTGGATGTGAATATGGAAAAGGCTACTAAGAAATGGGAAGAGAACCCCAGTGATTTTTATAAAATCATGAATTTGAACTATTTTAAGAAACCAAAGTAGGCCTCGAGGTTTCCAAAAACCATAGTAAGATCAGATCTTATTCAGAAATATCACAACATAACTCAGTTATTATGTAGGATCAATGGAGAGAAGAATGCTAAGTATTTATCCACATGGATGTATTATTTCATCAGGATCCAATGCATTAATCCATAGGGTTGAGTTGATAAGCAACAATATTGATCATCAACTGCAAGAGGTTAGGCAATCTTTTAGTTTCAATATGACCTCTTTTTTGGTGTATGTTGCAGAATCAAATGGAAATTTTACTAGGTTTCTCATAAAAGGTATCTTGGCTTCCAACTCTATCTATGGATACTATACATAATGAGTATTATCTACGTATTTTGAGAAGTACAGGAATGTGAATGATTTATTTTATGAAATTATTTGCAAGCTCAATACTGAGATAAAGGAAAAAAGGGTGACCAATGTAGCATGGAACACAATTTCCCATTATGGGTGTATCTTTATTCAATTTGTTAATTTCACCTCCTCAGGGTTTTTGGTTTCTCAGCCTCACCACTCAAGCTCCCAAGATACCCTAATGATAAGTGGATGCTTTTGCAACCATGCATGAAACTAGTGGAACTACATGATCCACAATAAAAAGCTCAAAAGGAAGTGGTTGGCTTCCCAATCATCATTGGTAATTATCATTTTGCCAATATTCATAAGGACAAGAACATTTCTAAAGAGATGTTTCATCATTATGAACAAGATTTCTATGAGGCCAAGGCCAATTTTGACATTAGGAAAATAGCACAAAAGAAAGTCTCCTTAGAGTATATGCACCTCCCGGAATTGAAATAATTTTGGGTGGATTGGAGGGATGAGTTTGAGATTAGAAAAATATATTGCAATAGGATGAAAGTTTATCAGATTATAGATTTTGGCCTGGAAAAAGTTTCAAAAGACTACCTGGATGATGGAAATGTAATTCTTGATTCTTAAAATCAAATGGGAGGAGATAAATCTCCACTCCCACCCATTAGGAATAATATTAAGACAATTAAAGAAAGAACATCAATGGTCTTCGCTCACACATCAAGTTGGCTCCTTACAAGTGGTTATTGTCTGGAGGAATTGGTGATGAAACAAATTAGTCAAAGGAGCACCAAAAGGAAGGGAGGACCAGATGAGAGTAGTAAAGGATCAAAGAGGTAACCAGGGGCCAAGAAGACCAAAATAGTGAGAGAGGGTGAACACCCATAATTTACACAAGCATACACTCATTATGTTACTACTAGTGAAGTTATTCAGTCATCAACACAAATTATTTCTTCATCCTCTATTGTCCATTCAATGTAGGTTCTCACTATTAAGGCAGAATTCAACAAACCACCCTTGAAGGCTACTATATTCATTCTTCCCCCAATAAGGGTGGAAACTCTACCACCTCATCCTCCTCCTTTCTCTCCACCAAGAAATTTTCCTTCTCTACTGGAAGATGATTATCCATGTACTCAGCATGAGGAAGGACATAATGTTTCCTTGGATAACCCTTCACCTCACAAAGTATCACAAGCACAACAAAAAGGAGAAGCTAAAGTAGAAATTGTAGAAATGGAGGGTATGGAGGAAGGGTAAATTGGGAAATAACATAAAGAAAAAACTCATTTGGGGGTTTTACAAGAGTACCAAGTGACTGAAGAAGCATAAAAAGGGAAAGAAGCTAAATTAGATTCAAGAACAAGATTGTTGATGAAAAAGAGATAGAAAATCAGTTGTTAACCAAAAAAATGGTAGAATTGGAGAAATTTTTATTACAAGGTACTACAGTAGAAACAGACCAAGAAATGATGGTACATCCTACTACAATTGTAACTAGTTAGGAGATGGTTGTACATTAAAGTACTCCTATTTCTTCAGGACAAGAGTTCTCGTCTTAGTTAGCATTGCAAGCAATCCCAAATGCTAAGGAAATAATAAATCTGGAAGAAATGGACATGTAATTACTCAAAAGTATTGACAAGAGAGGGAGGAGATCAAAATCTACTAAAGTGACTTTGAAGATAATAATTGAATCATCATCGCAAAAATTTTCCAAAGTTTTTAATCTAGTGGCAAGAAAAAAATGTGAGTTAACTGAAAAAGACTTAATGGTGACAAAGGTGCCTTTGGGAGAAGTTACTACCGAATGACTGAAACAAAATACTTAGACCTTGATTGATACACTTTTCCTCAAGCTTGATAAAGAGAAGGATAAAAAATCTATATTGAATGAATCATTCTCCAAATTGTGTTAAATTATTACAAAGGTTGACAAGTCTTCTTCTCAACCTATACTACCAGGAGAGAAAGTTAACCCTCAAGTCATCACAGAAGTAGAAGAAACAAGAGAAAAATATAAATTTTTTGATGAGTGGGTAACATGGATCACTGAGAAGGATATGGAAGAATATTTAAAAGTGTTGATTAAATTGAAATATTATTAAGGAAAGTTAGATGAGTTGAATATTTTAAAATTGGAAGCATATAATGAATGTGGGCTTGTTGAGCTTCAGTTGGAGAGTCTTAAAGAGATAATCTCACTATCAAAGAAGGTTTTGATAGAAGAAAATATTGTGCCAGAGGGATCAATTAATAAAAGGTAAAAAAGAAAAGACAACTCTTTCCTTTCATATGAAGCTACTCGAGAAAATTATGGAAGAGATGAAGATGCTATTAGAAGAGGTGGATGAAGATATGGATAATCTAGATGATTATATCTATTCTAGCACAAGATACACACTTTTCAAGCCACCCGGTACTATAGAGGATTTCATTTATTTTCTCAAGTAAGAAATAGATAAATCCATCACCCCTTTCACCTATGTTTCACTTGATAAATTGGAAAATCTTCACCAAGATGTCAAGAATTTTGAAACAAGCCTAGTAATAGTAAAAGGCTTCAATAACATCTTATAAATAAACTCCTCATGTACGAAACTGAAATGCAAGTTGTTGCTAAAGTAAATGAAAAATTAGTACAATATATGTTGGATCAGCATGCTATATACTAGGAGGAAATCAAGAATGAGACTGAGTTTATCTAGTAAGAATAATTTATTCTTTTTCTTCTTCTTCTTCTTCTCATTTTTTGAACAATGTAATTATAATCAAGTGGAATTGTAAAATTTAATTAATTTGGTTGAAAGCCATTACTTCAAGTCATTTTGAAAAATTCAATTACTTAGGAATAGGTGGCGCTTCATGCAAAGTACTTGATTTTCTTTTAAATTGTATAACATTCTAGAATCATGCATGCCAAGAAAAGAGAAATTTGAGAGGGAATGTTCTCAACTTCTTGTAATTTTATAGCTAGGCACGTGTGGAGGGCATAATTAATGTATCCTATTTGTACTACCTTTCTAGATTCTATAAATAAAGAGAGAATCTTATGGACTAAAGGATCATAAAATGTTTAGGAAATCAGCTATTGAACTCTTTTGCATTTGAGGTTTCGAAATTTGTGTTGAGATTCTCATATGTCCATTTTGTAAACTAGCTAGAATTGAATAAGAAGAAGGTGGATTTTTGTGGAACTTTGTCTCTGAGAATTCTTGTTGTGTGTTCTATGAAGGAAAATGGTAAATTTTGTGCTATCTTGAATTTGAATATGAATGCATTTATTTTCATTTAACAAAAATTGTGGATCTTATTAAGTATTTATTTATTTTTTATGGCTGAAATAATCTCTAAAATCTACTTATTGTAAAGTGCATCCTCTCTTTTTCTCTCCTCGGTTATACATTCTCTTATTTTCTACACATCTTTCCCAAACACAGCTACTTACTTTCTACAAAATTATGAAGTTATGGCTCATGAGCTTCGCGATTAAAGTAATACCCGTGATAAATAATTAGAATGAATAAATATCTTGCATGAGAGCTTTACCATTAAATTAAGGGGATTTATCCCATGAATTCCTAGGTTTGTGTGTGTAGCCAAGCATGAAATCTAGCCAATAGTTTCTATCGAATCTACTGGGGAACTTGAAAATCCTTACTTGAATGCATTTGCTTTGCTCCAACTTAAGTGTCAACCTGTGCTTTTCTCATGAACTTCGAATTAAAAACTTGTAAAATTTGAGTTATCAGTTACTCAAATTGTAGTCTTCCTAATTGAAGAGAGGCGTTAAAACCAAAAAAAATATAGTACGAAAATCAAAATGCTAAATTTATTGCACATTCATCTTATTCAAATCACCCACTAAAGAACTCAAGTCATATGTACGCTATTGTTGAGTATAATTCTGGAATTTTATGCATGTTAAACCGATGCGCACCATTTGATCAATTCATTTTCCTATAAAACTAAAGTCTATTGAAGCTAACCCACATTTGTTACCAATATTTTATTCTGGCATGTCATCCATTTACCCACACAAGTAGATCTCAAGGAATAATTGACCATTTATTTAGACTACAAGAGCAATTTAATTTCAATCCTCCACCTCAGAACAAAATGAGAAGATCAAGCCTCTCACCTGTGGGAAGAGTGCATACCCCTCCTACAAACCAGTTGTAGTATAATCTAGCAATTGTAATTATCTAGCAGTTAATCCAAAACTTCATATCCCTTTAAGAATTCCACAACTTATTTTCCCATGGGGCATGGCATTTGGCCCTTTGAATTTAACACGTCCTCTCCACGAGTTACCAAAGGGATCTAGAAATAATTTCCCCAAATTCTTCGAAGATGGAAAACAAAACTTGGATGATCACTTGGTTGCTTTCCTTATGTCCTATGGAGTATTGGATGTTTAACATGAAGACATGTCTTTGAGGCTCTTCATAGAAACCCTATATGACCTAGCTAGAGAATGGTTTTACAGATTGACTCCAGGTACCATAAAAAATTGGACTACCATATGAGACCAATTTATGAAAAGATTCAATCTAGTTGAAGATTCAAGTACATTGATTACTCAGCTAGCTCAACTTTAAAAAATAACCTCATGAACACATGAGGGATTTCATTACTAAGTTTTAAAGGATACTTTATAAAATTCTTCCTACTTCTTCTATTAGTGATGAAAATCAAAAGGTATTTTTCATTAATGCTTTGTTGCCCAAAGTTGGTTATCAACTATGTAGGGCACATCCTGCTAAATTTTTGGCACCTCAGAACATCACCATTGAGTTAGAGGATGGTCTCATCATGGCAAGTAAAATCGATCATTCAACTCCTAAGGCTGAAGTTTCTTCTCCAACTAGCATGTCTGATCCACTCCTATCAAGATTATCTAATGACATGTTTTAAATAAATAAGAAAATAACGCAAGGTAATAACTCTGCTCCTGTTAAGAATGCACCTACAAGTAATTTCAATAATCAAAACCATAACCTAAATTACATTGTTGCTGCTTCTCAAAGACTGGAAATTGAGATCATGATGAGCTTTCCTCTGAGATTACATCTAACTCACCTCCCAATTCATGACAAGATTAGATTAGGCTCAAATATAAGATCAAGTGTCTCAGTTCACCTCTGATCTTACATGAATATCATCTTCAAGCTTTCTTACAAGCTTGCACCAAGCTCACATACAAGCTCTCCTATGCGTTCATGGCTTACTCACCTCTAAGCTCATGGAGAGCTCGCTCCATGCTTGCATTTGAGATCATGTTGAACTATCCTAAGATATTTATTCAAGATCCTCCCATGCTCACCTCTTATCTCTTCCCATGATAGCCTCCTTAATATGTGTTGATCTTACGCAGATCTCACCTATGACCTTGAGTCAAGTTTTCCCCCGAGATGGATTCAAACTCACCTCCAGGCTTGCATCATGCTCACATTCTATTTCATGTCGATCTCTCCTCTGATATCACACAGAGATGATGCTGATATCATCTTCGAGATCACCTCCAAGCTAGCATTCAAGCTTGAAATGATCTCACCACCATACTCACACCAATCTCACCTCTGATCTTACTTCACGTTTACTTACAAGATTACGTGGATCACTTCCCTTTCTCACACCCAAGCTCGAGTTGAGCTCACCTACAAGCTCCAACCAATCTTTCACCCAAAAAGGAAAGGGAATATAGCATATCAGAATGGAAAGGATTGCAATGAAGATATGATAAAATAGATTGTGACAAGTAAAAAGTAATGGGAGTATAAACTATAGCTTGTTTCTTGTAACAAATAATCTGACTAAAAATCAGTGACTATGTGAGATCTAGACAATATAATCAAGTGGAAGACATGTACATACCAAGTGAACTAGACATTTGAAATTCACAAATGACCATCTTGTGAAGTAAGTAAATTGAGGAAATAGTGGAGTATAGAAGAACTTGCAAAAGTGCAGAACTTTGAAAAATTGATGATATTAATGAAAGGCATATGAATGTTTCTAAAAAATTGAAAAGAATGTTACTTTGAACTGAGCATAGTAAGGCAGAATAGAAAGAGGGAGTTATAAATGTATGATGAAAAAAGGTAATGAGTTGGATGTATGATAGAAAAGATGCATAAAAATTGATGAACAAGACAGAGAATGGCCAAAGGGAAACTGAGAAGCATAGTTGAGTTACAAGGTGAGCTTAGCATAACACAGAAAGAATATTAAATTGTTGATTAGATAAGAAGAAGAAAAATTAGGAGAAAAATTAAGAATCATGGAAGAGAAAATTTAGGGTCATCATCAACTATTACAGATAGTAACTCAAAAGTGAAAAAATTGGTAGAACAAGTCTAAGTGGTAACTTAGCAGTTGGGGAGTTAAAGCTTCCTTGTGAGTTGAAGCTCACTAAAGATAAGTAAAATTTGATTGAATTACAGGGGGTTGAAGCCTCCAGACTAAGTGGAAGGTTATTCAAATTGAGGAGTAGAATCTCTAGGTTGACTTGAAGCTCAACCTTGAAACTAATGTACTAGAAGTAGGATAAATTGGTCCTAAGCATAGTTCATAGTTTCAGTGGGTTTTCTTCCCATTTTTGGTTTCTAACATTAAACCCTGTGTCATTGTGTACTATCTCGCAATTTTCTTGTGTGTGTTTTTGGTTTTATAATATTAGTTTTAAGAAGGTAAATTTGTGAAGACACTGATTCATCCCCCTCTTAATGTCATAGTTTCTAACAAGGCGAAGAGACTTTTTCAAGTTGATGATAGAAAGGAAGCAAGATGATCCAGATACAATAACTTATGTACTTCAACAATAATTTAATGAAGAATTGCCTTTGGTTCTCTTTATGAACTTGGTCGATGAATGGTACAACAAGATTTCCTACTTCCTAACATATGGGGCATACCTAGATCATCTAACACATATGTAAAAACACACTATAAAGATAAAATCAAAGGACTTTTTTCTTTGGGACAATGGTTTATACAAAAGGGGAATTGATTGTGTCTTTCTTAGGTGTGTGGATAGAGCTCAGCAAGAAAAGCTACTAGAGCATTTTCATGAAAAAACATGCGGAGGCTACTTGTCAGCAAGAGTTACTGCACACAAGATTCTTTGAGAAATGTATTTATGGCCTAATCTTTTTCAAGATACTATATAGTGGGTCTCTAAGTGTCAAGCATGTTAGTAATTTTTTGGACCTGTTAACCTACCAGTATTTCCCTTCAAACTAGTAGCGATTAATGAAACATTCCAACAATGGGGAATTACTTTCATTAGCATACTGAATCCTCCCTCCAGTATAGGTCACCATTACATTCTCATAGCAACTAATTATTTCAATAAAGTTGTATAAGCCATTCCTTTCAAGCATGCCACTTGTGAATAAGTGTGTAAATTTATCAAGGAAAACATAATAGTGAGGTTCGGTGTCCCACATAAAATAGTCATAGATAATGCTTCCAATATGTCCTCTAAAGATATAATGGAGTTTTTACACATATGGTTTTCAGTTCATGCATTCTTCTAACTATTATCCTTAGGGAAATGGACAAGTTGAGTCAAACTAAAAGAACTTGATTACAATCATTCAAAAGTTGGTTGAAGAAAATCAAATAACATGGCACAAGAATATTTTTGATGCACTTTGGGTTGACAGGACCACACCCATTAAAGCAATAGGTATATCTCCTTTTCAATTACTATATGGGATGGGTGTTGGGATACCTATTACCATCGAAATGCCTGCTTTACAATTAAAAAAATCCATTAAAGATGTTACATACAAGGATGCACTGGAAAATATTAATTATGTACTTATCTAAGTTATAAGAAGTGGATGTTTAGGTGTCAGATAGGTTAGCTGAGCATAAAATGAAGGTCAAGAAAGTATTTGACAAAAATTCCAAAGACAGAAAGTTTAAGGTTGGAGACTGGGTTCTCTTGTGGGACACGAAAATTGAACCAAAGGCATGCATGAAAAGTTTTATTCACTGTGGAAAGGACCCTTCATGATCAAGAGAGCTACTAAAGAGGATATTTTCATCCTTTTCTATTAGGATGGAGTTGAGTTCTTGTTGTCATATAATGGACAAAATTTGAATATTTTTAGGAACTGATGATCCAGGGTAAAACTTGTATGTACATAAATAACCTCAGTGTTTTGGTTTTTTTGTTTGTTTCTAGTTTTGTGTTTTCCTTCTTGTGACCCCGAACCCAATGAACAAGACTCAAAACCAAAGATGTTAGGATATAATATTCATTTCTATCAGAGATAAAGATGTCCACAGATGGAGCCAACTGGTGTCCCCAAGATTTTACTTATAAATTTTGAGATACCCCTTTAAATTTTTAGTCTCCTTACCTTGTGAAGTTTTAAGGCTGTGTTGCTTGTGTACCCTCGAATAATACTTAGTTGTTTATATTTTTTCCTTAACTCTTTTTGGATTGCAATATTTCTCAAGTTTTCTTCAGAAGGTTATAAGAGGTTTCTTGGTTACAATTGGAAAAATACCCACTTGATCAAAATGGCCCAAAATTCCTAAAAAATTAAGTATGGGTTTCTCTTTAAATTCATGTTTTTAAAGTTACTTTACTTCATGATCTATAGCAAGTCCCCATCCAAAACCTGATTTACACAACAAAATGTTGGGCGGGTTTTCGTAACCACTTTACATCCTAAAAGAATTAAGCAAATTAGTTCCATAAAATTGATTTACACCACATAGATTCATTATGCTAAAAAAATACCTCGATACTGCAAAAAAGAAATTAAGAAAAGTAGTCCTGAAAACCATATTCATATCATTATGCTAAAATGATGTTGCTTTACTTCTAAAAGAAACTAAGCAATGTTGCTAGTAAAACCCATAACCCACGTATTTACTTAATAGGAATTTTCATTCTACTCTACTTTCTTCACAATATTAAGTAGTCAAGTAAAGATGAGTTTAAATCCCACTAGTTTCTATTTTTCGCTTGACCCAATCGGGTTTCCAATAGCTCATTACTTCATAAATAAAAACAAGAAAAGTTATTCACAAAACCCGCCTCATAGGTACGGTGACATGGAATTTTTACCTCACGCATTCAATGAGGTGGATTATTTTAAAATTTAAGTAAATCCACATCATTTTTACCCAGCCACCAGTTTGTTCAAAGAAAGTAATCTCCTCTGTGAACCCTGAGAAACCTCATGTTGACCAACTGAAGAACATTTTCAGCAATTTTTTTTCAACCCATTTGCAAAAAAGGTATGCTCTTCACTCCCATTCTTTCTTTTCAGATTTTCCCTTATGTTTTCATAAGTTGTTTGGCCAAATTCTCATGTCCGTCATTTGAGATATTTTCCGTTTTGCAAATTTTTGTTTTTCCATGGAATTATTCGGGAACTAGTTGAAATTTATTAAGAGAGGTTGAGGGATGTACGAGTAAGTTGTTTTCATGGTTATTTTTTTTAAAACACTCAAAATTCCATCTTAGTAATTTCCTTAGTTTTTCCATAGCTTTATATCCAACAATTTGGATCATTTTTTGCATTTCCCTATCCATTACTCGCCTCTCACTTTTTCAGGTTTCCTAAAGACTCTTGTTTGCTAGGAAAACCAAACTGTTATTGCTTCTCTATGTTTTTTGGGGATCCGACCCTTCATAACTCAAATCCTAATATATGTGTGGTCCAATAATGTTATTTATTTCCTATGTTCTACGGGAAACCGACCCCTTTTTACTTTCCCAATGCATTGTGTGTTTTCTAACTACTATTTCTGCTACATTCATTGCTTGGAAATAACCCCTCTTTGTTGAAGATTTATGTTTATCAGGTTTCTAAGGTGTCACTTATGCTCATTATTTTTGGTGATTCGAACCACTATTTTTTCCCCATGGATTGTGATAAATAGATTCTTTGTTGCTTAACTCCTACTCTTTGCCGCAATCTAACCTACTACTACTACTGCCTATATATTGTAGAAAATTGATCACCTGCTGCTTCAAATCTATTTAAAGTGGGTCTTTGAGAGACTTCTACTTCTCATTTATTTGCACTAAACAACATTCCTCCTATTGTCTTACTTAAAACTTCAAGCAACTCCACCCCAAAAACCCACAATCCATTGTGCAAAACAAGCTATCTCATTTTCTTTCTTACTAAAATCTTGGAACTTCACATAAAAAGAATTTTTGTGGATTTTAATGACCAGATATGCTCATAGATTTGAAGTTACCTATAAGAGATAAGTAGTTTGAATTAAATTCTACATCTTAAGTAGGAACAATTTTTGACATCTCAGTAGGTTGTACACTTTTTTTACTTGAAGGTAATCACTGTAAATGTCTGAGACAAAGGAAAAATCATCAGAAGTAGTTTAGAGGCAGCCATTATCCAAGAATATCCCAATATTTTACTTTAAGAAACCTCTAAGGAAAAAATAAAAGGGAAATCTAAAGTTAGGCTAGTTAGTGAAACACAGGGAGAAAAGATGAAATATGAATATAAGGGTTATCCAGTGGAGTCTTGCGTTGATCTAAGCTTGAAGAAATCAATGATATTGATATCAGACATGTGTCCATAACTAAGTTAACAGATAATTCCAAAGTAGCAAGACAGACACCTTTGATGTAGGCCCTAACTAACAATGGATTAATACAAGAAAATACATTTCCTAGTATTTACTAGTTATCTAAATTTATTTTGGAATGTGCTTTTGTTTTTTTAGAGTAGGCTAGTTCCACTCTGCACGGGAAAATAGCCACACCATGTTATTTTTTTTAGTTATGTTAATAGTATTGTAGAAGCAATTTCAACTTATTCATATTTCTTCTGTAGATTTCTTTATTTATTTCCAGAAAGCTTAAAAATCCAAAAATATTAGATTAGTTTAAATAGTTTGTTTTATTTGCTGCATTTCTATCATTCAATTGAAAACAAAAAAAACATTAGATTAGATTTATTTTACATATTAAATTAGTTGTTTCCTTTTTTAATTAGTTAGTGGCAACATGTAGGCTTAATTAATTATAGAAAAGTAATTGAATTGTTTTGATTTAAATCTTCTTTTTCCTATTTTTTTAATTAGGAACATAGTTTAATAAGCAAGAATTAATGCATCTCCCCACACATCCCTAGTTGTCTTAGGATCAACCTTTCCTCCTTGTGGTTTCTTGGTGAGGTTATTGGTTTATTTTATTTAATAGTTCACACATCCCACGGGACCATTCAAGGTCCAAAATAACCAAGAGATGGCGTATATGATCCCCGAGTATTGCAACCAAATACATCTTATTTGCACGTAGAAATTGACATGGGCCTTAGGATCTTGATTTTATGATCCAAAAAAATACCACCTACCATCATCTCATAATTGATAGTCCTAATATGAACAATCTGACAAGGTGTACGAAATCTAGTGGAACCATCTTGGACAAAACTAGTTCCCGCTATCCACTGACTTTTCCTATCCACACACTTTCTCTCACACTTCCATGACCTTGTTTGGAAATTTCTAAGAAGAAAATTGAATATAGTTCCCACACATTCCAAAACTCATTGTGATAATTTTCCACGAGCTATATATTGACCTCCATTTATACACTACCATCATCTTAGACCATTCCGTCTCAGCTACGTAGGTAACACAAACTTTTGTTTCCTTAGAAAAGCATACTCCATTAATGTTCATACAGGACATTAGATTACCTTGATCTTCCCTTATTGACATTTTTCCCATTTTCTTTACATAACTTCCACATATCCATCTATCCACTTCATTGCAGCTATCCTGGCATGACCTCGAGAGGTCGTGTGTGTCCGAAGGTCACATGTTGATTTTCATGCATACAAAATGGTGAACCCAACGTGAAGGACTAATTTATTTTCATTTCCATTTTTTATACCTTATTTCATCCATCCTTATCCTCTCCCATTATTTTGCAGGTATTTATATAACCCCCAAATATGTTGGGTCAGGAATACGGCTAGCCCATTTTGGGTCTCGAGGCATATTATTACCAAATGGGTATGCAACAGTCACCCTCACCATCTGGGTGGGTTGATAATTATTCATCTAATTTACCTTTTCCTCACACTCCCCCTCCTCAAGGTATCAACAACGGTTCATCGGCCAGGATCAAGGAGAATGCTCAACCTACGTATAGTATGCAACCTGAGCTTTCCTTCTCAAATAACATGACATTCACAGTAGAGAAAGGGTCCAATCCTTGGGTCTTGATTAGACCGTAGATCATCATGCAATCCGATTCACTCCCATATTACCTATTTCTAGACAAGGAACTCTTGACATGTTTTTCTCGGAGTGAGAAATGCTTTAATGCAATAGACCATTCCTTGGACCGGATACAGTAGTACACTGATTCTCTTCTTCAGAACAACATTGTTACCTCTCCTCTTGTAATAGAGAATGCACCTAAAGAGGTGTGATCTCCCAGACACAAATTTTATAGTGGGACATCATGTTCCTTTTCCTCCTAGCAAGGCTTAATATCCACCTAAGTCAAATGCAACACTCTCTTCAGGAAATGTTATTTTAATGCTGGTGGATAGAGTTAGGGAGTTAGATATTTCCTAGCCTTCTCATGCTCCATATTTTCTGGGAAAGGAAAGGCTTCCCACCACATTCAGAACTTTGCATATGTTCCTTTTGCACTATCTCCTCTTCCATTCTACATGGGAATTCCTAGTCCTACAGACCCCCTTATTAGATCGGGCATGGTAGGTATGCCCCCACATACTTCGTACCAATATCCTCCACAAATTCCAACCAAAAATGTGTTCTCTAATTCCCTCCCAACTGGAAATGTGAAATTCTCTAGACTCGCACCTACTACTCTTTACCAAAATAATTTTCCCTCGTGCCTCCACATGTATTTTAAGTCACCATAAGGGGCATGTTTTCCTTTCATAGTTTGTATGCTCAGCCTCAAGGGATTCCTTATGCCCATGCAAATTCTTATGTTTTGCTATATCATCCTTTTATGGTTCCCCCGCCTCCCCATCTAGGGTCGTCCATGGTAGGTTCTTATGCATTGGGTACATATGCTGAATATCTTAAGGAACCCCTCAAATTTACTATACGAATCATAACTCTTCCATATCCTCTCTGTGACTTACCAAAGTTCAAAGGGAATTGGGACCCAAATACACATTAAAGTGTATGTAAATTCTGTTAGAGAGTTTCTCCCATGGGACACAATTGTAGCTAAGATTTTCCCTAAGACCCTTGAAGTTATCACTCTCGACTAGTATTATAGGGTACTATAAGCCTTGATTCATTCATTCAAGCAACTTGTCTCTGCTTTTATACTGGATTTTGATATGAAAAAACTCTTGTGAACAAGAATCATATAACTACTCCCTATCAAGCAAGAGCATAGTGAATCTATCACCCATTACATTCAAAGATGGCGGCAAGTCCTCTACTCCTCAACCACCTCTCCACACATGTACCAAACGGAGCTTTACAGCTTGTTCCTTCATTCTCTCAATAGAGAGACCGAGGATGAGGTCCAGACTTTTCCTCTTAGAAGCTACAAGGAGGTCCTACAGGGTGCTCTCCGCATTAACCAAGCGTCGATTACTAGTGGCTGGAAAACCTAAGGCTCAAATGGGAGACTGGTCAACCCCTCTCAAGTTAATTAAAATTACCCAAATGGTTCAAAAAATAGTAACCAAGGACCTAAAGTCCTCAATAAGAACCGTGGTGTTATGACAGATGACGTAACTGACCAATCTAAGAAGCCAAACATCATCAACACCAATAATACGAATAACGGTAACAATAGCGTGAATTCTAATAATGAAAGGAGTAACAATTTCATTCCTTCTATTAATGTGGTGGACTTTAGTTGTCCTCTTCCCCAACCTCAAAAAGTTCAGGCCCAAGTATTAGTTCAATACCTTAGCGGTTATCCGAACCAATACTAGAACCAAGGTCAGAGGCCCCCGAACATTAACTTTAACAACTAACAACAAAACAAAAATAGAAACTATGGGCTGCAATAGAACCAAAATCAAAGACCTCGTTATTGCAATCCTAATCTATAATGTAGTTTCCATATGATTATAGGACATGACACTCGTATGTGCTGTGATTGTAACAAGTTTATGCATATACTTCTAAAGGACCAAAGAAAGTTCTTTGTTGAGATGTTTTTGGTTAATCCTACGTCATCGACGTAAAATGTTAACATGGGGCCCATTTCCCCTCAGAATTCTGACCTTGGGGTTTATAAATAACCTATTCTGACATGTCCCAAGAATGGAAATCTTAATCCACATGGTACCAACAAGGGGATTCCGACAGGGATGCCCGTAGGTAACAATGACCACGAAGCCTCTACTTTTCCAAACCCTTTGGTGGATCCTCCTTTGGAGTGTCAGAAGTTGTTATCTCATTTTAGTGATTCTAGCTAACATTAAGATAACTATAGAAATAATTTTTGGAAAAATTTCCTCAAATGCCCTTTTGAGGAGATTTTCGGGTTTTCGAGTTTCAACAACATGAAAACATATTTTTTACATGCTACATGTAAATTGTTTCCTGAAACCCAAAACCTGAAACAAATCAGTCTTTCAGGTTTTCGGAACTCACGAACATCAGAACATGATTTGTAAAAATCATGCTAAATGTTGCTTGACTTCCGAAACCTGAAACCTGATATAATCCTTTGTATCATTTTTTCGGGACCTTGGAACATCCAAACATCTCATGCCACATGTCTCTTGTTTGCCAAAACTTGAAACCCGAATTGATAGCTAATCCTTTGTATCAAGTTTTTAGGAACTCCAAGCATGATGACATAGCATTAATTCTGAGTTTTTGGGTAGTTGGCACATGTGTCAGGTGAAGTGTAATAAATGCTAGGGTTTTATAAATAGCCCAATTTTACATGTCATTTTTACCTATTGTACTTTTGTTGCGTGGATTTTTCGTACATGTGCCTGCAACCTCCAAACCTAATCGAGCTTCTTGATCGATTTCGTGTTTCATTTTCGATTGGAGCAATCTTATAAGTGATGAAATTGATTCCCAGATCAAGATAGTCTTGACTATTGGAAAATTCTATATGTCATCATATGTCACCTATGCAGTAGCCGACATGATAAATTATCCAGGGTTGGATGCAAAAGAAGATAGGGTAACAGAACACATATATTAGTACTTCCCTCAGCTGACAATGAAGGGTTCTGAGGATAAATTTTGAAGAGTGAACGATGCTTTCTTTTATGAAAATATCTGTAGGATGAACCCTGATCTAAGGAAAAGAAGAGTCTCTGATGAGGCATGGGCCGAAGTATCAAAATGGGGTTGTATCTTCTTGTAGTTCAAGAAGTTCACATACCTTCGGGTGGTCATGTACCTAAGTGATCCTTTCCAATTTCCCAGATTCCTAGGTGATAAGTTGATCCTAATGGAGTTGGTAAGACAATTGGTTGATTTCCACAAATTCCAACAGAGTAAACACAAGGTTTTCGTATCCTTCCCTATTTCCATAACAAGGTACATGTGCTCGATAATGGTTAAAGCTAAGAATATGGTGCATGAGCTTCAGGACAAGTTAAAGAAGCACATGAAGCACAGAGATGGATTCGATTTCCACGGAGTCCTTAAATCATACGGGACTCTATATCTACATGTTCCCAACATAAAAGATATTTGGGTGGATCTTTGGGATGAGGTTGTTATTCGAAGGAAGGACAATAGCAGGTTGAAAATTGAAGAAATCTAGATGCTGGATTTATTTGACATCCCAAAAGGAACTAAGGAAAATGAGAGTGTCCTTCACACCTCGTATGATGGGTTGAATGAAAACCAATATGTATTCCTGGCCATTGATTGGTCCATTGCTGAGAAAGCTTCTATCATGGGAAGAGCTACTCAAATTCTTGCACGTACTAAGACGTGGCTCATTTCTTGGGGAATGAGTTGTAAAGAAGGGATTTTTGCAAAGCTAGATACTTTGGAAGTGGTACCCTCCAAGGGAAAAAAGGAAAAGGATAAGAAACCTTCCAAGAGGCCAATGAAGGTTAAGTTTGTAAGAAAGGGAGAAGATCAGGTAACTACACTAATGACCACTCTCCCACAAATAGTTGAGGTTCCTTATTCACCTCCACAACCAAAGAAAAGAAATCCTCCTTCAAGAGAAGAGATTGTTCAACCTTCCATTCCTATTTTGGTTGACAGTTCATCAGAGGTAAGTCTTCCTCTTACCTCTCAAGCTCTAATTTAAGAATCCTTGCCTCCTCCCATTCAGCCTTCCTTGCCTCATATTTCTTCACCAAGTTCCTCAGCCATGGCTAGTATCTTCTCTCGACTCTCACCTCTCCCCAATGGACCCCAGTTAACCATGGACATGCCTCCTCCTTCTACACCTTCATTTCCTGAATCCATTACCATGGATGCTACACTTATAGTGGTCACCACTCCACAAGCTAACCTTCCTCCACTTGAGGATGTGACCGTAACACCTATAATGGGAGAACATTCATCCAATATGCCTCAATGGTTAGTAGATCAGACTGTGAGGAAAAATAATGTGGTGGTTCCATTACCATCCTTTGATTTCAGTTCCCTCAAGGTCACTCCTACTAAGTCGGCCAAGAAACCCAAAACAGTCTCAAGGATTTCAGTGGATGCCTCAGGGCATAAATTTTTAGAGATTGCTACTCTGACGGTTGATAAAGATAAGGATGATATAAAGGTCACAGATTATTAAATCACAAGGGTGGCTCTAGGGAAAGTAACAATGGAGGGAGCACAGTAGGATGCACAAGATGCCATAAATGTGTTGTGTCAGAAGCTAAAGGAAACTAAGGAAAATAGAGATGAGTTAAAAGAGAAACTACAGTAGCTGACAGAAGTGTTATTCAAGCTCTCAAAGCCTCCTGAGTCAACACCATCATCCTCTACTCCTATTGGGTTTGATTTCTCATCGATACCCATGATCGAGAGGATTAATGAGAAGGGGAGAACGGTTGATGAATGGATCTAAAGGCTGCTCCTGTAAGGAAAAGAAGTCATCGAGGACACCGTGGAACTCTAAAAATCCTTAGAGGATATAAAGAAGGATGGAGAGAAAATGGATGATGAATTTTCAGCAGAGATCGGAAACCTAGAGTTAAATTTTGAAGCTCTCCAAATGCTGAAATAGGTTTCATCCCGCATCTTGGTTGAAGAAGGCGTCGTTCCACATGGGGATAAACATTTTCAACTAACCAAAGCCATTAGATTCAGAATAAAGATTCTCAATGAAGCTTGTAGAAAATTGAGGGAATCAAGAGATCAATTGGTCAATGGCACGAATGACTTAGAAGAAGAGCTAGTCAAGATCTGTGCTAAGGTGTTGAGTGAAAGTTTAGGCATCCTGCCTGTTGATGATCTTTACAAAAAGATCCAAGAATCAATTTAGCATGAACCAACTTATGGATTTGGCCTAGAAATCATTGACAAAGTTTTTAAAATTGAACATTCTTTGGAAACCCTGAGGAAACTCAACAAGAAACAGAAAAATCTTCCTGGAAACGCTAGTGATACTGAGGAAACATGTGAAGTTCTGAGTGATCATTCCACCACGCTTGATGAAAATGAGATGTAGGATATAATCCAAAAGTTATAAGAATTTCAAGGAAAGCATAATTTGTTGAAGGAATACAAAGATGATGAAACAAAATAGGCACAATGTTGCATGTCATTTCAATCCTAAAATCGACATGTCTTTTTCATTTTTTTTTCATCACATAAGAAGAAAATTTTGACTTGGTCTCCTGCGTGAGAGTCAAGCAAAGTAGGAATCTCATTAAAAAGACTATTTTCTAGGATTTATCCTATTTTCTCTCAACTCCTTTTATTATAAATAAGGGATGCTTATGCATTCCAAAGGGTTGAGATTTTTGGAATATTGAGAACTATTGTGAAGAAGAAAGACTTTGTGTTTTCTTTTAATCATTTGAGGAATAGAAACCGATGCTATTTTTTCAAACTTTGTGTTGTGAGATTCATCTTTCTTAAGATATTGTTCTTATGTTCAGGATCTTAAGCTATTCTTTGTTTAGCATTCTCGATTATTTTAATTGTTTCAAACATTACATTACATTTGTTATCTAAAGCTTGTATGATTATTTCGTGCTCTGTGTTTACTCGAAAGAAAATATGTTCCTCTCATTTCCTTTCCATTGTGTTTCTTCCATAATAATAATTTCCTTTCTGACCCATTTCATTTCGAAAAAGCAATATCTTCACCTAGTGTGGATATGGATTTTGGGATTCTATCCCAACCCCAATGGTTAGATTAGTGTGAATATTGTATATATTATTTTTGATGTGTTTTAGATTAGTAATAAACATGCAGCCTCACCTATCTTTGAGGAGGGATTTAATCCCATGTACTATGGTTGAACCTCATATTTTGGCTTGAAAAAATATCCAACCAACAGTTTTTGGTGACTCCGTTAGGGAATACAGATTGATAAGACTAAGCTTATCCTATTGGTGTCTAGCGACTCCGTATTTTCCTTATTTTCAAGAAGATCCATTTTCTAGTTCAAGCTGGCTAGGAAGATCTTCACTCGGTTAAGCTGAGCCAGTGGTGAAACTGATCCATTCTTTGATCTACTTCAACAACATAATTTCATGCTTTCACCCAATAGTGTTGCATCTAGCTGGGTAATAAGTTCTTCACCCATCCGAAGGACTCAGATTCCTCAAGAACAAGAAGTTTCTACAACTTTTCGTGCATTATTCTTGTCAGATATTTAGATTCCTGTACGCACTTCATTTAGAAGAATGGCATTACAACTTATGCCTTGGGGCGCAACTATTGGTCCTCTTTCCCTTACTCCACCATTGCATGAACTACCTCATGGATTATGGAAGAATATCCCTAAGTTCAACTGTGATGGAAAATAGCATCCTGATGAACACATTGCCTCATTCTTTGTTGCATGTGGTGTTCTTGGGGTTACTCATGAAGATGTCTCTGTTTGAATCTTCATCAAAACATTGCATGGCGTAGCAGCGGAATGGTTTTACCATCTCCCAAATGCATGCATTACCAACTGGGCTACCATGAGATCTGTATTTGAAGCAAGGTTCAAACCAGCTGAAGATTCTCATGCCTTGTTAGCACAACTTACACACATGAAGAAGGAGTCTTACGAACCCATGCAGGACTTCATAGCCAAATTCAACAAGTTGATCCGCAAGATTCCAGACCTCACTGTTCCTACTCTTGAAAATCAGAAGTGTTTCTTCATCAACGCTCAACCTCCTGATGTGAGCTTCTTGTTGAGAAGATCTGTTATCCCCGATTCTGCCATTGCTCAAGCTACAGCCACCTAAATAGAAGACGATCTTATTCTGGCTGGAAAGATCAGAAAAGAATCATCCAAGCCTAAAAATTAGAGTTCTTCTCAGATACTACTAGTCCAATGATTCAGAAGATGGCTAATGAATTGATCGCTTTGAAAAAGAAAATGTCTCAATTGGTGAGCAACGTTCCATATCAAGATATTCCTAGACGGAATTTCAATAATACCAATGGCACTCCCACAAGAGATAGACCATGGTTGACTGCTACTCAACCAAGGCTGGCTATTGAAGCTCCCCCTGTTAATGCTACAGTAGAGATAGTCGAAGAAGATGAAGAACTAGAAGAACAAGATTCTCATGAAGCTTTTGAAGCTTCGGGATATGTTGATGAGTCCTATGACGATTCAACTAGTGACTCCAGCATTGGGTATTTGGAATACAAGGAAGATGGATGTGAACATGATGGTCAGTCATTTGCGGTCTTCACTCGATCCCTATCTCAGAATCCTAGAAAACTAGTTGAAGGCTCTAAGGAGAAGAATAAAGAATCTCCTATGGTCATGGCCAAGAGAGGCTATCCTATCTCAGCAAAAACTGAAAAGGAGACAACTAAAAAGGTAACAACTTCTTCTTATTCTCCTTCTCCTACTCCCAAGACCAGTACCTCAGCTCAAACCAATATAACCAGAACTAAGCCTACCATCATTCCTTCATATACTACTTTTGACATTATTGACCATGCAAAAAGAACTAAGATCCAAATGTCAGAAGTAGAATATCTTCAGTCAAATCCTGAGCAATTTGAAAAGCTTGCCAAATTCATTAGAAGCAAGGATTTTATCCCTTCATCTTCAAAAGGCATTTTTTCAGGTCCTACTCAACCTTCACCTCAGACCAATATGACCTTTGTTTCTTCTTTAGGAAAGATCGAACCATTTTATTTGTCTTTACTCATAAACGGGTTTAAACTCAGCAATAACATAATTGACTTAGGAGCTTCCGATAACGTGATTCCCATAAAAGTAGCTCATGCCCTTGGACTTACTTTGACTAAATCATATGGATGGTGTTACTCCATGGAAACCAAGCAAGTTCCCTTGATTGGTCAAATCAAAGATGCACAATTCGCATTTGTCACCTTCCCAGAGAAGAGAGTAAAAATGACCATTCTGGTTGTTGATATCCCAGCTGCTTATGGTATTCTCTTAGGAAGAGGTTTTTGTAAAGATGTCAGAGGAGAGATCAATATGGACTGGACCAAGGCTAAAATTCTAGTTAATGGAGTTCCTCGTATTCTCCATCCTGAGCCTCAAGCGAAGTATTTAGTCACTAAATCGGATGACCCCAAGGCTCAAATTCTTTCGAAGATGCTGGCTTAGGGAATTATTTCATGACATCAGAGGTACCAGCTGTAAATGTTAAGGAAGAGGATCCTAATGGTATTTGGACCCTCAAGTTCGATGGGAGCTATTCAACTACTGGATCAGGTGTCGACGTAGTTCTTATATCTCCGGATTTCGAGATCTTTCCCTTTGCTTTCAAGTTGTAGTTTGATAATACTAATAACACAGCTGAATATGAAGCTTTGTTATTAGGATTAGAAATGGCAAGACAAAAAGGAATCTGAAACCTCAAAGTGCAGGGAGATGTAGAGCTCATTGTAAATCAAGTGAAAGGGTTTTATCAAGTGAAAAATGATTGCCTAAAGCATTACAGGAACAAGGTATGGGACAACGTAGAATGCTTCGATGCTTTTTCTATCAAGGTAGTTTTGAGGGATTACAATGACAAAGCTGATTCATTGGCCGTGTCTGCATCTCTTCTCCTTCCTCATCCATAGTTCAAACAAGACATGTACACCATTGAGATTGTGTACCATCCCAGTGTTCCAGATAATTCAACACATTGGCAAGTATTCAATGATGATCAACAGGTATTGTCTTTCCTTGAAAAAGCTGATAATTTTAGTGAACTATATTTTGAAGGATCAGAATCAGCTTTCCATGAATCTATTTTGAGTTCATATCAAGAGATTGATGGTGAGTTCATTCAGCTAAAAGGAAACAAGATTCCCAAGGGATTGGTTTCTCTGGAAGGTTTGTTTGACAAGCATGACTAGTTTATTCAGGGTAAAAGGCAAGCTGAAGGTGCTTCCTCGTCAGAGGTAGATCAAGTTAACCTGGGTTCTGCTGATCAACCGTGGATGGTAAACATCGGTAAATTTTGTTCACCAGAGGAAAAAGAAATATTCTCTTCACTCTTGAAGAGATATATGGACGTCCTAGCATGGTCATACACGGATCTAAAGTCTTTCAAGCCCAAGGATGTGCAACATAGCATTCCTTTGAATCCTGAAGTTAAACCCCACAGACAGAAGCAAAGACATTACAACCCAAAGATCTTAGGGACTATTCTTGCAGAAATTTAGAAAATGTTAGATGCAAAGATTATCTTTTTGATCCATCATTCCACCTGGGTAGCGAATATTGTCCCTGTGAGAAAGAAGAACGGTGAAATTTGGATTTTTGTTCAATTATGGAATCTCAACCATTCTTCATTAAAGGACAATTATCCATTTCCCATCATGGACCAGGTATTATAGACTGTCACTAGAGCAGAAATGTTATCCATGCTTGATGGATTTTCAGGGTATAATCAGGTTGAGGTAGCTACTGAAGATCAACATAAAACAATGTTCACCACTCCATGGGGAACCTTTTCTTACAGGAGAATGCCTTTTGGTTTGATTAACGTCGGAGCCATGTTTCAAAGGGCTATGGACTTAGCTTTCAGAGATTTAATGGGCAAGGTCATAGTTGTGTATTTGGATGACTTGATGGTCTTCTCTAAAAAATGAAGTGATCATTATGATCACCTGGAATAGGTACTCTTAAGGTGTAGGCATCATGGGATTTCATTAAATCCTACAAAGTTTATGTTTGAAGTGACAGAAGGAAAGTTGTTGGGTCATATTTTGACTAGAGAAGGAACCAAGATCAACCCAGAGAGGGTGAAGGCCATTCAAAGCCTTACCCTACCCACAAGTAAAACTGGGGTGCACTCCTTTTTCGGGAAGGTTAATTTCCTAAGAATATTTGTACTTGATTTTGCTGATAAAACCAAGGATATCCTTGGGATGATGAAAGGGAAAACTTCATTTTGATTGAGCACTGAAGGGAAGCTTGCTTTTGAAGAATTAAAAAAGGAAAATGTGTATGCCTCGGTTCTATTATTTCTAGACTTCAAGAAAGATTTCATCATGTACAACTATGCTTCCACTCATACAGTATCAGCCATCTTGATGCAGGAAAATGAAGAAGGAATTTAAGATCTCATTGCTTTCATGAGCTTCCCATTTAAAGAACATGAATTGAAAATGTCATAAATTGATAAGCATGCTTAGGGGGTGGTGAGAGCAGTGAAACATTTCAGGTATTACGTGCTGAGTTCTCATACCCTCGTTCTCGTCCCTGATACTGCAGTTAAATCCATCTTGACTCAACAAGAGTTGGGTAGTCAATGGGGTAACTGGATAGCTAAAGTCCAAGAGTATGAATTGGACATCAGACCTACCAAGTTGGTACGAGGAAGGGGCCTATGCCAATTGATTGCAGAAAATAATGCTGAGACAGAATGCGAAAAAACTAAGGATACCTCTTCGGAATTGCTCATGGTGCTTTTTGTGAGCACAAATGACGAATGGTACATAGATATTGCTTTATTTCTAACTTATGGAAAATTCCCCCCGCATTTAAGCCAAAAGGAGAAGAGGACAGTTAAGTTAAGATATGCAAGATACATTCTATGGGATAATGGAATATACAAGAAAGGTATTGATGGTGTATTCCTGCACTATGTTGATAAGTCTCAGCAGGTGAGGTTGCTAGAGTCCTTCCACAATATAGCATGCAGAGGAAATTTCTCCTCCTCTGTGATAGCTTATAAGATCCTATGGGCCAGGTACTATTGGCCTACTCTCTTTCGAGACTCAGCAGAATGGGTGTCCAAATGTGAAGCTTGTCAACATTTTGTTGGTCACCCTAAGTTAGCAGTTCTTCCCCTGAAGCCTGTGGTGATTGAAGAACCTTTTCACCAGTGGGGAATTGATTTCATTGGAGTATTAAATCCTACCTCTAGTGTGGGACACAACTACATGCTCACTACCATGGACTATTTCACCAAGTGGGTGGAAGCTGCACCCATCAAGCCGACAACCTCTGAAGTTGTCAACAACTTCCTCAAAGAAAATATAATTGTCAAGTTTGGCATGCCTCACAAGATTGTGGCTAACAACGCTTCTAATTTCTCATCACATGAGTTGACAGAAACTTTTTATGGATTCAGGATCATGTTGGCTCATTCATCTGACTATTACCCTCAAGGCAATGGTCAGGTTGAATCAAGCAACAAGAACCTGGTTACTATAATCAGAAAGCTAGTGGATGAGAACCAGAGGACATGGCACAAAGCGTTATATGATGCGTTATGGGAAGATTGGACTACTCCGAAACAAGCTATTGGGATGTCTCCCTTCCAAGTGTTGTATGGGATTGATGCTGAGATACCTATCTCCATAGAGTTGCATGCCTTACAGTTGGCCAAAGCAATTAAAGATGAAACTTTTCAAAATTCTATCGAGAAGAGGGTTATGTACCTAGCTAGGCTAGAAGAGGAATGAAGCAAGGTGGTCGATCACATTACAGATCATTAGAGTAAAGTAAAAATGATATTTGATAAGAAATGAAAGCAATGTGACTTCCAAATTGGAGATCTAGTAGTTCTCTGGGATAAGAGAAGGGAGCATAAAGGGAAGCATGGAAAGTTTGATTCTTTATAGAAAGGACCTTTCAACATACATCTGTTGAATGGTGAAAATAGCTTCTATCTATCATACCTTGATGGAGAGTTTCTCCCTCTACCTTTCAGTGGTCAACATCTAAAGTTGTTCCATCAGTAAAGCAAGATGCTCTCTTGCATTGTACATAATTTTTTTTCTGTCATGTGTTTGCTTTTTTCTTTCCTTCTTTCTTTCTTTGTTTTTTATTTTCTTATTTTTCCAAACTCTGTAGCCCAATGGATAAAACCAGAGATTCTAAGTTCTCTTCCTTTGATGTCACCAAGAAAGTCCCCAACTGGAGCCAGTTGTTATCTCATTTTAGTGATTCCAGCTAAAATTAAGATAACTATAGAATTTTTTTTGGAAAAATATCCTAAAATGCCCTTTTGAGGATATTTTCAGGTTTTCAAGTTTCAACAACATGAAAACATATTTTTTACATGCTACTTACAAATTGTTTCCTGAAACCTGAATCCCGAAATAAGTTAGTCTATCTAGTTTTCAGAACTCACGAACATCAGAACATGATTTGCAAAAAGCATGCTACATGTCACTTGACTTCCGAAACCTGAAACCTGATATAATCCTTTGTATCAAGTTTTCGAGAACTTAGAACATCCAAACATGTCATGCCTTATATCACTTATTTCCCAAAACCAAAACCTAAATTGATAGCTAATCCTTTGTATCAAGTTTTTCGGCAATCCAAGCATGATAACATGGCATTAACGCTGAGTTATTGGGTAGTTGGCACACATGTCAAGTGAAGTGTAATAAATGCTAGGGTTTTCTAAATAACCCAATTTTACATGTCATTTTTACCTGTCGTACTTTTGCTGCGTGGATTTTTGATACTTATGCTTGCGACCTCCAAACCTGATCGAGCTTCTTGATCGATTTCATGTTCTGTTTTCGATTATTTTCTAGATTATTGGAGGTATTTTGCTTTTCTTGCTGATTTGAGGTCTTTTGCATTTATTTTTGAGATATTCTTTTTGGTTTTCTCCTTCCTTTCCTATTTTTCCCTAGGTTTAGGGTTTTAGATTATTTTCTTCATTTTATGTTGTATTCTAATGAAAGTTCTTGTTTGGAATTCACCCCTAGGGTGTTTCTTTATTTTATCCCATGGAATATACCATTTTAATTATTGAAAAAATCTAAAAATCCTAGCTAGTGAAATGGCGGTAATTTTACATGTCTTGACACCTCAAAAACTTGATTCCTTTATTTTCAGGTTTTGTAGGGTGTTCAACATATTCTTGCTTTCACCATTTGTCAAGATTCATCAAGTGCTCAACAATCTCTAATTTCCACCCTCCTATCAGGTTGTTCCAAGTGTCAGACATGTATTAACCTCTGAGATACACTTTGTAGTGTATTAGGTTTTTCTGAGTGTTCGAAATCCTTTGATCTCCGCTTTGTGTCTGGTCTTGCAGGGTGTTCAACATCTTCTAACTTCCGCGAGTGTATCAGGTTTTATAAAGTGTCTGACATCTACTAAGTTCTGACACTCTCTGCAGTCTATCAGGTTTTGTGAATTGTCCAACAAGACCTTATTTCTGACATACCTTCTAGTGTGTCGGGTTTCATCACATTCTTTACAAGTTCTAAAGTCCGATAGTGTGGCGAGTCTGTAGGGTTTCTTAGGAAGCTTCCAAGTCTGACTGTTCAAACAGGAGTTGTCTAGACATTCTTTCTTCAGGATTTCTCATGTCAGAGCCTAGATCATCTATGGATAAGTTAGATAGGTCGGGAAAGATAAAATACAATTACTGGAAGATGGGATCCCCCTCATACATAGATTGCAATTACGACATCTGAGATACAGAGCTTGGTAACATTGACATGGAAGACTTTTGGAACAAAACCAAGGATACTTCTCAGAGTCCCTGGATGAAGTCAATAACCAACAGTGGCCTCCCTCTTGCAGCAGGATTCCCAATGTCTGCTCAATGCCCTGAGTTCATTTTGGCCTGTGCTTCCAATTATGACTCAGACTCTCGCTCAATGAAAAATCAAGCAGGAAAATTCATAGTGAAGTTGGACGGGGGTTACTTTGATGACCTCTTAAGATTACCAAACTTTCAGGAATATGTCGACATAGATCTTAAGTCGGCATAGAAATCCTGAGACAAAGATCAAGAAGACTGCATCAGGCATGTGAATAAAAAGTTCTTGATCAAGGCCAAGCCAACTATCTCAAGGTTTCCCAAGTTTTTCCCCAGGAGTGATTTCATCCTTAAAATCAACGACATCATCACCTTGCCGAGTTGAGTATTTGGACTCCCTGAGTTAAGAGACTTCTAAGGATGGATGTATCAATTCATGGTCATTATGAAGAAGAAAAAACAAGGGATCGATTGGAGCAGTCTTATAAGAGATGAGATTGATTCCTAGATGAAGACAGTCTTGACTACTAGAAAAGTCTATATGTCATCATATGTCACCTATGCAGCAACCAACATGAGAAATTATCCAGGGTTGGATGCAAAAGTAGATAGGGAAACAAAACACATATATTAGTACTTCCCTAATCTGATAATGAAGGGTTCTGAGGATTAATTTAGAAGAGTAAACGATGTTTTCTTTGATGAAAATATATGTAGGATGAACCCTGATCTAAGGAAAAGAGGAGTCTCTGACGAGGCATGGGCCGAAGTATAAAAATGGGGTTGTATCTTCTTGCAGTTCAAGAAGTTCACATAGCCTTGGGTGGTCATGTACCCAAGTGATCCTTTCCAATTTCCTAGATTCCCAAGTGATAAGCTGATCCTAATGGATTTGGTAAGAAAATTATTGGATTTCCAAAAATTCCAATAGAGTAAACACAAGGTTATCGCATCCTTCCCTATTTCCATCAGAAGATACACGTGCTCGATAGTGGTTAAAGCTAAGAATGTGGTGCATGAGCTTCAAGACAAGTTGAAGAAGCACATGAAGCATAAAGATGGATTCAATTTCCAAGGAGTCCTTAAATCATACGGGACTTTATATGTACATATTCCCAACATAAAAGATATTTGAGTTAATATTCGGGATGAGGTTGCCATCCGAAGAAAGGACAATAGTAGGTTGACAATATAAGAAATCCAAATGCTGAATTTATTTGACATCCCAAAAGGCACTAAGGACAATGAGAGTGTCCTTGATGCCTCGTATGATGGGTTGACTGAAGACCAATATGTATTCTTGGCCATTGATTGGTCCATTGCTAAGAAATTTTCTATCACAGGAAGAGCTACTCAAATTCTTACCCATACTAAGGCGTGGCTCATTTCTTGGGGAATGAGTTATAAAGAAGGGAGTTTTGCAAAGATAGATACTTTGGAAGTTGTACCCTCCAAGGGAAAAGAGGAAAAGGATAAGAACCCTTCCAAGAGGCCAATGAAGGTTAATTTTGTAAGAAAGGGATAATATCAAGTAAGTACACTAGTGGCCACTCTCCCACAAACAATTGAGGTTCCTGATTCACCTCCACAACCAAAGCAAAGAAATCCTCCTTCAAGAGAAGAGATTGTTCAACCTTCCATTCCTCTATTGGTTAACAATTCATCAGAGCTAAGTCTTCCTCTTACCTCTCAAGCTCTAATTTTGGAATCATTTCCTCCTCCCATTCAGCCTTCCTTGCCTCATATTTCTTCACCAAGTTCCTCAGCCATGCTAGTATCTTCTCTGGCCTCTCACTTCTCCCCACTGAACCCCAGTTAACCATGGACATGCCTCTTCCTTCTGCACCTTCATTTCCTGAATCCATTACCATGGACACTACACTTGCAGTGGTCACCACTCCACAAGATAATCTTCCTCCACCAGAGGATGTGACCATAACACCTACAATGGGAGCAACTTCTTCCAATATGCCTCAATTATTAGTAGATCAGACTTCGAGGAAAAGGAAGGTGGTTGTTCCATTACCAGCCTTTGATTTCAGTTCCCTCAAGGTCACTCCTACCAAGTCGGCCAAGAAACCCAAAACAGTCTCAAGGATTTCAGTGGATGCCTCAGGGAATAAATTTCCATAGATTGCTACTCCCGCAACTGATAAAAATAAGGATGATATAATGGTCACAGATTATCATTTCACAAGGGTGGCTCTAGGGAAAGTAACAACGGAGGGAGCACAACAAGATGCATAAGATTCCATGAATGTGTTGTGCCAGAAGCTAAAGGAAACTAAGGAAAACATATATGAGTTAACAATAGAAAGTACAATAGTTGATAGAAGTGCTACTCAAACTCTCAAAGCCTCCTGAGTCAACACCATCATCCTCTAATCTTATCGGGTTCGATTTCTCATCAGTACCCATGATCGAGAGGATTAATGAGAAGGGGAGAACAGTCGATGAATGGATCCAAAGGTTTCTCCTGAATGGAAAATAATTCATCAAGGACACCATGGAAGTCTACAAATCCTTAAAGGATATAAAGAAGGATGAAGAGCAAATGGATGATGAATTTTCAGTAGAGATCGGAAACCTAGAGTTACCTTTTGAAGCTTTGTAAACGATGAAACAGGTTCCATCCCACATCTTGGTTGAAGAAGGCATCATTCCACATATGGATAAACATTTTCAACTAACCAAAGCCATTAGATTCAGAATAAGTATTCTTAATGAAGCTTTCAGAAAATTGAGGAATCAATCAATTGGTTGATGGCACGAATGACTTAGAAGAAAATCTTGTTAAGATCTATGCTAAGGTGTTGAGTGAAAGTTTGGGCATCCTACCTATTGATGATATTTACAAACATATCCAAGAATCAATTCAGCATGAACTAACTTATGGATTCATCCTAGAAATCATTGACATATTTGTTAAAATTGAACATTCTTTGGAAACCCTGAGGAAACTCAACAAGAGACTGAAATAGCTTCCCGGAAATGCTAGCGATACTCATGAAACATGTGAAGTTCTGAGTGATCATACCACCACGCTTGCTGAAAATGAGATGTAGGGTATAATTAGAAAGTTCCAAGAATTTCAGGACAAATAGGATTTGTTGGAGGAAGACAAAGATGATGAAACATAATAGGCACAATGTTGCATGTCATTTCAATCCTGAAATCGACATGTCTTTTTCATTTTTGTTTCGTCACATAGGAAGAAAATTTTGACTTGGTCTCTAACATGAGAGTCAAGCAAAGTAGGAATCTCATTAAAAAGACTATTTTCTAGGATTTATCCTATTTTCTCTCAACTCCTTTTATTATAAATAAGGGATGTTTATGCATTCCAAAGGGTTGGGATTTTTGAAATATTGAGAACTATTGTGAAGAAGAAAAACTTTGTGTTTTCTTTTAATCATTTGAGGAATAGAAACCAATGCTATTTTTGCAAACTTTGTGTTGTGAGATTCATCTTTGTTAAGATATTGTTCTTATATTTAGGATCTTAAGCTATTCTTTGTTTAGCATTCTCGATTATGTTAATTGTTTCAAACATTACTTACATTTGTTATCTAAAGCTTGTATGATTATTTTGTGCTCTATGTTTACTCAAAGGAAAATACGTTCCTCCCATTTCCTTTCCATTGTGTTTCTTCCATAATAATAATTTCCTTTCTGAACCATTCCATTTATAAAAACAACAACATCTTCACCTAGTGTGGATATGGATTTTGGGATTCTATCCCAACCCCAATGGTTAGATTAGTGTGAATACTATATATATTATTTTTGTTTTGTTTTAGATTAGTAATAAACAGGCATCCTCACTTTTCTTTGAGGAGGGATTTAATCCCATGTATTGTGGTTGAACCTCATATTTTGGCTTGACAAAATATACAACCAATAGAAGTAAACCAATATTGTCAATTTAGTAGACCTAGAAACCAAACCTAAAATTAATGTAGAAAACCATACCTAATATTGCTCTTGAAAACCTGTTCCCTTCTACCCTTCTATGTCATATGACACACCGGTGGCTCCCAAACCAGTAGGGGCCTATGATATCATTACAGATTTTACCAATACCTTCTCTCACATTTCCTTTTTGGATTTGTTGAAGAACTTGCATGTGCATCGAGTGGATTTATTAGAATCGTTAGGCCTTCGCCATCTAATTCTCATCACCCCTCCTCTAGAATCCAATTTAATTTCTATCATTCGAGGTAGTCTGAGACAGATGTTGGTTTCGTATTTAACATTAGCAACATGCCAATTGATGTGGAGTTGGAGTGAAGAGGTGATCTTGTATTTTACCTCCAATTTTGGGTTTGCAAAAACTATGTTAAGCATGTGATAATAGACAACGAGGCTTCTGTCACCATAGTTCCTTTCTCATTTCTTCAGAATCTAGGCTATGGATAAATCGATTTCTCTTCAACGTGAAACACGTTGAGAGGATAAAAAATCCTTAAAGTAATATCCATTAGGATTATAGTGCTTTTGGTTAATCTTGGACCAAATATTGTGTTAACCCAATTTTAGATTATAGATTGGGAAACCAACTATAATATGATTCTCGATCGATCATGGATACACAGAATGAAGGTGACCCCTTCTATGTTTTCCCAAGAGGTAAAATTCCTACCCCTAGGTAAGTTTTTCATAGCACAAGTTGACCCAAAGCCATTTGACATCTATTTGGCTAACCTAAAGAAGAATCCCAGGGTTCATACTGAGTTTGAGCTCTCAGCCAGTTAGTTAAACAAGCCCTAAGAATCAAATCCTGAGTCCCAACTTATTCCAACAACTGAGCTTTAAATCCCTAAAGCAATTGAATGGGTAGATTATAGTGAGATTAAAGTTGTTATAGTATAAACTATAGACTAAAACTAAAACAGAGATCATTAATATTTTAGAGAATGATGTCCTTATTGTTTTCCCATTCGATATCCTGGGCATAGGACATGCTCTTGGGACTGGTTTTCTCCTATATATCGTCTTTAACAAGATCTGCATGGTTGAGGTTTCGGAGGTCAAGGAATAATATTATACAAATGATAAAAATTATATCTTCCCTGATGGTTGCTAGACACTCAACTATAATGGCGTGAAGTGCTGCTTAGGCACTAGGGAAGGTGTGATTCTTAATTATCTAGAGGGAAGAATCAAGCCTTTTTCCTTTAGGTTAAAATTTGAATGTAAAAATAACACCACATAATACGAGGTGCATCTTCTTAGTCTCATTGTAGCCAAGATGATGGGTATTAATAACTTTAGACTTTAAGGTGAGTCCCAACTTGTCATTAATCAAGTCTTGAAGGTTTACAAGACCATATTGGAGCATCTACAACTCTAAAAACCCATCATGCTTGAAATTAGCAAAGGTTTTAATTTTATTTCTATCGAAGCCATACCTAGAGAGAAAAACCTCAGCCAATTTAATGGTGATTTCTTCCTCTTGATTTTTTCCAAGCAAGGGCTTGAAGTAAACTAATTTTATGGTCTCAGTTTGATTTGAACCCTTAGTTTGAAAAGTTCCAACTAATGTGATTATAGCATATGTTGAAGCCTAGAATGATTCTATTACTATGGACTTCACAAAGAATGATGAGGCAATCCTAGGATTCCTCAATGCATACACTAATCTTCATCCTACTCACCATAAGAGAGGATTTTCTCTTAGACTTCACCCTTCCTCCTACTTTGGAGATCCCACATTTTTTATTCCTCATCAGAAGGTCTTGAGATCTATGAGGTGGAGGAAGAGGAGTTAGAACTACCGCCAACCCCACCTAATTTCAAAGAGGGTAATGTCTCTTTAATTGAAGGGACCATAGATATTAATATAGGGATGGAGAAAGAACCAAATATATTATAACTTGGTTCCTCTCTTACTCCAGATGAAATAGAAACACATACGAAGGTGCTAAAATACCATTCTAAATCCTTCTCCTTCAGTTACAAGGAAATGATTGGAATTGCTCTTGATGTGGTAGTTCACAACCTCATCATGAAGCCCAATGTAAAGCCTGTAAAGTAGAAGTCATGACCAATGAAGCCAAAAGTGGATTTAATGGTCAAGGAAGAAGTAATAAAGCTTCTTCAAGTAGTTTTCATTAAACTAGTGGAATATTCCATGTGGGTGTCTAACATCATCCCGATTCTTAAAAATCATGGGAAGATACACATTTGTATCGACTTTAGAGACATTAACAAAGTCTTTTCTAAGGATGACTTCCCATTTCCTTCCATCAATGTCATTATAGATGAAATGGCTAGTTATAAGTTATTTTCACTTATGGACGACTTCTCCGGCTAAAATTAGATAAGGGTCTCCAAGGAGGATCAAACCAAGACTACCTTTACTACTCATTAGGGAAAAATTTTCTACGCATTCATGCCATTTGGTTTGAAAAATGCCAAAGCCACCTACCAACAAGAAATGACATATATCTTCCATGATCTTATCCATAAGATTGTGGAATCTTACATTGATGACTTATTGTCTAAGGCCAAGAAGTGTTGTGATTACCTTAAGGTGCTCTGCATTATCCTCTCTCATCTTATAAAATATGGTGTAATTTTCAATCCTGAAAAGTGTGTATTCAAAGTAATGTGAGGAAAATTACTGGGGTATATCATTTATTCTTGAGGAATCGATGTAGATTGAGTAAATATTCGAGCGGTTTTGGAGATGACTCCACCTTCAAACGCATCAAGAATTAGCTATTTTATGGGTAAACTTAGGGAAATCCCTATGTTTATTCCTGATCTAACTTGTGTCATCCATCCCATCAAAAAATTTCTAAAGAAGTAGTGTAGTAAAGAGTGGACTTCTGAATGTCACAAAGAATTTGAATTATTCAAACATTTTCTCATGTCACCACCTACACTCATGCCACCCAAAGATGATTGTCCCATGATCTTATAATCTCAAGTCATCAAGGTTTCACTAGCTTTCATTTTTACACAAGAATATGATGATAATCATGAACGTGTTGTTTATTTAATTAGTCTCATTTTATTTAATTAGTCTCATTCTGCTTGATGATGAGACATGTTATATGTAGGAAGAGATAATGGCTGGCAATTTTCTTTGCAACGAAAATGTTAAAGAATTATATTCTTAACTAGGAAATGCAAGTGATCATCAAGTCATACCAAATGTGAACCTTCTTGACTTAATGTGTCTTATCTAAAAAGGTTGGACGTTTTCTCACATTTATGTGTGAATTCAAACTCATCTTCATCAACCAGAATTATGTTAAACGACAAATTATTATTGATTGGTTGGTAGACAACCCGATAGATTATGGAGACCTAGATTTATCTAATGATTGTGATTATGTGGAAACAAAGCCTCACATTGCATCGTGTCTGTGGTATTCTAATATCATTAATCACGCTGTGGACTGTGTATATCTTGAGGGAGAAACCTCACAAAAAAGGAGGCGACTATGTGTCATAGCTATCAAGTATGTAATTATAGAAGAAGTTCTCTATCATAGAGTCTTTGATGGCATGATTTTGAGGTGTGTAGACATAAAAGAATATGAAAATATCCTATTCGAAGCCCACAATAGAGTTTGTGGGGGTCGCTTTGGAGGGCATGATACTGCTCATAAAATTAATCATACGGGTTTTTTCTGGCCCTCCTTAGAGCATGATGTTGTAGAATTCTCGCATTAGATACACATTGTTTCTCAGGCTCTACAGCTGATTGTGACACCTTGACCCTTCTCTACTTGGGGATTAGATTTGATAGGGAAAATATCTCCCTCATCAATAGATGGCCACAACTTTATCATTACGACAACATAATATTTTAAAAAGTGGGTTGAGGCCATGCCTCTTACTACTGTGTCTGGGGCTATGATTACTAATTTCATTTTGAATCAAATCATCTGTAGGTATGGTGTTGCGCAGGTCATTATCTTGGATAATTACATGTCCTTTAAAAATGAAGAGGTTCATGAGTTATGTTTGTAATTAAAAATATTGCATCATTCAGCCTCTTTATATTACCCTCATGCCAATGGATAGGTTGTGGTGACAAATAAAACATTGAAGTCCATACTCATCAAAACAATGAAGGATAATATGTGTGACTAGTATTTAAATCTATTTCCACCCTTGTGGGCCTATAGGATGTCGCTACTAATTCCTACATGGAAACCCCTTTTTTATTTAATCTTCATATGTGAAGCGGTCTTATCATTGGAAATTGAGCTACCTAGCCTCTACATATCTTTGCAAGGCATTTTAGATGAAGATGCATATCTAGAGGTACAACTTGTTCAATTGTAAACCCTCGATGAAACTCATCTTAATGTTGAGAAGCAACACAATGTTTACGTTGACAGGATGGCCTGTTAGTATAACAAAAATGTTTATGAGCGTGAAATATGGATAGGTGATCTAGTGCTAAGACTAGATAGCCAGATCAAAAAAAATATCGGCAAAGGAAGAAATTTTAGGCCAAAGTGGTTAGGTCCATATTGGGTCATGGAGGACTATAAAAATGTCATGTATTGTTTGTGTACCTTAGAAGGTGAGGAGTTTGGTGAGTCAGTCAATTCACTTCACCTTAAATGTTTCTACACATGATTGACTTTCATTCCGACATATACATTGTTGCATCCATTACATATCATCTGCATAATCATATTGTAACATTTTGAAACAAGAGACCTATTTTTCAAGAAACTTTCAAATTTTGTTGAGAATTGGAAAACATTTAATCATATTTCTTCAACTATTCATTATATCATCTCTAAACTATTTTATCTTCTATCATGTTGTTATATGAAGTTTTGAAATTGATCCTATCATTACCTACACACTTAGTTCTATTTATAACTGCTTCTAGCTTATTTTTTTATCCCATAGTTTGTACTAGAAGCTTCTTGGTGTCACGTATCTTCTCAAAAATCTCTCTTTTGACAAGTCAATCTAAAGAATGTCACCTAGATTACTTATTCACCTTACTTAACCTTCGGTGGTGAGCCCTGGAATCTTATAAGTTGCGTGGGGTTAAGCCTAGGGGTAGGTCCTCCCTCCCAAAATCACAAGTCAAAGTTTAAAAATCATTCAAAAAAAAGGAAATAAAAAAATAGTAAATACAAAAACAGTTTAATTTTACAAATAATACTACACTTCCTTTCCCTACGATCCTTGGTGATGAGCCCATGCTTCCTACAGGTAGCTAGAGGCCGAGAAAGGAGGTAAGTTCCCTTACTCTCCTATGTCTTGTCCTTGGTGTTGAGCCCATATTTCTTACTAGGAGCATGGGGTAAAAAGTAGGGGGTATTTTCACAGAAATCAATAAGTTGTAAACCATTCAACAAGTAAAAAATAATTTTAACCCTTTGAAATCCCATGAAAATGAGTTAGATATGTATGTACAAGATATTTAATCCATAAAACCATATTTTGTCAATCAAAACACCATCTACGGGTCTAAGTCTAGTTAAAAGTGCAAGAAAACTACACTCTAAATTAGATAGTTAGCATTTCCTAGAGTTGAGTTATAGTGTCCCAATTGGATCTTAGTCAAACCCTTATCTTCATATCACTACTTTCATTCATCAAATTCATACAACTCACATCGTTCTTTATTTTCGATGTTGAGCCCTCACATCTTACTGGTTTCATGGGGTTAAGAATGGAGTGGGTTCATCTTTTCATCATATCACTTTCATCAAGTTTGTTAGTAAAACAAAAATACCAAATATTGCTTGAAAACAAAAGTTTTAAAGTTTGCAATTTTTACCCATAAGTATCATATACATAAAAACATTAAAAAAAGAAATCATTATGTTAGAAATTTTCATCAGCATCATCCATACATGTATTCATAAAATTTTTTGAGCATATGAAGTGCATCTCAAGGATGGAAGCATAAGGGTTTGGGCATGTGGAAATAAGGTGTGGTAGAACACGTAGAAGTATCACAGAATAGTGGCACGCCCAGGAATAGTTGGAAAATAAGACTTGGTTATTTTTGTGGTTTAAGGCTATTTTTGGAGTTGGAGTGTTGAGCACGCAATGACATGAAGACTTGCAATTCACGCAAGGCTATTTTGGTACTTCCATCAGATCGAGTGTCATGTAGAGTTTTTGTCTAACAATAGGATTTATACTTAGAGTTAACTTTAGAAGATCGAGTATTGGCACTAACATGTTTTTGTATTCTCTTGTAAAGGTGTGTGGCTATTATTAACATGTAGCCTATTTTTGGAAGGTGCATGGGTGGTGGAGGGAAATACCCCACCCCTATATATATGTATTGATTTGCAAGGTTTGGATATATCATTTTATCGTAGAGTTATGTTACAGAATTATTAGCACACATGACTATGGAAACTAGATCATGATGTATAAAGTTTCTACGTTTTACAACATTTAATATAATGGATACTATTGGCTAGAAAATGGTGTTAGATGTGACTGAATATGGTTCTTGCATGGTAAATATCATTGTAGTGATTGTTTAGTTGATCTTTCATATGGTTTAGATCTAAATTTGGTTTATGCGTTGTGGTGTAATTGATTATCTTTTGTGGATTTGAATTATATTTGCAATCATTATAACATCTTGAAAAAGCTACTCTATATAGGGACATGGTACCCTTACGTGCTTCAGGTGAGCATTGAGTCTAGTCTGAGTGATATGTCAATGCACCTAGGGATTTTTGGGTATATTATATGCTACATCATTGGTTCCATTTCCGAGACCTCTTTTGTAGTTGTTTTACAGGATGAAGCATGATGAAGACGTACCAGTTGACCTTGGACAGTATTGAAGAGTAGTTAGACAATCTAGAAAAAGAGTATGCTCACAGATTTAGAATTGGATCTGAGTTTAATGCACATGTGTGGGTTGATCATAATCTATATGAATCATTGTATGAGACATTATTTTCTATCTATCCCATAGATCTATATGAGTGGCTAGTTTCTTACACATTTAAGAGGAATTAGAGGTTTCATGCTTTTTTGATGCAGGAAGAATTCTAGGCCTTGTATGATACATATCTGATTTGGACATGTTCTATGGATGTTTGGTTTCATGGTGTTTTGAATAGTTATATTATTGAGTATGTAGTTTCCACTTACTCCTTCCCAGAAGTTTTTGATTTTATAGTTCTTTTGTGAGCCTAGAGGATCTTATTTACGTGGTATTCTTTGGCAATCAAGATCTTGATTGTAACCTTGGATTTGGAAAAGAATATTATGGCTAGATAAATGCCACCACACATGAGGGAAGGAGCATGTTTGGTAAAGATGATGGACCTATCACTAAATAGGTAGAGAGAAGAAAGGAAACTTAAGTTTAATTAAGAACGTAAGAGGTATCTGATGAAGCAATTATAGATCATGGAAAGAATGGTGTTTCAGAGGGAGATGGATCATGAAGGATTTGGAGCTCACATGGAGGACATGGAGCTAGAGCATCTAGAACTCCCCCATTTTGGAAAGAATGATAGAGAACCCTCTTCATCTTTAGATGAGAGCACGTCGGATGAGGGATTGTGGACCATGAGTGTGCATCTAAACCTACCTACCGACCTATCAATTGAGCTTGGTTTTCCAAATTCTATAGTAGTTAGCAGTAAACAAAACCATTTGATCAGTAAAGTTGCAATAGATAGAGTTAATTTGTTGTCAAGTTTGGGAGTTAATTAGGGATCTTATTCATCTATGGTAGCACAATCATCATCTATTTTATTTGGAGGTCCATCTCTGGTGCGTCATTGGCATAGAATGTGGGCATGCAAAACATTGGTATAACATCTAGAAGTAGCACAGATTCACAGAATTTGGGAATCCATTTTAGCACGACCATTGGAACACAAGGAATTACATCCTTTGGTTCATTTCAAACTTCAGGAGGAGGATCAGGAAGGGGTGGCTTGGGCACTAGCGGGTCCGGTGGATTTGGAGGTGGTGGAAACACAGGAGGAAATACATGCTTTGGGCCAAGTGGGAAAGGTCTACACCAACCTTAGAAAATTTATATGGTGATGTCTCTTTGTCTTCTAGAATATAGAGGCATTAAATATGTAGCCAAGCATATACATATGTGTGAAATATTGTGGTGTGCCAAAGGGATTACAGATCCAGAGCATAACACAAGTTAGTTTGTAACTACATTACAAGGGCACGTGCACAGTTGGTATCAAAATTTTGATCTTGATCATACTTATGTGGATTATACAGTGATGCAAGATACCTTTTTAAAATAGATTATATCCCTAAGTTTGAGTAGAAAAGTATAAGAACGCTTAAATATATTAAGGTACTATTGAGAGTGTTCGGGAGTATGATGCATGGTTCAAAAATATTTTGTCCAAGTTATCTTATGACATACATGTGATCCAGCGTGCCTAGTGTTTTTTTAGAGTGATCATTCCTTTTAGAAGTGCACTTTCGCATAAGACATATACATATCCACATGAGGCAATTGAAGCAGCTATGGGCGCAGAGGCAGTATGAAGTGTAGACACATGAGTGAGCCCATTTTTAGAATCTCAGAATGCAGCAATGGAAAAGTAGTTAGATACATTATCTACTAATTCAGCACATGAGACATGTAATGGAATTTGATGTATAGATTATGAAGTAGAAGTGCATATTAAGGATATCTTCAATTGTAAATTAATGCTCACATTGTTACTAAATTATGAGATATGTCATTTGGACCATAGTTCAAGGTGATGCCCATTGTTGTAGCACACGATAAGAAATAATGTGTCTTGTTATTGTAGGATTTGTAGGTTTTCCACTCATGATAATAAGGATTACAGGTTGATCGATTCAATTCAAGATGTCATTGATATTAACATACGACATAGTAGTGTTGCAAATAAATCTAAGGATAAGGGTGAGAATCATGACTATGATCACAAGGAGGTGCCTTCTGATGGTGACCATGGTTAGGGTTGAGGAAACCATGTAGGATTTAGAGGACAAGGTCACATGGGTGGAAGGAATGATTTTCCTCATGGCACTTGTTATACATGTAGATCTCCTAATCATTATAGGCATGAATGTCTTCGGGACATTGTCTATTCTTTTTATGGAAAGAACCATAAGTATGAAGAATTTTTGGACTTATATGAACACTTGAGTAAGAAACATAAATAGGAAAATAAGGGCATGGGAATGGTTAGAGTACACCATGCGGTGAAATACCAGTGGATGCCAAAGTTAGTGTCAAATCTTGAGTTGGTACCTATGAATATTACTACATGTGCTGAGGTTGTGGGCTCCAGGGAAACTCTAAGCTAGAATCCTACCATTACTAAGGAGGATATGTTACATGCAATGTATCCATATCCTACACATTAGAAGGAGGTTTATCAGGAAACTATGGAATTCATAAGGAATCTACAGGGTGAGATATAGTGTTTAAAGGAACAATCGCAGAAGATAGAACAAAACAAAGAAGATGATCTCCACCAGAAAGATGTGGATGATCTGAAGGAGGTTTGCAAGATGTTGCATCAAGAGAACATAATTCCATTGTTAGGGAACTTGTTTAATGGAGGCACTCCATGCACCGGGACTAAGTACGAAAGACAAATTTTACATGTTAATCTTCCTCCGGACAACTTGGATTATGACAAGGAGATTAATCTAAATGTCGTTGTTGATGGTTGGATATTAAGTAATATTTTCATTAACATAGGCACATAAGTGAATGTGCTTACTGATCAGTGCATTATCTGACTTGTTTATATCATCTATGTTCTTATTGATTTGTAATTAAACATGATTAATTAGTGCATGGGGATCCTTTATGTAGTTATATCCTAGTAAGTTCAATGCATTTCTCTTGTTTTGTTTCATGCAACTTGTTTACCATAGAACCTCCCACTAATTGCCTATGTGAGTAAAATGTGGTGACATGTGTAGGATAATAGTGGGAATTTACTGCCAATGCTGGGAATTATAATCAAGGATTCTGAGTTTGGATTTGTTGTACAATCATGGAAGACTTTTTCCATTGACATCCTATAAACCTGGATCATGTTTTTAGCAGTTATGTAGTATTTAATGAACTTTAATAGGGCTGTTAGTGGAATAAATTAGTGCCTACAAGTTTTGCATGATGTGTAACCAACTATGTCTATATAGACATCTCCTTAAAGAAAATTTTAGTAGTTAGTTGATGTTGGTAATCTGTGGTATGGTTCAAAACAGTTAGTATCTATTTGTTAGTTATGTACTGAGTATGTAATGGAACTGTTATCCAAAATTCCCCCAGGGTAATTTTGATAACATGCATCAGATTATTCAATCTCGATCAAATAGATAGATTCAAGGCTATTTGTTAGTTATGTACTGAGTATGTAATGGAACTGTTATCCAAAATTCCCCCAGGGTAATTTTGATAACATGCATCAGATTATTCAATCTCGATCAAATAGATAGATTCAAGGCCCAAGATCATTAAAATCGGCTAAGTCCTAGTCCAGGCAGTCCTTGGGACAGTTGGGACGTCGGAGCACAAATTGGCCGAAAGGCCGTCAGGTGGTTTGCGCAGCATCCGGGACAGTTGGGACATCGGGATGCGTGGGGCGCGAAAAGCTGAACCGGCCGAAAAAATGAAGAAAATTACCTAAGTCTTGTTTCGCAGAGTCTGGGACATTTGGGCCAAAAGTACGTGGAAGACGCGGATCGGCTGGTTTGGCGCAAGTCAGTCCATTTCGGGTGGTTTGGAGAAATTTGTCCCAGGCAGTCCAGAACAGTTGGGACAAAGGTATGCGGAGGATGCAAACTACCCAGATCAGCCGAAATAGAGGACTTTCGTTTGGGACATCTAGGCCAAAGTACACGTGGGACGCGAAGAGCCGAAAGAGCCGAGAGTGAATGGAAATGTGCCACGTGTCTTCGCCACAAATAGGAACAAGGAAGCCTGAATCGGGCGGTTCGAAGATATTTGTCCCAGGTAGTTTGGGACATCCAGGTCAAAAGTATGTGGAGGACATGAAAAGCTAAAGGAGCCGCCAACGAATCATAACGTGCCACGTGTCAAAAGGAAAAAAGTTGCTAAGTGGTCGATAAAAGTTTCAAAGGGGAAAATGGAACAGGGGGCCTGTGCCAATAGACACAGGACATGTGTCCTAAGGTGGGGGAGTTCGGAGCTAGGGAAAGACTTAGGAAAATTTGACAAAAGTCTTGGGCCAAAAAATTAAAAGACAAGGATGACCCTGTGTCCCTGTCCTCCAACCAGATCACGACACGTGTCCCAAGTGGCGGGGGTGCAGGGAAAAAATGGAAAATTTTCCAAAGTTATAAAAAGTCAAAACTTTCAAATGAAAACCTGCGAAATGGGAAGGAGAGAGAATTGCATGGCCAATCAGCACCCGACATGTGTCATCCAGGTGGTAGAGCGCGGGAAAAAATTCAAAATCTGTTTTGGCCTGTTTTTGCCCTAAATCTTCAGATCGCCATATCTTTTGATCCAGAGCTCAGATTTTCACGTTCTTTAAATCAATGGAAAGCTGGTGAATTTATCTACACGATTCCAAGGTCAATATTTCATTTGGTTCAGTTTGGAGAAAGAAAATCAAAAAAATGTCTCTGGCACATGATAATGGCCAGAAATGACATTTCAACAACCAGTTTTAATGCACATGGGTCGCATTCTTCTTCAACATGGCCAGAAGTGACGTTTCAAAAACTAGTTTTAATGCACATGGGTTACATTCTTCTTCAGCATGGCCAGAAGTGATGTTTCAACCGCCGATTTTAATGAAGAATGCGTTTTGGTCAATGGTTGGGCTGCTTGCACGTTTTCCTACGTTTTCTCTCTCCTGGGCTCGACCCATACATTGTATAAAGCCAGATTTGGCTCATTTTAAGATCTTAAGGTGGTTCATATTTTCAGCTCTACCCTCCCTTTTTTTCTTCTCCAGGGTTGAAAATGGAGTTCGAACCTCCTCCCCTTCTCTGTAATGGTGTTTTTTCCTTTTACTATTAAAATGATGTTCTGTGCAAAATTCTGGAGCAACAAAAACGTGTTTTGTGATACATCTGTCCATCCCTACTCATTCTTTTGCTTGTTCTCTTTTTGCCTCTCTTCATTGCAGGTATTTGCGCATGTTATAATGTTCATTATAGGTCTGGACCTGTGTTCGTGGATTTTTGGGACATTTTCTGTGTGAAATCTATCCTTGGGCCTGTGATGCATCTGTCCATCCTTCCCATTGCTCACCTCTCCTTGTTACATGGCAGTTTTGATAGATGTTCAACATTCTCCTTCTCTGGTGTATCACCATTTTAGTGTAGGCTTTTGTTCTTTTTCTCTTCTCTCCCTCTCTCTGTCTCCTTGGTATGGTTAGATTATGATTAGATTAGCTTTCCTGCACTGGAACAGCTTGTGGCAGGTAGTTTAGGAGCAGGAACCAGCCTTCTCTGGAGATTCCGTTCTCATTTTCATGAGTCCCACACTCAAAGAAAGGATTCAATGTTATGTAATCACACTGGATGCAAGAATGATCAACCTAGAAATCTAATCAACATCCAGGCATGTGGTGATTTTGCACTAATAGTTTTGGCACGCCTGGTGGGACCTTAGAGGTCTTCCACTTCATCTTTTGCAGGTTGGTGTGTTCATGTGAAGATTTCAGCCTTTGGAGGCACTTGCAAACACATCTGGTGACTCCATCTGATCAGCAACCCATTTCTGAAGTTGCAGACCCGTTTTCCATCCATTCCCATCCATCCTTCTTTCCATCCCTTTCATTCTTTTCCATTCTATGAAGTTGTGCAATCATGACTTCATTTCCATCATGGAACTCACATTTACAATAGAAGCAATGTTTCCCACCTCCAACATGTTTTTGAAATCCTCCAAATCAGCATGCATACCCATATGAGCAGCAATGCCAAAATCAGTTTGGCTATGGAGATTTTCAAGAGCAAGAGTATGCATATAATGAAGACAATCAGATGCAAGATGTTGGTCTATTGGAGAAAATCCAAAAGATGGAGGTAAAGATGGTGTATTCCAGAGCAACAGCTCAAATGAGAGCTTTCAGAATTGGTTGCAGGAATCCTTGTCCATGGGGAGGCCCTTTTCCAAGACACTTCAGCCCTCATGAGAAGCTGGACTTCATGATGAAGGCGTTTCCCCAACTTGCACAATGGATAGCAGAAATAGAGGCCTATACACTTGTTGTTGAACAACCTTGTCAATGGGTAAGTTCTACACCATCATCTGGTTTTTCTCTTCCCATTACTCAAGTAGCACCATCTCATTTGGAATTACAAATTCTAAACTCCCCATCTGCTGTCCCAAATGTTGATCCCATGTCTCCACCTCTTAGTCTTCCACCACACCTCAATTCTTCTTTCCTTTTTCCTTCCAAACAGTCATCCCCTCCACAAGAGCTAAAAGAAATACGGTCTCCCCCAAAGAAACAAGAGGTTTCACCTCCCCTACCACCACAAAAAATGGCCAAATCAATTGAGTTACAACCCATCCCTCCTCTTGCATTCCCAATTCCATATGGGGAAGAAGAAATTGCAAAAATTGGCCATGAAGGACAGCAAGAAGACGAGCCCAACAGAAAACAAATGACAGACAACTTGAGGGTTTGGGATGACAAAGATCCCCTTGATGGTTAAACCTACAGAAGAGGCTAAGGTTGAACAAATGGTGGTTAGAACTGATTTTGTGGCAGCAGAAGAAGAGCAAAAAGAAGAAGCAGATCAGCAGTCAGTTTTCTCAAAAAGTAGTGTCCATGTTGGCACTCTATTTGAAGGGAATGCTGATTCAATTCAAGTTACACAATCAGCCATAAAGGAAGAAATCTCAGAAGAAGATCTTGTAGTCCCAACTTGTCCTCTAGAGCAGCAGATTGAAGAGTTTGACTTGACAAACTTCGTGCTAGAGGAAGATTTCTATCAAGAGCAAGATTGTCTTCAAACATTGGAGGAAGAAGAAGCTTCTCCAGATCCAAAAGAAGAGGAGCACATTCTAGTTGTGGAGGAGAAAATTGCAGATCCAAGGGCTTTGAGCACAAAGCAGGCTATAGAAGAACCTTCAGTTCTTCTTTCTACTTCACCTCTCTCAAGTTCTAGTACTGAAAAGGAGTTTGATATCTCAAACTCAATGTTGAAGGGTGAAAGAAACCATGGTGGTCAAGTTACAGATCAAGAAGACACCACAAAGGAAGTGGAGCATTTGCAGCAGGACAGCCATGAGGTAGTTTATCTGTTAGATTTGGAGGACTGTTTTGATGGAGAAGAGCCGGTTGAGTTTCCACCATTCTCTCTTTCATCATCCACATTTCAAACACTTGAGTCTATTGTCATGAAGGAGAACATTCATTTGCAGTAGCCTGCATCTTATAGCAGCTCTTTGGAACCAAGATTGGAAGATTTTAATCTTTCATGTTCTTCATTGGAGGAAGAGAAAGGACATAGGAATTTCACCATTACTTCCACACCATCCATTCAAAAGGGTCTACAAGAAGACTCCATTTTTGGAGTTGAAAATCAGAATTATGGGCATACTCAAATGGATCAGACCTTGCCCGATCAGGTATTTGGCTTCATTGGAGCCAAAGGAGAAGTCACAACCAGTCATGCTTGCTTATGAGCATGAGGGTGAGCTACAAAGTTCCAAGGATCAGCTGTCATACCTCTTCAATCCAAATGTAGAGCAACTAACAGAGGTATTGAATTTTCCTTTAGCTAATACCTTGATGATTTGGGTAGAATACCAACTTCTTGTTGATTTTCCACTCATCCTATCAGCCATGTTCAGCTGCCAAATCAATTGCATGGCTGCCACTTTTGAAGAAAGGGAAGCTATTTCTGCTATAACCAATTGCAGGGTTTGTTTAGCCCACCTTTGCTTCCAGTTAGAGTAGAGAAGGTAGGTTTGCTTTCAGTAGAAGAAGTGCTTGTGCACACTCTGCATGTTCCATTTGGAGCATGTATGATTTTTAGTTTTATACATAGTTTCTGTGGTGTTGGTTTTTCTCTTGCATAGTCCATTTCAGTGGAATTTTGGTGAGAACAACTCTAAGTTCAGTGGGATTCAAGTGGTTCAGAGGGAAGTTTTCAAAGTTCAGATCAGTTTTCAGGCTACTACTCATGACTCCATGCCCAATGGATTGCTTTAGGCTACTGATCATTCATCTAGCAGGTAGATGACCCCGCTGAGTCACCAAAATTGTTATCCAAAATTCACCCCCAGGGTACTTTTGATAACATGCATCAAATATATTTAGTCATGAGCAAGTAGATTGATTTAAGAACCAAAATCATGAAAATCAGCTAAGTCCTAGTCCAGGCGGGGGGGTCCTTGGGACAGTTGGGACGTCAGGAGCACGAATCGGCCGAAAAGCCGTCAGGCGGTCCTGCGCAGTTTGCACAATAGTTGGGACGTCGGGACGCGTGAATCGGACGCGAAAAGGCCGCCGAACCGTAGCATCCAGGATAAAAATGAATGCGAAAATTGCCTAACGTCTTGTTTTCGCAAGTTTTGTCTGGGACATCCGGGCCAAAAGTACGCGCGGGACGCGGACTGGCCGGTTTGGCTGCAATTCGGTCCATTTCGGGTGGGTTCGGAGAAATTTGTCCCAGGCAGTCTGGGACAGTTGGGACAAAAGTACGTGGAGGACGCGAACCGGCTCGATTCGGCCGAAACAGAGGACTTTCGTTTGGGACATCTGGGCCAAAAGTACGCGTGGGACGTGCAAAAAGCCGAAAGAGCCGCCAGAGCGAATGGAAATCTCGCCACGTGTCTTCACCTCAAACAGGAACAAGGAAGCCCGAATTCGGGCGGTTCGGAGATATTTGTCCCAGGCAGTTTGGGACATCTGGGCCAAAGGGACGCGAGGGACAATTGAATGGGAACGTGCGTGTCAGAAGGAAAAAAGTTGCGAGAGTGGTCGGTAAACAGTTTCAAAGGGGAAAATGGAACAGGGGGGCCCAAATAGACCTCGCCACGTGTCCTAAGGCGGGGGAGTTTCGAGCCAGGGAAAGACTTAGGAAAATTTGCAAAAGTCTTGGCCGAAAAACTAAAAGGTAAAGGATGCGCCCCGCAGGCCCTGTCAATCCAACCAAATAGATGCCACGTGTTCCAAGTGGCGGGGGTGTGGGGAGAAAATGGGAATTTTTCCCAAAGTTATAAAAAGTCAAAATTTCAAAGGAAAACCCACAGGGAGGTGGAGGAGAGAGAATTGTCTCATCCAATCAGAGCCTGACACGTGTCATCCAAGTGGCAGAGCGTGGGAAAAAATTCAAACATTTTCCCGCCATATCCGTTTTGGCCTGTTTTTTTCCCTAAATCTTCAGATCGCCATAACTTTTGATCCAGAGCTCGGATTTTCACGTTCTTTATATCAATGGAAAGCTGGTGAAATTCTCTACACGATTCCAGGGTCAATCTTACATTTTGGTTCAGTTTGGAGAGATAAAATAAAGAAATGTCTCTGGCACGTAGTAATGGCCAGAACTGACGTTTCAACAACCGATTTAATGCACATGGGTCGCATTCTTCTTCAGCATGGCTAGAAGCGACGTTTTCAACAAATGATTTAATGCACATGGGTCGCATTCTTCTTCAGCATGGCCAGAAGTGATGTTTCAACCACTGATTTTAATGAAGAATGCGTTTTGGTCAATGGTTGGGCTGCTTGCACGTTTTTTCTACGTTTTCTCTCTCCTGGGCTCGACCCATGCATTGTATAAAGCCAGATTTGGCTCATTTTTCATTAAGGGGTGGTTCATCTTTTCAGCTCTGCCCTCCCTTCTTTTCTTCTCCAGGGTTGAAAATGGAGTTCGAACCTCCTCCCCTTGCTCTGTAATGGTGTTTTTGCCTTTTACCATTAAAATAATGTTCTGTGCAAACTTCTGGAGCAACAAAAAATGTGTTTTGTGATGCATTTGTCCATCCCTACTCGTTCTTTTGCTTGTTCTCTTCTTGCCTCTCTTCATTGCAGGTATTTTTGCATGTTCTAATGTTCATTACAGGTCTGGAGCTGTGTTCATGGAGTTTTGGGACATTTTCTGTGTGAAATCTATCCTTGGGCCTGTGATGCATCTGTCCATCCTTCCCATTGCTCACCTCTCCTTGTTCCATGGTAGTTTTGATAGATGTTCAACATTATCCTTCTTTGGTGTATCACCATTTTAGTGTAGGCTTTTTGTTCCTTTCCTTTCTCTCTCCCTCTCTGTCTCCTTGGCATGGTTAGATTAGGATTAGATTAGCTTGCCTGCACTGGAATAGCTTGTGGCAGGTAGTTTAGGAGTAGGAACCAGCCTTCTCTGGAGATTCCTTTCTCATTTTCGCGAGTCCCACACTCAAAGAAAGGATTCAATGTTGTGCAATAACACTGGATGCTTCGAATGATCAAACTAGAAATCTGATCAACATCTAGGGGTGCAGTGATTCTGCACTAACAGTAACTATAATGGGGAATGGCCAATTAATGAACCAATCCCTACGTTTTATCAAACATTTTATTTTTGCAAGTGAAGTTATATGATTTGGCTATCAACTATTATTAATATAGGTTTTGGAATTTTCACATCAACAACAAATAATATTGGGTTTGATACTAGGCATTCAACAAGTATGAAAATATTACTTTTTTGTGTCCTAATGCACATCTTCCCATAATTGTGATCCCTAATGAGATTCAATTTTAGTACATTTTAATTCAAAGAACGTTGAAGAGTGTAAGCATAAAGACCAAAATGGAACCCAATGTATACATGATCATACGTACATTGATGGTCATCCTTATCCATTTAAAAAAATTGTTGGTTTGATCCACAGTACCCATGGATGTATGCATTTTCAACTACCAACTATCAATACATACAATCTTCTAGTGACAGAATATGAGACATCTCTAATTTTACCTTGGTATACCTTAGTAGAAGAAATTAAAAATATATGAGTTGGTGAAGAACTTCTTGCTAACTCTAGTTTAAAGGAAGAGAAATATCATCAAAATGAGAAAAAAGCACTTACGCACGAACAGAGAGCGAGAAAGATTCAGGTTGCAAGAAAGAGAGATCTTTTTAGCATCAATTGTCTCAGTTAGGGCAGATCCTGTCCTAATCAATCCCTGAGAGGAGCACCGTTACTCTGCCCGTATCATATCAACATCATACACCATCATCTATCATCCAGTGACTCTGTTTCAGCGTCTCTCCATCTTCGGCACATCTTGCAGACTACATTCACCTTCCAATCCCCGAATCTCATCACACAGTCCCTGATTGGTCAGTCTGCCTTCAGTGGACACTGATCTTATCCAGTCGACGCCGATCAGTCCCAGTCGACGCCGATCACATCAGTCGCCGCCGATTATACCCAGTCGACGCCGATTTCACTGCAGACAGGTAAAAGGTCACAGGTAACACAAATCCAGCATTATTTCGCAGTTCCCTGTTTTCTGTACTTTCTGTCTGCTGTTCAGTTTTTGTTTTATTACTACAATCAGAAAATCTAGTCTTTATTTATATCTTTTATCATGTATGCTTCTTTTCTTTATTGAAAACGTGGACTGACATCCATCGAGGAAGCTCATCGCTTCTCGGACCCGCTTCTTGGGCAGTCCACTTAAATATCTTTTAATGTGGTCTTTTTTTGTCAAGCATCGGTGTTTTGCAGGTTATTCGGAGCTATTGTGCAAATTGCTCGTGTGCGCCCGTCTTGTCTACATCAGCTTCCTCATCCGTCTACATCTTCATCAGGTATCAATTTCATTGGAGTTTTTCAGGGTTTTTGTGTTTAGTTTGGTACATTAACTTGGACAGGTAACAAACGCGAAATTCTTGATCCACATTCTGGCACGCCCGGTGGGACCTGAACCAAAGTCCCTTATTGGTAAGTTCATTTCTTTTCTAGTTTTGAACTTTGTTCCTTTTCTTCACTGATTTCTATCGGTCCTATTTGAGCATTTCTGTTCATCATTTCAATCTTGCTTTTTAGGCGAAATCATTATCTGGAAATTTTTCTATTTTTAGAAATTTTTTTGTTTCACCATTATCTGGATGTATCTTTCCGGATCTTGTTTGTTGTTTGCTTGATCTTTTCTTGCAGAGCACTTTGCTTGCTCGTGGGATTGTTCGAGGGGAAGAGCTCAACAACGCGCTTTTTGAAGTCCACACACCTTGGAGAGCTAAACCTACAGGTATTCCTCTTTTTCAGTGTTTTCTCCTTTTTAGGATTTCTTTGTTGGTTGTCTATCACATCCAAACACTTCAATCTTTGGTGCTTAAAAGGAACTTAATCGCATTTGGGAAAGAACTTGTTTGACTTGTCTTCATCGAAATCAAACATTTCGTTTTAAGTGCTTAAAAAGAACCTTTTCTTTGTCATTGCTGCATGCTTTTTCATCTAGTCTTAATTAGGTTGGAGAATTGATCAAAATCGGTAGTGACACTATTTGATTTTTATTTTTCACCCTTGCACACAAAGCCAAAATCACTAGGTATAAAGCATCTAAACAAAACTCCTTCCCTGGCCTCGCCTACTTGGAAGTGATATCCAAGAGGAAGAGCCTACGCGGTACTCGGGCCGTGCTATAAATTCACGGAAGATTTTGGTATATATTGGCAAAGCACCCGACTCCCTTATCGCAGCGGTGTGTGAAGTGCGGGGGTAGGCCCCTATATCAAGCCACGTACCGGTCTTTTACTGAAGTGCCTTCGGGACTCCTCACCACACATTACCCATACCATCCTTAGTTTGGCTATCTGAGTAGCTCCTGTTCTAAAAAGCCTTCCCTAACATTTTCTTTTCTTAAAAGCATCAAAATTTAAAGGAGATAATCACTTGCGCTACTTGAATTGTTTGTGCATTAGCTAGGACAATCTTCTTTCTTGCTTGCTTATGACGGTTATCACCCGGTCACAATCTAGGAAAATGGCCCAACAGGTTCCTTCTTCCTCTGAAATCACCACCAGCGTGGATGTTTCGGCACCCCTCCAATCTTCCTCGGGACCACTGTTAGTGGGTTCCCCCTCATGGTCGTATAATCCTTTCCATCAAGCCAAAACAATCCCATCACGTCCAGCTTCTCCTAGTCCATCAGAAATATCTTCTGACTTGGAGTCTATTCCTCGCGGGGATCCTGAATTTCAGGCTCTCCTTGATCGCAATCCGGTAGCCCTCATGGACTACCTAGTACACAAGTCCATTCGAATATCTGATCAAGGACCACCAATCCAACAAGTGTACGATTATCCTCATGGTTCATCCCAGGCCTATGTAGAACAATTTTCATCCTCTCTCCCGTCTCGAGCCACGGAAAAGGGGGAGGTTCTTGTGCCTCCTTTTTCTCTTCCACCAACCATGTTGACTAGTTCTCAAATTGCCTTACCTATTCCTAATACTGTAGTTACCTCAACTATTCCTCAACCTACCTTTGAGAGGACTTCTGCCTTGGCGATAACGAGTGTGTCTGTGCACCCGCATATCGCTGTTAATTCATCTATGCCCTCTATTGTGTCTCAAGGTCAGTACCTCTTCATGAGCCAACCCCCTTCGGCATAGAGGTCGGGGTCATATTGGTTCCTCCGGTCAATCTTTCTTCCAATATTCCAGCAACTGTGACCTTCGCCCATCCCCTAGTATCAGCACCCTTGGTACCAAATTCGGCGGTTAGAAGGCCCCTTTCAGGTCTTGTTCCCCAACATGTCCAATCTAACCAACACCCGTATTCACGTTCCTCAATCTGTCCCTATTCAATCAACAAACATAGGAGTCCACCAATCACAGGCTCCATCCGTCACCCAACCTATATTTTCTCAACCCTTATTATCTCACAGCCTGCCTATACGCAAAGCTACCTCACAACAAATACCTCACCAGGCGTCACCCAAAACACCTGGTTATTCCTCTTACCATCCCACCAATCAACAAATCAATCCCCCCCCATTGACACCTCAACAACATCCATCACTTGCTCCTTATGTAGGACATACCAATGTGCCCTACTCCTCAATCTGATGTGGTTCAAATTCTCTTCAAGAAAATTGCAGACTTGGAAGCCTCCACACAAAGGAGCTCGTCCTTCATATTCCTTTGAAGAGGTGGCAATGAACCCATTCACCTTCGGTGGGCTTTTAAGCCTTATCCTCCCCAATGGGAACTTCCCAAAATTCTCAAATTTCATAGTCGGGAAGACCCTCAACAACATCTGCGAGCATTCAAACATGCTTGCTACCTATCGTCCAGGGACCAGGAACTCATGCTCCGTACCTTTCCTATGTCTCTAGCGGGTCCCGCTTTGGACTGGTACAATAACATCCCTCAACATTCTTTGTTTTCTTTCTCTCAATTGGCCCAGATGTTTGTTGAAAAACTTCTCAATAAATATGCACATAAGATCTCGATTACAGATCTTTATAACATTCGCCAATTCGACGATGAGTCTATAGCAGACTTTGTCGCTCGTTGGAGAGGGATAATCAACCAATTGTCTTTCTCCCTTCCTCAATCCCAACAAATCGAGTTGTTCACCCGATCTTGTGCTAAATCACATTTCTTCCACTCTAAGGATCCAAACTTTTCATACCTTTGAAGAGGCCTTTACAATGGCACGCAAACTTGAATCTCGGCGCATTGAACAAGGGAAGCTAAAACTTCGCTCCAAATCTAAACCAGATTTCTCTCGCTTTACCAAACCAATTCTTTCCCTCCTAAAGATAAGAATCAAGGGTCCACAAATGCTATCGTATTAAAAAACACCAAGAACCGATAGTACTCCTAATCAACCATCACGAAGAGACCCTTCATCTACTCGAAAAGGGCCTTCATCTTCACGATCCTTTGCTCCCTTGGGGGAATCATATGCCTCTATCTTAGAAAAAAATGTTGGAAGTTCGCATGATCGAACTTCCACCCATTAGGGATATTGATGTGATGAAAGTCGAGAACGTCCTTTCTGGTATAGGGAAAACGATTTCTGTCATTATCACAGAACCAAAGGTCATGACATCGAACGATGTCAGACTTTCAAAAATCTTGTCCAAAAATTCATTGACAAAGGCGAGCTCATCCTGGATAATCCAATGCTCCCCAAATCAAGCACTGGACGTTTTTAAACAAACCTTCCCCAATCATGCCCCAAATCATAATTCTTCAGAATCTCAAAAACCAAACACCCACACACTATCAATTTCATCTCCACTCAAGAATCCGTCTCTGAAAAAACCACATCCTCTGCAAACACATCAATCGAATCAGATCCTCCTTCCTCTTCACCAATCACGGGGAGTTCCAATATCTTCAGACAACCCGTCTTTGAATATCCCTACATTACTAAGCACGGAGTCATCTCTCTCCGCTCCTTTGCTGACCTTCCATCTATCCCTGAGACAGTGTCATCCGCATCTGTCTCATCATCAGACATTCTTTCAATGCTCGAGGCAATCACATCCCTTCCGAGTTCCACTACGGACACATCTACTTCCGTTGCTCCCATTCCCGCCGCAACTATGCCTTTGGTGAATGTACCCATAATTGTGCCGACTTCGACGGAAGTGTCTTCGATCTTGACCCTTCCTATCTCTTTTCCAACTACATCAGAAGTTCTCCCTCCGCAAGGCACTCCTTCTTCATCACTCCCTTCTCCCATCAATAGTGTTACTTCACCTATTAAGGAAAAATCAAGTAGAAGTAACACCAACACCTGCACACTCATCGATTCCTCAACCTAAACCGCGACAACCAAAATCTAACACTACACCATCAGTACCTCCCCACTCGCTTCCTCCGAAAAGGTTACAGTCACCTTATGCCGTGGAAGTTGTCACCATCCCTGAAAAGGGAAAACCCATATTTCGAACCATCAAGACCCTTGGTGCTCTTCCACAAAAATCTCTCTCCACGCTCATAAAACGATTGGATTTGCCCGTTGAGAAGGGCGTCTTCTTCTACACATCCATCAAAGTCATCATCTTCTTCTTCTTCATCAACACCCCTAAAAGTAGACTTACCTACCAAAAAGATGCCACCTCTTCCATCAAAGATCCTCATCTTCGGTTAACAACCAACAACCAAAGCACCCTATATTCCTCCTATTACACCTACCTTGAGGACTTCTTCCTCATCCGAATCAATATTATCCAAATCATCCGTAAATCCGACTAAGCAATCCCCCTTTGTCTCCAAAGACCGCAAAATCTGTCACATCTCCATCCTCCTCAAAATCTATCTTAGGGGCTCCCCCTCCACCAAAGTCAATCATGTCTCATCTACTCCCATCCCAAGCACCCAAGACTGTTCCTCCAAATGTCCAAACAAATAAGAGGATCCCTAATAAAACTGTTAAACCTAACATGCAAGTTCTTTTACCTCGGCAGTCGGTTAATGTACAAGAACCATCCGCATCATCTCTATCCTCATCTTCATCTACCGGATTTACACCGAAATCCTTCATCAACTTATCCAATCTTCATCTATAACCCTTCCTCCGATTAAACCCATATAACCCGAAAGGAGTGAAACCTGCTTGGTTTAACTCTGATTTGATTTGTGCCTACCACCGTACTCCGGGTCATGATACTGAGGGATGTAAAGCTCTCCAAGCCGTTATCAAGAACCTTCTGGAAGAAAGTGACCTTTTGCTAGAGGAGGAGGAACAAGTACCTCCTGCCACCTTAGCTCCATCCAAACCTCAACCATCCACTCAGACCTCTAGTGGTTCCACGCCGCCTGATCTTCCACCCTCTCAAAATTGACATGATCCATATCGCCACTAGAACCCAACGTTATTCATAACCCATCTTCATCTCCAACATCTAAACCACGGGTTGTCATTTCCGCAGCCCCTGAAGGCGTGTCTCCTTCCTCATCAGCCCCCACGACCCAAGATCTCCATTCGTGCTGCACCTCGGACTCAAATTCCCGTATCCGTTGAGGAGAGTGTCATGAAGCAACTCACCCAAGCTCCGGTCAAAATGTCTCTTTTTGACCTCATCCAATCCTCCCCACAACATCGCCAGGCTCTAATCGATAATCTGCGTCGCATCGCAGTAAATTCCGATGAGCCCCAACCCTTCGAGTTGGTTGTGGATTGAATGGTCCATCGACCGCCATTTCTTTTGAGGACTCAGAAATTCCTCATCTTTCTTCAGAAGATTTGGAGGCTCCCCTCTTCATCACAGTCCAAATCAATAACACTACCTTAAAACGTGTTATGATCGATAGTGGAGCTGCACTCAACGTCATCTCCTCCCACACATTCGAACAACTTAAGTTACCAAAGAATGTGGTGTCACCTCCACCCTTCGCCCTTCGATCATTTAACGATCAGCTAGCAGTCACTCTAGGAACTGTGGTCTTACCCATCCGAGTAGGTAAGAAGCTGCTCCATGAACTCTTCTATATTGTCGAAGGAAAATTCCACTATAACATGATCCTCGGACGCTCCTGGATTCGCGCATGCATTGTGTCCCATCCACCCTCCATCGATGCCTAAAAATATCAATATGAGGGCAAAATATACACCCATCCAGGAGATCCTTTTCCTTCTGCACAATGCGACATGACCATTAGGTCCGCCCCTTTAAAAGAAAATGCATCTTCTCCAAATGGGGCCTCATCTTCTTCCATGCCCTGCAACCAAACTTACCGGATTTACAAAATCTGGGAAGAGACATTGCAGCGTTTCTCACTAGGAGAGCTTCCTCTCCTTTCTTTCGATGCCCATCTCACAACCTAATGAGTATGGTAGACCAGACAAACAACCTGAATATCAACCAGGTCTTGTCGCATCGTCACCATTGGTTGCCCAATCAAAAGACCAATTTCATCTACGGTGGTCTTGATACGCCTCATTATCGCCCGGATTCTCCTCCTAGAGCCAAACCTTACCTAACAGGGTTTGATTATCTACAGAATCCCACGTTTGCAAAAAACTTATCTATATCGATGCGCGTGGAAAGGTTTTGGCCTTGGAAAATATGAACAAGGTATACATGATCTCCAATCCATTCCTACTCTCATGCCACATCAAAAATTTGGTTTAGGGTTTAAACCCTTTCAAAGGCCACCGTCACTATTCTTGATGAACCTCTTCTTACTAAGGAACCATCTTCTCCCACTAAATCAGAAGCATCACTTGATGTGGATGACGACATTTCCATCCCACCTAACTTTTTTTTTTGATCAATACCATTTCCTTAGGGCCGTTAGTCTATGAGACTAACAATCAGTCCGCTTCTATACCATTAATTCTTTCTGAAATAGTTGGAGACGACTCTCCTACTATCAACACTATCCACTGTGCGGATGATGATTCTGTCCTCACCTATCTAGGGGCAGAGGATTCATATCTCCCCAAGACTATTCCTTCTGACACGTCTACCCTTCTCAACGAAGCCACTGTCGACCTTAATATAGGGACTTCTGAAGACCCTCGCATCATTAAGGTCGGCCAATCCCTTAATCCACAGGAATTAGGGGACTTTACCGCTTTTCTCTCCAAACATCGTCAAGCCTTTGCTTGGTCATATGAGGATATGCCAGGGCTCGATCCCGATATTGTGGTCCACAATATCGTTACCCTTCCCAACATCAAACCAGTCAAACAAAAAATTGCGTAAAATGCACCCTAGAGTAGCCCTTCTTGTCAAAGAAGAGTTAACACGCTTGCTCTCGGCTAACTTCATCCAACCCATCGATTATCCGCAATGGGTGTCCAATGTAGTACCAGTAACTAAGGCTACTGGAAGATTCGAATTTGTACCGACTTCCGGGATCTTAATCTTGCCTGTCCAAAGGATGATTTTCCTCTTCCTAATATCGACCAACTCGTAGATTTAACTGCGGGTCATGAGATGCTTTCTCTTATGGATGGTTTCTCTGGATATAATCAAATCCTCATCGCACCAGAAGACCAACATAAGACCTCCTTCATAACTCCTTGGGGGACCTTTTGCTATCGTGTCATGCCTTTTGGCCTTAAGAACGCAGGAGCAACCTATCAACGAGCAATGACATACATCTTCCATGACCTCTTACACAAAACTGTAGAGGATTATGTTGACGATCTCCTCGGCAAATCCAAACGCCGTCAGGATCATCTTTTCATCCTTGCACCTCTCTTTGAGAGGCTTATCCGCTTCTGTCTTCGTCTAAATCCATCTAAATGCGGTATTTGGCGTTCTCACTGGTAAACTTTTAGGTTTTATCATTTCCATCAGGGGCATTGAAGTCGACCCCGCAAAAATAAAAGCCATCCTTGAGATGCCTCCCCCTTCTAACTTAAAGCAACTCCGCAGTCTCCAAGGACGTCTTCAGTCAGTGCGTCGCTTTATCTCCCAATTGTCGGACCGTTGTCAACCTTTTCACCATCTTTCCCGTAAGAATGTTTCATTTTGAATGGGATGAGCATTGCCAAAAGGCCTTTGATGATCTCAAAGCTTATCTTCTTTCTCCACCTGTGCTTACACCACCACGCGAGGGGGAGCCTTTCTATCTTTATATCTCTGTGACTGACCATGCTCTGGGAGCCATGATCTCGCATCGGGACACTTGTGGTAAAGAACAAGCTGTCTATTACATCAGTCGCACCCTCCATGAGTATGAGACACGTTACTCCGAAGCTGAAAAAAAACTATGTTGTGCTCTCTTCTTTGCAACTTCTAAGCTTCGTCACTATCTCCTTAATCATAAAACTTACATTGTCACAAGTGTCAATCCACTTAAGACAATCCATGCGAAGCCTTATCACAATGATCGTATCACTCGTTGGGCTCATGCTCATGACAGAGTTTGACCTCGAGTTTATCCCGCAAAAGGCTATCAAGGGTCAAGTTATTGCAGATCAACTAGCTGATGCTCCTCTTCCGGGACACTCGTGACCCCCTTGCTCAATTCCCCGATGAATACATCCAACAAATTGACTTTGGTCTATCTCCATTTAAAGTAAAAACTCTTCTTTGATGATCCAAATGCCAGCAAGGGGGAGGTGCGGGTTTCGTGATGATTCCTCCTTGGGGTACGCCTATCCCAGTCGCACATAAATTAAACTTTGAGTGCACCAATAATATGGCTGAGTACGAAGCTCTTGTCTTAGGTCTTCAAAATGCCATTAATCTCGGCGCTCGCCATATTGACATCTTTGGTGATTCTGAACTCATCGTTAACCAAGTCACGGGTGTCTATCAATGCAAGAATGATATCCTTCAGAAATATCGCGACATCGTTCTTGCCCAACTCCAATCTTTCGATAACTTCACTATCCAAGCCATTCCTCGTACTGCAAATCGATTCGCGGATACCATGGCTTCTTTAGCCTCTCTTATCCCGCCTTTTACCGAAGACTCGCGTCTTTATGTGGCTGTGCAACGATTGGATCAACCATCTCATCTTGGGCAACTAACGTCAATCAATGCTGTCACAACCCATACTCAGGATGAGTGGTATCAACAGATAGTTGATTATCTATCTCATTCGGTCCTTCCTCCAGATCTGACTCCCAATGGTAGAAGGTCTTTTGTCCAACGCGCCAACCGCTATACTATTCTAGGTGACCTTCTTTACAAACGCGGCTTTGATGGTATTTTGCTTCGATGCCTCAAAACCATGAATCATCTAAAGCTATTCAGGAGGTCCATGACGGTATCTGTGGTGGACATTTTAGTGGCTTAGCTGTAGCCAAGCGTATTTACGTTTGGGATATTATTGGCCTTCTCTTAATCAAGATTGTTGTGAATACACTAAGAAATGCATCAAGTGTCAGCAACATTCCAATCTCACGCACATCCCTAGTCAGGCTTTGCAACCTGCGGCGGATTTGTGGCCTTTTTCGCAGTGGGGTCTTGATCTTATTGGTCTCATCAATCCTCGTTCTTCACAACGTCATCATTCTATCATTACCGCCACTGAGTACTTTACTAAGTGGGTAGAAGCTATCCCTCTTTCTTCAACAAAGGCTAAACCCATAGTTGATTTCGTCTATCAACACATCATTTGTCGCTTTGGCGTTCCACACAAGCTAATCACAGATAATGGTAAATCTTTCAAAAACGCTGATTTGCAGAATCTCTGCAATGCTTTCAATATCAAGCTCAGTTTTTTCTCCATACTACCCTCAAGCTAATGGTCAGGCCGAAGCTTCCAATAAAAACTTTGCGTAATATCCTCGCAAAGGTAACTAGTCGAGCTGGTAGGGATTGGCATCTACATATCCCTTTTGCTCTCTGGGCTTATCGGACTAGCATTCGTACTCCTACTGGTGCTACTCCCTTCTCTCTCGTCTATGGGTCTGAGGCTGTCCTTCCTTTGGACGTCCAAATCCCCCATCTCTCCGTGTTTCTCTCAGAGAATTTGTCTCCGATGAGGATTATCGTCAAAATCGTCTAGCACAACTTGAACTATTAGATGAGCGACGTCTTAACGCTCTTGAGCATCATCAGGTCTATCTCGAGCGTGTCAAACGTGCTTATAACAAGCACTTGCAACATCGTGACTTCAAAATTGGTGATCTTGTTCTTAAGGAAAATCAAAATGTCACTACACTCGAAAGGAGTCAACGTGGTAAGTTTGCTCCCAACTGGATGGGCCCCTACATTATCACTCATAAATATGGGTCTGGGGGCTTATCGTTTATCTTCCATGGATGGTATCCCTGAAGCGGAACCTCTTAATGCTTTGCATTTACGGCCCTTCTACTGTTAAAATCTATCTTATACAAATCTAGTCGCAACTCAGATCTTCCATCCGTCCTAATAACCAGTCATCTACTTTCGTGGTGATTTGAAATTGTGTGGTTCTCCGCCTATTGCCTCGTCTACCTTAAATATGAGTATCGCGGCTCTACTCATTGCACGTTTCTTTTGGATATGTTCCTCCTCATGGTAGGAATACCTTAATCACCACTTCATCTGTCCCAAGTACTTATCTTCATCGGATCTACTCGGGTCATGAGTGCATGTTCTTCTATGTTCTCTTCCCCTCCATTGATCTATCTAGGTCTAAACTCAGCTTCTTTCAAAAAGTTTCAAAAAAAAAAAAAAAAAAAAAAAAAAAATGCTATCCAAAAAGATAGACTGATCCCTCGAAGGACAGCTATCCATACATTATCAAGTGAATCAAAAAGAAAATAGACCATACCCTCGAAGGATGGCTATCATTAAAATTCAAAATACAGACCGCTCCCTTGAAGGACGGCTGTTTCTCAAAGAAATATTCAAGGCTTCTTGTAATCAATCAGCCTTCCAGTCAGTTTATACACTTTTAGCATCACTGAAAGACTTCCCGCATCGATCAGTCTTTCCATATCAAGCAAACTTCCCGCATTGATCAGTTTGCCTACCTGTCAAAATCATGAAGCTGAGATTTAGGACCTTTTGTCGATCATATGGAGAATCCTATTTCCCCACTATGGACATGTATTCTGTCCCTTGTAAGTTCCGACAAGATACTTACTTACTTTCTTTCCATTTCTATCCTAGATCTGGTTTGCGACTAGTTAGTGTCAGATTTATTTTAATCTTATATAGGGCCTTGTATGCTTGGTTTTGGTTCCCTTTCTGGATTTTATCTATGGTCGGTTGGAAGTCCAACTTATCATTTTTCTTCTTCTCCGAGTATCTTCTCTTCTAAGTCACAGTTGTTTCCGCTTTCATCTTTGGCTCTTGTAAGGAGTATTCTCCATTTCTTTGTCTCGCAACCCTGTCAAATTGGCATTTCACATGTTAATTCAATCAAAATTTCTCTTCTATCTAGGTTCATCTTATCTATCAAAACATCTATCTGTATTCATTTCTCATTACAATTACATCCATATATCAAACACATTTATCTATCTATCCATCAAAATATCGAAAAATACGTACATCTAAGGTACATTACATCTATTTATATCTAATCCATACATCAAGTACATCTGTATATCTATCCATCAAATATTTAAAAGCTATGTCCATCCAAGATACATCACATCTATCTATCAAAATTAAATCAATCTATCTAATCACATTACATCTTATCATATATCAGTCTATATCTATCCAATCACATCTATTTTATCCACATTTCAATCTATCTAATCACATCTATTTCTATCATCCATCAGTCTATATCTCTCTATATCATATCTATTTTTCTATATCCATATATCCATGTATATCAAAATTACAAACATGAGTACAATCATATATGACCAATAATATGATGAATCTATATATATATACATGTGTGTTTTTACAAAAAAATGGGTGGCTTCCAATCGAGCCATCTATACAATGCCTTCCAATCGAGGCTACATCACTATACAAATACACAATCTACCACGTCTCTATATGGTGAAATCAGAAGCGTGGAGGACACTATCCTCCTCCACCCTCCTCTGCACCCGGCTGTCCCTCCTGACCGCCGCCTATCGAGCTCGAAGCACCTGCTGCTGGAGGTCTCGGCCCACCTCGGTCCCTCCCAGTGCTCCCTCCGCCTGAGGCTCCGCTCGCTGTGTAGCTGTCGCTCCTCTCCTCTCCTCGCCCCGTACCGAGGCACATCTGGGGCATGCTGCGCTAGAGCATCCTCATAATATCTCACCTCAGCCAGGAGAGACTGGTATGTGCTCAGGCTCACCATACCCGGTGCTCGTAAAGGTGCTGCTGGGGCTGCTGGCGCGGCTGGCTGGTGGTGCCCCTCCTAGAGCCGTGCCCTGTGTCCCAGACTCTGATGTGGCACCAGTCTCTCCGTACTTGGCCCTAAGGGCCTCCCTGTGCCGAAGATAGCGATCCCTCTGCTGAATCGCTGTATCTCGCTCCTGGCGAGCGGTGTCTCTCTCTGCTATCAGGGAATCCCTCTCCTCTGTCAAGGCCCTGATCTCCTCCAGAGCTACCTGATGTGTGTCTGTACCAGTGTGGCATGCTCTCCCTCCAACCTGTCTAGTGTCGCAGCTATGTCCTCCTCACCAGCATATCTATAGAGGGCGGGAGATGTCGTGGAAGCTCTGTGTCATACCACGCTGCATAGCCCTCATCCACCCCCGCGTCATCATCACTGTCCGTGGAAGGTGGAGCCTCTCGCAATGGGTCTGCCGGGATCAAAATCGGCAAATCTGTCTCTCTGCTATCCCGCCTATATGGCGTATATGTGGCCGGCACTGTCTGAACTAAGCCGAACTGCCTCAGTATCCGCATGAATGGGACTCGCTCCCACATATCTGGTCTGCGACCTCTGACCACTCGGCTCCGTCTCAATCCTACCAAGTGGGCATCCTGACCAACCCATATCGGAAAATGCCCGATATGGTCTCCAGATAACCTGATCTGGTGTGTAAGCGTCCTGAAACGCTCCGAGTACCACTCAGCTGATCTACCTGTGTCTCCTGCGGCCATGTCAGCCCGCCATCTCCGAAATCCATAGTCCACACCCCCCACTGCTGCTGGCATCCACGGAAGCCCGGATGGCCTAATCACTGCTATGTGCTCATACGCCCAGCAATGGAGCACAAAGCTAACGTCAATCCCTGTCCTCCGACCAGTAGTGTACATCCATAGCTCATAGTAAAATCTGAGCTATCAGGGCATCAGCGAAGGCAAAAAATGTCTGTACTGCAAGATGTCGCACACGCAGTCTAGCAGTAGCAATGGGAATCTCCCACCTCCTGAGTCTGGCAAGGCAAAATAAGATATAGCCATCTGAATCAGGGCTATCCGCCTGCTCCGAGGGCTATCCTGTCTGTACTGTGAGGATATCCTCACTGCCCCAGATACTATCTCCGAGTCATCTGATCTGTCTCTGTACAATCGCACCAGGGCCCTCTGCTGCTGCTCTCGGGGTGTGATCTCAATCGGGTCCCCGTAATCGGTAATCGGAGGATCCTGTATACATCCTCATGGGTGATAGTCATCTCACCCGTCCTAAACCAAAATGTGCACGTGTGGCTGTCCCACCGTCGCACTAATGCCCGCATGAGCTCCACATCCCGTGGCACTCGTCTGTAATATCTGAAACCCCCGAGCCCGGCTCGCTCTAAATGCTGCCAGTCTGCATCTGTCACATCAGGAAGGATCGTCTCTAATAGCTCAGGGATGGCATCCCTCATATGAAGAGCCTCTCGTGCCTGCATCCACGACATCAAAAGCATAATTAGTCTCTTATTTTCATAAATCTCATCTTCCAAAACAATAACATCCAAAACAAGAAGGAAATGCTAAAAATCTTTCCATCGGCGTCGATTTGGTCAAATCGGCGTCGTTCATTCCAGTCGGCGCCGATTACTACCAATCGACGCCGATCCAAACCAATCGACGCCGATTATACCAATCGGCGCCGACTGCGAGGCCAGGCGTAAACCAGACCTGGCCTCCCATACGCATGGAAAATCAAACAAAAAAAAAAAAATAGAAAAGTGGGTTCAACAGTGACTACTTACCCCAGGTCGTGTCCTCCTGCGCTTCTGTCCGCTCCCCAGAGGCTTCCATTGTGTTCAAATCAAAAAATCTATCTCTGTCTGAATCAATCGTCACGTTGCAAATTAATCGTTTACGTTTTCCGTCCGCATATTTATATGCGTCTGGATTGGTCGGCGCCGATTTTTGGGTCGACGCCGCTTGATTTGGTCGGCGCCGATTAGTTTAGTCGCCGCCGATTTTTTCCTGTCTGTTTGCCATAGTGTTGATGCTTGGCTTTCTCATCTATCTGATCATTGTTGTGTGCTGAATCTTGCCTTTTGGCACATCTTTTAGATGTCATTGTCTATTTCGGGTTTGTTCCCTTTGCATGGGACACTCGTATCTTTCGGCAGCTTAGAGTTAAACGGTCTGTAGGCACTAACGTCGTCTGATTTATCGACCGTCTAGTTCTCCCTACCAATGTGTCTCTCTCTAGATGCTGACTATTTTGCAGTTCTCCTTACACTCATGGGTCTGTAGGCACTAACGTCATCTCATGAGGAGACCGGCTAGTTTTCCCTACCAATGTGAGTTCCTTAGGTTGCTGCCCTTGTGTTTATTTTTATGCGTCCTCAATGGTCAGTTCTACTCCAGCTATCCGACTGGGGCATCCTGCATTTTCCATATACCTCTTTCAAACTCGGGATCGTCTGTTCTATCATCCATCCCATCCCTAGTTTGAGGGGGATCACATCACCACAAGTTCTTCTCTTCTTCCATCTCCTTGTTTTTGTCTCATAACCTTGCTTATCGCAAGTTACTTGACAAAAAGGGGCAAAATGTAGACACCTAAAAATTGGTTTCTCAATTTAGTGTCCCTCACATTCGTTTTAGGTAACCTGGGGCACGTTCACGTCACCAACTATCCCCTTGGGATATTATCCAATTTGTGATTTAATCACTTACTCTAAATTTAATTCATCACATCACATCTTACCCATGAGTAATTAAATAATTAAATATTTAATTACGCTTCTTCCCATGCATCTTAATCACTTATCTACCCCAAATTTATTCTACCCATGTATCACATCCATTTTTAAATCTTCCTAAGCGGGATATTTCCCGTGGTCGGGATAAGTCTTGTCTTTTCGAATCGATCAATTTGGCCATCTCGGGAGTCTTCTCCGCGATCGGCGCCGACCCATTTGGTCGGGCGCCGATTTTATAGGAGCGGCGCCGATTATAAAAGCAGGTCCATGGCTCAAGTTCGAAGGACCGAAAAAAGAGACGAACGAGCGAAAGAAAGCACTTACGCACGAACAGAGAGCGAGAAAGATTCAGGTTGCAAGAAAGAGAGATCTTTTTAGCATCAATTGTCTCAGTTAGGGCAGATCCTGTCCTAATCAATCCCTGAGAGGAGCACCGTTACTCTGCCCGTATCATATCAACATCATACACCATCATCTATCATCTAGTGACTCTGTTTCAGCGTCTCTCCATCTTCGGCACATCTTGCAGACTACATTCACCTTCCAATCCCCGAATCTCATCGCACAGTCCCTGATTGGTCAGTCTGCCTTCAGTGGACACTGATCTTATCCAGTCGACGCCGATCAGTCCCAGTCGACGCCGATCACATCAGTCGCCGCCGATTATACCCAGTCGACGCCGATTTCACTGCAGACAGGTAAAAGGTCACAGGTAACACAAATCCAGCATTATTTCGCAGTTCCCTGTTTTCTGTACTTTCTGTCTGCTGTTCAGTTTCTGTTTTATTACTGCAATCAGAAAATCTAGTCTTTATTTATATCTTTTATCATGTATGCTTCTTTTCTTTATTGAAAACGTGGACTGACATCCGTCGAGGAAGCTCATCGCTTCTCGGACCCGCTTCTTGGGCAGTCCACTTAACATCGGTGTTTTGCAGGTTATTCGGAGCTATTGTGCAAATTGCTCGTGTGCGCCCGTCTTGTCTACATCAGCTTCCTCATCTGTCTACATCTTCATCAGGTATCGATTTCATTGGAGTTTTTCAGGGTTTTTGTGTTTAGTTTGAAAAAATTTCCATTAAATGCATTTCATTATAGTAATGTTGTTTCAGTATTTTATCATTACATTTCCATAGATTAGTAGAGACAAAGAAACATAACAACCAAAACCCCCAAAAAGGAACCAATAATTGAGTTGCATAAAGCTTCATTACATACAACCTTGGACACACAACCCTGGTTTTATAATGACATTAGCAGAAGAATATGTTAGTTAAATGATTGGAGAATATAACAACCCATCATTTTTTGACACCATTTCCGGGGACACCATAAGTACAACATGTCATTTTTATTCACTTTACATGATATGGGTGTTAATGAAGTTAATCTATGTAACTAGTTCAATTCCTAAGTTGTGTTTACATAACTAACCTTGATGCATAGGCCACACAACATTCAAAGGATATTTATACCACATAATATCCAAAGAATATCTCCAGACAGATTACAAGTAGGGAACACTAAATCTAATCCAACTCCTAGAAGCCCTTCTGAACATTATGCATCATCCTATTTAGAACCATAACAACCTTCAAAAATGGGAGAAAATGGAAATAATGAGAACCAAACTTTGGGTAGGACCTTTACCTATCCCATTATCTTAGATGAAGATGAGGATACACCTATGAAAAACATCTCACCATCCATCCTCCCTATCTTCCGAGGAATGTCTACAAAATATCCAGATCAATTCCCATTTGAATTCAAAGTTCTTTTCCAGACATATGACTACACAACAAACAATAAAAAAATAAAACTATTTCCTTCCACCCTTAAGGACTCTGCTATGAGGTGGTTCATGGGATTTTCCCCTAACTCCATTAATTCTTGGGATAACATGGAGATAGATTTTTGGGACAAATATTAATACTACTATAGGGGAAGAGATAGGAAATAATATTTCTTCCAGATAAATCAAAAAGAAGATGAAAATCTAGACGATTATCTAGATAGATTTTTCTTTCTCCATCGAAGGAGTGGTTATGAGTTACATGTACAAATCACTAAGAAAGTTTTCCTTAAAGGACTTGATGAGGAAACCAAGGAATCCCTCCATCTTATTACAGGAGGTGATGCACAAACTTAGTATGGAAAATATCACTGAGCTATGAAAAATTTACTCTAGAACACAAGGAGGTATAAGGAAAAAAAAAATCCAAGATTTCCCTATGTACCTTATAAATTTTGGAGGAAATGGCTAACATGAAAACATACATCTTGTCACAATTAACATCAACCATAGATGAGTTCAAAGCCAAAACCAGTGCTACAAAATAATATCTAGACATGTACTTGTCTTGTTGCAAAGGGTTTTTCACAAGTTGAAGGTATTGATTACTTTGATAATTTTGCACCCATTCCCAAGATGGATTTTTTATGCCTTGTACTTTCTCTTACTGCATCACAGGGGTGGCCCATATACCAGATGGACCTGAAGAGTGCATTCTTACATGGATATCTGCAAGAGGAAATATACATGGAACAACAGGCTAGATTTGTTCAGGATTCTTATCTTGTTTGTAGGCTCCGAAGGTTTCTCTACGGTCTCAAACAAGCTCCTCGGGCTTGGTATGATAAGATGGATTATTTTCTTCTATCTGCTAGTTTTGTTCACTGCCACTCCGATCATACAGTGTATCTCCAGCATGTTGGTGAGGATATTGTGATACTTTTCTTGTATGTTGATGATTTATTACTTACTAGAAGCTTTTCTTCACACATTCATAGTATTCAGAGGGATATTTCTACATAGTTTGACATGACAGATCTTGGGTTATTGCATTATTTCCTTGGTTTTTAGATTTCTCAGACAGATTCAAGGATTCACTTGATTCAGCAAAAGTACACCCATGATCATCTTTGGCGCTTTGATATGGCTGATTGCAAGCCAAGTCCATCTCCTTTTCAGTATGGGGTTACTCTTACTTCCACATGTACCACACCACTTTGTGATCCAAAATTGTATAGGAAGTTGGTTTGGAGTCTCATGTACTTGACCCATACTTGCCCTGATATTTCATTTATAGTAGGGCTTGTATCTCGGATTACACATTCTCCTCATAGTAATCACTAGCAGGCTGCTAAAAGGATTTTGTGCTATTTGCAGGACACTTCCCACTTTGGCCTATACTAAACTAGGGGTTATAGTTAGTTAGTTGGGTATACATATTCAGATTGGGTAGGTTCTATTGATGACATGCATTCCACTTCTAGCTATCTTTTCTATCTTGGTTCTTCTCCACTTGTTTGGGTGTACAAAAATCAATAAGCTATTACACTTTCATCTTCAGAGGTAGAGTACAAGGCAACAGTTATAGTGATTCAGTAGGTTCTTTGGCTTCTCCAGTTATTGACAAAGTTTAGATTTGCACAGGATTCACCGAATGTACTTTGGTGTGACAACTAAAGTGTAATTCACATTTCTCGAAACCCAGTTGAGCACCAGTAGACCAATCATATTGAGATACACATCCACTTCATTTGTTAGCACATCCAAGATGGAGATATTTTCTTGGAGTACCTTTCAACTCATCAGCAGGTTGCAGAAAACCTTTACAAATCCTTTTGCATCACCTTGCTACCTAGAGTTGTGTGGAATTCTTAGGGTTTCAGAATTTGTTCTTGGGGGGTGTTCGTGAGAACGTCTTCCTTCTTCTTCTTCTTTCTCTTTCCTTCTAGCATGATTATTTCCTTCTTTTAGTTCGATATTTCTTCATGGATATATTGTACATGAGTACCTCATCAGTCCTAGTTTTCGGGACTCATACTATGGACATGCCACTTCTATTTTTGATCCTAGCTTCACTTGAGGGGGGGTGTTAGAGTAGGTATTTTACCTTAGATCATGTTCACCTAGGTACTTTATTTACCTTTATTGTATTTATTCTCACCCACTTATGTGTGTGGATATTTATTTTTATTTATTTAGATATTAGGGGGATATCATCTAGTTATTAGGTATAGTTATTTCCTTGATATATGGTCTTGACTAGTTCTTTGATGACTACTTCTTTCCATGATTTATGGCTTGATTTATGACCTTGAATGGGTCTTAGATTTTTATTCCTTTCCTATATAAGCAAGGCCCATTCTCATTGTATTTCATTGAGTTCCATAATAATATATGATATTTCTGCTCATTTGTTTGTAAAGGTTCTATGTAAAGTTATTCTAGAGAATTACTTTCATCTTATTGATTGTGGTGTTTGATTAGCATATGTGTTCTTGGATTGGTACGATCTGGTTAACGTTCCTTTTAGATACTATGTGAGGAAATGGGTTCAGTGGAGGATTCTAGCTATTCCCATCATGAGTATTCATTTTTAAATTTGAATAAAGAAATATGATCATGCTTTCCATCTTCTTTCCCTTAGATTGTATTTTTTTTTTTCATGTTTTCAATAAAGGTGGGCATGTCTATTGCTAGAATGTACACTACTCACATTTTATCTATGAGCACAGGCTGTGGAAATCTATGGATATCGGGAAGCTAAGATGGCAAGGGTAAGTGCATTTTACTTTGCTACATATATTAACTTTTGAAGCACTCCACCATTGCATTTACTTATCTTGATTAAATCAATACATAATTTTAAATGCATTTATTGGGAATATCATTCAAAATCTTGTGATGTGGAGTGGGGTTTCATGAATCATAATTAGTGGTGGTACCACATGTGTTGAATTTATAAGAAAGGGATGGGATGTTTTAAAATAAGGAAATGTGACATTATTATTCAATATGATGGGGTTTTTATCGTACTATGCATTAAAACTTCCCACGGGAACTTGGTCCTGTCAACTTTTCATGCCACCAAATTTGCACTAACCTAAGGCAATTAAATAAAATTGTGGTATATTTCAAATTATCACTCGCCAAACACTTCATGTCATTGCTATATGAGTTTGAACACAACATCTTTCTTATGCACAACTTTCTAAACTGATCTATACTATGGGATAGAAGAAGAAATTTGAGCCAGACTCTCCAAATCCACTGCTACAGAATTTTGTAATTTCCTGGGTATTTTATGATGTTGGCTGCCTATAATTTATTAGGAAATTTGAAGGGTTCGATGAAAATTTATTTGACGAGTTTCCAATAAATTTTGAATCCACCTACTCACGAATTGGGGAAAAAAGAGTGGAAATAAGTAGTCAAGTTATTTATGACCTATCTGGTTTACCAGACTTTGGTCTCAAGGTTATGAAAAATTCTCCTCTTAAAGACCTGATTCCCCTATTTCATGAGGATGGATAAGCTCTTCCAGAAGAAATCCTTGCTTCATATGGTACTTAGAAGGGGATTAAATGGGAAATGTTTCCTAGTATGTTGAAGGAAGTTGCTAAATGAGTGAATAGGTACTTTATCTATGACAAAAAACCATCTGTTCTTGGAGGGTATTTGATGAATATTTTAATTCATTTGAAGAAAGGCCACATAAACTGGGCACTCATGGTAAATTTACCTAAATATTTAGTTGATGCAGTCCTTAAAGTGGGATAGAAATATAAAAATGGAGGTGGTAAGGTTGCATTGAAACACCCAGGGATTTTTCAATTGATATTTTCACATCAAGTTTTTTACAGACCTAAGAGAAGGATAAAACAAATAAGTGCAAGGGATATTTACAAACAAAATAAAATCAAGAAGGGACCATCTCGCATCATTCGACCTAAGCTTGAATAGCTCCTCGCCCTTCATAGGAGACTATAAAAGAACCTAGTGGTTAGTATAGTCCATCTTCTATGCCATAAAATTCTAAGGTAAAATCACTTTACCAATTCCTTCTTATATTTCGTTGAGGCCAAGAAGGTCTTGTACTTTATAGAGACCTGAAGTTTCCTTGCTGAAAGTTTTTCATGAATATTCTACTCCCATTGTGGAGGATAAGGAAGAGGTTGGTACTTCTACTGTCCCTGCTGAACAATATAAGAATGATATAATCACAACAAATATCCTTGCAACGCATAGTCTATTTATTTATTTAGTATCTGAAACCAAGCCTGGAGCTCCATAAATTCCTTCAGCACTAGATATACCGACCTTAGCACCATAATCTATTTTAATATAGATTGGCAGCCAACAATCACATGGAGATGATGCACTGAAGTCTTATCTAGACAAAATTTCCTTCCTGAAGGATAAATTAAAAGGTATTCAAGAAACCAACTTATCGTTGTAAACTACATTTACATATAGAACTGTAGAAAAAGTGAGGGAAATTACTACTTTGAAGGTAGAGGTTAGCAGTCTCAAGAGACAAAGATATATAGGCCTTAAAGTATGAGATGATTTAAATCTATTATCTCTTCAGAATAAAGCATTAAAAAGGAAAATAAAAATTTAAAAGAGGATATTGAGGCTAGTGCAAATAAGAATAACAAGTTAGAATATATTTTATCCTTTGTTTGTTCATTGGCTTGTAAGCTTCTGGCCTATAGGAAACCTTCTTCTGTCTATAGCATGTTTTTCCAAGAACAATTTTATGTTTGGAAATTAATGAGAATGTGTAGTCAAGAACCTCATGAAGCTCCTGATGGTAAAATATTTTTGTCAATTTATCACAATAGTACCCTTGAGATACAAAATCAACTATGTGAATTTTACCTCCACAAGATGTTGGTCCCCAATGTGCCAGATTTCTTTATTAATCTATTTGTGGTAGATTTTTAGTTGAAGGCCTTTTAGTCCTTTCTTAGGAACCAAATAACATGGGGCAAAGAAATAGATATTTTCACTCAAATAGCTCGCACCATAGGTTTCCACATTAGGCCTACCCATAATAATGATGTTGCCATGAAGAAAAATTTCTGATCTCTTTATTATCAGGCTGGTGTTGGGGAAAATACTTCAAAGATTCTACTAAAATGTGTGTAAGATTTTAAGGCCCTTAGTCAGTAGTATTTTGGTGAAGAAAGGGACGATTTTGATAAAAGGTGGGATACCTTAAAATTTCCATTAAAAGGAGGTAATTTATCTCCCCTCATAATCTCATTATGTGTATATGGAGGGGTGATGCATTGGTTACAATAATTCGGAAGTTGTCTGAGAAAAATGACAAGGGATACAATGATGAGTGGGTAGGAACACAAGTGAGCCCTCTTCTCCTGAATCTGATTACAACCTGGCAGAATAACGTTTCCTAGTCACATGATAGTTTCACAGTTATGGTAAAAGTTATTTAAAACAACAAGTGATGCAAAGGAACCATGAAACAATATGCAAATGAGTTTGAGGAATATGATATGGCATAGCAGCTTAGCCTTAGGGTAGGGAAAATATGAGATGCATAGGGACATGCAAAAGTTAAAGTGCAGGGGAGATGATGAGTGCATTATTTGACTTATTTATATCATCTATGTGCTTAACGATTTGAAATTAAACATGATTAATTAGTGCATAATGATGCTTTATGTAGTTATGTTATAGTATGTTCAATGCATTTATCTTGTTTTCTTTCATGCAAATTTTTTACTGTAGAAACTCCCACTAATCACATTTTTGAGTGAAATGTTGTGACATTTGTAACATAATAGCGGCCATTTATTGCCAATTGATCCATAAAATTCTACTTTATAACTCTACAAATCACACAATTATGTTCTTCTACTTTAAACTTTGGAAAATGATAGATTTTCTTGAAAAAATAGATCTTCGTGACTGATTATCTACTGCTAATAGAAAGGAAATTACAAAGAGGAAATAATTCAAACTTCAACACCAACAATTTTATCTTGAAAACCTCCAACGGAGGAAAACCAGTCGGGAAGGGCAACCGCTCTTTCTTCCCAATTTTATTGGACTAATATAGACAATTACATATTACAATAAGTATGAAAAGAAGCAACAATGTAAACCTTCTATCCAATTACTTTCTTGCTCTGTTTCTACACCTTGCTCCTACAATTCCACTCCAGCACTAAAGAATCTCTACTCACTTCTCTCATTAAACTATGCTTCTCGATTTCTCTAGATCTTCAAATGATCATTCTCTTTCTCCTTTCATGCATTTATAGGACTTCCCATGTCTTCCTGTGCACTGGAGGATGTGAAAGGGCATGGAAGGGGAAGAGACATAGTTGGATGCTTCAAATTCACATTCATTCGTGCTTCATTCTTCTTTTTTGTTCGAAGGTGTCAGGACCTCCACCCTGAGAAGACTAGAAGTCTCAGAACTGTCGCCTTGGCTTGGTGGTGGTTTTAGGACTACCACCCTTGTAGGGAGGCAGTTATGAAACCGCAGCTCTGCACAGAGTGGTGGTTCCTTCTAGAACCTCTGTTTACCTCATTTTATTCACTTTTCTTATTTCTCCTTCTTGGTGTTGATGGAACTGATGAAGTAGTATGTTTTTTTGGATCCCTATGGATCATAGCTCCCCTACTTAAGAGGATTTTTGTCCCACAAAATATTAGTGGGGGAGTGGTAGAGGAATCAACTCCCTCTCGTTCTCATTTAAGTACCAATGGGTTTTCCTTGGTGTCTTCTCTCATCCAACCTACCAATACTCCTATGGATATTTGGTTTGTTGCTCTAGTGCTACATCCACCTTTGAGTTGCCTCGAGTATAATCCTCTTTAGAAGGAAACTTATTTATCTTTTCTTCTTGTCCATGCATATATGGCATTAGTGGATGCAAGATCTTACAACTCACTATCACGTGCATCTGCATGAAGTATGTCCTGAAGGTTTCTTCTCCAACCTACTCAAATATGGCGAAGGTCCCATACTATAGTGGACTAGTCCTTCTTACTTGTCTTTGTCTCTTGAGATGGATTGGAAAAAACCTCTCCAAGTATGTTGTTACTATAGTCATCATCATTCATTGTATCTCCTCTTCTTCTTGTTTCCCCACAGTCAAGTCCAATGAATTAGTGGGTAGATACGGTGATTGCATAGCAGATGTTTTTTTGCTTTAGATGAAATTCCTGTGGTGGATTCTTCTATAAAAACTGACAAGTTCTATCCAAATTCTCCATCCCTTGGTGAGAAATATTCATTCTCTCACGTCCATTTTTCTTTTCTTCTAATAAAAGAAAACAAAATTGATGATTTTCCTAAATAAGTCTTGGTGCTTGGTTGGCACTTACCATAGCCTTTTTTTATTTTCTCTATTGTGCCTAGATGTGAAAAATGACTCCCTCCGTGACCCATCTATACTAGTTATCCCTCCTCATGAACACAACATCCCTAGCATACAAGTAAGGACTTCCGAAGACAACATCAAAAGCATCAAGTGGAATAATATTAGCCTCTAATACATCTATGTATTGGGTATTTATCCCAAACTGAAACTTACACTTCCTTGTAACTAGTATTTCTACACCCTTCTTAACCCATCCCAGTGGGTATGGATGTGGATGCATGTAAGTTTCTAGACCGATCTGCTCTACAACCACATCAGAAATCAAATTTGACTCAGAACCAGAATCTACTAAAGCATTTATGTTAGTCTTCTTGATTTGGATTCCGATTTGAAATAGCTTACTCATCTCTTCTTCTTATTCTTCCACGTACATGTTAGTGGCCATGCATCCTAGCCTCTAGTCTACATCTGAATCATCCTTAATCTCCACCTCTCCTTCTGTCTTCATAGTTTCCATGGATTTCTTAGAATCCTTGGTTCAGTGCTTTGGGTGCAATTCGGGATGCAACTTCCAACATGTGGCGTTAGTATGTCCATTTACATCACAATTACTATAGAAATTCTTAGAATATTTACAAGTATGAAAATATGTAGTGGCATGTTTACCTTTCCATTTACCTCTGCTACTTGTCTTCTCTTTTTCTTTTTAATGTTGTTCTATTGACTAGTATCCCTTCGAACCTATTTCTCCTTGCTTCTTCTCATCATAAATGTAGTATTATTGTATACAAGCTTCATTGAGATCCTTGGGCTTCATGGAGATTACCTTCCTCTGAAGGTGAGTGTGAAGTCCTCCCAAATACTTGGTTAGAATGTCCTCATCCTCCAAGTTCATATTAAGCAACATAGCTTGTCTCTGAAATTTTGTAGTGTAGTCTTGCATGCTTTGAACACTGCCCTTCCTAAGTTACTACCACTTAATCATCATGTCAGTCTTATGGCCAATAGGATAGAAGTTAGCTCTAATAAATTATTTAAAACCTTTCCAAGTACCAACAATAAAATGTTTATTCTTCTCACAAGTGGCTAGATGGGTTTCCCACCAGCCATAGCATGATCCTCCATTTTGAGACGTGCAAAGGTGATCCTTTGTGCCTCAGTGACATTATGCACACTAAACTAGAATTACAACTATTTGTAGCCATTCATCTAGTAATTATGCATCTACTTGTCCTTAAAAATTCTTTATTTCCACTTTCATTTCAACTTTAAAAGGTGTATGTACATATTTTACCTTCTCACTTACAATTGGAATATCTTCACGCTCTTCCCATTCTTCCGCTTCATGGATCTTTCTGATACCAAATTTATTGGCTAGTGCTCGAACCACTGAGTTCATGGAATCTTGCTTAATCGAAGCCATCTTTTGCAGATTTGAAAGCTCTTCTTTTTTCCTATGTAATCTATCCATAATGGTCTCTAGCATCTCAAATCTACAAACCAATTTCTCTTCCTCCATTTGAGCTTGAATTCTCTTTTTGCACTTCTTTGTAGAAATATATGGATCACAAGGTAAAAATTCTTCACCTTTGGACCTTGTCACTATCATAAAAAATCAAAAGAAATATTTGAATACCACAGTCCTGGATATATAATTAGCTCTGATACCAAAATGATCTGTAAACTTCCACTTTGGAACTCTACAAATCACATAATTATGTTGTTCTACTTTCAACTTTGGAAAATGAAAATTTTTATTTAAAAATTAGAGCTTCATGACTAATTATCTAGTGCTATAGAAAGGAAATTATAGAGAGGAAAGAATTCAAACTTCAACAAAACAATTTTCTCCCGGAAACCTCCAATGGTGGGAAAACTAGTCGGGAAGGGAAACTTCTCTTTCTTCCCACTTTTATTGGTCTAATATAGAAAATTACAGATTACAATAAGTATGAAAAGAAGAAACAATTTAAACCTTTTGTCCAATTATTTTCTTACTCTGTTTCTACACCTTGCTCCTACAATTCCACTCCAGCACTAAAGAATCTCTACTCACTTCTCTCGTTAAACTCTACTTCTCGATCTCTTTGGATCTTTGAATGTACATTATCTTGCTCCTTTCATGCATTTATAGGTCTTCTCATGTCCTCTCATGCACTGGAGGATGTGAAAGGGCATGGAAGGGGAAGAGACATAGTTGGGGCACTTTAAATTCACATCCATTCACATTTCATTATTCTTTTCTATTTAAAAGTGTCAGGACCACCACCCTGAGTAGACTGGTGATCTCAGGACCACTAGTCTAGCTAGGTGGAAATTTCAAGACCACCACTTCTATAGGACGGTAGTTCTAAAAATGTCATTTTGCACAGAGCGGTAGTTCATTCCAGTACCTTCGTTTACCTCATTTTATTCACTTTTCTTGTTTCTCCTTCTTGGTGCTGATGGAATTAATAAAGTGGTGTGTTTTTTTAGATCCCTATGGATCACCAATGCTAGTAATTGTAATCAAGGAGTCTGAGTCTGGAGCCGTCATGCAGTAATGAAAGAATTTTTCCATTGAGAGCCTATAAACATAGATCTTGTTTTTAGTAGTTCCGTAGGATTTAATGAACTTTAATAGGGTTATTACTGGAAAAACTCAGTGCCTACAATTTTTGCATGATTTGTAACTAATTATTTCTATATAAGAATCTCCTTGAAGAACAATTTAATAGTTAGTTGATGTTGGTAATCTACGGTATGGTTCAGAACAGTTAGTATCTATTTTCTACTTATGTATTGAGTATGCTATGGAACTTTCCTGAATCAATATATTATATTTTGTTTTGAATACCCTATGGTGTTTTGATTACCCCCTTCCCAAGGAAGAGCAAGGGCCCACTCGACCAAGGTGACTGGAGGCGTTTACGTTTATGCATGCTCGTGGTTTCTGATAAGTTACAGTTTGAATGCAATTACTTATTTCCTTTACTATAATTTCTATTTAGTGTGTGTCATTTCCTTTCATTAAATTTCAATTATGAGTGTGTTATTTCAATTCTGTAAATTCAATTCAGAGTGTGTGTTATTTGAATTCTATTATATTAATTTGGTGTTTGCATTCTAATTCTAGCAAAGTATTTATATTAAATGCATTTCACTACAGTAATGTTGTTTCAGTAGTTTAGCATTACATTTCCATAGATTAGCAAAGAAAAAGAAACATAACAACCAAACCCCTAAAAAGGAACCACCGAACAATTGAGTTGCATAAAGGTTCATTGCAGAAATCCTCGGACACATAGCGCTAGTTTTATAATGACACTAGCAGAAGAATATGTTAGTTAAATGATTGGAGAATACAACGACCCATCACTTACTTTTGATGCATGGGTTCGGATGGGTAAACCTCCATTGCAGCCATCTTCTAATGTGTTGTTTATGGAAAACCATACTAAGGCCATGCCCATTGGAATTTCAAAATTTGCATCCATTACTATTTAGGGAGCGAAGTTTAATGGGGATTTTGAGGTCTTTGTGCTTGCAGAATCAGATAATTTTCCCGCATTACTTGGGTGCCCTTAGTGTTATGCAAACAACATTGACCTTTTTTTTAATAAGGGGTATATCAGCTTTGAGTATAAGGAAGAATGTGTCATTATCAATTTGACAGATGGGAAATCTGCACTTTATGTAGAGTGCTTAAGTGAAGAAGACTTGAATATAATTTATGTATGCACCATTCGATATCTGGAAGTTCTTGATCCATCGAAGGAAGGAGTTATCTAATGGGATGATCCATAGTCCATGAGCAATACTACAAGTGTTGCATGTGACAATTGGGAACATGGAACTTATGAAATGGTTGGGTGCAAACTATGAAGCACAGTTGTGCATGTTAGTAAGCCACGAAGTATCAGGCATTTGGGTAGCAGCCAAGTACTAAAGTACACAAGTGAAGAGAATCTTGAAGTATTCCTGTTTTCTATGGAAGTTCAATGGGAATGTCAGGTAGAAAGAAGGAACATGTTAGTGTATACTCTATGTGGGATGGCAACACACTCGTGAATGGTTCACAGAGATAATATTTTTGATTGGAGAGAAGTGAGGACTATTTTATCTACTATATTAAGGAGCAATGCACCTACTCAGATATATGCATTTCATGGCAATGATCATGTTCTGCACCATGTTATGATTCATACCTTTGACTATTTTTGTAACACCCTGAACTGTTGTTACTTCCTCCTGAGCATACAAGTGTTGATATGTGATTTCTTTTGTAAAAAGGATGTGTTCCTTTGATTGAGAAGTCATGCTTGATATGGACTGTACCTTCTTTGAAATTGCAGATCTTTGACTGAGTCGGAATATAATTGGACTCTTTTAATTCTTTCATTGTACACCTGAATTTAATCTGATCTCGGAATGAATTATGGAGTTATCCATCTATAAGACCCAGCCATTGGATCAGTGGCATTGATCCAAGTAATGCTTTAAGTTTATTTGGGATGAATTAAAATTATAGACCTTTCGCAGGTTGCAAGGTCTGGATGCATTGAATAAGCTAGTTCCGGAGTCTAACTCAGGCTGATCATGTTAAATGAATTGGTTCCCGATATCGTAATATCAAGAAGGTCTTGATCATGGACCATGTAATAAATTCAGATACATTTATTTCCACTAGCCTATTGGCAGTGCAGGAGTGAACCCTGTTCGTGAATGTATGTTGTAGGTTCTTTTTCTGAGCATTTGAAATATTAGACCTAAACTGGATTTATTAAGGTTAGTAACCTAAAACTAAACTATAACCTAGGGGTTAGATTAGTGTTAATCTAACCTAGGCCTAGGCTATAAGCTAATGTTCTAAGTTAGTAACTATGTGCTATGAGGTTAGACTAAGTGTTATCCTAAGTCCTAACCTAAGTTACTAACCTAACTATGAACAAGGAAGAAAGGGGACCTATGGAAGGGTGCGAACCATGGGCGGAAGTTTCTATGGCATTAAATGGGGGGATAAGTATGAAGGACAGGTAATTTGGTAGAAGTTTTTAAAACGGCTAGCTAGAGCCGACGTGGCAGGTCGCCAAAAGTTGGAAATGGTCTTCGAACTGGTTTTATCCATCGCCAACTATGGCGGTAGGTGGCAATGGAAATTAAGCGGGAAATTTGGAGTAAATGCCATTTATGAACTCGGTCTTCGAGCTCGGGTTTCACGGGAAGGCATGCAAAATGGAAAATTAGTAGTTTGTTTGGTTTTTCATGCGCTCCGGTTTTCCCTCTGTCTGATCGCTGGTTCTTCGCACCAGTCTTCTTGGAGTTGCATGGCAAGTATGAGCGTAACTAGCTCTTTTCTCTGGCAAGGAAAATTTATAAGTCATGGAAATAAAAATTTTTTGTTGGTGAATCTAACTTGGAAAAAGAGGAGAAGGCTTGAGCTCTTTCAGTGGTCTTCTTCAGATTTTTAAGCAAATAACCAGGCATGTTAGGCCCTAACCTTTAAAAATCTTGCTTTCTTTCAAATGATTTCATTAGAACAACTCTGTTCAGATGATTTATGGGTTCAGATGGTTTTTATGGTAGCTTTGTGTGATTTTTAGTACTGTATCTTCTTGCTGGTTCGATTTTTCAATTTAACCCTTGACGGGTGTGAATGATGTTTCGAACTGTTGCTCTATTTAGTTGTGTTTTGCATTCTGGCTAAAGTGTGTGAAATGCATGCTAGGAAGTATTCTAAACCTACTCTTTGGGAGCCCATGAATTGTTTCCTTTTTGGGGTTCAGGTTACAGTTGATGCTTGTTGTTGATACTTGTCGGAAAGGATACTGTTGGACTTTTGTTTGAATGTTCAGTTTAATTGGACTTCTTTGTAAGTTCTGTCGTGGTTATTATAGGTGGTGGTTACTAAATCTTGTTGGGTTTCGCTATGATACTTAGGTTATGTTGAACGGATAACTTGCGGTGTTTGCAGTATTTTATTGCGACCCTGTAGAAGTTGTTTTTCCCTTCCTTGTGTTGCAGTTACGGGATTTAACCCGTTGATGGGTTTGTATTATATTTATTTATTTACAAGATGACTCTGTGGAGTCTTTGGATTGGTCTCGTATATTGTGGACTACTGTATAAGTCATGTATGCGAATGCTGGTAGCAAGATTCTGTCGGAGTCCTGGAGGGGTAACTAGTAATACGACTTCTGTTATCTTGTAATGCATACCTTCGTTTAAGTAATGAATTTTTGGTACAGACTCAGTTGGTGCACTTTTTATGTTTCCTATCTGCGTAAGCTTGAGCGAATAATGTTTTAGAGGCTCAGTTGGATTCCTTATTACGAAATCAGTATTTAGCTTTTGTATAAGCCTGATTTTGGATATCTACCATTGTTGGCACGGTTGGAATCATTAACTAATAATTATCTTGTATATCGACTTCTGAAGAAGCTTTATCAAGTAGACTGTCGTATGGATTCAGTTGAAATCCTTGACAGGTAACCAGTCTATATAAGCCTGTTTTTGTACACTTGTTGTTTTTGGCTCTGTTGGGTTCCTTAAGTTAGATAGATATCATGTATCTTGGCTTCTGTAAAATTGGGTCGTGATTACCTTACTTTTCAACCTCTGAACGAGTTCAGATGTGAATACGGCATGTTGTGTTTCCTTTCTGTTTAATTGCAGTCAATTGAGGCTGTGCATTCTACGTGGATTTCGTATGAATATCTCTACATAGTCTTAGGGAAACATCATTGCTTTAATGTTAACGAGTCTCTTGTGGACTGAGATAAAAAGGGGAAGTTATTTTGATTTCGACCTTGGATCTAAAACCTTACAGTGTTTAGTAGGGATTAGAATGAGCTGTAGGTTGCTGAGAAGGATTGTTGTTGTGTTTGAGCATGATTACGTCTTCTGTTGCATGGATATCTAGTCTTGAGCTTGACTGAACTAAGGAGCTGTCGACTGCACCTCGACAGGTGATGTCATTGAATATCTTCTTGTTTTTCGCTTCGTGTGGAAGGTCATGTGGAGTCTGTTTGTTGATATTCATCACTGTTTTGGTGTGAGAACTACTGTACTGCTAGTAAGCTAAAGGGTTTTGTTATATTTGATTTTAACAAAACTGTGGTTCTTTTTGTGGCTCGTCTGACTTATTCGTTTGCATATAAGGTGAATGCTTTACTTTCGATGAGACGGTACAGTCATGAGCTCGTTTGAGGGGAAATATGAATGATTTATTTTCTTTCTATTCTGCTGTAAAGTATATGTTGATATTTGTATGTAACCATTGGAACTGTTTTTAACATTTTGATGGAATCATGATTTGTTATGATATTCCTTTTACTGTTGAATGTAATGATCTGTCTGATGGTTGTTGTCCTTGGGATTCAGATGGATAGTTGTTTTGGATACTTTTCGTTCTTCTTGATCCCTAATATTTTGATGAAATATTTGAGAAGTATCTAGGACTATTCTGTAACGATAATTTGAGTTACGCGTTTATAGTCATGTTTGTATTACAAAAGCACAGTCTGAAATATGTTTACTTGGTTGGTGAAATGATCTCATTTAAACAGGTTGTTTAATGAAAACAGTTGGTGGATTGCAATTGTTTTAAGAGTTAGTGCTTATCATGCTCAGTTCATCGAACTGACCCATGTTGACAATTTTTGCAGATGGTTGCCGTAAGTGGTAAAAGCACGCAGATCTGATAGGATGTTCAGATTGTTTAAATTTGGTTATGATGAATTACAGTTTGATTCTCTAAATGTACTATATGAGAAAAGATGTTCTTTTTCTGTTGAGTATTGTATCAAGTATGCTGAATGCATAAAATGTATTTGATTAGTTCTGAAGGGAATGGAAATAGATATTTGATACTTATATGTTTGTATTCGTATATTGATCGTTTGACTTTCTTCAGTTCAAATGATCTAAAGAGCATTGTTATTATTGCTTAAATTGGAGACTTTTGTGTTTATCAATATAAGCTTGCAAGAATATGTGAATGAATACTTATGATTGTTTAGCAGTTTTAGTATGTTCTATCTATAGCTAAATTAAGATTTAGATCACTGTCTTACTGGAAGCTAGGGTAAAAATAAACCTAAGCAAGATGCTAAACAAGCTGGATTAAAATATTAATTCCTAGTCTTGATTAAGCCAGGACAACGTTTAATTGGATTCTTAATCATTATATCTTGATACTAATAAGTACGATATAAATTCAGTTATAAGAACTGAAATAAACCTAAAAAGGGTTCGGTTGACAATCACATGTGAAGATTATGGGTTATTGTCCAATTTCGTTGATTTAGAATTATGTAAATTCTATGAACTCCCTGATGGGACCCTCTAGTCATAATAACTTCTCTTGTGTAATGGGTTTTATTAAGAAAGGTCATTCTATAGTGAGGAACCCAGGGATCGGGAAAGGCTAACCTTCGGGGAACGTCTTTTAGTATAATTTTAACTCAACGTGCGTAACACTTATTATTAAGTAGATCTTTTCAAGGTGGATTTAAAGGTTGACGGCACAAGTCAACTGCAGGGTTGTACCTTCGAGAAGATTAGGATCTTCTCGAAGATACAACAACGCAGGTGATTTTTGACGACACCCTTTGCATTGATCGTTAAGATTTACACATTTAACTCGAACAAGTTACTCTGGGACTGATTAGGAATGTGGTCACGTTATAAGGCTGCCCAGGAGACTCGGGGTATCTTGACACACTAGTTTAACTAGGGTTGACCAAGTATGTCATTGTATCCCTAGTCCTCGGGAGCATCCATATAACGTTGTCACCTTACTAATCCGTTTCCGAGTAAATAAATTGGGATAGGTGAGACTGACAAAAGTCAGTATAAGACATTCTACATAACATGGGAATTGGGTCGAAGGATGTATTCTAGATTGACGAGTATGTCGTCAAGGAATACGAGACATAAGCAGTATGTTTCAAATCTTTGGCCAAAGTATCGCAAGTTGCTGATTGTGTTGTCCTAAGTCACCTAGTCTAAGGGATGAGATGCCGATGAATAATGGTAACAATTATTCAGATAGGTTCCTTGGATAGAGCATTCTGAATCCCAGAATAGGGAAGAGAACCACAAGAGTGGTGTGTTAAATAAAAATGCCAACTCTTATTACTCATGAATAGATCGATAGATTACCGAGTCATTGAATGAATAGATCGGAGGTACTCCGAGTCATTACAGCTGCATATGGTTATCTGTTATAAGACTGGTTATTTGATTTGTGAGTTCTAAATTACGTATTTAGAACCAGGATGCATTTATCAAAAAAAATAAAAAAATTGACTTGTTCTAATGTATAAAATGAGGATGTTACATCTTGGTATCAGAGATGAAGGTTGCAGCTCTTGGACCTATTGTGTCCATAATCTGATGAGAACCTGAATTTTCTTGTAATAGAAAATGTTTAGAACAAGGGGGAACATTGTGAATAATGCTCCACCTGAGGGAGGGGCGGCAACAACCCAGAAAGTTGATGAGATCCTTGCTACCCTGTTGGACACAAGAGATCGTTTAGCTGTACTTGAACAGCAGGCGATGGGAAATGAGGAGGATGAAGAAGATGGTAATGACAATCAGCCACCTCCTAAGGACAATCCCGATATGGGTGTTGATGTTAATGCTGGGAATGCAACGGTCCAACCAGAAAACAAAAAGGCCAGGTTGCAACAGAACTCACTAATGATATAAAAAGGATAAGTCCACCTAAGTATGATGGCACCACATTAGGAGATGGAGCTGAGAACTAGCTCAGCGAAATGGAGAAGTACTTTGCAATAAGAAACTTCTTAGAGGAAACCAAAGCTATTTGGGGAGCCTATTAGCTTTCCCACGAAGCATCTTCGTGGTGGGATAGCCGTAAAGTTGAAGTAAATATTGATGAGACCAATGTTACTTGGGATCAATTTAAAGGCTATTTTAGTCAACGATGGCTGCCAAAACTTTTCTATGATCAGAAAATGACAGAATTCTAGAACTTAGCTCAAGGGAAGCTAACGGTAACTGAATTCTGGGAGCGGTTTACAAAACTCCTCAAGTATGTACCGCAGTATCAAACTGACGAGAAGTTCAGAATATGGAAATTCATCATGGGATTGAATCCCGTGATAGGGGGAGAGGTCGATGTTCACAGTCCAACAACTATGGAAGGAGTTGTTGAAAAGGCCATAAGGCAAGAACAGAAATTAAAGGCTATTTCTGCTCAAAAAGAGGAAGTGTGGAAGAAGACTGCAAACTCATCTTCAACCTCTCTTGCACCCAAAAAGGGACCATGGAAAAATTTTGGAAACAAAAGTAAGTTTCCAAGGGATAATAGTAAGAAAGCAGTGATAAATAGGCCTGCTGGAAATGTAAGGGATAATTTTGCCAAAAATTATAACAATCGGAAGAAGCCCTATGGAGGACAATGTGACAATTACAAGGCTGGAGGCAATTTTGAGCCTAAAAAGGGACCTGTAGGAGGCTGCTACAATTGTGGCAAAGACCACTACGCAAATCAGTGCCCTTTGAATAAGGATGATCGTAATCAGCAGCATAAGATACATGCTACAGTAGCAGACAAGCAAGCTGAAAAGCAAGTGACACCTATAGAAGTTCCAGGTAAGTTATTTGGCATACCTGTCACTATTATTTTTGATACAGGAGCTACTGAATGTTTCATTTCTAATAAAATTGATTCTAAACTTAAGAGAAAAGATGGAAAAATGGATAAATCTTGGACTGTACAATATGGTAATAACTCTGTACATACAGTAAGTATGTGTCTTTTTGGGGCAGTCCTTGAATTACCTAATTTTCTCCACGGAAGTTGACCTCTATGTTACACCTTTGGGATCGTATGACATTGTTATCGGTGTCAATTGGTTAGCTGACCATAAAGCAAAGGTAGACTGCTATGAAAAGAACATAAAATGTTTAGATGATCAGCTGGAAACAACAGAGATTCAAAGTGTGAAACAGGAAATTTCAGTTAGAAAACTGTCAGCTATGCAGCTTAAAAAGGCTAAAAATAAAGGATGTACCCTTTATGCAGTAAAGATATCTGAATTTTCAGAAGAAGATGGTGATTACATGAAGTGATTTCCTCTATTACAAAGTTTCAGGGATGTTTTTCTTGAGGAATTACCAGGGTTACCACCTAAGAGGGAATTTGACTTCACCATCGAAATCAAACCAGGAACAGAACCTATTTCCAAAGCACCTTATCGGATGACTACTACAGAGTTAGTAGAGCTTAAGGCACAATTGCAAGAACTTCTGTCTAAAGGTTTGATTAGACCAAGTGTTTCACCTTGGGGAGCACCCGTAATATTTGTGAAAAAGAAGGATGGAACACTTAGGTTGTGTATTGATTATCGGATGTTGAACAAAGCAACAATCAAGAACAGATATCCACTTCCAAGGATCGACGATCTATTTGATCAGATGCGTGGGGCAGCGGTTTATTCTAAGATAGATCTTCGATCTGGTTATCATTAGTTAAGGATTAGAGAAGAAGATATTCATAAAACAACTTTCCAAACAAGGTACGGACATTATGAATTCACAGTTCTACCCTTTGGATTAACTAATGCACCCGCAGCCTTTATGAACTTAATGAACAATATTTTTCAAGAATATCTGGACAAGTTTGTACTTGTATTCTTGGATGATATTCTCATTTATTCTAAAAGTGTTGAGGAGCACAATGAGCATTTGAAGATAGTTTTGGGAATTTTGAGAAAAAGAAAGTTGTATGGTAAGTTATACAAATGTTCTTTCTTTGATTCAGAAGTTCACTATTTGGGTCATGTCATTAGCAAAGAAGGAATTGTTGTAGATCCTTCAAAAATAGTGGCAATAACTGAGTGGCCTGCACCAAAGAATGTGCATGAAGTAAGAAGCTTCATGGGTCTTGCTGGTTACTATAGAAAATTTGTTAAGGATTTTTCTAAAGTAGCTGCACCAATAACTTCATTGCAGAAGAAGGATAAGAAATTCATATGGAATGATAAGTGTGAAGCGGCTTTCAAAAGTCTGAAAGGCCAGTTGACTTCTGCACCTATATTAGCTGTACCAGACCCCAATGGGAGTTTTACTGTTGTAACGAATGCTTCTGGGGAAGGCCTTGGAGGTGTTTTGCTACAAAATGACCAAGTCATTGCATATGAAAGTAGAAAACTTAAGTTACATGAGCTGAATTATGCTCCTCATGATTTGGAGCTTGCTGCCATTGTTCATGCACTTCAAGTATGGAGACACTATTTACTTGGGAAACCTTTTCAGTTGAAAACTGATCATGTTTTAGGGCTGAAATATATTTTCACTCAGCCTAATCTTAATGCTAGACAGAGAGCAAGGTGGTTAGAATTTTTATCACAATATGATTTTGATATTAGCTATATCAAAGGAAAGGAGAATAGAGTAGTTGATGCGCTAAGTCGTAGGAGGCACATTTCTGCTCTTATAACATTAAGAACTCAGTTCGAAGGATGAGGTAAAGAGTGCCTCAGAATCTGATATTTACTTTCAACAAGTAAAAGCAGCACTTGCTGCAGAACCTAATGATGGAAGGTATAAAGGTTTTCATTTTGATAATGAAGGAATCTTGCGTTATGAAAATAGAGTATATATACCTATGCTGGATGATTTGAGAAAGAAGTTGTTAGTTGAATTTCATAATTCACCTTTCTCTGGACACCCGGGTATCACAAAAATGCTTTCTGATCTGAAACAGCAATACTTTTGGAAAGGTATGAAAAAGGATGTCATTAATTTTGTGACTCATTGTTTGGAGTGTTAGCGGGTTAAGGCAGAACATATGCACCCTGCTAGACTGTTATATCCTCATAGCATACTTCAGCAGTACAAATGGCAAGTGATAACCATGGATTTTGTACAAGGATTACCCATGTCCAGGAATAAACATGATGTTATCTTGGTTATTGTAGATAAACTGACTAAGGTAGCTCATTTCATCGCTGGAAATCTAAAGGATGATTCTCCAGTGCTGGCCAAAAGATTCGTACACGAAATTTTTAGATTGCATGGTGTACCAGAATTGATTATATCTGATAGGGATCCAAGAATGACGTCAAGGTTTTGGCAAACACTTAATACAGCTCTTGGAACGAAACTAAACTTCAGTTCTGCATATCATCCGGAAACTGATGGACAAACTGAGAGGGTAAATCAAGTGTTGGAGGACATGTTGCGAATGTATTGCATGGATCAACCGTATAAATGGGAAGAGTATCTTCCATTAGTTGAGTTCGCATACAACAACACTTATCATTCATCTCTCAAAATGGCACCATTTGAAGCACTTTATGGAAGAAAGTGTAGAACTCCTGTTAGCTGGGATAGTGTTGAGGATAGAGTGATAATTGGACCAGAGATTCTCATAGAAATGGAACAGCAAGTTAAGCTGATTCGTGAACGATTAAAGGAAGCAGCGGATAGGCAGAAGAGCTATGCTGACCTTAAGCGTGTTGATCGAAGGTTTGAGCTTGGTGAGAAGGTTTTTCTTTGTGTTAAACCCAGAAAGATTTCTATAACTTTTGGCAAGGCTACCAAGTTGTCACCTCGATTCGTGGGACCTTTCAAAATTGTCGAGATAATCAATCCTGTAACTTATCGTTTAGCATTACCACCTGCTTTATCTCGACATGCATGATGTTTTCCATATTTCTTTTCTTAAGAAATATGTTTCAGATCTGTCACATGTTTTAAATTGGAATTCCTTGTAGGTCCAAGACCCAGGAATAATCATGGTTAAACCCACACGAGTGTTGGAAACTCACCAATTGCATTTGAGAAATCGTGAAATACAACAATGTAAGGTCCAGTGGGACCAGTTTAATGAAGAAAGTGCAACTTGGGAAAATCTGGAAGAGATGAAAATTGCTTTTCCTTCTCTTTTTCAATAGAATGAAATCTGTTGACAAAACTTTTCTTTTATGAACTTATTTTTTTTTTAAGTTTATATGATATATAATTAGCTCTGATACCAAAATGATCTGAAAACTTCCACTTTGGAACTCTACAAATCACATAATTATGTTGTTCTACTTTCAAATTTGGAAAATGAAAAATTTTATTTAAAAATTAGAGCTTCATGACTAATTATCTAGTGCTATAGAAAGGAAATTATAGAGAGGAAAGAATTCAAACTTCAACAAAAACAATTTTCTCCCGGAAACCTCCAATGGAGGAAAACTAGTCGGGAAGGGAAACTTCTCTTTCTTCCCACTTTTATTGGTCTAATATAGAAAATTACAGATTACAATAAGTATGAAAAGAAGAAACAATGTAAACCTTTTGTCCAATTACTTTCTTACTCTGTTTCTACACCTTGCTCCTACAATTCCACTCCAGCACTAAAGAATCTATACTCACTTATCTCGTTAAACTCTACTTCTCGATCTCTTTGGATCTTTGAATGTACATTATCTTGCTCCTTTCATGCATTTATAGGTCTTCTCATGTCCTCTCATGCACTGGAGGATGTGAAAGGGCATGGAAGGGGAAGAGACATAGTTGGGCACTTTAAATTCACATCCATTCACATTTCATTATTCTTTTCTATTTGAAAGTGTCAGGACCACCACCCTGAGTAGACTGGTGATCTGAGGACCACAGGTCTAGCTAGGTGGAAATTTCAAGACCACCACTTCTGTAGGATGGTAGTTCTAAAAATGTCATTTTGCACAGAGCGGTAGTTCATTCCAGTACCTTCGTTTACCTCATTTTATTCACTTTTCTTGTTTCTCCTTCTTGGTGCTGATGGAACTAATAAAGTGGTGTGTTTTTTTAGATCCCTATGGATCACCAATGCTAGTAATTGTAATCAAGGAGTCTGAGTCTGGAGCCGTCATGCAGTAATGAAAGAATTTTTCCATTGAGAGCCTATAAACATAGATCTTGCTTTTAGTAGTTCCGTAGGATTTAATGAACTTTAATAGGGTTATTAGTGGAAGAACTCAGTGCCTACAATTTTGGCATGATTTGTAACTAATTATTTCTATATAAGAATCTCCTTGAAGAACAATTTAATAGTTATTTGATGTTGGTAATCTACGGTATGGTTCAGAACAATTAGTATCTATTTTCTACTTATGTATTGAGTATGCTATGGAACTTTCCTGAATCAATATATTAGATTTTGTTTTCAATACCCTATGGTGTTTTGATTACCCCCTTCCCAAGGAAGAGCAAGGGCCCACTCGACCAAGGTGACTGGAGGCGTTTACGTTTATGCATGCTCGTGGTTTCTGATAAGTTACAGTTTAAATGCAATTACTTATTTCCTTTACTATAATTTCTATTTAGTGTGTGTCATTTCCTTTCATTAAATTTCAATTATGAGTGTGTTATTTCAATTCTGTAAATTCAATTCAGAGTGTGTGTTATTTGAATTCTATTATATTAATTTGGTGTTTGCATTCTAATTCTAGCAAAGTATTTCCATTAAATGCATTTCACTACAGTAATGTTGTTTCACTAGTTTAGCATTACATTTCTATAGATTAGCAAAGAAAAAGAAACATAACAACCAAACCCCTAAAAAGGAACCACCGAACAATTGAGTTGCATAAAGGTTCATTGCAGACATCCTTGGACACATAGCGCTAGTTTTATAATGACACTAGCAGAAGAATATGTTAGTTAAATGATTGGAGAATACAACGACCCATCACTTACTTTGGATGCATGGGTTTGGATGGATAAACCTCCATTGAAGCCATCTTCTAATGTGTTGTTTATGGAAAACCATACTAAGGCCATGCCCATTGGAATTTCAAAATTTGCATCCATTACTATTTAGGGGGCCAAGTTTACTGGGGATTTTGAGGTCTTTGTGCTTGCAGAATCAGAAAATTTTCCCGCATTACTTGGGTGCCCTTAGTGTTATGCAAACAACATTGACCTTTTTTTTAATAAGGGGTATATCAGCTTTGAGTATAAGGAAGAATGTGTCATTATCACTTTGACAGATGGGAAATCTGCACCTTATGTAGAGTGCTTAAGTGAAGAAGACTTGAATATAATTTATGTATGCACCATTCGATATCTAGAAGTTCTTGATCCATCGAAGGAAGGAGTTATCTAATGGGATGATGCATAGTCCATGAGCAATACTACAAGTGTTGCATGTGACAATTGGGAACATGGAACTTATGAAATGGTTGGGTACAAACTATGAAGCACAGTTGTGCATGTTAGTAAGCCACGAAGTATCAGGCATTTGGGTAGCAGCCAAGTACTAAAGTACACAAGTGAAGAGAATCTTGAAGTATTCCTGTTTTCTATGGAAGTTCAATGGGAATGTCAGGTAGAAAGAAGGAACATGTTAGTGTATACTCTATGTGGGATGGCAACACACTCGTGAATGGTTCACAGAGATAATATTTTTGAGTGGAGAGAAGTGAGGACTATTTTATCTACTATATTAAGGAATAATGCACCTACTCAGATATATGCATTTCATGGCAATGATCATGTTTAGCACCATGTTATGATTCATACCTTTGACTATTTTTGTAACACCCTGAACTGTTGTTACTTCCTCCTAAGCATACAAGTGTTGATATGTGATTTCTTTTGTAAAAAGGATGTGTTCCTTTGATTGAGAAGTCATGCTTGATATGGACTGTACCTTCTTTGAAATTACAGATCTTTGACTGAGTCCGAATTTAATTGGACTCTTTTAATTCTTTCATTGTACACCTAAATTTAATCTAATCTCGAAATGAATTATGGAGTTATCCATCTATAAGACCCAGCCTTGGATCAGTGGCATTGATCCAAGTAATGCTTTAATTTTATTTGGGATGAACTAAAATTATAGACCTTTCACAGGTTGCAAGGTCTGGATGCATTGACTAAACTGTTCCGGAGTCTAACTCAGGCTGATCATGTTAAATGAATTGGTTCCCAATATCGTAATATCAGGAAGGTCTTGATCATGGACCAAGTAATAAATTTAGATACATTTATTTCCACTAGCCTATTGGCAGTGCAGGAGTGAACCCTGTTCGTGAATGTATGTTGTAGGTTCTTTTTCTGAGCATTTGAAATATTAGACCTAAACTTGATTTATTAAGGTTAGTAACCTAAAACTAAACTATAACCTAGGGGTTAGATTAGTGTTAATCTAACCTAGGCCTAGGCTATAAGCTAATGTTCTAAGTTAGTAACTATGTGCTATGAGGTTAGACTAAGTGTTATCCTAAGTCCTAACCTAAGTTACTAACCTAACTATGAACAAGGAAGAAAGGGGACCTATGGAAGGGTGCAAACCATGGGCGGCAGTTTCTATGGCATTAAATGGGGGGATAAGTATGAAGGACAGGTAATTTGGTAGAAGTTTTTAAAACGGCTAGCTAGAGTCGACGTGGCAGGTCGCCAAAGTTGGAAATGGTCTTCGAACTGGTTTTATCCATCGCCAACTATGGCGGTAGGAGGCAATGTAAATTAAGCGGGAAATTTGGAGTAAATTCCATTTATGAACTCAGTCTTCAAGCTCGGGTTTCATGGGAAGGCATGCAAAATGGAAAATTAGTAGTTTGTTTGGTTTTTCATGCGCTCCGGTTTTCCCTCTGTCTGATCGCTAGTTCTTCACACCAATCTTCTTGGTGAATCTAACTTGGAAAAAGAGGAGAAGGCTCGAGCTCTTTCAGTGGTTTTCTTCGGATTTTTAAGCAAATAACCAGGCATGTTAGGCCCTAACCTTTAAAAATCTTGCTTTCTTTCAAATGATTTCATTAGAACAACTCTGTTTAGATGATTTATAGGTTCAGATGGTTTTTATGGTAGCTTTTTGTGATTTTTAGTACTGTATCTTCTTACTGGTTCGATTTTTCAATTTAACCCTTGACGGGTGTGCATGATGTTTCAAACTGTTGCTCTATTTAGTTGTGTTTTGCATTCTGGCTAAGTGTGTGAAATGCATGCTAGGAAGTATTCTAAACCTGCTCTTTGGGAGCCCATGAATTGTTTCCTTTTTGGGGTTCAGGTTACAGTTGATGCTTGTTGTTGATACTTGTCGGAAAGGATACTGTTGGACTTTTGTTTGAATGTTCAGTTTAATTGGAATTCTTTGTAAGTTCTATCGTGGTTATTATTGGTGATGGTTACTGAATCTTGTTGGGTTTCACTATGATACTTAGGTTATGTTGAACGGATAACTTGCGGTGTTTGCAGTATTTTATTGCGACCCTGTAGAAGTTGTTTTTCCCTTCCTTGTGTTGCAGTTACGGGATTTAACCCATTGAGGGTTTGTATTATATTTATTTATTTACAAGATGACTTTGTGGAGTCTTTAGATTGGTCCGTATATTGTGGACTACTGTATAAGTCATGTATGCGAATGCTAGTAACAAGATTCTGTCGGAGTCCTGGAGGGGTAACTAGAAATACGACTTCTATTATCTTGTAATGCATACCTTCATTTAAGTCGTGAATTTTTGGTACAGACTCAGTTGGTGCACTTTTTATGTTTCCTATCTGCGTAAGCTTGAGCGAATAATGTTTTAGAGGCTCAGTGGGATTCCTTATTACGAAATCAGTATTTAGCTTTTGTATAAGCCTAATTTTGGATATCTACCATTATTGGCACGGTTGGAATAATTAACTAATAATTATATTGTATATCGACTTCTGAAGAAGCTTTATCGAGTAGACTGTCGTACGGATTCAGTTGAAATCCTTGACAGGTAACCAGTCTATATAGCCTGTTTTTGTACACTTGTTGTTTTTGGCTCTGTTGGGTTCCTTAAGTTAGATAGATATCATGTATCTTGGCTTCTGTAAAATTGGGTAGTGATTACCTTACTTTTCAACCTCTGAACGAGTTCAGATGTGAATACGGCATGTTGTGTTTCCTTTCTGTTTAATTGCAGTCAATTGAGGCTGTGTGTAACACCTTGGACTGTAGTTACTTCCCCCTGAGCATACAAGTGTTGATATGTGATTTCTTTTGAAAGGATGTGTTCCCTTGATTGAAAAGTCATGCTTGATATGTAGTGTATCTTCTTTGCAAATTGCAGATCTTTGACTGAGTCGGAATATGATTGGACTCTTTTATTTCTTTCATTTTACACCTGAGTTTAATATCATCTTGGAATGAATTATGGAGTTATCCATCTATAAGACCTGGCCTTGGATCAGTGGTATTGATCCAAGTGGTGCTTTAAGCTTATTCGTGATGAATTAAAATTATAGACCTTACACAGGTTGCAAGGTCTGGATGCATTGAATAAGCTAGTCCGAAGTCTAACTCAGGCTGATCATGTTAAATGAATTGGTTCCCGATATCGTAATATATCTGGAAGGTCTTGATCGTGGACCAGGTAATAATTCAGTTACATATAATTCAATAGCCATTTGGCAGTGCAGGAGTGAACCCTGTTCGTGAATGTATGTTGTAGGTTCTTTTTCTGTGCATATGAAATGTTAGACCTAACTGGATTTATTAAGGTTAGTAACCTAAAACCAAACTTAACCTAGGGGTTAGATTAGTGTTAATCTAACCTAGACCTAGGCTAAGAGCAAATGTTCTAAGTTAGTATCTTTGTGCAATGAGGTTAGACTAAGTGTTATCCTAAATCCTAACCTAAGTTACTAACCTAACTAATGAACAAGGAAGAAGGGGACCTATGGAAGGGTGCGAACCATGGGCGGCAGTTTCTATGTCATTAAATGCAGGGATAAGCATGAAGGACAGGTAATTTGGTAGAAGTTTTAACGACTAGCAAGAGCCGACGTGGCAGAGTCGCCAAAGTTAGAAATGGTCTTTGATGCGCATTTGTCCATCGCCAACTATGGCGTTCGGTGGTAGTGGAGATTTAGCGGGAAATTTGGAGTAAATGCCATTTATGAACTCGGTTTTTGAGCTCGGGTTTCACGGGAAGGCATGAAAAATGGAAAGTTAATGGTTTGTTTGGTTTTTCAAGCGCTCTGGTTTTCCCTCTGTCTGATCACTGGTTCTTTGCACCAGTCTTCTTGGTGTTGCATGGAAAGTATGAGCGTAACTAGCTCTTTTCTCTGGCAAGGAAAATTTATAAGTCATGGAAATAGCAAATTTTTGTTGGTGGATCTAACTTGGAAAAGGAGGAGAAGGTTCGAGCTCTTTCAGTGGTCTGCTTCGAAATTTTAAGCAAATAACCAGGCATGTTAGGCCCTAACCTTTAAAAATATTGCTTTCTTTCAAGTGATTTCATTAGAACAACTCTGTTCAGATGATTTTTGTATTCAATTTGTTTTTATGATAAGCTGTGCGTGATTTTGTTGCTATATCTTCTAACTGGCTCAATTTTTCAATAAAACCCTTAATGGGTGTGTGTTGTGTTTCAATCTGTTGCACTATCTTGTTGGGTTTTGCATTTCGGTTAGAATTAAAGAAATTCTTGCAAAGGAAAAATACACGAATTCGGCTTGTGGGAGTTCATGCACTGTTTTCTTGTTTGATTCAGTCGATACCTTGTTGTTTTCACTTGTTGAGAAGGATACTGTTGAAACTCTTGAAGGTGCATGATATATCAACTTCTGTATATGATATGTCGTGGGTAATATACGTTATTGATGCTATTGAACTTCATTAAACAAAATTACGTCTTGTTTTCTGAGGAAGTACAGTTGTGAATGCATCTTGTTATTGAATACTTGAGTTGATAGTATTTTGACTTCTAAAGGAGTTTTTGATGAAGAATATTACTTGGGTTCGACTTATTTTAAACCATTGATGCGTATGTTATGTTTTCCTCTCTGTGTAACTTAGAGCGGATATTGTTTTTTTGGGCTCAGTTGGAATCCTTGTTACTTAACCAGTATTTTGCTTCTGTATAGGCCTGAACAGTGAATATTATCATTAAAATGCATTCATCTTGTATAGCGGCTTCTGTAGAAGTTTATTTGTAAAATACCACATGGGTAAGACCTCTTTTTTATCCTGGAGGCGTATATTATGTTTTCCTTCTGAATTTTCTCAGTTGTGAATACTGTGGTGAAATTCTTGAGTCGTGGTCTCATGAAATCAATTTCAGTATAAACCTGTTTAGAGCATTATGGTATGGATACAGTTAGAGAATTGAAATGATGCGAAGTGGCTTGATTTTCGATTTAACCTTCGCTATACATGTATAACATTCGGACTCTTATTTTAATTTCTCGTGTTCCTTCTGTCTATCGTTGTGGAAAGTAAAGGAAGAGTTTTCTTTTCATAACTTACTTGGTTGAGACCTTGTTGAAATTGTTTCCTGATAAACAACTCCTTTGTTAGTCATGGCTGTGTTATTTTAAATTCTGTTCTAGTTAATGAGGCTGTGTGTGTTGTGTGGATTCAGTACGAATATCTCTACATAGGCATAGGGAAAACATCATTTGTTTTAATGTTGTTGAGCCTCTCGGTTGACTGTGATAAAAAGGTTGTTTTTTTTATTACGGCCTTGGAAACTAAGTCCTCGCAGAGTTTTAGTTGGGATGAGATTGAGCTATACGTTGCTGGGTGGAATTGTAGTCGTGCTTGTGCATAGTTACATCTTCTAATAGTATGAATATCCAGTCTCGAGCTTGACTGAACTCAAGAGCTGATTTTGTACCTCGACAAGCGATGACATTGGATACTCTTCTCATTTGTTGATTGTATGGAAGGTTATGTGGGTCTGTTAATAGATTTTCATTACTGTCTTGGCGCAAAAAATACTGTATTTCTTGGAGGCTACAGGAAGTTGTTTTAATCCAATTCTAACAAAACTGTGGTTCTTTTTATGGTCTCGTCTGATTTATTTGCATGTGTTTAAGGTGAATGCTTTGCTCTTGCAAAGATGGTACAATCATGAGCTAGTTCTGAGGGAAATATGTATGATTCGCTTATTTCTCTTATGTTATGAAGTATAGGTTGATATAATTGTTTATCTAACTTTTGGAATTGTTCTATCATGCTGATGGAATCATGAAAGGTTATTCATTTTTTTTATGTTGAATATTTTAGTCCGTCTGATGTTGCTGTCCTTGGGATTCAGATGGATAGTTGGTTAGATGTATTTGTCTTCTTGGTCTCTAGTGTTTTGATGAAATATTTTAAAGGTATCTGTGACTATTTAGTGACTATAATATGAGCTACGCGTTTATAGTCATGTTGTTTTACAAAATCATAGTCTGAAATGTGTTTACTTGTTTGGTGTTTTGATCTCATTTAAACAGGGTGTTTAATGAAAACAATTGATGGATTGCAATTGTTTTAAGAGTTAGTGCTTATCATGCTCAGTTCATCGAACTGACCCATGTTGACAATTTTTGCAGATGGATGCCGTAAGTGGTAAAAGCATGCAGATATGACAGGATGATCAGACTGTTTAATTTGATTTTATGTTGAAATACAGCTTGATTTTTTAAATGTACTATGAGGAAAGATGTTCTTTTTCCCTAGAGAATTGTATCAAGTATGTTGAATGCATAAAATGTATTTGATTAGTTCTGGAAGGAATGGAAATTGATATTTGTTACTTATGTGTTTGTATTCTTATCTTGATAGTTTGACCTTCTTCGATTCAAATATCTTGAGAGCATTGTTATTATTGTATAATTTGGAGATTTTTGTGATTATCAATGTAAGCTTGCAAGAATATGTGACTGAATACTTATGATTGTTTAGCAATTCTAGTGTATTCTATCTAAAGCTAAATTGAAATATAGATCACTGTCTTACTGGAAACTAGGGTTAAAATAAACCTAAGCAGGATGCTAAACAAGCTGAATTAAATTATTAATTCCTAGTCTTGATTAAACCAGGACAACGTGTAATTGGAATCTTAATCACTATATCTCGATACTTATAAGTAAGATATAAGTTCAGTTATGAGAACTGAATTAAACCTAAATGGGGTTCAGATGGCAATCTCATGTGAAGTTTATGAGTTATTGTCCAATTTCGTTTATTTAGAATTATGTATATTCTATGAACTCCTTGATGGAATCTTAGTCTTAATAACTTCTCTGTGTAAAGGGTTTTATTAAGAAAGGTCATTCTAAGGTGAGGAACCCAGGGATCGGGAAAGGCTAACCTTAGGGGAACGTCTTTTAATATAATTTAACTCAGCGTATGTAACACTTTTTAACAAGTAGATCTTTTCGAGGTGGATTTAAAGTTTGACGGCACAAGTCAACTGCAGGGTTGTACCTCCGAGAAGGTTAGGATCTTCTCAAAGATACAACAATGCAGGTGTCTTGTGACGACACCCTTTGCATTGATCGATAAGATTTACACCTTAACTTGAACAAGTTACTCTGGGACCGATTAGAAATGTGGTCATGTTATAAGGCTGCCTAGGAGACTCGGGGTATCTTGACACACTGGTTTAACTAGGGTTGACCCAGTATGTCATCGTATCCCTAGTCCTCGGGAGTGTCTATATAACGTTGTCACCTTACTAATCTGTTTCCGAGTGAATAACTAGGGATAGGAGGGACTGATAGAAGTCAGTATAAGACATTCTACATAACATGAGAACGGGGTTAAGGACGTATTCCAGATTGACGAGTATGCCGTTAAGGAATACGAGACATAAGCAGTATGTTTCAAATCTTTGGCCAAAGTATCACAAGATGCTGATTGCGTTGTCCTGAGTCACCTGGTCTAGGGGATGAGATGCCGATGAATAATGGTAACAATTATTCAGTTAGGTTCCTTGGACAGAGCATTCTGAATCCTAGAATAGGGAAGAGAACCGCGAGAGTGAAGTGTTTAATGAAAACTCCAACTCTTATTACTCATGAATAGATCGGTAGATTACCGAGTCATGGAATGAATAGATCGGAGGTACTCCGAGTCATTACAGCTGCATATGGTTATCTGTTATAGGAATGGTTATTTGATTTGTGAGTTCTAAATTACGTATTTAGAACCAGGATGCATTTATAAAAAAAAATAAAAAATTGACTTGTTCTAATGTATAAAATGAGGATGTTACATCTTGGTATCAGAGATGAAGGTTGCAGCTCTTGGACCTATTGTGTCCATAATCTGATGAGAACCTGAATTTTCTTGTAACAAAAAATGGTTAGAACAAGGGGGAACGTTGTGAATAATGCTCCACCTGAGGGAGGGGCGGCAACAACCCAGAAAGTTGATGAAATCCTTTCTGCCCTGTTGGACATAAGAGATCGTTTAGCTGTACTTGAACAGCAGGCGATGGGAAATGAGGAGGATGAAGAAGATGGTAATGACAATCAGCGACCTCCTGAGGACAACCCTGACATGGGAGTTGATGTTAATGCTGGGAATGCACCTGTCCAACCAGAAAACAAAAAGGCCAAGTTGGCAGCAGAACTCACTAATGATATAAAAAGGATAAGCCCACCTAAGTATGATGGCACCACATTAGGAGATGGAGCTGAGAACTGGCTCAGCGAAATGGAGAAGTACTTTGCAATAAGAAACTTCTCAGAGGAAACCAAAGCTATTTGGGGAGCCTATCAGCTTTCCCACGAAGCATCTTCGTGGTGGGATAGCCGTAAAGCTGAACTAAACATTGATGAGACCAACGTTACTTGGGATCAATTTAAAGGCTATTTTAGGCAACGTTGGCTGCCACAACTTTTCTATGATCAGAAAATGACAGAATTCTAGAACTTAGCTCAAGGGAAGCTAATGGTAACTGAATACTAGGAGTGGTTTACAAAACTCCTCAAGTATGTACCGCAGTATCAAACTGACGAGAAGTTCAGAATACAGAAATTCATCATGGGATTGAATCCTGTGATAGGGGGAGAGGTCGATGTTCACAGTCCAACCACTATGGAAGGAGTTGTTGAAAAGGCCATAAGGCAAGAACAGAAATTAAAGGCTATTTCTGCTCATAAAGAGGAAGTGCGGAAGAAGACTGCAAACCCTTCTTCAACCTCTCTTGCAACCAAAAAGGGACCATGGAAAAATTTTGGAAACAAAAGTAAGTTTCCAGGGGATAACAGTAAGAAAGCAGTGGCAAATAAACCTGCTAGAAATGTAAGGGATAATTTTGCCAAAAATTATAACAATGGGCAGAAGCCCTATGGAGGACAACGTGACAATTACAAGACTGGAGGCAATTTTGAGCCTAAAAAGGGACCTATAGGAGGCTGCTACAATTGTGGCAAAGACCACTACACAAATCAATGCCCTTTGAAGAAGGATGATCGTATTCAGCAGCATAATATACATGCTGCAGTAGCAGACAAGCAAGCTGAAAAGCATGTGACACCTATAGAAGTTCCGGGTAAGTTGTTTTGCATACCTGTCACTATTCTTTTTGATACAGGAGCTACTGAATGTTTTATTTCTAATAAACTTGCTTCTAAACTTAAGAGAAAAGCTAGAAAAATGGATAAATCTTGGACTATACAGTATGGTAATAACTCTGTTCATACAGTGAGTATGTGTCTTTTTGGGGCAGTCCTTGGTTTACCTAATTTCTCCACAAAAGTTGAACTCTATGTTACACCTTTGGGATCGTATGACATTGTCATCGGTGTCAATTGGTTAGCTGACCATAAAGCAAAAGTAGATTGCTATGAAAAGAACATAAAATGTTTAGATGATCAGCTGGAAACAGCAGAGATTCAAGGTGTGAAATGGGAAATTTTAGTTAGAAAACTGTCAGCTATGCAGCTTAAAAAGGCTAAAAATAAAGGATGCTCCCTTTATGCAGTAAAGATATCTGAATTTTCAGAAGAAGATGATGATTTCATGAAACAATTTCCTCTATTACAAAGTTTCAGAGATGTTTTTCTTGAGGAATTACTAGGGTTACCACCCAAGAGAGAATTTGACTTCACCATCGAAATCAAACCAGGAACAGAACCTATTTCCAAAGCACCTTATCGGATGACTACTACGGAGTTAGTTGAGCTTAAGGCACAGTTGCAAGAGATTTTGTCTAAAGGTTTGATTAGACCAAGTGTTTCACCTTGGGGAGCGCCCGTAATATTTGTGAAAAAGAAGGATGGAACACTAAGGATGTGTATTGATTATCGGATGTTGAACAAAGCAACAATCAAGAAAAGATATCCACTTACAAGGATCGACGATCTATTTGATCAGATGCATGGAGAAGTGGTTTATTCTAAGATAGATCTTCGATCTGGGTACCATCAGTTAAGGATTGGAGAGGAAGATATTCATAAAACAGCTTTCCGAACAAGGTACGGACATTATGAATTCACGGTTCTACCTTTTGGATTAACTAATGCACCCGCAGCCTTTATGAACTTAATGAACAATATTTTTCAAGAATATCTGGACAATTTTGTACTTGTATTCTTGGACGATATTCTCATTTATTCTAAAAGCGTTGAGGAGCACAATGAGCATTTGAAGATAGTTTTGGGAATTTTGAGAAAAAGAAAGTTGTATGGATTTAGTTATCCAAATGTTCTTTCTTTGATTCAGAAGTTCACTATTTGGGTCATGTCATAAGTAAATAAGGAATTGTTGTAGATCCTTCAAAAATAGTGGCAATAACGGAGTGGCCTGCACCAAAGAATGTGCATGAAGTAAGAAGCTTCATGGGTCTTGCTGGTTACTATAGAAAATTTGTTAAGGATTTTTCTAAAGTAGCTGCACCAATAACTTCATTACAGAAGAAGGATAAGAATATCATATGGAATGATAAGTGCGAAGTGGCTTTCAAAATTTTGAAAGACCAGTTGACTTCTGCACCTATATTAGCTATACCAGACCCTAATGGGAGTTTTACTGTTGTAACGGATGCTTCAGGGGAAGGCCTTGGAGGTGTTTTACTACAAAATGATCAAGTCATAGCATATGAAAGTATAAAACTTAAGTTACATGAATTGAATTATGCTCCTCATGATTTGGAACTTTCTGCCATTGTTCATGCACTTCAAGTCCTGGAGACACTATTTACTTGGGAAACCTTTTGAGTTGAAAACTGATCACTTAGGGCTGAAATATATTTTTACTCAACCTAATCTTAATGCCAGACAGAGAAGATGGTTAGAATTTTTATCACAATATGACTTTGATATTAGCTATATCAAAGGGAAGGAGAATAGAGTAGCTGATGCTCTAAGTCATAGGAGGCACATTTCTACTCTTATAACATTAAGAACCCAGTTCAAAGATGAGGTAAAGAGTGCCTCAGAATCTGATATTTATTTTCAACAAGTAAAAGCAGCGCTTGCTACAGAACCAAAGGATATAAGGTATAAAGGTTTTCATTTTGATAATGAAGGAATCTTGCATTATGAAAACAGGGTATACGTACCTATGCTGAATGATTTGAGGAAGAAGTTGTTAGTTGAATTTCATAATTCACCTTTCTCTGGACACCCAGGAATCACAAAAATGCTTACTGATTTGAAACAGCAATACTTTTGGAAAGGTATGAAAAAGGATGTTATTAATTTTGTGACTCATTGTTTGGAGTGTCAGCGGGTTAAGGCAAAACATATTCACCCTGCTGGACTGTTATATCCTCATAGCATACCACAGTACAAATGACAAGTAATAACCATGGATTTTGTACAAGGATTACCCATGTCTAGGAATAAACATGATGTTATCCTGGTAGTTGTAGACAAACTGACTAAGGTAGCTCATTTCATCGCTGGAAATCTAAAGGATGATTCACCAGTGCTGGCCAAAAGATTCGTACACGAAATTTTCAGATTGCATGGTGTACCAGAATTGATTATATCTGATAGGGATCCAAGAATGACATCAAGGTTTTGACCAACGTTTAATACAGCTCTTGGAACGAAACTAAACTTCAGTTCTGCATATGATCCGGAAACGGATGGACAAACTGAGAGGGTAAATCAAGTGTTGGAAGACATGTTGTGAATGTATTACATGGATCAATAGTATAAATGGGAAGAGTATCTTCCATTAGTTGAATTTGCATGCAACAACACTTATCACTCATCTCTTAAAATGACACCATTTGAAGCACTTTATGGAAGAAAGTGCAGAACTCCTGTTAGCTGGGATAGTGTTGAGGATAGAGTGGTAATTGGACCAGAGATTCTCACAGAAATGGAACAGCAAGTTAAGTTGATTCGTGAACGATTAAAGGAAGCAGCGGATAGGCAGAAGAGCTATGCTGACCTTAAGCGGGTTGATCGAAGGTTTGAGCTTGGTGAGAAGGTTTTTCTTCGTGTTAAACCCAGAAAGAGTTCTATAACTTTTGGCAAGGCTGCCAAGTTGTCACCTCGATTCGTGGGACCTTTTGAAATTGTCGAAATAATCAATCCTGTAGCTTATCGTTTAGCATTACCACCTGCTTTATCTCGCATGCATGATGTTTTCCATATTTCTTTGCTTAAGAAATACGTTTCAGATCTGTCACATGTTTTAAATTGGAATTCCTTGTAGGTCCAAGACCCAGGAATAATCGTGGTTAAACCCACACGAGTTCTGGAAACTCACCAATTGCATTTGAGAAATCGTGAAATACAGCAATGTAAGGTCCAGTGGGACCAGTTTAACGAAGAAAATGCAACTTGGGAAAATTAGGAAGAGATGAAAATTGCTTTTCCTTTTCTTTTTCAACAGAATGAAATCTGTTGACAAAACATTTCTTTTATGAACTTATCTTTTACAAGTTTATATGAAAGCCAGATGGAGGCAAACATTATTCAGGCTGAATAAAATGTGTTGTGGCATTAATTTCTGGAACTATTCAAGTTGGAAATAGTCGCATTGTTTTGTGAACTAATAAATTGGTTGACCTGAAGGTTAATTGAATATGTAATCATTGGGATGATGAATCTTTTAGGAGGGAAGCATGTAACACCTTGGAATGTAGTTACTTCCTCCTGAGCATACAAGTGTTGATATATGATTTCTTTTGAAAGGATGTGTTCCCTTGATTGAGAAGTCATGTTTGATATGTACTGTATCTTCTTTGCAAATTGCAGATCTTTGACTGAGTTGGAATATGATTGGACTCTTTTATTTGTTTCATTTTACACCTGAGTTTAATCTGATCTTGGAATGAATTATGGAGTTATCCATCTATAAGACCTGGCCTTGGATCAGTGGTATTGATCCAAGTGGTGCTTTAAGATTATTCGTGATGAATTAAAATTATAGACCTTACGCAGGTTGCAAGGTCTGGATGCATTGAATAAGCTAGTCCGGAGTATAACTCAGGCTGATCATGTTAAATGAATTGGTTCCCGATATCATAATATATCTGGAAGGTCTTGATCGTGGACCAGGTAATAATTCAGTTACATATAATTCAATAGCCATTTGGCAGTGCAGGAGTGAACCCTGTTCATGAATGTATGTTGTAGGTTATTTTTCTGTGCATATGAAATGTTAGACCTAACTGGATTTATTAAGGTTAGTAACCTAAAACTAAACTTAACCTACGGGTTAGATTAGTGTTAATCTAACCTAGACCTAGGTTAAGAGCAAATGTTCTAAGTTAGTATCTTTGTATAATGAGGTTAGACTAAGTGTTATCCTAAATCCTAACCTAAGTTACTAACCTAACTAATGAACAAGGAAGAAGGGGACCTATGGAAGGGTGCGAACCATGGGTGGCAGTTTCTATGTCATTAAATGTAGGGATAAGCATGAAGGACAGGTAATTTGGTAGAAGTTTTAACGGCTAGCAAGAGCCGACGTGGCAGAGTCACCAAAGTTAGAAATGGTCTTTGATGTGCATTTGTCCATCGCCAACTATGGCAGTCGGTGGCAGTGGAGATTTAGCGAGAAATTTGGAGAAATTCCATTTATGAACTCGGTCTTTGAGCTCGGGTTTCACGGGAAGGCATGCAAAATGGAAAGTTAATGGTTTGTTTGGTTTTTCAAGCGCTCCGGTTTTCCCTCTGTCTGATCACTGGTTCTTCGCACCATTCTTCTTGGTGTTGCATGGAAAGTATGAGCGTAACTAGCTCTTTTCTCTGGCAAGGAAAATTTATAAGTCATGGAAATAGCAAATTTTTGTTGGTGGATCTAACTTGGAAAAGGAGGAGAAGGTTCGAGCTCTTTCAGTGGTCTGCTTCAAAATTTTAAGCAAATAACCAGGCATGTTAGGCCCTAACCTTTAAAAATCTTGCTTTCTTTCAAGTGATTTCATTAGAACAACTCTGTTCAGATGATTTTTGGATTCAGTTGGTTTTTATGATAAGTTGTGCGTGATTTTGTTGCTATATCTTCTAACTGGCTCGATTTTTCAATAAAACCCTTAACGAGTGTGTGTTGTGTTTCGATCTGTTGCACTATCTTGTTGGGTTTTGCATTTCGGTTAGAATTAAAGAAATGCTTGCAAGGAAAAATACACGAATTCGGCTTGTGGGAGTTCATGCATTGTTTTCTTGTTTGATTCAATCGATACCTTGTTGTTTTCACTTGTTGAGAAGGATACTATTGAAACTCTTGAAGGTGCATGATATATCAACTTCTGTATATGATATGTCATGGGTAATATACGTTATTGATGCTATTGAACTTCATTAAACAAAATTACGTCTTGTTTTCTGAGGAAGTACAGTTGTGAATGCATCTTGTTATTGAATACTTGAGTTGATAGTATTTTGACTTCTGAAGGAGTTTTTGATGAAGAATATTACTTGGGTTTGACTTATTTTAAACCATTGATGCGTATGTTATGTTTTCCTCTCTGTGTAACTTAGAGCGGATATTTTTTTTTGGGCTCAGTTGGAATCCTTGTTACTTAACCAGTATTTTGCTTCTGTATAGGCCTGAACAGTTTGATTTCCTTTTGGGTTCTGAATATTATCATTAAAATGCATTCATCTTGTATAGATAAGGCTTCTGTAGAAGTTTATTTGTAAAATACCACATGGGTAAGACCTCTTTTTTATCCTGGAGGCGTATATTATGTTTTCCTTCTGAATTTTCTCAGTTGTGAATACTGTGGTGAAATTCTTGAGTCGTGGTCTCATGAAATCAATTTCAGTATAAACCTGTTTAGAGCATTATGGTATGGATACAGTTAGAGAATTGAAATGATGCGAAGTGGCTTGATTTTCGATTTAACCTTCGCTATACATGTATAATGTTTGGACTCTTATTTTAATTTCTCGTGTTCCTTCTGTCTGTTGTTGTGGAAAGTAAAGGAAGAGTTTTCTTTTCATAACTTACTTGGTTGAGACCTTGTTGAAATTGTTTCCTGAAAAATGACTAAACAACACCTTTGTTAGTCATGGCTGTGTTATTTTAAATTATGTTCCGGTTAATGAGGCTGTGCGTGTTGTGTGGATTCAGTACGAATATCTCTACATAGGCATAGGGAAAACATCATTTGTTTTAATGTTGTTGAGCCTCTCGGTTGACTATGATAAAAAGGTTGTTTTTTTTATTACGGCCTTGGAAACTAAGTCCTCGCAGAGTTTTAGTTGGGATGAGATTGAGCTATACATTGCTGGGTGGAATTGTAGTCGTGCTTGTGCATAGTTACATCCTCTAATAGTATGAATATCCAGTCTCGAGCTTGACTGAACTCAAGAGCTGATTTTGTACCTCAACAAGCGATGACATTGGATACTCTTCTCATTTGTTGATTGTATGGAAGGTTATGTGGGTCTGTTAATAGATTTTCATTACTATCTTGGCGCAAAAAATACTGTATTTCTTGGACGCTACATGAAGTTGTTTTAATCCAATTCTAACAAAATTGTGGTTCTTCTTATAGTCTCTTCTGATTTATTTGCATGTGTTTAAGGTGAATGCTTTGCTCTTGCAAAGATGGTACAATCATGAGCTAGTTCTGAGGGAAATATGTATGATTCGCTTATTTCTCTTCTGTTATGAAGTATAGGTTGATATAATTGTTTATCTATCTTTTGGAATTGTTCTATCATGCTGATGGAATCATGAAAGGTTATTCATTTTTTTTTATGTTGAATATTTTAGTCCGTCTGATGTTGCTGTCCTTGGGATTCAGATGGATAGTTGGTTAGATGTATTTGTCTTCTTGGTCTATAGCGTTTTGATGAAATATTTGAAAGGTATCTGTGACTATTTAGTGACTAAAATATGAGCTATGCGTTTATAGTCATGTTGTTTTACAAAAGCATAGTCTGAAATGTGTTTACTTGTTTGGTGTTTTGATCTCATTTAAACAGGGTGTAATGAAAACAATTGATGGATTGCAATTGTTTTAAGAGTTAGTTCTTATCATGCTCAGTTCATCGAACTGACCCATGTTGACAATTTTTGCAGATGGATGCCGTAAGTGGTAAAAGCATGCAGATCTGATAGGATGATCAAATTGTTTAATTTGATTTTATGTTGAAATACAGCTTGATTTTCTAAATGTACTATATGAGGAAAGATGTTCTTTTTCCGTAGAGAATTGTATCAAGTATGCTGAATGCATAAAATGTATTTGATTAGTTCTGGAAAGAATGGAAATTGATATTTGTTACTTATGTGTTTGTATTCTTATCTTGATAGTTTGACCTTCTTCGGTTTCAAATATCTTGAGAGCATTGTTATTATTGTATAATTTGGAGACTTTTGTGATTATCAATGTAAGCTTGCAAGAATATGTGACTGAATACTTATGATTGTTTAGCAATTCTAGTGTATTCTATCTAAAGCTAAATTGAAATATAGATCACTATCTTACTGGAAACTAGGGTTAAAATAAACCTAAGCAGGACGCTAAACAAGCTGAATTAAATTATTAATTCCTAGTCTTGATTAAACCAAGACAACGTGTAATTGGAATCTTAATCACTATATCTCGACACTTATAAGTAAGATATAAGTTCAGTTATGAGAACTAAATTGAACCTAAATGGGGTTCAGATGGCAATCTAATGTGAAGTTTATGAGTCATTGTCCAATTTCATTGATTTAGAATTATGTATATTCTATGAACTCCTTGATGGAATCTTAGTCTTAATAACTTCTCTGTGTAAAGGGTTTTATTAAGAAAGGTCATTCTAAGGTGAGGAACCTAGGGATCGGGAAAGGCTAACCTTAGGGGAATATCTTTAAATATAATTTAACTCAGCATATGTAACACTTTTTAACAAGTAGATCTTTTTGAGGTGGATTTAAAGGTTGACAGCACAAGTCAACTGAAGGGTTGTACCTCCGAGAAGGTTAGGATCTTCTCGAAGATACAACAATGCAGGTGTCTTGTGACAACACCCTTTGCATTGATCGATAAGATTTACACCTTAGCTCGAACAAGTTACTCTGGGACTGATTAGGAATGTGGTCACATTATATGGCTGCCTAGGAGACTCCAGGTATCTTGACACACTGGTTTAACTAGGGTTGACCCAGTATGTCATCATATCCCTAGTCCTCGGGAGCGTCCATATAATGTTGTCACCTTACTAATATGTTTTCTGAGTGAATAACTTAGGATAGGAGGGACTGACAGAAGTCAGTATAAGACATTCTACATAACATGAGAATGGGGTGAAGGATGTATTCCAGATTGACAAGTATGCCGTTAAGGAATATGAGACATAAGTAGTATGTTTCAAATCTTTGGCCAAAGTATCGCAAGTTGCTGATTGCGTTGTCCTGAGTCACCTAGTCTAGGGGATGAGATTGCCGATGAATAATGGTAATAATTATTCAGTTAGGTTCCTTGGACATAGCATTCTGAATCCTAGAATAGGGAAGAGAACTGCGAGAGTGAAGTGTTTAATGAAAACTCCAACTCTTATTACTCATGAATAGATCGGTAGATTACCGAGTCATGGAATGAATAGATCAAAGGTACTCCGAGTCATTACAGTTGCATATGGTTATCTGTTATAAGAATGGTTATTTGATTTGTGAGTTCTAAATTATGTATTTAGAACCTGGAAGCATTTATCAAAAAAAAAAAATTGACTTGTTCTAATGTATAAAATGAGGATGTTACACTGTGCATTCTGTGTGGATTTCGTATGAATATCTCTGCATAGTCTTAGGGAAACATCATTGCTTTAATGTTAACGAGTCTCTAAAAAGGGGAAGTTCTTTGATTTCGACCTTGGATCTAAAAACCTTACAGTGTTTAGTAGGGATTAGAATGAGCTGTAGGTTATTGAGAAGGATTGTTGTTGTGTTTAAACATGATTACGTCTTCTGTTGCATGGATATCTAGTCTTGAGCTTGACTAAACTAGGGAGCTTTCGACTGCACCTAGACAGGTGATGTCATTGAATATCTTCTTGTTTGTCACTTTGTGTGGAAGGTCATGTGGAGTCTGTTTGTTGATATTCATCACTGTTTTGGTGTGAGAACTACTGTACTGCTAGTAAGCTAAAGGGTTTTGTTATATTTGATTTTAACAAAACTGTAGTTCTTTTTGTGGCTCGTCTGACTTATTCATTTGCATATAAGGTGAATGCTTTAATTTCGATGAGACAGTAAAGTTATGAGCTCGTTTGAGGGGAAATATGAATGATTTATTTTCTTTCTATTCTGCTGTAAAGTATATATTGATATTTGTATGTAACCATTGGAACTATTTTTAACATTTTGATGGAATCATGATTTGTTATGATATTCCTTTTACTATTGAATGTAATGATCTGTCTGATGGTTGCTGTCCTTGGGATTCAGATGGATAGTTTTTTTGGATACTTTTGTTCTTCTTGATCCCAAATATTTTGATGAACTATTTGAGAAGTATCTAGGACTATTCTGTAACGATAATTTGTTACAGTGTTTAGTAGGGATTAGAATGAGCTGTAGGTTTCTAAGAAGGATTGTTGTTGTGTTTAAACATGATTACGTCTTCTGTTGCATGGATATCTAGTCTTGAGCTTGACTGAACTAGGGAGCTTTTGACTGCACCTAGACAGGTGATGTCATTGAATATCTTCTTGTTTGTCGCTTCGTGTGGAAGGTCATGTGGAGTCTGTTTGTTGATATTCATCACTGTTTTGGTGTGAGAACTACTGTACTGTTAGTAAGCTAAAGGGTTTTGTTATATTTGATTTTAACAAAACTGTGGTTCTTTTTGTGGCTCGTTTGACTTATTCGTTTGCATATAAGGTGAATGCTTTACTTTCGATGAGATGGTACAATCATGAGCTCGTTTGAGGGGAAATATGAATGATTTATTTTCTTTCTATTCTGCTGTAAAGTATATGTTGATATATTTATATTTAATTGTTGGAATTGTTAATAACATATTGATGGATTCATGAATTGTTAGGATATTCATTTTTGTTGAATGTAATGGTCTGTCGGATGTTTGCTGTCCTTGGGATTCAGATGGATAGTTGTTTTGGATACATTTGTTCTTCTTGGTCACTAATATTTATGAAGAAATATCTGAAAAGTATCTAGGACTATTCTAGTAACTATAGTATGAGTTACGCGTTTATAGTCATGTTTGAATTACAAAAGCAGCATAGTCTGAAATATGTTTACATGTTTGGTGAAATGATTTCATTTAAACAGGTTGTTTAATGAAAACAGTTGGTGGATTGCAATTTTTTTAAGAATTAGTGCTTATCATGCTCAGTTCACCGAACTGACCCATGTTGACAATTTTTGCAGATGATTGCTGTAAGTGGTAAAGGCACGTAGATTTGATATGATGTTCAAATTGTTTAAATTTGGTCTTATGATGAATTACAGCTTGATTCTCTAAATGTACTACTATGAAGAAAATATGTTCTTTTTCTGTTGAGTATTGTATCAAATATGCTGAATGCATAAAATGTATTTGATTAGCTTCTGAAAGGAATGGAAATAGAGGTATTTGTTACTTATGTGTTTGCATTCGTATCTTGATGGTTTGACTATTCTTCGGTTCGAAATGATCTTAAGAGCATTGTTATTATTGCTTATAACTTGGAGCCTTTTGTGATTATCTAATATAAGCTTGCAAGGTTATGTGACTGAATACTTATGATTGTTTAGTAGTTCTATTATGTTCTATCTAAAGCTAAATTGGAGATTCTAGATCACTGTCTTACTGGGAAGCTAAGGTTAAAATAAACCCGAGCAGGATGCAAAACAAGCTGGAATAAAATCATTACTTCCTAGTCTTGATCTAAGTCAAGACAACGTTTAATTGGATTCTTAATCACTATATCTCGATACTAACAAGTAAGATATAAATTCAGTTATGAGAACTGATATAAACCTAAAAAAAAAAGGGTTTGGTTAGAAAATCTCATGTGAAGATTGATGGGTTAGTGTCCAGTTTCGTTGATTTAGAATTATGTATATTCTATGAACTCCTTGATGGGACCCTCTAGTCTTAATAACTTCTCTTGTGTAATGGGTTTTAGTAAGAAAGGTAATTCTATAGTGAGGAACCCAGGGATTGGGAAAGACTACCCTTAAGGGAGCGTCTTATAGTATAATTTTAACTCAACGTATGTAACACTTATTAATAAGTAGATCTTTTCGAGGTGGATTTAAAGGTTGACGACACAAGTCAACTGTAGGGTTGTACCTTCGAGAAGATTAGGATCTTCTCGAAGATACAACAATGCAGGTGACTTATGACAACACCCTTTGCATTGATCATTAAGATTTACACCTTAAACTCGAACAAGTTACTCTGGGGCTGATTAGGAACGTGGTCACGTTATAAGGCTGCCCTAGGAGACTCGGGGTATATTGACACACTGGATTAACTAGGGTTGACCCAGTGTGTCAGCATATCCCTAGTCCTCGGGAGCATCCCTATAACATTGTCATATTACTAATCCATTCTCGAGTGAATAACTTGGGACAGGAGAGTCTGACAAAAGTCAGTATAAGACATTCTACATAACATAGGAATGGGGTGAAGGACGTATTCCTAGATTGACGAGTATGCCGTCAAGGAATACAAGACATAAGCAGTATGTTTCAAATCTTTGGCCAAAGTATCACAAGCTGCTGATTGCGTTGTCCTAAGTCACCTAGTCTAAGGGATGAGATGCCGATGAATAATGGTAACAATTATTCAGATAGGTTCCTTGGACAAAGCATTCTGAATCCCAGATTAGGGAAGAGAACCACAAGAGTGATGTGTTAAATAAAAATGCCAACTCTTAATACTCATGAATAGATCGGTAGATTACCGAGTCATGAAATGAATAGATCGGAGGTACTCCGAGTCATTACAGCTACATATGGTTATCTGTTATGAGAATGGTTGTTTTGATTTGTGAGTTCCAAATTATGTATTTAGAACCAGGAAGCATTTATCAAAAAAAAATAAAAAATTGACTTGTTCTAATGTATAAAAATTGAGGATGTTACAGGATTTTTCCATTAGGATATTTTTGATTTTTTATATGATTTTTAGATAGGTTTTGACTGTGTTTAAATATTTGCAATAATCTTTATGATAAGGATCTCCTTCAAGACCTCTAGGGGTTAAGAGATCACAAGCTTGGCTAGGCATGGGGGGATGGGGATGAAGTGTATGTTGAGGAAACTTGGCTACTCCTGTCATAAGAATGCACACAAAGGTCTTCGCCACAAGTCTACATTAAGATGTGATGATTAAGTGATTGGATCTTTAAGATACGATCGGATCTTGGATGTTGATAGTAAGTGATAAACCATGAGGTCCTACACAATGTAGTTGAAAATATGTGCGCCTACCATGAATTGCATTATATGTGATTAAGTCAAGGTGAAGTATTTGTGAAGATAGATTCAATTGGAACCTGAGGATTGGAGGGATGAGGAAAGAACATCCGTTTGTCAAAGGACAACCTGAAGTTGCTCAAGATCCATTGAATTATGTGTTTGGTGACTGTGTAGGGGGATTATGGGATTGGGGATTGGTATCATGAATTAAAAGATGTACATGAATCATTAGGAGATTTTGATAAGGATCAAATTATGATGGAGTAGTAGGAGGGTCTAGTATTAGAAGTTAGGCCTTGACATCCCTGAAGCCTAAACTTCCACATCAAGGTGAAAGAATAAATTGTCAACATTTTAATCTTGTAGGCTATAGGGGAAGTGGATTGATGCCCATCGTGGTCATCATGAGATTGGGTGGATTTTAATGGTTATCAATTTGCTAAGGGCTTAAAGATTAACAAAATAATGGGAGGGGATGTTTGCTTCAGTTGATTTTTGAGGAAGTTGCATGTTTGGATTGATGATTAGGGTTCCCAGACCTTTTGGTACGATGAGGAATGTTTGGATGTACGTATGTAGGACACAAGATCTACTCCTGATGATGTTTGGATGTCTCTAGATGGGATTTGGATGATGGATGAGGGTTAGAGATAAGGTATCAAGAGATAGACAATGTGGTGTATAAAGCAGGTGAATGGAGAAGAATTCATACTTGGTTAATGCTGGTTTTGGACATAAGACCTAATGCACTTGCGGTATTGAAACGCATAGTGGTACGAATGTCCGTGGGTAGTGATGGAAGTTCACAACTTAGTAATGTTCTTGATACCAAGATGGTTTGGGAAGGTTATGGTCACATGATTTGATTGGGAGACTGATGTTTGAGAGGTTTTGGTAGTTGAACATCTATTTAAATCTTAATAAGTATGTTGAATTTTAAACCAATGATTTGCCTCAGGAGGTGAAGGCGATTGGGGTTGGTAAGAGAGATGGTGTGGGTAATAAGGGAGGGTTAGGTATGATATGTGTAGGAGTGGGTAGGATAGGAGAGGATTGATTAGATTTGGATGTAGGTTTAAGATGTGGATTAGATGGTTGGGATTTGGATGGAAGTTTAGCCTTATGGGTTTTAGGAGGTTAGTTTGGTTTTGGATTGGTGATGGATTTTGGCATTGGGATTGGATTTGGTTAATTTGTATTTTGGAGTTGGATTAGATTGTTGTGGCTTAGAAGACGAAGGGGATGGATTAGGCTTGGGGGCCAAAGTGGATGGTTTAGTGTTATATGCCAATGTGGATTGAGTTTATTTTAGATTGGTTTGAGTATGTGGATTTGAGGTAGATGATTTTGAATTAGGATTAGATTGTTTATGATTAGTAGATTTATATGAAGGGGACGCCAATAGATTATACAACAATAGAGTGTGAGTCCTTATCTATGATCTAGCACTCCATATGTTTCTCTGAAGGGGAACGCGATTTAGATTTTGGTGATGTTGGGAACGAAGGAGATTTGGGAGATGAGTGTGGTGTAGGAACCACATTAAATTTGGTAGGAGATGAGATGTGGAGAGGATTGGGATTGGATTTGTTAGGTTTGGGAGTTGGTGATTTAGGAGTTACGCTAGATGTTTGAATATTGGGGAATGACGAATATGAAATAGGATTAGTGGATGGAATATTGTTGGGTTTGGGTGATGAGGGAGTTAAGATAGGATTAGATATAAGGCCACCTATCCCTCTTGATTAAAGGCCACCAATTAAATTATTACATCATAGACTTAGGAGTCTCAGACAATGTAATGCCCATTAAAGTTTCCAATGCCTCAGGAGTTACCTTAACATGAGCAACCAACTCTTGCTACTCCATGGAGTTTAAGGAGTGCCACCAGTGGGAAGGATTAAAGAAACTAACGTGGCCTTGGAAGGTTTCTCAGATAAGAAATTTTTACTCACTATATTAGTGGTGGATATCCCGACATCTTTTGGTATGCTAGTTGAGTAGGAGCTTTTGCATTGGCTTGGGTGGTGAAATACAAATGGATTGGTTTTCTATGACCATTCTAGTGAAAGGTGAAATGAAGAAATTGTTGCCAATGTAGAAAATTAAGTACACAGTTCAAAAGTAGGAGGATCCAAAAGCTGACATCCTATTCCAAGAAGTGGGTTAGTTAAGTACTTACTCACATTTGAGAGAGACGATAATTTACCTCTCCTCATAGAATATGAAGAAGATAAATTGTTGAACATGGAATTTGATGGAAGACATTCCAGTACAGGGTCCAGAGCTAGAAGTTTCCTAACCTCTCCCTCAGGTGAGTTATTCCCATTTGCATACAAGCTACAATTTGAGAACACTGACAATACTATGGAGTATGAGGCTCTTCTCCTTAGAATGGATGTTTCCAAATCCATGGGCATCAAGAAACTCAAATGCCTCAATGACGCTAAAGTGATTGTAAAACATGTGAAAAATCAATATTAGGTTGAGAACCTGATATAACCTAAAATTTACTAGATAACACCCTAGTCGTGCTGGCACATCACTTAGCCTAGACTGAGCACTCACCCGAAGCATGCAAAGGTACCAGGTCCCTCTTTAGGGTTTCTGTAATAGGATGTTAACATGATGAAGGAAGAAACATATAGATTCATAACTAATCCATCATTCTATAATGCATGCTACCCACAGATTTATGAAAGAACAAGCTTAAACAATAATAATGTTGGAATAATAACATGCACTATTTAACTACACATAGGATGACACTTAGATTCCGCCAATATCTTCCATTTATTAATAAATATGGAAGCTCCTTACAGTATTATCAATCTATATCAATGCGCGTATGGAATTGATACAATGATTTAGTCATATGCGTATATTCTCTGTTACACATACATACATCTCACACATTCATACATCCAGCTCTCTCTCTACTATGCACCTAACATCATATATATATATATATATATATATATAGGGTGGGGACTTGTCCTTCTTTGCTTACCTATTCTAGAAATAGGCCACATGCTATTAATATCCACGTGCCATTTACAGGCATAGCTACACATACAAGTGTGTTATCTATAGACCTCTTATAATTAACTGAAGTGAAAATCCTGTTCTTATCTCCTCTCCATGTAAAATGCTTCAATCGGATCCTCTAAAGATAGAAAATGTGTTGCGCACATGTCTCTGCATCGTTAGTGTGTTGTGCATGCCATCTTCTAAAAATAGGTCTTCATGCTCAAAATTGACTAAGTCCTAAATGTTGAACTTGCCCTCCATGTGCGGGTTCTTCCTGTCCATTCGTGCCCTTAAACCTGGCCTATTTTCCCATGCAGACTTATTGTGTGAGTTCTATCAAGTGTTCTCTGATCAACAGGTATCTCATATTACTATTAATGTTAATCTAATTAGATTCTTTAATAATTAAACTTATGAAGGTCCCGAGTAAGGTTGCAGAGTAGGTAGGTGATATAGAGGTCACAGGAAGGGTCTCGGTAAGACTTGGTGGAGTTTGGGTTGGTCTTGGATAACTGGGAAGCTTAGTGGTCTGAAGCAGTTTACCAGACACAAAAGCCAACATTGGTCAGTGTGTGACTAATGATGGTTTAGGTATGACCGATATCAGTTTAAGATGATTGATATCATTTCCTATGGGTGTGGCCAAATGTTAGAAACTAGTGTCTAGGCTATCTTTGTGTCTACACAGAGAGTTAGGAAGTTCTATGGTGAAGTTATAGGTGGGGTACCAAGTTTTGGAAAGGTTCTGTGAGGTTTTTGCGATGTTAAGGTCTGTTTAGTGAAATTCTGACAGGAGGCACAATAATCAACGTTGTTCGAGTGACCAATATTGGTGAAGAGGAAACTAACAATGGTTAAGGTAATAAGCATTGATAGGGGAAATTTGGTGAAAGTTGATAAAAATTAATTTTAGCCCTCTTTATGATTGCACAAAGAATGAAAGGGGATTGGTTGAGTTCGTAATAAGGTGAGGAGAACTCATGCAGGTATAAAGGATAGGTAGTGAGAACCAGAAGATTGGGGGTGGCTGGATAGGTATATGGGTATGAAGATGGAGATGGAGGTATACAAGGAAGACCAAGATCTAGTAACAAAATGATGAAGACCCCATTTAAGAAAGTACATAAATGATACAAAATCAAACGTGCTTACTTTTATATGAAAGCTTGGTGGGTGAAGGACGTGTTAGTACAAAATCACAACACCCCCAAATGAGTTATGGATCTACTTTTCTAAGGCAAATTCATTTTGTGTGATTGCACAACATTGAACTTTTCCAAAGTGTGGGACCTTTACAAATGGGGAAAGCTCTCTAGAGAAGGTTGGTTCCTCTTCCTAAACTACCTGCCACAAGCTATTCCAGTGCAGGCAAGCTAATCTAACCTAATATAACTTCCAAGGAGATAGGCAGAGAAAGAAAATTGGAATAAACAAAGCCTAGACTAAAATGGTGATACACCAGAGAAGGAAATTGTTGATTATCTATCAAAACTACCATAGAACAAGAAGAGGTGAGCAATGGAAAGGATGGGCAAGTGCATCACAGACCAAAGATGGATTTCACATAGAAAATGTTCCAAAACTCCATGAACATAGCTCTAAAACCTGAAATGAACATCCAAACATGCACAAATACTTGTAATGAAGAGAGGCAAGAAGAAAAAAACCAAAAAATGAGAAAGGATGGACAAATGCATCACAAAATACATTTTTTATTGCTCCAGAAGTTTGCACAGTGCATCATTTCATGGGTAAGAGGCCAAAATGCAATTATAGAGTAGGAGAGGAGGTTCAAACTCCATTTTCAAACTTAGGGAAGAAAATAAGGGAGAGGTAGAGAATAAGGATGAACAACCTTTTACAAATGAGCAAAAAAAGGCTTTTTATTGCTCAAATAGAATGAAGGAAATGAGAAAATGTGGGGAAAATGATTTTAAAACTCTAACCACTGACAAGATCCATTTAATTAGCCTGAAAAATGATGAGTTTGCAAGAAAAATCCCATACTTCAAAGTAAATTGCTTCGCACAGCGAGAAACATGCCCATACTTCATTAATTTTGGTGGTTGCGGTGATTTTCTGCCAATTTCGCATGCCAGAGACATTTTCCCTTTTTTCTCCTGTAAAAATCCATCAAAAATTAAAATTGAAGTGTCCATCATGTAGAGGATTTCAACATATTTTCAATGAAACCAAAATCATGAAAATTTGACCTCTGGTTTGAAAGATATGGCCCTCTTAAGATTTAGGGAAAAATTATCGAAATAAGGGCAAAAATTAAATTCGCAAGCTGAAATTTGAACTTTTCCCTCTTTTTTCAAATCGGGAAATTTTTCCAAAAAATCTCCGCACCCCACTGCTCCGAGACACGTGGCATCATTTGATTGCTTGGTGGGAATGCGCTCCAAAGTTTCACTTTTACTTTTTTCACCACTTTGGAAAAAATTCCAAAATCCTCCCGATGCCCCAATCCCCGCCAATGAATGGACACGTGGCATATTTTGATTTCTCGGTGGGGATGTGCTTCTATTTTTTCCTTTGAGAAAATTTGACAAAAAATCCAAAAACTTAGAAGTCCTTTCGCCCCCGCCACTCTACCTTGACAATTGGTGCATCTTGATTAGTTGTGGGCCTCAAACAATTTATTTTCCTCCACAGGATTTCGGGCTGAAATTTTCCTTTGAGTTTTTTTCCCAAAAGGGCTAGGTGCCAAAAAATTTCCCGCGGGTCCGCCTTGGCAAATTTCCCCTCCAAATTCTGTCAAGGCATAACTCAAAAAATATAAGGAGTTAGGAGGACTTATTTACCTTTCTGGAAAGGGGAAGAAATTATCTATCTGATGAAGCCATTTCCAAAATGTTTTGAGTGCTTAAAATGTGTGAAAATCTAATTTGAAGCACAAGGAAGGAAAGAATGAAGGCAAGCTAGCCAAAATAAGCAAGAGCTCATTTTGGATAACAGGATGATGATGGTTGATTTTTGAAGAACTGGGTGGTCGGTGTCACAACAGTGCTTCCCCAGAGTTCTCTCGTGAATGCCAATGTCTTTAGATCAGTCCCATGTAATTTCTTGGGCTTCTGGTTGAATGTATTTTATCACCTTAATGCTTGAGAGAACTATGTTTTATGCTTGAATGTAGATAGCTCTCTCCAAAACTCGAAGTGACCAACCTAGGAAAAAGGTTGCAAAACTATATATATGGTTACCAATGATGGTCAAGATGACCGATGTCGGTTAGGGTGGGAAATCCTAGGATTACCAAAAATAGCAGATCTTTGCTTTTTTTGGCGTGCTCTGCTTGTCAGTATGGATCTCAAGTTATGGTTAGCACTTAGATAGGTGGGAGTATTGTTGAAGAAGGCATATGTATTTAATGTTAGGGTTAGAATAAGTCCTAGTTGGTTAGGATAAGTATAAATTAAGCCTTAGTTAATTAATAGGCTAATAATAAGTCCATGGTGAGTTGTCTAGGTGATATTTCTAGGTGATGTGGCTGGGTGAGGTGTAAATTAACCTAATTAAAGTAATTAGATTAATAAATAATGTGATAATGGGTATTAAATCAGTTGTAAATAATTAAATTAATGTGAATGTAGGGTAAAGGGGTCATGGTTAGGTGAACACGTTATGTTAACTGATTGAAAGGGGACTAAGGGGAGAGTGACCCAAATTTGGTGTCTACATTTTCCCCTTTTAATCGTGTAGTTTGTATTTGGTAAGCGATGTGACAAAAATAGGAAGTGGTTGCCCCAAGTATAGGTGAGATTGGGGTTGGCCCAAGTAGGGTTGAAGGTGAGGTCACCCCAAGTGTGGGTGGAGGTGATCCCCCTCAAACCTAGAGCCAATGAGGTGTTAGATGAATTCAATGAGTGGTTTGATAAATGGGTACGTGATGAAAGTGAGGGTAGGTGGGTTGTAGGTAATGGTATGCTCACTGTGGGTAATGGGTAAGGGTATATTGGGTAATGGTTGATGGCAATCGAACACACGCACACATAAATATTATGACATGATACCAGGTGGAAGGGCTTGCAAACTCTACATTGGCCAAGGTCGATAAGTTTATCCAAACAAGGTTCAAGTGATTTAGGTATCAAAGGTACAAGATGTGGTCCAGAAAAATAACTAAGGCTAGGTGCAGGAATGTTTAGGTATGATCCGGTACACCAAAGGTTTTCTCAGGACAAACAACATGACAATAGGAAAGGTAAGGTCATTAGGCTAAACAACATGAGTAACAACATCACAAGGTATAGTGAGTACACAAATTCCAATGCCACAAAAGGTTGTGCAGGTATAGGTAAATAACATGTCCCTAAATGCAATTAAGGAAATGTACAGTTAAATGAGGCTTGTGGGTAGGGTGTAATAGGTGTTGGTAAGGTCAAAATGTTTTTAGGAAGGAATGGTTTTAGGAAACATGGGCATTAGTTGGGTCAATAGGTAAGGGGAGCTGATCATTTCTAGTTAGGGTATAACCAACGTCGGTTGGCTAGGGCACGACATGACCAATGTCGATCATGTCGATTTGGTTCTAAAAAATAAAAATATGTGTTTTATATATTCATTTTGACTTTGTCATTTTATACAGGCATGGTGGATGAGTTAGAGGAGCTCTATATATTGAGGTGGATATAGTAGCATTGTTTCGATGAGCACAAGATGATACCTGTAGAAAGGGTTAGACAGCAATTCGGGCTACCATAGGATGTGCCTCCACCCTTCCTTACAACCACTCCTTATCTAGTAGTTCATAGTCCATCATAATATTTATTTTCCACCCATTTCAAATTATCATATACCATTAGTAATGCCACTTATCAAGTCCTTTTTCCATCTTGGTGGATGGATACTTTCTTTTTGTTACATACACCAAATGTAACATTGACCCTACTCCCTTATGTGCATGTTGGATAAGTTTCCTCAAAAGTGTGGGTGTGCACCAAGTACAAAACCTATCTTCATGTAAATATGTGTGTGTCATCCCAAAATTAATTATGGACTAAAAAAATAGTACTTATCCTAAAACTTTTATATCTTTAAAAATAATATAGGGTCAACATCACCCCACACTAACCTGGTTACCCATCCCCAAGTAACCTTTTGTCAGCTTCCTCAAAAATCTTTTGGGATTCTTAGCATAATTTATCTTCAAATACATACCACTTAGTTAGCATGGTCTATATGATTGGATTTAAAATTTCCACCCACTAACCTAATTCATTACATACTTTTTCTGGAATGTCCACAATAATGGAATCCAATTCATCCTTCGTAATTTCACCTTTTTCATTTTGAAGAACCAACACAATGTTGGACATTGAGATCATTCTTCCTTATAGAAGATCCATCTTTTACATAATGAGCTTCCTAAGGTGTTCCAGTCGAGTCTTGTGTGGCTCTTGTGCTACTACTAGGGCCTCGCACTTCTACTTAACCATTGAAAATCTTTCTGTGTTGCCCAATGTTTCATTCTTCATTGATCTCTGGACCTCATTGTTTTCTTCTAAGGTCTTTATGTTGATAAGCACCTCTAGAGCTATGTAGATGTTCAAATCCTAGTCTGGTTTCTTCAATACTTCTTGTAGCACTTACAGTAGCCCTTCATAGGATGTAACATTTCGCATCACTGATGCATTCTCTTGTTCTTCCTCTTGTTCTGGATTCCTTGGCACTGACATGCACAGAGGTTCAACTTCAAGTACCAGGTCCACCAATTTTCCTACATAATGTATCACTGAGGGAAACATCTGTGGTACCTTGGTCTGCAAGTGTGGCCTAGCTCTTATGACATTATCTCCAATCTCCTCTGTGATGCTGATAAATACTTCATTCTTCTTCTGCGCTAAGTCCCTCTCTTGTGGTATGCATGCTATCTTTGCATCCTTTATCTTTAGCTCCTCACACAATGCTCTTATCATTGCAGATTTGTCCATGTTTCTTCTCGTAACTTAAGTAGAAACCTTCACCAATGCATTGCTAATGTACTCATCTGACATGATAGTAGGCTTTACTGTCATATGTCTAGCTTGGGGTGTCTTCTTTAGCCATCTCGAAATGCATGACTCTTCACATATATCAAAGTCAAGCTCATCCATGTGGGTGTGCATTGACCATAATAGTTTCTTTTGAGTGCGTACATTCACCATATCCTCATCCATTATCTCTGAGCTGAATAAATCCTATTGTGTTATCGTGCTCTGGAAGAGGGCGTGGAAAATTTTACCTACATCCTCTACATACCCCATGGCTGGTGGAATGTTCTCTCCACTCATCCTCTTCAATATAGGACCCTTGGGAATTGTAGCTTCAAGGTTAGGATTCTTTCCTATTACACCTTGATCAGTCACATGCATGGATCCAAAGGTTTGCTTCTCTCTTTCTTCTCCATCCTTCATCTATTCATATTTTTTATCTTCCTCGTCTTCTTGCTCGAATAGGGTAGGAGATGCATGCTCTCTCTCTCTACTCATTCCTCTACTTATTTATCCAACTTCAACTTTCTTCTCCTCTTTGTCGTAGCAGTCTCCTTATGTGGAGAGAGATGAGGTGATTTCCTTACTATTTGTGGGGTTCCACTTTGAGTCCTTGTGCATCTGAATAATTTCTTAAATATGTGCTCCCCCTACTCAACCTCTGTATCTTCCTCTTTTTCCTTTCTCAGAGGTGGAGTGGTTGCACATTGTGACTCTTGTCTATCATATGGTTGCTTTCTTCTATGCTCCAAGCGTCCACTATCTTCACGCTCCTCTTCTTCATCCTCTACTTCAACATTTTCTGTGGGCCTTTTTGCCGGTATGTTTTTCATTAGGTGCTTACCCTTTAGTGGCTCTGGGAACATGAATTCATTCTCCACATACTTATTTTTCTCCATCTTGGGCTTCAATTGAAGATACACTAATGCTGCCCCTATATCTAATACAGCTAGACTTATTGGCTTGATATTCAATACCTCTGAAATGAGCTTCTCGACATAGGCACTTCTTCCTAAATACACATTATTTTTCCTCAACATGTGGTAGTCAGATTCTACCTTATCTACATTGAATACTAGTCAGCGCGTGTCTGTGAATCTGTAAATAGATGCTTGGAAATACCTTGCAATGAATGCATAAAGAAATTTACACCAAGGGCTCCAGACTCCATCTCTCTTTGGGAAGTGCATGATGCAGAAATACTGATATACAAAAAACTAGACTTGTTTCCCCACTACTGATGGTAGGTCCTTCAGGATGTGCCACTCTTCTCCAAATGCTACGTAGAGCCTGTCATACCATTTCTTCACCCTTTTATTGATGTCATCTTTCATGGACCCTTTACATAGGTACTTGTTGAACCTTTCAGCTAGTGACTTATTCTCCATGGGGTATTGCCATACCTTTTCCTTCGGCCCTTTTAGTACTCTAATTTTCATGAATACCAGTGATAGTAGAACATCCCCAAAGCTAATATTCCCTCCTATGCTTGATTCCTTGAATATTTGCACTATAATGTAGCCTGCAATATTCTAGACTACTCCTTCAAACATCTTGCGCGAAATGTGTAACCACATAGTATTTACCTATGACCACCACTCCTGGTCATTCAACTTTGTAACAAGGTGTGTTGTTGCTTGCACAACTAGACAATTCTTCAAATTTTCCATACCCATACCGTGCAGACCCTACAGGTACCCCAACTCCTGTCTGGTCATTAAGATCGTGACTTTATCTGTGAGATCCTTCTTTATATATTCTATTGTGGCCTTCAAACCTATTGCCATAGAGATAATCACATATGAGATTCTAACTTTGTGTCCTGCAAAGTAGAAGTCATCATGCACTCTACTTATGAGCCACTGGTAGACCCCAATTCTCTTCAGAAGCTTCTAACCTGCATCATCATTCACCAGCATGTCATCTATTGTAGGTTTATTTTTCCTCGTAGTGAGAAAGGAATCGATCTCCTTCTTGTTCGCCATGGTCCTGTGATTGTATTTGCTTACTTTTCTCTTTCTGATGGGTGAATCCCATTCCTGGCCAACGATGACTCCTTCTAGATATTGCATTTCTGAAAAATCACTTTTGGGTGCCATCTCTTCCTCCTCGATAACCACCTTCTTCTTTCATTTTTCTCCTACTACAACTGCCATCTTGGGTGTCATTTTTACCTTGCAATTGTCTCCTCTTTAAGTCTACAATTTGTGAATCAAACCCTAGCTCAATTCAATTGTTCCCTAGGTGGAAACTATATGCCCTAACTCCTCTCTTTCACCTTTCTTCACTCAAACCATTCACCACTAGGGACGCAAGCTTCTTTTCACATAGATCTATTTGTCATGTTTGGTTTCACACCCTTCACACCTTAACCCAATCACTCAGCTCTTCACACTTAGCTCTTTCCTCAAATAATCTTAGTCGTAATGGTAAAAATGAATGGGTATCCCATCCTTATATAATTTTTCAAATTTTGATGCATTTATTTCTCCTTCACCTACCAAATATCCTCTCATTCATTGACCAAATTAGTTCATTACACACGGTACATCTTCGTGCCCCAGCTATAACCTTCTAACATGCCTTCCTACCCTCTGGTCACAGACTTCTCTTCAGCGCGTGCCCTTACACCCAAGTACCTTATCACTGTACCTTTCCCTGGTAGTTATCATGGCCTCTTCTTACCTCACTTTATATTGTCCTTTCATTCATCTCCATCCTTGGTCACTTTTCAGAAGCAATCTTCTTTTGAATTAAAGCACACCCATAGCAACTTATTCTTTTCACCTTTCAATTCCCACAGTATTTTACTTGGATAACTACAACCACCCCACACTAAATGTATGTGTATTCCTTGACACATAAACATCTTCACATAGTAATTAGCTTCATGCGCGCAAGCACTCTTATTACACAATAACAACAGCTAAATTGACAAAGCATAACGATAATGAAGGAAATACATAATTAAAAACGTAATCTAAATGGCAGTATTTCCTTATTACAAACACCAAGAAGACTTATTTATAATAGGGCTTCAGCCTACTCCCGTTAAAACAACTGGGTAGTCATGTTCCATCAAGTGCTTCTAAATGGAAAGCACCTGATTCAAGTATGTAAGTGATGACATACGGCCCCAGCCAATGTACTTTGAGCTTTCCTGGATGGTGCAAGAAATTTAAGCCATAAAGAAGTAACATTTTCCAACCACCAACTTCTTATCCCTTATTTTTCTGTCATGCCATGCATTCTTCTTAGCCTTTTCCTGCTTCTTACTCCATCGTGCTATGGATCGTTTCTCTTCCAGTTGAATAATCTTCTCAATATGCTCTTCTAAATCCTTCTCATCACCTATACCTCCAATGCATGCAATGCACAAAGAAGGTAACATAAATCCTATAGGGAGAATGGCTTCTATGTCAAACACCAACTGAAACACTGTGGATTTGTTTAGTCTCTTATAATTTGTTCTATATGCCCAAATAATAGCTAACACTTTATCATCCCAATCCTTTCTTCCAACATCACAATTTTTTTTCAATGTCTGGCTCAAAATCTTGTTGAAAGCCTTGGCAGTTCCATTTTCCTAAGGGTGGTAAGGTGTAGTCTTATTGTGGGCAACCATAAACTCATCTAATAGGATCCTTATGGTCTCCTTTAAAAATGGTGTACCCATATCACTTGTCAAACTTAAAGGACATCCATATCTTGTAAGAAAATTCTCCCATAGAAACCTAGATGATGTAGCTATTATACAGTCCTTCGCAGGTGCTTCTTTTGCCCATCTTATGAGATAATCTATGCAAGTAAATATATAGCGTGATCAAGTCCTACTCATGGATGGAAAAATAGGTCCTACAAAGTCGATGGCCCATTTCTCAAATGGTTCCGCACTAGTAATTGGTCTCAAAAAAATCTCATCTCTTTTCCCTAGTTTTCCTAGGTGTTGATAATGATCACACACCTTACAATATTCTTTACATTATTTATACAATGTCTCCCACCATAATCCAGCAAGTAGGATTTTTCAAGTAGTTACATCACCTACACAGTGGCCTCCTAAAATACCACCATGGGATTATTCCATAATATCCTTGCACTCATTCTCTAATACACAATGGTGTAATACTTCATCTCGACGTAACTTGTATAGGTCACCACTGATTAACATAAACGGTGCCATGCATATATCAAGTTGTTTCTTTTTTAATGCCTTCATTCCTTCTGGTGCCACACTAGTCCATACAAAGATAGTAATGTCTTCTAATTCTGATGGCATGCACTGTAACCTATATAACTGGGAATCTAGCATGGTTTCTTCAATCGTCTGTGCTTCTTCTCGTGAGTGAATTCTAGACAAGTGGTCTGGTCCAGAGTTACTTTTCTCTGGCTTCACCACAACTGTGAAATCAAACTCTTGAAATAGGAGTTCCCATCTGCATATGCACCCTTGTAATATTAGGAATTAGAGAAAAAATATGTGGAAACAATTCCTCAAATCACAACAGTAGGAAACGATATAGCAGAAGTATACATGTAGAAATATAATAGCATAAATAAATAATGCACAAAAGAAGAAAAGACAAGATTTAACATGGTTCACCCAATGTGGGCTATGTCCACCAAGAAATTGCTCATATTTTATTATCAACAAGAGTAAAACAACTCTCATAGTATTCTCTCAGTTATGAACTCACAACAGAATTCCAAAGATGCTAAACCACATCTAAACCACAATTGACACCCAGTTGTTTAACCTTGATCACTCTTGATCACCTCTTGATCACTAAGACTCAAGACCTCTTGAACACACAAGATATCTTCAAGATACCCTAACACCTCTATTTATAGGATTACAATCCTTTAAGAAGTCCAAAATCTTACCCTAGAAGTTTGAAAGTCGTGACCTTTTATCTTCCCATGGCTGGAAAAGAAACCGTCATGACCTTTCATCTTCCCATGGCTAGAAAAGAAATGGTCATGACCTTTATCTTCGCAATTTGAACACCACACTTCAATACTGATTTGAGAAGACCAAAAACAAGCTCCACACCCCAACAATCTCCCACTTAGAGACTGTTCCTACTGAGAAAAGTTCTTAACCCTTCATTATCAACCATGAAGGCCAATCAAAGTTGAACACAACTTACACTTCTCCCTTGTGACTACCTTGGTCATCATATCCGTAGGATTATGATTGGTATGAATATTTTCTAGCTTCAACTTATCTTCTTCCAAAGTTTCCTTGATGAAATGATATCTCAACTGAATGTGCTTCGTTCCAGAGTGAAAAGTAGAGTTCTTCGCTAAATGAATAGTGCTCTGACTATCACTATGTAGTCTCCCAACTTCTTGCTTATGACCTAACTCATCAAACAACTATTGTAGCCAAATCATTTCCTTGCTTTCCTCTGTGGTAGAAACATACTCAGCCCCTATGGTTGAAAAATCCACAACCTTTTGTAGCCATGAAATCTAACTCACCATTGTATCACCAACCGTAAATACATAACCTATCATGCTCCTACTCCTGTCCAAATCTCCTTCCATTTCTGAATCTACATAACCACGCAATGTAGTGGCTGATCCACCAAAACACAATGCTTCTCCCATGGTCCCTCTCAAATACTGAAGGATCCACTTCAGTTCCTACCAATTCTCTCTACCTGGATCACTCATAAACCTACTCACTACTCCCACTACATGGGCAATGTCAGGCCTAGTGCATACCATAGCATACATCAAGCTACCAACCATTGATGAGTACGATACCTCGGACATCTAGATTTTATCCTCCTCAGTCTTGGGACTCTGCTCCTTTGATAATTTAAAGTGACCTACCAAAGCGGTACTAACCGGTTTAGCATCCTACATACTAAACCTCTCCAAGACCTTCTTTATGTACTCTTCTTGAGATAACACCAGCTTCCTCTCTTTCTTGTTCTGAGTTATTCTCATACCAAGGATTTGTTTTACTGCCCCCAAATACTTTATAGCAAAGGAGTCACCTAGTTTCTTCTTGAGTACCTTTATTTCTTGTATGTTCTTCCCAGCAACAAGCATATCATCCACATACAGGCATAAAATAATATAAATACCATCAAGAAACTTCTTGATGTACACACAATGGTCTGAGTGACACCTGAAGTAACACTTCTCCTGCATAAAAATATCAAACTTCTTGTACCACTACTGTGGAACTTGTTTTAGGCCATATATGCTCTTCTTCAATTTGCACACTAACATGTCCTTCCCTTTGACCTCATAACCATGTGGCTGCTGCATATACAATTCCTCCTCCAACTCACCATGAAGGAATGCAATCTTCACATCCAAATTCTCTAAGTGCAGGTCTTCTATTGCTACTAAAAAAAGAACATTTCTAATAGAAGTCATTTTAACAACAAGAGAAAAAAATTCATCAAATTCTATACCTTTCTTCTGTGCAAATCCCTTGACTAGTCATCACCAATCTGGCACTATGATAATTCTTCATCGGGAACTCCTCGTGCTATGATTATTTACTAATGCATAGCCTTTAGTTTGGTGGATGTAATCTGGAAACAAAACAACAAACATAACACAAGAATACCATCAACTATGATAAGACGGAATGATGACAAATCTGAAATATCAAAGTAAATTATAATATTAACATGAAATTGTTACAATCTCACCCATGAGGTACTTCAAGTGTTATTGACTTCACTTGCCTTCCACCAATACTATGGGAGAAACTTTACAATTACACCTCTTAATGGCTTCTTCAACACACCTTTAAACTGATGGCTTCCTTTACACACTTCATACAATATTTCTCACTACTTCCTTCTATGCTAAATGAGGGGGGTGGCCTCTCTATTTATAGAACTTCCAGGCTTATCCATCTTATCTCTAAGATAGGATAAGAAATCCACTCTGACGAATCATATTCCATACCTTAACTCTTATCTGTACATGTAAGCTTATCTTTTAAGATAAGATAAACCTTATCATTTTACATGGGTTCCACATTTTTAGACTTTTTACAAATAAAATACACAAAATATTTATGACCTCACTCCTTGTCCTTATTACCAATATAATATTTCTAATTCCTAATCATGTAGACCCTACTTCTCTAATTACCCAAACTTTGACATTTTAACATTACCGGACCACTTACGACAAATATTTACTTTTTACAACATTCCTATTGTACTTTGACTGTTACCGTACTCCACATTATTGGCGGCACCGTACTGACAGTGCCGTTATCTTCTATCAGACGCTACTACTAATTATACTTAACAACATCCTATTCCTAATACATACATTAATGAAATAGAAATTACGGAGGAAAATTTTAGTGTCGACATCTTCCCCCTTCCTAGCTTCTACTCCGTCCTCGGAGTAGACTATTCTGGTGCTTGGAAAATCTTCAACTTGTCGTGGTTGACCCATTTCGTAATGGGAGTGCCATCCAATTCCTCCAGTCGGTACGTACCATTTTCATGCACAGCTGCTATTTTGTAGGGCCCCATCCATTTTGGAAGAAATTTTCTCTGTCTTCTTTTTTTGTATCTGGAATCATATACTAGAACCAAGTCATTCACATGAAATGGAGACCACCGGATCTTTTGATCAAAGTATTCCTTCTGCTTCATTTTCTTCTTATGGCTTGTATCCTTTGCTATTTCCCTCATTTCCTCTAGCAAATGAAGATGTACCAACCTTTCTTTTACTGAATCACTTTCATCCATTCTTTCATTTTTCATTACTCTCACCGTGGGAATATCAAACTCAATAGGAAGAACTGGATCAATGCCATAAGCCAACTGAAATGGGGAGTATCTTGTTGCTGACTTTGATGTTGCCCTATATGCCCACAATGCTGCATGAATCCTTTTATCCCATTTATGTACCTGCAAGGCTGCATCTTTTGCTAGAATTTGACACAACACAAAATTTGTTCGTTCCACCTGTCCATTTGTGCTTGGCTTGTATGTTGTTGCCTTCCTGTGCTTAATAGAAAACTTATTGACTAGGGCTTCTACCACCTCATTAATGAAGTGGCTTCCTTGATCTGTTACAATTTCTAATGGACAACCAAATCTGGTGACAATGCGTTCATATATGAACCTTGCCACTTCATCCATGGAAGTTGTTTTCAATGGCCTAGCTTCAACCCACTTGGTTAAATAATCTGTGGCAACTACAATATACTTATTTTGGCGTGAGGTAGTTGGAAGTGGACCTACAATGTCTATTCCCCACTTTTCAAAGGGACCAAGTGGAAGAATAGGGCATAATGGAGCTGATGAAGTCTTACGGTTACCATGTGTTTGACAAATATCACATGTCTTACAATAATTATAACAATCTTTAAAAAGAGTGGGCCAGTGATAACCTGCATCCAAGATCCTTCTTGCTGTAAGTTGTCCAGAGAAGTGCCCTCCACATGTACCATTGTGGAATTCTTCTAGCAGTTCCTTCCCTTGATCACGTCCAACTGCCCTCTTGTACTGTCCATCAGGTCCTATTCGAAATAATACTCCATGCAGAATAGAATATGGACGACTGGCTTGAGTAATCTTTCTCTTAGTCTTTGCATTGGCACCATCAGGAAACTTGAATTCATTCAGATAATTCCAAATATCTATGTATTCACTAGGGATTGTGTCAAGGGATAACAATGCTGCATCGGGGAAATCATCATCATCACAAGATGATCCTAAACCATCATAGGCTCGAGAGAGTGCATCTGCATTGACATGCTTCTTTCCTGGCCTATCTATAATATCAAATTCAAATTCTTGTAGCAAAATTATCCATCTTGCTATCCTCCCTGATGGGTTAGGCTTATTTACAATATATTTTAGAGCCTGATGATCTGTTACAACTAGAAATTTTTGCCCTAGCAAGTAATTTCTAAACTTCTTTACAGCAAAAATGATAGCCAGAGCCTCTTTTTCAGTTACAGTATAATTTACCTCAGCACTGCTCATTTGTCTGCTCCCAAAGTAAATTGGATGTTCATTCCCATTTTCATCCTTTTGGCTCAAAGTACTTCCTAGTGCTGCATCTGAGGCATCAGTGTACACAATGAATGGCTTGCTCCAATCTGGATTCTTCAAAACAGGTGAAGACACCAGGGCTTCCTTCAGTTGTCCAAAAGCTTCATGTGCCTTATTTCCTGGTTCATAAGTAACATCCTTCTTCAAGAACTGGGTTAGTGGTTGTGTGCAATCTTTGAGAAATTCTTGATGAACCTTCTATAGTAACCCACATGGCCTAAAAATGATCTCAACTTACTTCTATTCATAGGAAATGGTAAATCTTTGATTTTTGAAACTTTATCAGGATCAGTACCAATACCATCTCTGGATACAACATGCCCTAACAAAACGCCTTTAGAACATCCAAAGACACACTTTGTAGGGTTTAGTGAGGCTTGTGCTTCATCTAACCTTTGAAATGCTGTCTCCATCTGGTGCAGGTGGTCCAACTTGCTCCCATAGATGTAAAAATCATCCAGAAATACTCTGATGAAGGTCCCAATGTAGGGTTCGAACACCCTATTCATCAAACGCTGGAATGTTGCTGGAGCATTACACAACCCAAAAGGCATAACTCTATAAGCAAACGTTCCCCAAGGAGTGGTGAACGTGGTCTTCAGCTGATCTTTCTCTGCTATACGAACTTGGTTGTAGCCGCTATATCCATCAGCAAAACTATAGCACTCCTGGCCAGCTACTTCGTCCAAGATCTGATCTGAAAATGGAAGAGGGTAATGATCCTTCTTTGTTGCCTTATTGAGCTTCCTGTAATCAACACAAATGCGTAGCTTCCCATTCTTTTTTATTGAGATCACAATGGGAGAAACCCATTCTGAATTCTCCACAGCAAATATGAATCCTGCATCAAGCAACTTATCTATTTCTTCTTTTACAGTCTTGGAAAAATTAGGATTCATTCTATATGGCATTTGCTTTATGGGCTTAGCACCATCTACCAGCTCAATAGAATGTTCTACCCAACTTACTTGATGGAGTTCCTTGTAATCAAAAGTGAATATGTGTATGTACCTTCGAAAGAGCTGGAGGTAGGATTCCTTCTCACTCTCCATCACAGCATCACCAATCTTTATTTGTTGGAGACGATCATCAACTTCTTCTTCAGATAATTTTATGGGGTCATGAGTTGGTGTGACTGGAAGGATATCCATGACTGAAACATCAACCTCACTTTCTTCATCTTCAGTGTCCACTTCACTGGTACTAGAGTAATCAGAGGATGTCCAATCATCAGTTTCATCACTTGAATCCACAGGTTCTACCTTATGATGTCGAGGGATCACGTTTATCTTCACCCTCTCTCTACCACGTCCAAGTGTCATGAAACCTTCATTCCAGTAGTTTCTTGCATGAACTCTCCTTAGCCATGGTCTTCCCAGCAGCATTGGGTACGCAACAGTACCATTTTTCATCACCTGAAAGTCTACCACACATACAACACCCATAACAGATATTGCCACATTTGAAACTACACCTTCTGGTTTAGTTTTTCCTTTATTTAATGACCTTAACATAAGTGTTGAAGGGCGATCAATTTTTAAACCCAACATATTCATTACAGACTCGGTCATTACATTAACTGCAGCACCTCCATCAACTAAGACATCATGAATTGAAATACCATTACATAATACCTCAGCTTGTGGAGCATAGGGATCCGCCTCTGCCTCCAAAACAGGGACCTCAACCTCCTTCCTTCGTCGAGCATTGAGTCCACTTCGCAGCTCCCGCCTCTTCTCAGAAGACATAGCCAAGAGTTGACCATATGTAATATTTGCAGGCCTTTTGGACAGATCTTCCAAGATGGAGTATGGTCCTTGCCCCTGTGAAATCAGAAAATCCTGCACACCCAACTTTCTTCTCCTATGTTTCTTACTAGTTTCTCCTTTCATCTTCTTAGGATCATTTCCATCTTGATTATCTTTTTCTTTCTTTCTTTTTGTTACAAACACATCTACTTCATTATTTCTGCTCTTATCTACTACATCAAAAGAATTCACAGGTGCTTTTCCTTTATCATTATCTCCTTTACCAGATGTAGAAGCTCTATCTAGACAATTATACTTATAATGACCCTTTTTATAACAACCATAACATACAACTTCAGAAATATTTCTTTTTGGACCTCTATCTCCTCCCTGAGAACTAAATTCTTTTCCTTGAAGAAGATTAATAGTTAACTGACCCATCTTTTTGAGCAGATCTTCATACTCAGTAGATGTACTAGGAGAAATATTTGTGCTCACCGGGAGTGGTTGTGGATTCTGGACCAAAGGTGCTGGTGTAGGCTCTACTTTAGCAACAATTTCTTTGGGCTCCTCTTCCATGCTTTCTTCTTGCCTTCTTGCAATCTCCTTTGCTTGTTCAATGGTAGCTGGGCGGTCATACTTCACTCGTTGTCTGATCTCTGGCTTCATCCCAAGAATGAAGTGCTTACAGAGGAGATTATCCACGCCATTCATCAACCCATCCGCTAATCCTTCCTTCCGGATCTGGGCATCGAGCTTCCTCCTTAGCTCTAGAACACGAGCATGATAATCCCTTATCTTCTCCTTCTCTCCTTGGGATAGCTTTGTGATCTCGATCATGAGATCTGCATATTTCTGTTGTTCACCAAATTCTTCAAGAAAACTTTCAGTTAATAAATCCCATGAATTTTTCACATTATCACCTAGTGTTTCAAACCACCTAAGTGCTGAACCATCCAAAAAGGTAGGAAAAAATTCAGTCCATTGTTCCCTTCTTATAAGGCCATTACAAATACAAGATCGTTTAAACTCTTGAATGAAAGAAGAAGCATCTTCATTAGATTGAGCTGAAAAAATAGGAATCTTTCCCATTTTCAAAAGTAACCACCGTGAAATACCAACCCACAAGTACAATCAACAAGACTTATGTGCACAAATAATTGGAATCACTATACTAGAAAGTGACTTTACACCTTTCTACAGTAAAATAGAAATGACCACGGTAAACTATGGTAAAACTTGACTTACTGCGGTAAAAACTGACTTTACTGTGGTAAACACTATTCACAGTAAAAAGTGAAGTTACTGCGGTAAATACTATTCACGGTAAAAAGTGACTTTACTGTGATAAATACTATTCACAGCAAAAATGACTTTATCATGGTAACTACTATTCACGGTAAAAATGACTTTACCATGGTAACTACTATGCACAGTAAAAATAAGGTTACCCTCCAATTGATTTTTGACTAAGTGGGAATATCTCTCCAGAAAATCCACCAACGAGGAATGGTCCCGGCAACGGAACCAAAATGTCATCACCAATCCGGCACTATGATAATTCTTCACCGGGAACTCCTCGTGCTATGATTATTTACTAATGCACAGCCTTTAGTTTGGTGGATGTAATCTGGAAACAAAACAACAAACATAACACAAGAATACCATCGACTATGATAAGACGGAATGATGACAAATCTGAAATATCAAAGTAAATTATAATATTAACATGAAATTGTTACAATCTCACCCATGAGGTACTTCAAGTGTTATTGACTTCACTTGCCTTCCACCAATACTATGGGAGAAACTTTACAATTACACCTCTTAATGGCTTCTTCAACACACCTTTAAACTGATGGCTTCCTTTACACACTTCATACAATATTTCTCACTACTTCCTTCTATGCTAAATGAGGGGGGGTGGCCTCTCTATTTATAGAACTTCCAGGCTTATCCATCTTATCTCTAAGATAGGATAAGAAATCCACTCTGACGAATCATATTCCATACCTTAACTCTTATCTGTACATGTAAGCTTATCTTTTAAGATAAGATAAACCTTATCATTTTACATGGGTTCCACATTTTTAGACTTTTTACAAATAAAATACACAAAATATTTATGACCTCACTCCTTGTCCTTATTACCAATATAATATTTCTAATTCCTAATCATGTAGACCCTACTTCTCTAATTACCCAAACTTTGACATTTTAACATTACCGGACCACTTACGACAAATATTTACTTTTTACAACATTCCTATTGTACTTTGACTGTTACCGTACTCTACATTATTGGTGGCACCGTACTGACGGCGCCATTATCTTCTATCAGACGCCTTTCTCACTTTAGGAGTTTGGGGTTCTTGATGAGTAGGTTCATGAACCGGTTGTGCTGGAACATGTTACACCTAAACCAGCCCCTTAGACACCTTGTTGTCCATAATGTCCTCTAACACTGTGTATTCTTTCTTTGATTCCTCTTTCTATTCTTGCAACTGATCTTTATAAATGAATTTTTCATTAAATACAATATCTCTAGACTGAAATATCTTTTTGACCTTAAGACTCCAAACATGGAAACCAAAATCATCCTCACCATATCCAAGAAAGGTACATTTCTCATACTTAGCCTCTAACTTGTTCCTATCATCTTTATCAATGTGAAAAGATACCTCACATCCAAATACTCTAAGAAATGAGTAATCAATTTTCTTACCAGACCAAGCCTCCTAAAGTGTACCTCCATCCAAATCTATAGAGGGTCCTTTGTTAATCAGATAAACAGTTGTGTTCACCGCTTCCACCCAAAACATGAGTGGCAACCCCATGGGTAACCTCATGCACCTAGAATTCTCCATGATTGTCCTTTTCATTCTCTCTGACACTCCATTTTCATGTGGAGTATTTGGAACCGTGTTTTTCCTGCAGATCCCATTTACCTAACACTAATCAAGAAATTTATTTCTATAATACTCCCCTCCATTATCCAATCTAAAACATTTCAACTTGAGACTTGTTTCATTCTCAACCAAGGCTTTCCATATTTTGAAGGTTTCAAACACATCATATTTCTTTCTAATGCAATATACCCAAATGTTTCTAGTTGCATCATCAATGAAAGTGACATAATAACATGAACCACCAATATAGTTTACCTTAGCTAGCTCCCATACATATGTATGCACTAAATCCAACTTACCCTCCTTATTGGTAGGTCCAACATTAAGGAATCTCACCTGCTTCTATTTTCCATAAACACAGTCCTCAAAAAAGTCTAAATCTAACTCCATTAATATAGGAAACCTTTCCTTTATAATCTGCATGCCCTTTTGACTCATATGACTGAGTCTTTCATGCCACAAAGTTACATATCCATCTGTAGCAACTAAATTATAATAATTAGCACCACTGTTTAAATACAAAGTACCATTTTTCTTACCTCTTACAACCACAAGAGCTCCCTTGGTAACCTTCCAAGAATCCATTGTAAAACTAATCATGTAGCCATGACTGCCTAATTGACCCGCTGATATCAAGTTCTGCCTCAACTTAGGCACATGCCTAACATCCTTAAGTAGCCATGTGTTCCCATTCTACATGTTCACCCAAACACAACCTTTCCATACTATTCTACATGGTTCATCATCACCAAGATATAGTTGTCCAAAATCTCCTTCAACAAAATCAGTAAAGTAATGTCTATGTGGGGTGTCATGGAAAGAAGCCCCTGAATCTAACACCCAAGACTCATCAATATTATCTAAAGAAATAATTAAGGCATCCTAACAAACATCACTTGCTACCACATTTACCTCTTTAGTTTCCTCCTTCTTGTTCTTCTTACCCCGAAGAGCCCAACAATATTCTTAGCATGACCAACCTTTCCACAGTGCCAACATTCTAACTTACTCTTGGACTTTGACCTTCCACAATCATTTGACTTCCCAAAATTACCTTTCCCTCTATTCTTTTATCTCTCTCTACTCTCCATCGTTAAATCATTTACAGAAGTAGAAGAATCTCCAGTGTTCTTCCTTTGCATTTCCTTGCTTAGTATCACACCTATTACATCCTCAAACTTTAGCTTTGAATTATTAGAGATTGAATTACTTACAGCCATAACCAAGCTATCCTAGCTATCTGGTAAGGAGCACAAAATCAACAAATCCTTGACCTCATCATCAAAGTGAATTTTTACTGAGTTTAACATACTCAAAACCGTATTACATTCATTCAAATGAATAGCAATGGAACCATTCTCAGACATCTTCATATTAAATAATTTTTTCATCAAAAATATTTTATTAGAGGTAGAGGGTTTATCATATAACTTCCCCAATGCACTCATGAGACCTTCTGTGGTCTTCTCCTGCGATATGTTGAAAGCAACCGAAGATGCAAGGCGTAACCAAATTTCCCCGAGTGCATTCCTATCCAACAACTCCCAATCCTGATCTGACATGGCTTTAGGTTTCTTTTCTTTTCCAACCAAAGGAACAAGGAGGTCCTTTTGATATAAGTAATCCTCCATTTGCATCTTCCACAAACCAATTTTTTTCCCATTGAACTTCTCAACCCTTGATCTTCCCTCATCTGCCATAGCTCCCACTCAAGATAAACTTTCCCTGTGATTTACCACTTCAGCAAAAAACTACCAAAGCTCTGATACTAATTGTTAGGAATTAGAGAACAAATATGTGGAAATAATTCCTCAAATCACAGTAGTAGGAAACTATAAAGTAGGAGTATACATGTAGAAATATAACAACATAAATAAATAACGCACAAAAGAAGACAAGACAAGATTTAACGTGGTTCACCCAATGTGGGCTACGTCCACCTAGAACTTGCTCAAATTTTATTATTAACAAGATTAAAACAACTCTCATAGTCTTCTCTTAGTTATGAACTCACAATATAATTTCAAAGATGTTAAACCACATCTAAACCACAATTGACACCCAATTGCTTAACCTTGATCACTCATGATCACCTCTTGATCACTAAGACTCAAGACCTCTTGAACACACAAAATATGTTCAAGATATCCTAACACATCTATTTATAGGATTACAATCCTTTAAGAAGTCCAAAAGCTGACCCTAGAAGTTTGAAATTCATGACCTTTCATCTTCCCATGGCTAGAAAAGAAACTGTCATTACCTTTCATCTTCCCATGGCTGGAAAAGAAATGGTCATGACCTTTCATCTTCCCAATTCGAAATCCACACTTCAATACTTATTTGAGAAGACCAAAAATAGGCTCCACACCCCAACATGTAAGATGAGTTTGTTCACCAGATACTTCAATGCCATGTGATCCATATAGAATACAAATGGTGTAGCTAGGAAATACTGTCAAAACTTATACAATGCATATATCATTAACAAAGCTTCACGCTCTGTAATTGTATAATTCTATTCAACATTAGTCAGCTTCCTACTAGCAAAGAAGATAGGATGATCGACAATACCTTCTCCAAGTTAACCTAATATTACACCACTAGTCATGCCAAAGGCATCCACGTGTACATGAAATGGTTTGTCCCATGAAGGAAAACATAGGATAGGTGTGGTAGTAATTTTCTCTTTCAATGTTTCAAATGTGCACTATAGCGATATTCCCTAATACAATGTCCCTTTCCTTTCAGTAACTCCTCCAAAGGTGTGGTAATGTTTGCATATCCCTTGATGAATTTTCTATAATATCGTATGTGACCCAAAAATCTGCGCACCTCACTTTGATTGGTAGGCACTTCCAGGCCTAGAATGACTACAACCTTAGCTGGATCAACCAGAAAACCTTCCTTGTAGATTATATGTCCTAACAATATTCCAAAATGTGTAGCAAATATGCACTTCTTAATGTTCAGAGAGATACTCAACTACCCACATCATTCAAACATTAAGCACAAATTGTTACAGTGATCCTTAACAACCCCATATAATGTCCAATCATCGAGATATACTTGTAAGAAGTTGTGAATAAAATATCTGAATGCTTGAATAACTATGTGCGAGAATACATCAAGCACATTTTTCAATCCAAAAGGCATCACAGTATAGGAAAAGTTACCCCATTCATTAGTAACAGTTTTCTTTTCTTGATCCTCCTGAGCAATCCTAACCTAATTGTACCCAGAAAACCCATATGTGAAGGAATATATTTCACACCCTATAAATCCTTCTAGTATTTCCTCAGTAAATGGCGCAGGGAATGGGTTTTTTACACATGTAGCATTTAGCTCCCTATAGTCCACACATATTCTGATTCATCCATCCTTCTTAATACTAATCACCATTGGACTAACCCATTATGACTCATCAAGGGGCTTGATAATTCCATATTACAACATTTTATCAAATTCTTCTTTTACCTTTTCACACAGATTGGAATTCATTCTGTAAGGTCTCTTTCTCACTGGGTGTGCATTATCCTTAAGCTTTATCTTCATTTCCCCAAGTGATTCATGTATGCCTTTAAGTTCATGATACCCTCGAGGGAATAAGTCCTGGTAATCCCGTAGTAACTCAATAATCTGTCACTTTTGATTTTAACCAATAGTCTCCAATTATGAATTCCTTAAGCTTAGCCTCCGATCCTATATTTACCTTCTTTGTCTTCATGGGTTCGTGATATGTGCACGTATCCTTGTCAACACTGTCCAAGATCTCGTGTACCCCTTCTGAATGTTCAATATCTAGGTTCTCAACTTCCTCATCATTCACGATGTAAACCATCTTTCCTTTCTCTTTCTCAAGGAAAGCGCGTTCAAGTAATATGGAGTCCATTTCTTCTTCCTTTTTAAAATGTTCTCCAGAATCTATCTCACCAAATAATTCCTTAATATACTCTTCTACCTTTGCACCATCTCCCATAGTTAAGACTTGACAAATTTTAATGCTTCTTCTACTGGAGGTTTAGTTGAGAAGTATTCAAAGTTCTAGAGCATTCCTACAGCCAAATTTTACCAATTCCCAATTTCTCAATGTATTTCAGTGTATACATACCAGGTACATGCACATCCTTGTAGAGTAGGGTACAATCTATGCACCCAGAGTGAAGGTGGTAATACTTTCTGTCCCACTGTCTAGAGTCTCTCACACTACTGAATGTGATGTTGAACAGGTTAATCACCATTATAAGTGCAAATCTGTGTAGGTGCATTTCTCATTACAAACCTAGTAGATAGGGCAACTCCAATTACCTACCATTCTAGAAGATTATCTTTATGGACTACCCACCAATGCGTTGTTGTCCCATGCAAGGTACATACTAACATATCTCTTCTCTTAACTTGATCTGTCCACTGTGCTTCCACGGATTTTAAAAATACAAGAAGATCTTCTGCCCCTTTATACCAAGGTACTACGTTACCTATCCATCAAACCAAACGAAATCCATTCTTGTGTGTAACCACGCTTTTTACCTCGCGCCCTACTAGTTCATATGTACCATGAGCCCGATTGTCACAAGCAATACTCATAGTATCATTAATAGAATGAGCATCCTCCCACTGTAGGATGCCTTCCTTTGATGGTTCATTGACCTCTGGGTCATGAATAATGCATACATAGATTTTGTTTAAGTCCTCCTCACTTAAAGGTTCAACATATGGCGTAGAATTCCCATTTGTCAAAGGTATCACAAAACTTTCCTCTTTGTTCTCAAAGCTGATATACCCCTTATTGAATCTCAAATCAGCATTATTCGCATAACACCAAGGGAATCCAAGTAGGGCTGGGAAAATATCTACTTCTACAAGTGTTAATACCTCAAAATCCCCAGTGAATTTGGCCCCTTGTATGGTTATAGATGTATCCTTCAAAACTCCTATGGGAGTGGCCTTAGTCCAGTTTTCCATTAACAACACATTAGATGATGGCTGGAATAGAGGCCTCCCTATTTGTACCCATGCATCTAAAGTAAGCACATTGACTTCCACACCTGTATCAATCAAAATATTGCTTAAAATCCATCCATCTATAAAAAAAATTTAGAGTGATATATTTATCATAGTCAATGCTATTAGGGGGAAGATTCACATGCAGGATCTGTTATCCGATCTCAATACTTACGTGCAGCATGTTCCTTTTTAGCCAACTTCCTAATAGTGGAATGATGTTCTCATGGCGCAACATTTTCAACACTTTTCTTAGATCATTGATATCAGTTTGGACTATCTCTGATGCTTTCTTCTACTCCTTTAAGTATTGTATCTCACCCTAAAGATTCCTTAGCACTTCCATAGTATCCTGGTAAAATTTCTTCTGATGAGCAGGATCTGGGTACCTTGCATGCAAAACCTCCTCTTTTGTGATTGTAGGCTTTTGGTACGATGCCTCTCTTATGTGTTCTACTTTAGCACACATGGTAATAATTACAATTAAAGCCTCTAGTTCTGGTGCTATCCTAGGCATCCACTAATTTTCCTCCACAAGTTGGATCCTAACCATCCCCACGCCTTTGTTTTCCTACTTATGTTGTTTACTGAGATGCTCATATAAGTCCAGGAACTGCTCATAGCTATGATTCTTTTCACAGAAAGAACATGTAAAATTTTGAGGAGATTCACACCTATAATGATCATAGGATCCGCGTGTATAGCACTTTCCTCAAGGAAACTCGCTTCTTCCTCCACCATGATATCCATGTCTTCTTCCATGACCTCCTACAAAACATCCCTCATTCCTGTCATAGTGTGGTTGATTATGATCTCGATCCTAGTGCTCATTCTTGTTCGTAGATTTATCCGTTATACTTTTCTATCTTACCCCAATGTCTGTAGCATCATGGATTTGACCAATCAATTGACAATCCTCAGTATCATGGGTCATAGACCTGTAAATATTGTAAAAGTTGGATACATTCTTCCTTATCATGTGTTGTAACAAAGGACAGTGGCTAGCATCATGATTCAAATGATATATTTCATAGTCTAACAACAATGAACGTATAGATCTGCAAGGGCAACTATCCTTGGTTTGACCTTCCACCTCACAATCTCTACACCAAATCCCTGAGCGTGTTTCATGGGCTAAATTTTTTGATAGCTTCTCTAACTATTTTTCCATAGCTGTAATTTGTGCCTCTAAGAATGGACTAACCATAATGTCAATGCTACCAAATGCCTCAGCATGCAATGCTTCATGCAGATCAGTGTATGTCTTATCTGACACTGCTCTTCTAAATGGTGTAATCAATCCTCCAATGAACCATTATGCATGTTGGCTTGCATGAATATCATAAGAAATCTTAGATAAGAGTGTTTTAAAATGGGCATCATACTCACGTACACTCTCAGTAGTGCCTTGCTTAATATCCTTGAGTGCACTTATACTCTTCTGCTCAAACTCAAGGATATGGAACACTTTCAAGAAATCTTCCTTTAGAGTTTCATAATCCATACAAGTTTGATCAGGGTCAAACTTCCTATACCAACTGTGTGCACATCCCTGTAATGTAGTAGAAAATTGAATTTCCTTGCACTTAGAAGTTGTGATCCCTTTCACATGCCACAATATTTCACGTATGTGCACATGCTCATTAGCATCTGCTATGCCTCTATACTCTGGGAGACGAAGAGACATCTCCATATAGATATTTTGTGGTTTTTGAGGGCCTTGACCACCTGATCCAAAACCTCCTTTGTTTCCTCTACCTCCAGAACCACCAGATCCACCAGAACTAGAACCACCTATACCTCCTGATCCTCCAACTGTAGCTGGACTAGGACATGTATATGTACTCCCCTGTGCTCCGACAGTAGTACTATACTGAACCCCTATAGTCTGAGTGGAAGTTCCACTTCCTGAGGTGAATCCAACATTCAGCATGCTTACATTCTATGTAGATGATGTGCCTGAAAATGTTCCTCCAAATAACATTAAAGCCGTCTGACCTACCAATGATGTACTTTCTCCCTGACTTACTCCTGCTCTCTTACTTCCCAAGTTATTTTGTTGGTTACTTGTCATACTAGATACTAGAAAACTAAGCGCAAGGGCCAGGTCACTAGGTGGGTTAAGTTTTACACCCGTGGCCCAGGTAGTCTTTGCTAACACACTTCTATCTGAAGCCAAGGGGGGATCTTTGTCATGCTTTCTAAAATGGGGGAGTTCCTGATGCTCTGGCTCCATGTCTTCTATGTGAGCTTCAAATCCTTCATGAGCCATCTATCTCCTCAACGCCATACTTTCTACAATGTAAGAATGCTTCTCTATCTCCCTCTCGTGCACCTCATTATACTTAAGATGTCTTTCCTCTCTCTACCTTTTTATCACTAGGTCTGTCATCTTTCACCAAACATGTTCCTTCCCTCGTGTGTGGTGAGGTTTAGTAAGCCATCGGTTTACTTTCTAGGTTCAGAGCTACCATCAAGATCTTGATCACCGATGGAATACCTTGCAGATATGCTCCTCTAGGATACTGCAAAAACTAAAATTCAGCTACCTTCTCCGAGAAAGAATACATTGAAATTGAATATTTCAAAATATAACTATTTAGAAGACCATGAAACCACGTATCCATAGTGTGATTCCAGATCATACCAGCATCATAAAGGACCTGAAATTCTTCCTATGTCCAGACAAGTGCATGATACCTCCAATTCCTCTTAGATGCATACGTAATGAGCCACTCATATAATTCTACTGGAAAGATGGTGAAAACTATCTCATATAAGCTTTCATATAGATTCTGTTCTACCCAAATGCATGTGTTAAAATCAAATCCACTGTTGAACCATCATGCATATTCTTCCTCCAGATCATGTATCCACTCCTCAATACTTCATCGTGAACCATCCTGAAAACAACTAAAAAGAGGTCCCAGAAATGGAACCAATGATGCATCCTAGAATTCACCAGATAAACCCTAGACGTGCTGGCACATCACTCAGCCTAGATTGAGCACTCACTTGAAGCGCACAAAGGTACCAGGTCCCTCTTTAAGGGTGTTATAACAAGATGTTAGCGTGATGAAGGAAGAAACATATAGATCCATAACTAATCCATCATTCTACAGTGCATGCCATATTCAGATCTATAAAAGAACAAACTTAAACAATAATCATGATTGAATCAAGAACATGCACTACTCAATTACACATAGGAATGACACTTAGATTCAGCCAATATCTTCCATCTATTAATAAACACAAAAGATCCTTACAATAATGGCATTCTATACCAATGCGTGCATGGATATGATACAGTAATCTGTTCATATGTACATATATCTTTATGTTTACCTCTTACACTCTACATATATCTATATATCTCTATCACTATCAACTATTATGTGATTCACATCATATATATAGGGTGGGGACTTTCCCTTCACCGCTTATCTATTCCACAAATAGACTGCATGTTATTAATAGCCACACACCGTTTACAGGCATAGCTACACATGCAAGTGTGCTATCTATAGACCTCTTATAGTTAACTTAAGTGACAATCCTATTCTTAGCTCATCTCCATGAAAAATGCTTCAATATGATCCTCTAAAGATAGAAAATGTGTGGCACGCACTTCTCTGCATTGTTGGTGTGTTCTGTATGCCATCTTCTAAAAATAGGTCTTCATGCTAAGTCCTGAATGCTGAACTTGCCCTCCGTATGCGGGTTCTTCTTATCCATTCACGCCCTTAAACTTGGCATATTTTCCTACATGGAATTCTTGTGTGAGTTCTGTCAAGTGTTCTCTAATCAACAGGTATCTCATATTACTATCAATTTTAATCCAATTAGATGCTTTAATAATTAAATTGATGAAGGTCCCGAGTCAGGTTATAGACTGAGTAGGTGATCTTGAGGTCATAGACAAGGTCTCCATAAGACTTGGTGGAGTTTGGGTTCATCTTGGATAACTGGGATGCTTATTGGTTTGAAGTATTTTTCCAGACAAAAAATCCAACATCGGTCACTGTGTGACCGATGAAAGTTTAGGTATGATCGATATCGGTTTAAGATGACTGATATCAGTTCCTGTAGGTGTTTCCAAATGTTAGAAAATGGTGTGTACGCTATCTCTGTGTCTACACAAAGAGTTGGGAAGGTCTATGGTGAGGTTGTAGGTGGGGTACCATGTTTTGGAAAGGTTTTGTAAGGTTTTTAGGGTGTTAAGGTCAGTTTAGTGAAATTCTGACAAGAGGCACAATAATCGACGTCATTCGAGTGACCGATGCTGGTGAAGAGGAAACTGACAACTATTAAGGTAACCAACATCAGTAGGGTCAATTTGGTGAAATTTGATAAAAATTAATTTTAACCCTCTCTATGATTGCACAGAGAGTGAAAGGGGATTGGTTGAGTTCGTAATAAGGTGAAGAGAACTTGTGAAGGTATAAAAGATAGGTAGTGAGAACCAGAAGACTGGGGTGGCTAGATAGGTATATGGGTAGGAAGATGGAGATGGAGGAATACAAGGAAGACCAAGATCTAGTAACAAAAATATGAAGAACCTATTTAAGTAAGTACATAAATGATACAAAATCAAACGTGCTTTCTTTTATATGCAAGCTTGGTGGGTGAAGGATGGTGGTAGTTGATTTGTGAAGACCTGGGTGGTGAGTGTCATGAAATTGCTTCCCCAGAGTGCTCCTGTGAATTCCAATGCCTTTAGATTAGTCCCAGGTACTTACTTGGACTTTTGGTTGAATGTATTTTATCTCCTTAGTGCTTGAGAGAACTCTAGTTTGTGCTTGAATGTAGATAGCTCTCTCCAAAACTCGAAGTGACCAACCTAGGAAAATGGTTGCAGAAACTAAATATATGGTGACTGATGACATTCAAGATGACCAGCATCGGTTGTGGGTTAACTGGTGTCAGTTACAGCATGAAATCCTAGGAATACCATAAATAGTAGATCTTGGCTATTTTTGGCAAGCTTTGCTTATCTGTATGGGTCTCAAGTGATGGTTAGTGCTTAAATAAGCTAGAGTATTATTGGAGAAGGGATAGGAATTCAATGTTAGGGTTAGACTAAGTCCTAATTGGTTAGGATAAGTAGAAACTATGTCTTAGTTAATTAATAGGCTAAGAATAAGTTCATGGTGAGGTGTCTAGGTGATGTTTGTAGGTGATGTGGCTGGGTGAGGTGTAAATTAACCTAATTAAAGTAATTAGATTAATAAATAATGTGAGGATGGGCATTAATTCAATTGTAAATAATTAAATTAATATGAATTTGGGGTAAAGAGGTCATGGTTAGGTGAACACATTATGTTAACTGATTGAAAGGGGACTAAGGGGAGTGTGACCCAAATTTGGTGTCTACATTTTCCCCTTTTATCATGTAGCTTATATTTTTTAAGCGATGATGAAAAAAATAGGAAGTGGTTGCCCCAAGTATAGGTGAGATTGGGGTTGCCCCAAGTGTGGGTGGAGGTGATCCCCCTCAAACCTAGAGCCCATGAGGTGTTAGACGGAGTCAATAAGTGGTTTGATAAATGGGTAAGTGATGAAAGTGAGGGCAGGTGGGTTGTAGGTAATTGTATGGTCACTTTGGGAAAATGGGTAAGGGTATATTGGGTAATGGTTGATGGAAAACTAACACATGCACACATAAATATTGTGACATGATACCAGGTGGAAGAGCTTGCAAACTCTACGTTGGCCAAGGTCGATAGGTTTATCCAAACAAGGTTCAAGTTATTTAAGTATCCAAGGTACAGGATATGGTCCAAAAACAAAACTAAGGTTAGGTGTAGGAACATTTAGGTATGATCTAGTACACCAAATGTTTTTTCGGAATAAACAACACAACAATAGGCAAGGTAAGGTCATTAAGTTAAACAACACTAGTAACAACATCACAAGTTATAGCGAGTACACAAATTCCAATGTCACAAAAGGTTGTGCAGGTCAGGGTATGTATGTCATGGCATGGGTAAGACTGAGGTATGTGTAAATAAAATGTCCCTAAATGCAATTAAGGAAATGTATAGGTAAATGAGGTTTGTGGGTAGGGTGTAATAGGTGTTTGTAAGGTCAAAATGTTTTTAGGCAGGAATGGTTTTAGGAAAAATGGGTATTAGGTGAGTCAAAAGGTAAGGGGAGGTGACCAAGGCCAGTTAGGGTATAACTGGGTATAACCAATGTCAGTTGGCTAGGGCATGAAATGACCGACGTTAGTCATGTCGATTTGGTTCTAAAAAATAAAAATATGTGTTTTATGGAATCATTGTGACTTTATCATTTTATATAGGCATGTCGTATGAGTTAGAGGAGCTCTAGCTATTGAGGTGGATATAGGGGTATCGTGTTGGTGAGCACAAGATGATACCCATAGACAGGGTTAGATGAAATATCAAGTTTCCAAAGGATGTGCCTCCACCCTTCCCTACAACCACTCCTTATCTAGTAGTTCATATTCCATCATAATATTTATTTTCCACCCATTTCAGATTATCATGTACCATTAGTAATGTCATTTATCAAGTCCTTTTTCCATCTTGGTGGATGGATATTTTCTTTCTGTTACATACACCAAATGTAACATTGACCCTACTCCCTTGTGTGCATGTTGGATAAGTTTCCTCAAAAGTGTGGGTGTGTGCCAAGTACAAAACCTATCTTCATGTAAATATGTGTGTGTCATCCCAAAATTAATTATGGACTGAAAAAAGATTACTTATCCTAAAACTTGTATATCTTTAAAAACAATATAGGTTCAAAATCACCCCACACTAGCTCGGTTACCCATCCCCAAGTAACCTTTTGTCAGTTTCCTCAAAAATCTTTTTGAATTCTTGGCATAATTTATCTTCAAATACGTACCACTTAGTTAGCATGGTCTATATGATTGGATTTAAATTTTCCACCCACTAACCTAATTCATTACATACTTTCATATATTTTTTGGGGTCCTTTTTTTCTTCTTTTAACATTATCAATGTCTCCCCTTCATTATTTTTGGGGTCCTCAAGCTCACTTTCCTCTTTAGGTGTTTACTTTTGGAGTTCAGTGAGGTGAAACTTGAGTGTATCCCTTTGTAAGTTGATGTATGTCTCTACATCCTCCATTTCATGTAATAAATTTTCCCTTCTCACATAATCCTTAGTTATATATACTTATAGGTAAAAGGAATTCTATTTTTTTTCTCATGATAATTCCAAACTTCTATAATATTTCCTTGATGTGTGAAGCTCATTAAATATGTCTTTAAGGTGGAATTTTCACATAGATTGGTTATGAAGTCCTCACATTCCTTAAAATTCTTCATGAAGAGGGCCCTGGACTTATCTTGTTCTACCTTTACGTTTATATCTTCCATCTTCTTGAGCAGTAGGTCAACCAAGACTTAAAGTTTGGATATTTTATATGGTTGAAAGATTTGCACACTAGTCACTATGATGTAGCCTAGAATTCAGTGATACAAACCCAATGAAATCCTATGCTCGTTGGCACATCACTCAGGCTAGAATGAGAGCTCACTCAAAGCATGCAAAGGTACCAGGTCCTTCTTTATGGTTGTTTTTGTAGGATGTTAGCATTATGGAGACTTAACATATATAGTTCTATTACTAGCACATCATTCTACAGAGCATATTAGATCTATATCTAAGGAAAAGAATAATTAAGTACTAACCATGATGAGATCAAAAACTTACTAGATTCAAATAAACACAAAAACTAACACTTAGATTCAGCCAATATCGTCCATTATATTTAATGCAATAAGTATACAGAAGCTTCATTACAACTACAGTAGTATGCACGTAACAAATTTAACACCATATCTTTGTATATATATCCTCTCTCTATTACACATTTTACTACATATATAAGGGTGGGGACTTTCCCTTCACTAATTATCTATTCCAAAAATAGGTCACATGCTCTTCTTAGCCACGCACCTTTAAAAAACTAGCCACACATGCAAGTCTCTAACAATAGACTACTACTAGCTAACTGACAGTTTCATATCTATTTCTGGCATGTGTCCAGGCAAAGTGCTTCGTATATAATCCTCCAAAAAAATCCAATGTGTGGTATGCATGTCTCTACCTCATTTGTGTGATCTGCATGCCATCTCTAAAAATAGACATTTATGAGTGAAAACAGTTGAGTCTCAAAAGCTGAACTTCTGTTCCATGCACACATTCTCCCTATCCATCTTCTTCTTTGAATATGACTCACTTCCCCGCATGGAGTTATTTTGTGATTTTTTTCAAGTGTTCTTTGATCAACACACTAGGATAATATCCTCCTTGACGATTTTTTGACACAAATTCAGTTCCTTGATGTCTATGATTGTGTGTAGGAATTACAACTTCACATTATTTTATTGTTTAGCCATGATTTATTTTTATCCTTTAGATATTTCTCTAGTTGATCTGTACAGACTTTTTTTTCTTCTACATGGCACTATTTGACATATGTTTTTAAAAGTACCTCATCAACCATCTTGATTAGTGCACTACAATTTTAGGTTTTTGACATTTGGTAGGTTTTTATGTAATGCACTTTGAATCCCTCTAAATATCTTTAGCATAAGGATGAAACATATAGACATCCAAAACCTCGAAGTTGGGTTCATGTGTGTATATGTCCATTGCAAATTACACCCCCTTTCTATTTCTTTTAGTTGCAATATAGAGCTCCATATCTTCCTAAATAAACAAGTAGTTGTCTCTTTATCCCATTTGGAACCAAGTGTAGAGAGTTGTTATGGGGTATTCTTGACATTTTGGATGATCCTCATTCATATCTTGTTCTTTTTCCTTTTTCTTTATAGGAAGATTCTCTTTCTATATTTGCTTTTTTTCTCCTCCACCTCCTCTAATTTTATAATCTCAAAGAAAAGGGGCCATCTTCCCAAACTACTTAACACTACACCAAATGGTATTCTGGCTTAGTTAATCCACTATAATTTGGAAATATTCGTGTACGGTTGGAATTATTAAATCTAACACAAAAGAAATTTTGAATTTGATCTCATGTAGTTATCATAGGGAACTGAGTTACCCATAAGTGAACTACAATCCCCCATAGAGAACACATCATTGTGTTGATGCTCGCCTTCTCCAATAACATATACTCCATCTCTTCAAGGAAAGGTGGTTTGTTTCCTCCACTTAGGTAATTTGGAAAAGGAAATAAGTTTTCTTTTCCAAGGAGCATTACATAATTAATTATTTAATTTTGTTTAGCTTTGGGTATAGGTTGCTTGTATGAGTTTAAATCTTCATAATATTAGCTAATTAGGTCATAAGAACCATGTTTCCAATTCTCACAAGTACAAAGTGTTGTGTCTAACATTGAGTGCACAACATCCCAACATTGTAGTCCTTCAGGATTTGGATCAAAATGCCCTAAAATATTTTTTTAATGTTTTAAATCTGATTTATGTCTTTTCCATCATTCATAGGCTCAACGTAGGGTGGTTCTTAAATATTATCCATTGGATTGACCAAACACTGGGAATCATTCTAAAACTAGTATATTTCTTCTTGAAGTATATATCTACATTATTGGTGTATCACCAAGGTCTACCCAAGAAATATGGAAAGTTATCTTCCTTGAAAAACTCTATAAATTCAAATCCTCCCGTAAACCTTTCCCTCATGATGCTAATGACAACATTGTTTAGTACTATTATGGGAAATGTACGAGTCTTTTTTTCCATAAATAAAATGTGGGGATATGGATGAAGTAAAATTAACCCCATATTATTCTATGTGTCAAGAGTAATAATGTTAACCTCTTTTCCCTTATCAATCAATATGTCCTTGATCAACCATTCATCTATAACAACATCCGATAAAAATATCCCTATGATGTTCCTCACGTTATGTGTCCTTTATATTTTTGTTATCCATGTGACCAAGGTGTTTTACAAGTGTAAGTTCTTTGACCTATTGTGAAATTCATATCCCAATTAAATTTATGACTCCCTCTATGTGTAGGAATATACAAATATCATATAATTTCACCTTTCTTAGACCCTTAAAAATATGAAATTCCTCTTGTTTGATTTTATGTGCTTGTGTATTCTTTTAGGAACTCAATTTGTCCATATAGTTCCCTAACTAGCCTAACATACATTTTTTTTTCTTCCATCAAGGTATCCTAGTTTCTTCCAATGGGTTCTTAGAGGTTTGAGTGCATAAAAATATCCTCTTATAATTATATTCACCTTGGGACTTTGATTGGCGGTTGGTGTTCCGAGATTTCATTTCTAGTCATTTGTTGTTAAGTACACGATCCTGATCATACCCACACCATCATTGCTCTTTTATTTCATTACTACATACATATCTAGACAATATTCTACCTTGTGTTCCCCATGGAAAAATGTGCATATTAGGAAAGTAGGATAGTCAAGATGATATAGTAATTTAGAGACCCATCTTTATAACAAGCATACGGAGGAAATTTTCCTCCTCTAAGGCCACCATAACCTTTTACATTCCCACCATGATCTTATTGATTATTTCCTATCTCAGACCCAGGGTTAGGGCCTCATTGATATGTTATATATCAAAAAAATAATTATTATTGTGTATATGAGCATTACATATCTTATATTAGAGAGATACCTTTTTCTGGATAGTATGTTGAAGTAGAGGATAGTTCCTTACATCATAGTCCTCCTTAAAAATCTCACATGACTTAAGAAAAGGTGGATTCTTCTTCAGGGGTAGTTGGGCTTTATGTGTCCTTTAAATTTGAATTATATACACCAAATAATGTTACATAATTCTCTAGCATTCTTAGTAGTTAACTTGTCCAACTGGGAGGCCATTGATGTGATTTTTGATTTCATGAATAATCATAATCTATTATAAATTCTTCTTTTTACTTCTTCACATAACACAAACTATAGTTCCTCTCTAGGGTATCTAAAATTCTTATGGGAGAGGGAACATAAGAACAACATTATAAATCCTCCAAATAAACCATTGAGCATGATGAGCATGATGGATCTCATATGATAGCTTTGAAATAAATGTTTTGAAACATGCATTTTATGTACACATAGTTTCCGTCAACTCCTTTCAAATGTCCTTTAGGGTATAGATTCCCTATAACTCAAACTCTAGAATATAAAAATCCTTGAGAAATTATTCCCTCAATCTATCATAATTTACCATAGTCTAATATGGCCATGATTTTGATACCAAGTATGTGAATTACCCAACAAGGTTGTAGAAAATTGGATTTACTTATGCTCCGAGGAGATGACCCACTTTGTGTGTGAGACTAGTTTACATTTATGAATGTGTTTCACTATGTTTTATACCCTATGATATTATATAATATCTAGAGACATCTCATAGAAAATATAAGTTTCAAGGGTGGGTTGCATAGGAGTGAAAAATATTATTTGTATTGGCACTCCTAGTGTTGGGAAATTATTAGTGCTCCATTATAATTTGTAATTGATTTGTTTGGTTATTGACCAAACTCACCTAAATATGTTTAGGAAGAATTGATTTTTCCATCATATCCCAATTGTTCATGATATCCATATCTCTAATATTTTAAATTTTATTGTTCCTTATGGTCTTCCCCCCACTTAGACATCTCATATTATACACCCCATCTTCAAATATGGAGATTATATTAAACCTGAGAACTATTGTACCATCATGATTGGGCATAATATGGCTATGCTTTTTTCTACTGTGCTTGATGATTATATCTCACAATGGGAAGAGAAAAAATGGATAAGAGAAAAAGGTGAAGAAGGATTTAGAAGGAATCACTGAACAAATGATCACATTTTCATTCTCGTTGCCATTATAGAAGAAGTAAAGGCTAACAAGTAGAAGGTATATATTTTTTGTAGACTTTCGAAATGAATTTAATACAGTACCGAGGAATCTTTTTATCCAGAGGCTTGAATATTTGTGTCTTTTTAACATAGTAATTTCTCTTGTCATGACTTTGTATGAGAAATATTTTGGGCATATTCATACCAAAATGGAAACTATTAATAACATCTATAGTACCATAGGTGTGAAACAAGGTTATCCACTCTCTCCTACACCTTTTGGGCTCTATATTGATGAATTAGAGGATCTTATCTCCAAATCCTTAGGTAGTAAGAATGGTTGTAGCCTATTTGGGATCTACATTGCTATTTTATTGTTTGCATATGACATTATTCTAATTTTACACTCAATTGCAAGACTTCAAAATAATCTTAATGTATTGAGAAATTTTTGTGACAAGAAATGCCTCAAAGTAAATCTTTCAAATACAAAAATCATGACATTTAATAAAACCAATAAATTAGCATCTATAATGAATTTGGTATACAAATGAAAATAGATTGATGTGGTGTACTCCCACACCTACTTGGGTGTGGTTTTCTCTAGAGAACCTTTTAGCTTTGTTCTAGAAATAGAAGCAAGACTGAGCAGAGGATATGCAACTTTGACAACCTTGGAAAGACAATGTTTTCAGCTTCAATTTCAAGATAGTCTAACAAAGATTTGACATTTTCATACATTGGTTACACCAACACTATTATATGGATGTGATGTTTGGGGTTAATATTTGAGACATAATGATTTCAACCATATGGAAATAGTTTTCATTTCCATGTTATCAAAGAATATTTGAGCTAAAAGAACAATTCTTCACTCAATTATTCTTGCAGATTTTGGGGTATGTCCACTCTTTATCACTCTTATTTTCAATGTTATCACTATGTTGCATAATCTTTGACACATGACTGATTATTTTTCTGGTCAGAATAGATATCCATATTTGACACTCCAATATTCTATATAACTTGTCAAAAATGGATGCAAATCTTGTTAGTATGCAAGAGTTATAACTCTCCTTCAGAAGTTGAATAGTGATATAGAAATAATTCCTCCTCTTTGGTTTTTCATTAATGCTCCTCAACTCACTAAACATGAGGTTAACATGGGTATACATGAAGATCTTATCAATTCTTATTTGAAAGCTACATGGTTTGCTCCAAAAGAGCCTTTGAAACCAAAACTTCTTCACTATTTTCAATTTTATTCTTTCTTCCATGAAGATCAAAATAAAATTCTTAAATACATGAATAAGTTGTTTCCTTCATGCCTGAGGATCCATTTTTCTCATTCTAAAATTTTATCTAACCCGCTTTGGATGGAATCTAATCATATCCTCCCACAACATGAGTGTATATGTCAATTGTGTTTTATAGAGCTATAAAGTGAAGAGCATTTTATATTCAAGTGTCTCATCTACTATGAAATTCGTGGAAGATACCATTGTCTTTTCAGAGATTCCAATGGATATTTAATGAGCCTCATTTGATATGATGACTAGAAATGTTTAGCTTTTTTTATTCGTGAGATAATTTAACTCCAGTAAAGAACACTCAAATTGAAGACCTCAAATACAAATAATTATAGACATATTAGTTCTTACTTCCAAATAACTTATTTTAGGAATCTGAAGAGACCTCATATATAGACAAATTGGTCCAGATCTATTAGAAAATGTACATTCTACTGGCTCCCAATTCTTCAACCTGCTAGTTATTGGTTTGTTGTTTCTTTTTTAACATATATAAGTAAATCAAGTACTCGGATCTTTTTGTAACATACATAATAAAAAATAAAAAATACCTGTGAAGATGTTTTCAATGTATGGAATCCAAATGTATCACTCAAAAAGGTGTTAGACATAGCCACATTATCATGTGTACCACCAGCAGTAACTCCACCAACACCAGTATGTATGAAAATTATCATCCTCTTCGGGTCCCAAGCATATGCTACCACATGACATGCAAAGATGTGGCCTCATGTTACTACTACCTGGAGGAATAATATTTCTACCTCCACGAACATCTATATCAAAAATATCCCTCGTATGTCAGATAAGGGTATCACATAGCACCTGAAGCACATCCATTCCATCAGTCTCTATTATCTCCTTCAATGCTGGAGGGACAGTATTAGAATGAGATGGATTTTGTGTGGTGACTCTACCATGCTGAATAGGTTCACATTGTGCACATGGTCTATCATGTCCAGAGCTTTTTCCTTGGATCTAAAACTCACAGAAATCAAAATAGCTTGGGATCTCATTGAGGATAAACTCGCAATAGAGTTTCCTCAAAAAGTATAGTTGAACCTCATTGTTATTGCAAGGTGGAATATCAAACATCATCCACCATCAGTCCCAAAAAATATTCTTTATCATATCATTATTGCACCAGTGGATTGGAAACCATTTGCATGACAATAGAATAGGAAAATTAGTTCTAGGGTAAGTGAATAATGCACATATGCGGTCTTTTGTAAAAAAAAAAATATTTACATCTATATATGATAATTTGTTGGTGTGGTATTCCCTATAATGCTCTCTATAAGATGTCCAAAAAACAATTCAGCTCATTTCTGCATCAACCTGAGTCAATAATGCCTTAAATGTGTTTACAAGTGAGGCATAGTAGGGGTTTGTAGAATGGGTATCCCTCATTGTTTTAATTAATTCCTCAATTTCAATTTTATTTTCCACTATATGGGCTACTAAATCCTCCTAACTACCCGGGGGATGTTCAACAATTATAGGAGGGCTAGGAGGGTTCACAAGATTTGTAAGGTTTTTTTGTGGTTGTGGTGGAACTGTAACAATAAAACCATGTATTTAATTAAAATCTACAATATAATTACCAAATTTCAATGAAAATTAGAAGAAAAAAAATTCTTTACCTCTTCTCCCTCTTCTCTGTGGCACCATTGTTGATTCCAATATTTGTGGTGATTTAAAGATGATCTTGGTAGCTAGCTATTGAATATGAACCATGACTATAGGGTTTTTCTCTCAAATTCACATTTCAGGGAAATGAAAATGAGGAGGGGATCAGTTTTTTTTGTTTATATTTTTACCAAACGTGTACGCATTTTATCTTCATGAATTACTAAACCAATAAAAGCATAACACATACATGTTATGACAAAACACATACGTGTTTTGCATATGTTCACATTTGTGTCTAATTTTTGGCTTCCATATTGGTGCACTTATGCTCATTCATCTTCACATCCATATGTAGAACTAGTATTATCAATTATACACACATTTTATCTCCTCTCAAACTCTCAAATATTTTATCTATTGTATCATACCTCCTTAGACACTACCCTCTAATTTGTTTAGAAGACCCACATGCTTCTATCCCTTTCTGGTGCTAGTTTCCTTTGTATCCAAGAAATAGATTTCTTTAGCATGCCCTGGTTCCCCTTTCTAGGTTAACATTAAAAAAATATATCCCATGGAAAGGTATATAATAAAACCACATAGTTTCATTTAATCACTTGAAAATTATCAAGCTCCTATTTGGAAATAGCAAGGTATACTTGATCTTCATCTTCAAATCTCTAATAAAGTGGTCCTAAACTTCCCTGAATTAGGATTAGACACTAGTAGTAGGCCCTAATCAATTTTTTAAGTGCACCAAACTCTTACAAGATCATTTAAATCCAAATAAAAAGCATTTTTAATTCATATCAAGATTTTTTAAGTATATTTACACAAAATAACACTTTAAGGGGTTTTCTAACTATTTACAAGCACCCTACTTTAGTACTCTACTTTAACACTCATGAAGGGTACAGTATATCTACCTAGTTATCCTATTATTCATGTTAAGGAAAAAGAGGAAACATAGGGGGAAGTATTCTATATTTTTATTCATTGTTGAATGAGCACTAGGATAACAACATGGAGTTTGAGCCCCTAATTTGGGAAATGTAGTGAAACACTTGGTTAAAATCAATTATGGAGTTGACAACAAAGGGAATTTTTAAATTACTCACACGCCAATTTATTTTTTATCTAATGTCCATTTAATTTATAGTGTAGTAAACTAGCGTTTTGGTCACACAATTTCATGCACAAGGATTTTGGAGGAAGAGATATTGTAGGTAGTAGATATAGATGGTGAAAAAGTAACTTACAAAAGATCATACATGTCTATAAAGACAGGAAATAGTACTGATAACGAAGGAAGTGTTGAATCAACATTGGTGTATTTGAAATGGTTTCTCCACTCTACCAAAACCCTAAATGAAATGGTTCCTCTTCTTTCTCCACTCTCTGCCAAAACTCTAAATGATAAAATCCCTTATTAGGACGATAGGCATGGATCCGGTGGTGGCGTTGTTGGGGGTGGTACTACCTAGGATACAGGTGGAGGCATTTCTAATTACTCAAGAGAACCACAATTTCCTAGATCAATATGGATTTTAGCACTCCTAATCAACATTTGTTCCTACCTCATAGTGGCAGATCTAGCCATGAATCTCAAACTCCAGGCGTGGATACAGGAAAAGGTTCTCTTCAAAAAAATGGAGACATTCTTCAGGTTTCTTCTGGTGGTGATGATGGTGATCCTAAGGCTGTTGGGGTTGACAAGGGTGTCACTAACACATCCTTCAAAGATCATTGAATGATAGGATATTCCCCATGGAACTTGCAAGCATTACCCCATGTGTTTCATTTGGGGAAGAGGTTATTTCTTCTTAAAAATACTGAGGAACATGCACTAATATGTAAATTTGGAGGTATATGGCCCAAACTTCCTACACTTCATGATTGGATATCCAAACATTGGACTTTGATACTAGCTGGAAGGATAGATATGCACCCATGTGCTAAAGGTATTTTTATAGTTGTTTTTTCTTCAATAGTTGATAAGAAAACCATTGCATCCAAGATATGGGTTTGCCAATCTAGATACTTGGTTATGAAACCTCGGTTCCCCTCCTTTAACCCACTCATTGAATCGTTCTCTTGTAAATCCATTTGGATCAGGATGCCCCATTTACCTCTCTAATTTTGGAGTTGTGATTGTCTTGTTTCTATTGGAAACACCTTGGGAACTACCCTTTCTATAGATTCTCAAACCTCTTACTATACCCATACTACTTATGCCTGGATCTTGGTGGAAATTGACACTGCTAAAAATATTCCTGTAACCATTGATTTCAAAGTAAAAAATATAACTTGTTCACAACCCTTAGATTATGAAGGCATGTCATTTCAGTGTAGAAGGTGTTTCTATCTAGGTCACACTTCTAGTGATTGTGGGATATCAAACCACCAACATGAGAGACATAGCTAGTGGAAAGATGTCCGGAACATCTAGTTTTCAAAGCCAAAGAGAATCTAGACTCAAATGCAGATACTGAAGATGATTCTAATTTTGTCCCGGAAACCCCTCTTTCAGAAATTCTAGTTGTTGACAATGCCAAAGAATCTCATTCAATTGGTGACTGAAAAGAAAATACAAAATAAGATAATAATTATGCTATTCCCATTTGAATCATAGAGGATAATAAAAATACACCTCCTTTATTTAATCCTCCAATTTCAGAGGCTTCAGTGGGCTAGATAACGGTGCGTAAAAAGAAAAAAAATTATCTCTAAGAATACCACTTCTCCGCATATTTATTTTTCCATTGTTGTTCGGTTTCTCCTTATTACTTCACTTTTCTTTGTCGGGTAACAACTTTTTGGGCATTGTAAATCGGCTAGTTTATGTTGATGTTTTGTTGGTTTTGGGTTTTATTTTGAGTAGGTTATTTCTTGTTGCTGGGGATTCACATTTTACCTTGATTTTGATCTTTTTTTCTGTGCCTTAATTTTTCAAATCTGTATTTTTTAGCCTTCTTGTAAAAGGGTATAGTCCCTTTCAAAAAACTATTTACCCATGATAAAAAAGGAAACAAGTGTTAGGATTTAGAGTCAAGTTTGGTGTTATCATTTGAAGGGGTTTCAGAGCCTTTGTTTTGAGATAAAGAACATTTGACATTGTCACACTCTATTTTCCCTAATTATAAAGCTAAAACACTCTACGAGACATCATAAATGATAATTCAATTAATCCTTTTATGATTATAGTATTTTAGCATTTGACCTAATTGAATATAATTCTTTTTTGCATTTAATAAACTATTGATCCGTAAACTTCTACTTTGGAACTCTATGAATCACACAATTATGTTGTTCTCCTTTCAACTTTGGAAAATGACAGATTTGCTTGAAAAATTATAACTTTGTGACTAATTATTTAGTGTTATAGAAAGGAAATTGCAGAGAAGGAAAGAATTCAAATTTCAACACCAACAATTTTATCCTGGAAACCTCCAATGGGGGAAAACCAGTCGGGAAGGGAAACTACACTCTTTCTTCACAACTTTTTTGGTCTAATATAGACAATTACAGATTACAATAAGTATGAAAAGAAGAAACAATGTAAAATTTCTCTCCAATTACTTTCTTGCTTTGTTTCTACACCTTGCTCCTACAATTCCACTCTAGAACTGAAGAATTTATACTCACTTCTCTCATTAAAATCTAATTCTTGTTCTCTCTGGATCTTAAAATTCCCATTCTCTTGCTCCTTTCATGAACTTATAGGCCTTCCCATATCCTCCCGTGCACTAGAGGATGTGAAAGGGCATGGAAGGGGAAGAGACACAGTTGGGCACTTCAAACTCATGTCCATTCATGTTTCATTCTTCTATTTTGTTCAAAAGTGTCAGGACCACCACCCTGAGTAGACCAGCGGTCTCAAGACTACCACCCTAGCTAGGTGGCGGTTTCAAGACCACTGCCCCTACATGGCAGCGGTTTTGAAACTGCCACTCTACATGGAGTGGTGGTTACTTCCAGAACCTTCGTTTACCTCATTTTATTCACTTTTTTTGTTTCTCCTTCTTGGTGTTGATGGAATTGATGAAGTGGTGTGTTTTTATGAATCCATATGGATCATACCTCCCCTAATTAGGAGGCTTTTGGTCCCATAAAATCTTAGTGGGGGAGTGGTAGAGGAATCAACTCCCTCTCATGCTCATTCAAGTACCACTGGGTCTGCCTTGGTGTCTTCTCTTGTCCAACCTGCTAAGACTCATGTGGATCTCTAGTTTGTTTCTCTAGTGCTACATCCTTCTATGAGCTTCCTCGAGTAAAATCCTCTTTGGAAGGAAAATATTTTATCTTTCCTTCTTTTTCATGCATAGATGGCGTTAGTGGATGTGAAATCTTGTAACTTCCTATCATGTGCATCTTCATGAAGTATGGCCTGAAGGTTTCTTCTCCAACCTACTCAAGTATGACGAAGGTCCCATACTATAGTGGTTTAGTCCTTTCCTTTCTTTGTCTCTTGAGATGGATTGGTTGAATCCTCTCCAATTACGCTACTAATATTGTCATCATCATTCCTTGTATCTCTTCTTCTTCTTGCATCCCCATAGTCAAGTCCAGTGAATATGTAGGTAGATGCGGTGACTGCATAGCGAAAGTTTGTTTTTCTCCTTGAATGAGTAGTTCTTTTGGTGTCTTATTTTGTAAAAATTGATAAGTGATATCCAAATTCTCCATCCTTTGGTCAGAAATATCCTTGCTCTCACATCCATTTTGCTTTTCTTCCAATGAAAGCAAACAAAATTGATGATTTTCCTGAATAAGTCTTGGTGCTTGGTTGGAACTTACCATAGCCTTCTTTGATTTTCTCTAGTGTTCCCAGATGTTAAAACTAACTTCATCCTTAACACATCTATACCAATTCTCCCTCCTTGTGACACGATATCCCTGACATACAAGTAAGGACTTCCAAAGACAATGTCAAATCCATCAAGTGGAATAATATCAGCATCTAATACATCTATGTATTGGGTATTTATCCCAAACTGAAACTTACACTTCCTTGTAACTTGTATTTCTACACCCTTCTTCACCCATCCCAGTGGGTATGGATGTGGATGCACATATGTATCTAGACCAAGTTATTCTACAACCACATCAGAAATCAAATTTGACTAAGAAATAGGATCTACTAAAGCATTTACCTTAGTCTTCTTGAATTGGATTCTGATTTGAAATTGCTTACTCAATTGTTCTTCTTCTGCTTCCTTGTACATGTTAGTGGTCATGCATCCCAACCTCTCATCTACATCTGAATCATCCTCAATATCCACCTCTCATTATCTCTTCATAGCAGCCATAGATTTCTTTGAATCTTTGGTTAAGTACTTTGGGTGTAATTCCGAATGCAACTTCCAACATGTGGCATTAGTATGTCCATTTATATCACAATTCTTACAGAAATTATTAGGATCTTTACAAGTTTTCAAAGCATTAGTAGTATGTTTACCTTTCCATTTACCTCTACTACTTGTCTTTCCTTTTTCTTTTTCCTATTGATCTGTTGATTGGTCTCCCTTTGGCTTTATTTCTCCTTACTTCTTCTCGTCATCAATGTAGTATGTTTATATACAACCTTCATTAAGATCATTGGGCCTCATGGAGATTAGCTTCCTCTGAAGGTGATTGTGAAGTCCTCCCAAATACTTGGTCAGAATTTCCTCATCCTCCAAGTCCATATTAAGAAACATAGTTTGTCTCTGAAATTCCGTAGTGTAGTCTTTCACGCTTTGACCGTTGCCCTATCTAAAGTACTGCCACTTAATCATCATGTCAGTCTTATGGCCAATAGGATAGAAATTAGATCTAATCAATTCTTTAAAACCTTTCTAAGTACTGACAATAGGAAATTTATTCTTATCAAAAGTGGCTATATGGATTTCCCACCAAACTAGAACATGATGTAGACACCAAAATTGGGTCACACTCCCCTCATTCCCTCATCAAATAACCAACTCAAACACACTTACCTAACCATGGCCCCTTACACCCCACACTAATATTAATTTAATTAATTTAATTAAATTAATCCATGTCCTCACAATATTTATTATTTAATTATCCTAATTAAGATAATTCCCACACCACCACCTCACCTATACACCTCACCTAGCCACCTCACCCTAAATCTATTCTTAGTATGTTTCCATAACTAACTAAGACCCAACTAAACCCTAAAAATAAAAGCCTACATTCCCTCTAACCACATTCCCACCCATTAGAAAAGAAGCTTCCATTCTAATCTGCGGAAAGAAACTAACTGGATCAAAGAAATCAACCAGATCTGCCCATTTTAGTAAACCTAGGAAATCCTGCCCTAACCAACGCCGGTCAACCCAAAACCATTATCAGTTACCTTTTATTCCCTTTGGTAACCTTATTTCAAGGTTGGCACATTTATGAGAGCAAGAGAGAATAATCACATCTACATGCAATCAGAGCGAGCATCCGTTCACACCCAGACATCCACAACCATCCAAGTCAAGAGTTGATTCAGCCAAGTAAATAGAAAAGCCCAGAAAACTCGAGCAAGAGTCTCCTATCAACCAGTGGCCCTTCATAGAAAAAATATCTCACCACCATCTCTACTTTTCATCCACAGTCGACTGGTAGTAAATTCCAAGTAAGTATAATACTCTATTCAGTCCAGTTTTGTTTGAATACTTTCAATATTTAGATTCTTATGTGTGTTATTGCTTTCCTAGCCACTCACTACTTCCCTCTAATAACTATCCCCCTATACCTCTTCCAAAACCCCTCAAAACCCTATCCTAGCAATCCAACACTCCATTCCGACCTACCCAACCCTTTGTGCAATCACAAAGGAGATCTAAAGTCCATTCTGCAACATCTTCCATTTTCCCACAATCACCGGCATCGGTCTCCCTAAACCAGCATCAATCAAACCGCTACCGACGTTGGTCTACCTACCTGATACTATCTCTTTGTTACCATTCACTAACTTACCCATCAACTCCTCCCAGCTTTACCAAAACCCCACCATATCTACCCACTGACCTACATCACTACCCACACCTCCTAGACACCTCACTCAGTTCCCCATCAACCTGGAAAATAGACCCAGACCCCTGTTCTTGACCCCCTATCACTTCTTCAGTGAATGAGAGTAGTCACAACTAACCGGCATTGGTCAATACTTGACTGGCATAAGTCTCTTTGTCTGTCAACAAAGTATAGACCAGCAACCTACCTACTTACTCCCAAGTTACCTATAATCACCTGTGACCTTCATCAAATCTCTGTCTAGACCTACAAAAACCCAGAACCATTTACCCGACCTCTGGATCTGATCCTAACCTAGCCTGTTAGATTAGATTTTTCTTATTGTGTTTATATGAGATGCCTAAATCATATTGACTACAATAGGAAAATATTTACCTTATTCCTCACATTAATTTGTTTATAATAGTGGATTGATAGCCTTATAGGGAGTATCATACTTCCTAGATCTAGCCTAAACTAGGCAGTCCACTGCATATACTATTTAACTTCCATTTGGTGGTCTTGTTGTCTATTTTAGGTAGTTCCTCCTAGCCAAAAGGAAGCTCTCACAGTCAGCTATGGATCAAGAAGTCATACGCACACAACAACCTTCAACCTGCTTCAACAGGTATTCCTCCTAGCCTTTTACCCTTATCTATTTTGTCACATTCCAAGAAATGTTCTAAGAATCAAGTGAAACATTTTGGCACGCCTGGTGGGACCCATTCGGGGTTCCTTGCATTTCTTCATTCCTAGGTGAAAGTTACATGTTTGTTTCCTTTCCAAAAGGTTCTCACATTAAATTTCTCCCTTGGAATCTTCTCTTCTTTCTATTATCTCAAAGCAATCATGTTTTGGTGCTATAAAAAGAACTCTTCTTCTCTTTCATTTGTACTACATTAGTGAAAGATCATATTCTCTCTTGTTCATCTTTTTGTGTCATTGAATTCAATATTTCGATTTGGGCTTAAAATCAACTACATTTCATTCTGCATTAGCTCACATTAAATGAGGGAAACCTATATGTTGGAAGTCATGCCTAGCTGATGGTTGACAAACGAATCATAGAAAATAACTTTCTTTATCTTTCTCTCTCTCTGAGTCTTACCAAACATCACAAAATTGAAAAATACACACATTCTTAAACAACATCTCACCTGGAAGAAGCTATAGGTGATCACATGATCGCGGTATAGTGGGCACCCTGCTCGTTACTTTTGTCAAGTCATTATCTCAGAGGACGGCCCGCCCCCACCATAACATAACCTGAAACCTCTCCTTGTAGATATCCTTCTTCGTAGGAAGCCTTCCTCACCAAAAAATTGATTCTAAAGTTCATGAGTCGGTCTTCTAAATAGCATAAGCTAAACAAACATAAAGGAAATAGAAATTTTAGGATCATATTTTTCTTAGTGTTTCTGCTTGGCTTGTGTTTTTAGGTGAGAGGACACGTTCTTCATCTTTTTTTATTTCTCCTTACACACTCATCATCATAGTTGGTGTATTCCAATTTTGTCTGAGTGTGTCCTGGACCCCATTTTTATCATTCTTAGAGTTCTAGGTTTGATTCCACACTTGATTTTAAATCACAACCACCTTTTTCTTCATCTCTATTTCAATTTCACAGTAACCGGTGTCGGTCTAATGACCATCGTCAGTTACCCTCTGACCATCACTAGTTTTATCCAACTAGCATTGGTTTATTGTTCTTTTGGTTAACCTACCCAAAAGGACACCTGTTTCATCTTCTTTGTTGTTCAGAGTCTCTGTAACTCTCAGTATCTTCTCTGTCCTGATAAAATCCATCCTACAACTTATCTACCTAGTAGATTATCAATCTTTTACCTTGTTTGGAAAACTATTCTTTTTTCAAGGTGACCAACCATAGTTACCTCTAACCGACATCAGTTTACCCTAACTGGCATCGGTTAGCCTATGCAGTTTTTCAACTGACATTTTTACCCAATCCACCTAACACTACCTTTTTTTCCCATTTTCTGTTGTATTTCTGTGTCATTTACAGAAAGTAGTCCTACCAAATTTGTACTTGTTCACATGGTTCTGACTCGTAGCCAAGAAAACACCCTCATATTCCATGCTAGTTTTCAACCACTCCCACCTAGTCCTTCACCGCCTTCTATTCTATCACCCATGGACCCTACCCAGCCTATCACTATCGCCACAGGTGACAAGGAGTTTACACAAATCCTTGACCAAAACCCTGTCACCTTATAGTTCTATCTTTCCTAGTCATCCACTTGAGATTCATCGGGTCAGTTAATATACAACATTCCCATATCTATCCCCCCGACACTCATTCCTACTTCTCTGTCAGCCCCTAATAGCTCTGCACCTACCTTGACCCCAGTCATTTTTTAGCTAGTCCCTATACCTATTATGACCACCACATCTTCCACATCTATTGCACCCGCAACATCCATTATATCTTCATCGACCACCAAGAGCATAACCTCATCTGCACATATTGTCTCACATATACCCATAGCAACACAACCACCCCTCGGTGTCGATGACCCCTACCCCATTTCAAAACATTGTCCTTTCTATTCCACATTCCTTAGCCCCCATCGCTACTAGAGTCACCTCGACCCTTCCACCTTCATATACGTACTATCAACAGCCTCCCATTTCATCTATCATTCATTCTAGGTACGTGCCCCCTATTTCACTCCCTCATTCTCAACCTACCTATTCGGCATCACCATATATTGGAATGCCACCTCCATCATATGTCCAACACCAACCCTCTTACGCTACAAGAGGTACCCATCCATCACCACCTACCAATGACCTCATCAAGTTAATGATGGACAAGATGCAGACACTGGAGGCATCGGTTTCCATCTCACACAGTTCTCTCACCTACTATGAAATTTGTAATGAGCCCATACACCCATCCATTCCTATTCGTCCATATCCCGTACATTAGGAGATGCCTAAATTTAACCGCTTCAACAACAAAGAGGACCCGTAACAACATTTACAGTCTTTCAAACATGGGTGTTATCTGATTGCCCATGATGACGCTTTACTTCTGAGGACCTCTCCCATGTCTCTAATTGGGCCCGCGTTAGACTGGTATAGTGGATTACCTAAAAATTCTATCTACTCATTTAATCAGGTAGCCCAAGACTTATTGGATCAGTTCTCCATCAACATTGTTAAGAAGGTTACCATGACTGGCCTCTACTCTATGCGTCAATATGACGAAGAGTCTATTATAGATTTTTTCGCTAGTTGGCATAGCCTGATCAATCAACTCACATTCCATTTACCATAAACCGACCTCATAGAGCTCTTTACGTAGGCTTGTGCTAGACATATTTCGCCAACCTTTTAGGTGTAGAATTTCTGAACATTCGATGAGGCATTCACCATGGCATGAAAACTAGAGATTCGTGTCATCAAAGAAAAGAAAATCCAACTACGAAATAAGAACGCAACATTTAATTCAAATGATACTTCTTCTTCTTTGAAACCACAAAATAATTATTCAAAAGCTAATGGAACCACTAACGCGGTGGTAATCAAGGCCGGCCCAGCTCATCCATCAAATCAAGCTAAGCCCTCATCTAATCTTTCCTCTATCCAGAATTTTCAATTCACATGAAAATAACATAAATACACCCCAATTGAGGAACCTTATTCTTCTATTTTAGAAAATCTCATTAAAGTTAAGGCTATCACCCTTCCTCCCATAAAACCACACATTGGTTTTGATCCTTCTTGCCCCACAGCTGCATGGTACAAAGAGCACGACTTCTACAACTATCATCAGGTAAAAGGTCATAATGATGGAAATTGCATCACTTTCAAGAACATTGTCTAGGAAATGCTCGAGAATAGTGAGTTAGTCTTGGATAATTTGAATGCACCTGCTAACCAAAACCTACACATTTTCAAGAAACCATTTCCTAATCATGCCCCTTCTTCTGACCAAACCAAGGAGACCTCAACTAATGATAGCATTACTCGTGAGGTCCATGCTATTTTTAGTGACGAACCAGTTGCTTCCCAATTTCCTCATATTCCTTCTATTGAGGAAATCCTAGCCTAAAGTCCTCCACCTACACGTGAACCCACTTCACCTATTCCTCTACCCACAGAGGAATGCACTTCATCTCCTCCCTTACCTGTGAAGGATCCTTCTGTTAACATCGAGACCACTTCGCCTTTGGCTTCTCCACCTAGGGAGCCATCACCAGTAGTAACTCTCTGACCCATATGAGATGCTTGTTCATATCCTCCACCCATAGAGGAGCACTCATCATCTCCTCCACCTATCAAATATCTAGTAAGAATGTTGTTACCTCTAGGTGACCATTCTCCATTAACCACCCAAGATCATGTTGACTTACTTTTGGCTCTCTTACCCACAGAGGCTGAAGCTAGCGATTTCCCTGTTTCTAACACAAATTTTATGAGAATCACCATTAGATCCACATCGACCTCACCTACAATAGTGTCATTCTCCTGCTTATCTGATCACCTGGATTATGTTGATAGAGCCTTACTTTGGGGCCATCTTCTACTTCCTATCTCAACACAAATGCAGATGTCACTTGCTGACACTTCCACTATCTATCAAAAATTGTTTCGGCCGACTAAACCGAACACAACCACAAATATCACAAATTATCCCAAGACACCACTCATGGAAAAATCAAATCTCTACCCATAACCCAACATGCATCTACATCCAAACTCACACCTACATCATCTTCCTTTCCTAAACCTATTACTACTTTATTGGTCATACCAATGGCTAGCCTTACTCATCCACCCATCAAATTAGATTTAGCCAAATCCTCCAAAACTAACACCAAATTTAACCCAGCTCTTAAACAGAAGAACCAATCTCCTATATCTCATACCCCAACCTCACCAACCACACCCTTAGCATCTTCACCCCTTCCATCCATCCTAGGACCTCACCCCTCAACCTTGGCTAAGAAACCCCCATCCACCGGTAAACCAAAAATGCAGCAACCCATTTCCCCATCATAGACCTCTAATATACCCAATCACCCCACACAACCTCCACCCTCACCTATAACATTTTCACCACCCATACCTCTTATACCATCAATAACTTCTACGCTACCCATGACACTTCCTTCCCTTTCCCTCACACCTCCTTCCCAACCTACACCACCTACCTCCATAGCACCTCAATTACCCCCATGGGTAACCTACCCTCTTCCACCATCCCTTTTTTCCTCTACATCTCATGCACCCATATCACCTTTACCCAAGAAGGTGCAACCTAAAGGAAAAAATTCTCTACCCTCTAATAAGGTAGTTAATCCAACCACACACTTTATTACCAGTTCATCTATCATGCCCCTACCTAGGCAGACACGACCAATACCTAAGACCATAAACCAACCCACTCCCGCTCTTGCAAAGACTCTTCCTATAAATCAGCCGCACCCAAACCCAAACCCACATTCACCTCCCATTGTGATACACTAGCGAGGTCCTATGCCAAAATCTTAACCAATATCCTCTAAAATTTTGTCATCAGATTACCACCTCTTAAACCTTACGACCCACTCAAACCAAAACCAAAAGGGTTTGATGAAACCAAAATTTTCACCTAACATAGTGTGCAAGGACACAATGTAGAGAATTATAAGGATTTGAAAACCATTCTTATCAAGTTATGTCCTCCTGAAGAAAAAATTGACGATGATGATCTTCTTGATGAGGACCCCATTTCGCCAACACTAATTTCCATAGTTCTTCCCTCATTTCCTACTCAACGACCAAAATCTCCACCCCCATAACTCTTAGATCCATCCCCGAGATTTGAAATTAACATGGTTCATATCAGATAACTCACCAAACCTCCACCCAAATGTTGGTGTGCCCATCTCATTTCACAAGGTTCCTTCCCACCTCTTGGCTTCTTCCCTTCCTGTTGTTACACCTTTCATGGCTCGCCTACTTCATCTACCTCCCCACCTAAAATCAACATGATCCACATTGTTACTCATGCTTAGACGGACAAAGGAAAGGAAAAGGAATACAACCCACCAACCAACCCCATACCCACCATATCATCTACACCTACACCTAAAGTCACTATCTGCGGCCCCACATATCCTATTTCTAATGGGGTTACACATCGCGTGATGCTCAAACAATTACACCAATCCTCCCTCAAAATTTCCCTATATGACCTCATCCAAACCTCTGAGTCTGACTGCCAAGCTCTCGCGGAGGTTCTTCAGTCTATTGAGGTTTTACCCAATGACCCTACACCTGTAGCATCTCTCACCAAATTACCACCTTCTTCTACACTTCCACCTACTCACCAAGTAGCCACCCTCAGCTTTTCAGATGAAGAGATTGCACCACACCAAACCGATGACCCAGATCCAGCCCTTTTCATCTCCGTCCATATCAATAATATACGTGTACGATGTGTTATGATCGATGGGGGCGCTAGCATTAACATCATCTCCTCCCATGCATTCAACCAAATGTGCATACCTGACAATTACATGCATAAAAATCCTGTCACGTTACGTTCATTTAATGATGCTATTACCTGAACTGCACCTAAATCCTCCATTCCTACCGCTGCCACAACCTCCACGACCAACCCGTCAGCCTCCAAATCAGCTGGCTCCACCTATGCTCTAACCTATAACACATCATCTATCCTAGCTACCTGTATATCGACCATCGATACCTTAGAAGGTGTTTTTCAATGCCTCACTCCGGGGGAGTACCGCCTATATATTGTCAACACATTCCTCACTCCACAAGAGTATGGAAGCCTTCACCAACACCCTCAATATGATCACCGCATAGGAGAGCATCTCCTTTATGGTCCTCCCCACCTTTGGACCAATCTCACCCATGGAGGACTTGATACTTCCACTTATACACCTGAATCACCAACACAAACCCACCCCTTTTCTGTTGACCTCCAATCACTCACCAATCATTGGTTCACCCATACCTTCCTGCACTGATTTGCATGGAAAAGTTTTCGTTTTGGATTTTACGAGCAAGGTTGTCACACTATTATTCCATGCACTACCCGAAAACATAATGACCATAGTGGTATCGGATTTGTTGAACTACCTACCAAGAGTGCCTATATTAAACTCATTGTGGATATCGACCCTTCTCCACCTTCTTCACCTACTCCACATTCTTCACCACCTTCACCGACAAATTCGATAGATCCAGAATCCATTCCTCCTAACTTTTTTTTTCATAAACACCATTTCCTTGGGGCCTCTAACTTATCAACGCAAGGGCAAGGCTCCCTCTTCTCTTCCCTTCCTATATCCTAAAATGATCAATGACGATACACCTTCTATTAATGTTTTTCAATGTCAAGATGATGAATCTATACTCACCTATCTTGGTGTAGAAGACTCTTATATTCATCGGTCGTTATCATCTGAGATGAAAACCATGTTGAATGAATTGACTATCGAAATCAACATCCATACTTAGGACGACCAACACATTCTAAATATTAGCCAATCTTTAGATACTGCTGAACAGGAAGCCATCACTTATTTTCTCAAACATCATAACCATGATTTTGTTTGGTCTTATGCTGACATGCCCAATATTGACCCCACCATAGTGGTCCAAAATATCATAACCATTCTTGATGCCAAACCCGTAAAACAAAAGTTGAGGAAAATACACCCTCACATTGCTCTCCTGGTTAAAGAAGAACTTCAGTGCCTTCTTTTTGTTTCCTTCATCTTACCCATTGATTATCCCCGATAGATTTCTAACATTGTCCCTATCACTAAGGTGATAGGGGACTTCGCATTTACACAGATTTCTATGACCTCAACCTAGCTTACCCAAAAGATGACTTTCCTTTACCTGGTATTGACCAGCTGGTTGACCTTACTACTGGTCACGAGATGCTATCACTCATGGATGGCTTCTTGAGTTATAACCAAATATATCTTGCCCAATAGGATCAACACAAAACTGCATTCATCACCCCTTGGGGGACCTTCTGCTATCAAGTCATGCCTTTTGGCCTTAAAAATGCTGGTGCCACATATTAGCAGGTTATGAATTACATCTTCCATGACATCATGCACCATATATTGGAAGATTACGTAGATGATCACCTTACCAAATCTAAATTCCACTCTAATCACCTCATTATCCTAAAGACCATCTTTGACCACCTCATTAAGTATTGTGTTCACCTTCAGCCCAAGAAGTGTGTCGTCGTTGTTCTCTCAGGAAAGCTCTTGGGATTTATCATTTCCTTACGTGGTTTAGAGTGATGGGTCATTGTATTCTTCCAATCATTTAACTGACATAATCTTTGTCAGTGTCATTCTAAACCAGGGCTGTGTCCTAGGCAATATGCAATGGAGTCTAGGAGAACAAGTTATATGTTGAGTCTGCTGGGGGGTTTGTTAGTTTTAGTGGCTATTCTACAGAAGTGCAGTTAAAATCTACATAAATTAAATACAAGTCTACATAATTCAACTATGTGTAATGAAAGGAATTTTACCAGCTAATCTTCTACGGTAAAATAAAATACACACACACTTATTCTTAACAAATTAAATCACAACTGAATAACTAGAATTTTTAGTAGAAATCAAGACTATTCATGAACTAGATTTGCATAAAAAAAGCATCTACTCTAAGTGAAATTTGTAATGGAGAAAGTAGATATAGTTAATCACAACATGCATGTAAAACTCATCAAATGATAATTGCAATAAAACTAATCAAAGGACTATATGCATGAACTCAAAGTAACCTCGTATCTCCTTGGTTGAGTGGGCCCTTTCTCTTCCTTAGGATAGAGTGATCAACAAATTTTGTTTATCAAAATGTCATGGCTTTCATTAACTTTAAAATGAATTCATAACATATCAAAAACAAATCCAGAACGGTATGCAGATATTCTTCTTCAATAATCCAAAAAAGGGACACTCAAGTTCTAAAGACAAAGTCTTCATATAGATAATGTTGGTTACAAGATCCGCCATATCAGGCGGCATTAAACACTGTCCATCAAATATCAATTAAAACTTAGATTCCTATGGGCCGTTAGAATCAAACCCAAGCTAATAAGTCAATTCGATTTAAACAGTCTTCAGCCACATGCTTTGAACTCGGGCTTCTTATCCACTAGTAACTTCCATCATCCCCTGCACACATCATCACATTTGATTTCATAAAGGCAGTTAGAAGGAGGTTCATGGGATAAATGGTTTTCATAAATAATAGCAAGGAAAATGCATCAACCTACTAAGATATGACTACACAAAACATCCTCATATACCAATAAGTCATATCACAAAGAGTATTTCCAATCTGAAGAAATGATATAAATGAGCCAAACAATGCACTCATCATTTTCCCCCTAACTTTACCTATTGCATGTCCCAATGCAACTCATCTACACCCTGCTCACCTTCCAAGTTGTTCAGCCATGTCATACTCATTGAATTGATCAGCATTTTGCTTTGTGGTATTCTTATAGCCCTAATTATTGGAGGTAATTTCCACCCAGGTAGTGAAACTGTTATGGGACTGTGTTGCATTGTTCTTCAAAGTTGTGAGAGGGCTCAAGAGGAGTGGAGGCCATACTTGGAGGCCTGCCCATTCATCAGTGTATTTCTAGCTTGTTTTCTCTATAGTTTGATAATGGTTATGAGAGCATCACCCCTGCACATTCTCCAGCTCAAATTCTGGGGAGAGAGAACCTCCCTATGTTTCAAAGGCAGGCTTAAAGTATCCCATCTCCTATCACAAGCTTGCCAAGCAGCCCCAAAATTCTTATGACTATAATTCTCAAAATCAATAACACACTGAAGTAAAATCTGAGAAGTATTCACCCCAACCCCTACTTGATAGTAAAATGATCAAAAGTTTTTCCGCAGGGCGACATCTGTATGATGAGTTAGGTGAATGTGAAATCTGATGGACTGAGAAGTGTTATTGAAACTATCTGTTTGTTGCCTCCAAATTATTTGATTCCGTAATACAGACTAAAAGGATTTAATTTGAAAATCACCCACAAATAGGTTGATCAAGAAATCAGGGACATTGGTCACTATCATGTTATGTAGATAAAATTCATAGAGCAAATTTTGAATTTCTGAAGCACTGCACTTATAAACTAATAAAAAACTAGGGCCATCGAGAATTTTGTGAGGGGATTGAGAACACAATTGAAATAACTACCAAGAATAAAATTGTTCTTGGACATACATGCTGTAGACTGAGGAGGGTTTCCTACAGGACAGTAGTTTGATGGCCAAAGGACAGACAGAGTCTAAGATAGATGTTACTTTTTGTTTTTCCTCTTCTATAGATTCTTTTTCTTTTTTTAATTTTTGATTTTCCTTCCGCAATTCCCTTTCCTGAAGGGACAACTGTTGGAAACTATTCAAGAGGGTAAGACTCTTATCACACTGTTGCTTTAAACAACTTAATTCAAGCTACAGGGCAGTAATCTCCTAAACTTTTTCTACTGTCTTTTGTGTAAATTAAGCTTGTAATTAAAGGGTGGTTTCTTCCATACCTTGTAACTAAGATTTTAGCAGTGTGATTTCCTCCAGATAGTTGGGAGAAGGCGCCACTTTGGTGTTAAGCATTTCTAGAGTTATAGTGTGAATTTCTGTAGATGATGAAACAACAGATGATGGAGCAGCCGGGTCATCCTCCGTATGTAGCTCCTCCCGAATGTGGGAATTATCATCAGGCAAGGACTCTGATTGGAAACTACCTGTCTAAAAAAAGAGCTAAGCCACAAGGACCATGGTTACTTGGAAGAAGATGGGGCCATGGGGCACTTGCCTTTTGAATCAGAAATGGATGGGGATGGTCCCTCAGGAGTACCAACTATGTCGACATGCTCAGGAACATCATCTGCCTCTGCCTGATGCAAGGGTAGACCTAGGTGCAAAAGAGAGACCAGATTTTAATTACTTTTACCTAGACCCTTCGCCACTAGCACACCCCTTGAGCCTCCGCTTCGGTCAAAAGAAGACTTGGTGTGAACACAACAGATGAATCAACCCCAGGTGCTTAATCATAGACATGCCTCCACTGGACCGGTGTTTCTGGCATAATTTAATGATGGAGTCTGTGAGGTACTCTGGCAGATTTACCTGTAGGGCCTGGTTGACATGTCCCTTTTTAAGGTGAATGAGTATTTTGAGTGCATCAGCCCCCATAACAGAGGCCTGTCCGTCGCATATGAAATACCTATTGACCCATTTAGCAATCTCACCCCAGATTCTAGGTAAACTTGCCCACTTAACACCCTTTTGGACACCCAATGGAGTTAGGATGAGCTCCGAGAGTGCCTCTCCTTCGTTGTGGAACTGAGCAATAAGAATTTGTAAAGGGGAATTTGTCATAACCTTTAAACCAAAGTTTGGCAGGTCAGATAGGTCAAAAATGACCTGACTATTAATTTCAACTCTTCATCCACCAACTTGTGAGCATGTAGACTCAAAATTGTTCAAGAACTTTTCCACAATACCCTCATCGAAACCTTCAAATTGCCAAATGAAATCCAACCATTTGAAATCATGAAATATCTATGAAAGGGAAGCATTCCAGAGTAAGGCATCAGGTGAAGTAGGTTCTAATGTCTTTTGCGGTCCAATGCTGAGCCAAAAAGTGAGAAATACATGGTAGCAGAAAAACCAAAGCAAGCGTCTCTTCCACTTCTCGTTTAGTGCCTGATAAAACTAGTCGTAATTGATGTGCATACCACAATGGGAAGAAATGGTTGTAGAAGCATTAAATTTCAAATGACACCATATTCCTTGGGTAGCGCAACATCAAGCGAAGGTGACGGTAGAAAAATGGTGATGAGACCGGCCACCTGTGTCAGATTAAGATTTTTGTGGTGGCACATATCCCATGGTTGAGGAGCAAGTGCCACCTGTCTTGACGTTGGAGAGTGTGACACATCAAAACATGTGGTGATTTATGAGCCATTACTCCTTTTATGCCATCATTCATAGAGCCGGATTTGGAAAGAGATCCAGAATGACCATAGCAATCATTTCATGGTGGCGTCATAATGACAATGAATACATGGGGAAATGTTTTGCATAGAAATATCATTAGCAAGTTAAAATTCACTTACCCATGTCACATTTAGTTAGCCGATATCTGTAGATTCCTACGCCTTGCAATTTGGGATGAAACATGATTAGCGGCAGTAGAAATAATGAAAATTCCTGCATTTATTGGAAATTAATAAAAAATGCTAACTAAGGGAAGAAGATCGAATGAAGGACCATATTCCTTTATTGAATTTGCAAAATATTGATTACACCATGCGTGAGAGGCAAAGAGCTTCCTCAGCATGCATATATGTTCATAACAGAATGCCGTCAATGAAAGTATTCTTATCTAGTGGTTGGTGATAAACTCAGAGCGTATGCCCATTCACCAAAAGTGTCTGTTTGTCTCCATTAATCGGTATCAATCGAATAGAGCCATTATCAAACACTTTATTTACCTGATAGGGACCTAACCAATGCATACGCAACTTGCCTTTAAACTGTTGATAGCGGGAATCAAAGAGTAAAACCCATTGTCCTTCATAAAATGTCCCTTTTTTTATGTGAGCATCATGCCAAGTTTTCCACTGATGCTGTAGAATTTTGGTCTGCTGCTGTGCCTCCAGCCGCATTTCATCTAATTCATTCAACTGCAACACTCGTTCACATTGTGCTTCATCCAAATCGATCCCAACTTCCAATGTTGTTCGCCAAGTGCGCAACTCGAACTCAACAGGTAACAGTGGCTTCTTCCCAAAGACCAGCTCATAGGGAGAGAAACTAGTAGTTGTTTTCGAGGTCGTGTTGTAGGCTCAGACGGCCTCAGGAAGCTTTGGTACCCAATTCTTTCTATTGGCATTGACCACCTTAGTTAGAATATTCTCAAGTTCTCGATTAGTTACCTCCACTTTCCCATTGGATTGGGGGTGATATGGTGATGATTTCCGATGCCTGATTCTGTAGATTCCTAAGAAATCTTCAATCATATTTGAAACCAACTGAGGACCTTGATCAGATATAATGGCCCTTGGTGCTCCAAATCACAGCAATATCCGGTTGTAGAGAAAATCAGCAACAACATCTTCATTGGTAGATGCCAATGCTTGAACTTCAGCCCATTTGGTGACATAGTCCGTGCATACCAAGAGATACTCCTTCCCGAAAGATAGAGGATCAAATGGTCAAACAAAATCAATACCCCATTTCTCAAATGGTACTAGAACCAACTGAGGATTTAGAGGCATTTCCATAGAAAGTGTAGGTTTTCCCATTCGTTGGCATGCATCACACTACCACACATACTTTTTGATAGTCTTATGGAGGGAAGGCCAATAGTACCCTGCTCCAAGGATCTTGTGAATTGTTCATTTCACTGAATAATGTCCCCCTCCTGGCTCATCATGACATGCCCGCAATATGTCATGTACCTCATCCTCTCGAACACACCTATGAAGAACCATGTCAGGAAAACATTTAAATAAGAATCTGTTACACCATTTATATGTTGCACTATTTCTAACCAATCACCTTCTTTCCTTATGAGTAAAATAGGTAGGAAACTTCCTTGTTATTAAATAATTCATGAGATCAGCAAACCAGGGAGTCTTAATAGAGATAGCAAACAAGTATTCATTGGGAAATTGGTCTTGGACTACTTCTTCATCACCTGAAACATTTATTCTGGAAATAAAGTCAGCAACAACGTTAGATTTCCCAAGCTTATCTATAATAGTGAGATTGAATTCTTGCAACAAGAGTAACCAGTGAATGAGCCTTCCTCTAACCACTGGTTTGTTCATCAAATATCGAATGGCAAAGTGGTCAGTGTAAAAAAAATTTTTATATCCAATGATGTAATGACAAAATTTATTCAAAGCATACACAACAACCAAAAACTCTTACTCTGTAGTAGTGTAATTCTTTTCCGTAGGAGTCAGATTTTTGCTAGTAAAATAAATTACATACATATGATCTTCTGAGTCTTTTTGTCTAAGGACAATGCCTAAGGCTATATTAGAAGCATCAGTGTGGCTATGGAAAGGTTGTCCCCAGTCAGGGCCATATAAGATAGGGGTTGTTGTCAGCTTCTCTTTGATAGAATCAAATGCATGTTGACACTGAGAAGACCATTCAAAAACACAATCTTTGGTTAGCAATGAAAACATTGGGGCAGTAATTTTGCTAAAATATTTTATGAATCGGTGGTAATAACCTGCATGGCCAAGGAAAATTTTGATGTTAGTCTGATTAGCTGGTGTCGGTAATTGGGTGATGACTGATATCTTTTTGGGATCCACCTGTATACCTTGGGCTGAAACATGGTGACCTAAGACAATTCCTTGATCAACCATCATTAGAAATTTTTCATGACTCAGAGATAGTTAGTGTTGTTCACATCGACCAAGTACTTTCTCAAGATTACTCAAATATTCTTCAAAAGTGGATCCATGGACAATGAAATCATCCATGTAAACCTCAACACGGTCATTAGCAAGATCTACAAAAATGGCCAAGACTGCCCGCTGAAATGTAGCGGGGGCATTACAAAGCCCAAAAGGTAAGACTCTGTAAGTGAATGTACCCCAAGGGCACGTAAAAGTAGTATTATCCTTATCAGCAGGGGAAATACTAATTTGATTATACCCACTAAACCCATCCAAGAAAGAGAAATATTTCTTACCAGCAAAATTGTCCAGGACTTGGTCAATGAAAGGCAGGGGAAAATAATCTTTCCTGGTGGCTTTTTTAAGTTCCCTGTAATCAACACATAGTCACCACTTACCATTCTTCTTGGGAACAATAACTAATGGGGAAACCCACTGACTATCAGATATAGGATAGATGAAACCTACCTTTAGGAGCTTTTCGATCTCATTTTTGACTACATCTCTCAATGCTGGATTGATTCTTCGTTGCACCTGCCTTATAGGTTTGACGTCATTGGTGTAAATATGATGTGTACAGATGCTAAAATAAATTCCTTTCATCTCAATGTAATCCCAAGAAAAATCATGAGAATGTTTCTTCAGAACCTCAAGCACCCTAGCTTCTTAATTGACCTCCAAGTCGCTTCCTATAGTCAGCTCTCTACCTATACTGACAAGCACCTACTTAGTATCATTCTCAAGAGCAAGCTCTATACTAGTGATAAAATAATTCAATGGGAAAACATGGGGTTGAAGCATGTGCAAAATGGATATGTTATCATAAGACAGAACCTTGGTTAAAGGAAAATAGAAATCAGGAACTAAATGGTTGGAACTATAAGCATAGAGTTTCCTACCAGACTCAGCAGAGGTAATGTCTAATGCTGGTATTCCGAATTTTGTAGCAGTAGTGCTGATTTCTGTAGTTACAGAGTCCTTAGAATCAGTCACCACATATGGATTTGTAGCTTCTGTCATATGATTGTGTACTGCAATAGTGGCCAGAAAAGAAGAACTCAAAGAGTTAGCATCCAAAGAATCCACCCATACCTGGTCACAATTGTTCGTATAAGGCTGGGCAGGAGGATATAATGAAATGTGTTTGGATTTCTACCCATTTAGAATTGTCATGTTGCCTAACCTACAGTCAATGTAAGCAGCAACCGTAGCCAGCCAAGGTCTTCCCAAGATGACTGGGTATCCCAAATTCTGAGCTTTAGGCTACAAAACCATGAAATCAACTGGGTACTCCCATGATTCAATAGTGACCATTATATCTTCAACCACACCATCAGGTACAACAATGGATTGATCTGCTAACTGCAAAACAGTGTTGGTTGGTTGAAGTCCTATCAAGGATAGTAGGTTAAACATTTCTATTGTGATGACATTAATAGCAGCACCAAGATCCACCAAAACATTAGATATTGACTGGTTGTTTATACAAATAGTAATGACAGGGCTCCCAGGATCCCCATATTTTGGTGAGATAAGGGTGCCAGCAACTAAATCAGCCAAATTCCCTTCGACTCTGACAGTCTTTAGGTATTTATTTTTCCTTCCTAGTGTCTTTATACACTCATTTCTAATGGTTTGGTTTAGTTCAGGGATGTCCCTTATTGCACGCAGCAGTGGAACCTCAATATGTAATTTTTTCAATTCCTAAACTAGTTTTGTTTCATCTGCAGTTCGAGTGTCCTGTAATCACTCAGGAAAAGGGGCTGTAGTCTTTTTGGGTATTTGATCATCCTGTTTATCTGGCATTGGTGAAGAACCAGTGTTACCCTCAAGTTTTTCTTCCTTATTGGCATCATCAGGTAGTTATGTGATAACAACAGGAGGGTTCAATATTTTTCCAGATCATAATCATAAATTACCAATAGTGTTAACCTGCATGGTGTTACCTGGGTCTGTGTCATCAATCAAAGCTATCTGTTGATTTTTAGGATTGGATACTAGCTGAGCCGGAAGTTTTGTTTTTGTTGTTTGTCCTTGATTTTGGTAGGCTTGAGGTGGAGGCATTAAAGCTTGCAATGGTTGTTGGAACCTGCATTGTTTATTACCATTTTGTGGTGGTGCCTAGGACTGATTTTGGCTAAAATTTTGTTGAGGGCCCCACTGCTGATTGTGCCAAGGATTGGCTGTGGGTGGTGGAGCCCAACCCAGCTTAGTGTAGGGATTTTTCCAAGGTGGTGGGTTTGGATAAGTCATCCAATTTTAGTTTTCCTACTCAGGCTATCCCCAAGAAAACTGAGAGGCTTGATTTGGCCATGGCATTCTCTAGGGATTCTGAGTTGGTCTAGATGGGAACCCACCCTGATTGTTTGGTCTTTGGAAATAATTTAATTCAGCACTTGTTTGAGAGATGGCATTCAAACCTCCCTTCAATTGTGGTAGAAGTGTGCAATGCTTAGTGTCATGCTCAGTAACTTCACAGATTAAGCACATATATGTGACATCAAAAGGACATTCTCTCAAGGGGTGCCTCTTCTGACATTTAGGGCAATACATGTCCAATGGTTCTTTAGTAGGGGTGGATTTTGCCTTGAGTCCATCTATGGTGGATGTTAATTGTAGCAAAATGTTTTTTTTCATGTTGGCCATTTCTTCTAGAAGTTTAGAGGTACCCAAAGACTTGGATGTTTGTTTCCTTCATATTCCTCCATGTGTTCTGGAATATCTTCTACATATCTTAGTAATTTGTTCCATGGTGAGCTTATACACGTCTCCACCTCCCATGAGATGGAGAGAATCCTTGGTTTCCTCATCTAGTCCCATCAAAAAGACTTTTTTGGTGATGTCTACATGTAGCTCATACCCACTGCATTTATGGAGAAAGAGGAATCTATCCAGATAATCCTCTAGATTCTCATCTTCCTTTTGCTGTATTTGGAAGAACTCTTCCTTCCTATCCCTTCCTCTACAATAGTCTTGGTATTTATCTAGGAAGGTTGTTTCCATGGCTTCCCAAGAATTAATGGAGTTAGATGGTAACCCCATAAACCATCTCATAGTAGAATCTTTAAGAGTGGAGGGAAATAGTTTGATTTTTTTATTGTTAGTTCGGTAGTCATATGTCTAGCACAGTATTTTAAATTCAAACAAAAACTAATCAGGGTCTTCTTTGGTCATTCCTCGAAAGAGGGGTAGGATGGATGGTGAGATGTATTTCATGGGTGCATCCTCATCTACATCGAGGATGATGGGGTATGTAAAGGTTCATCCTAAAGGTTGGTCTTCAGCATTCCCAAGATCCCCTATTGTAAAATGATGTGAAGAGGATACAAAATGCTCAGAAAAGGTTCTAGGCATTGAATTGGAATCTGTATCACTCTCAGTGTTTATCTCTTATGAAGTGTCTAAGGAGATTTGTTGAATATTGCATACTATAAATCTCCCTTGGTTATCTCGTGACCTATGCATCCAGGTTGGTTGGTTTAAATCGAGGTCTGAGAGAACTACTAGTTTCCTATATGAACTCCATTAACACCCATAGCATATGGAATAAAATAATGGAGCTTATGGTTATGTCCCTAGAAATGGCGCCAAAAATGATGGGTCGTTGTATTATTCTAATCATTTAACTGACATAATCTTTTTCAGTGTCATTCTAAACCAGGGCTGTGTCCTAGGCAATATGCAATGGAGTCTAGGAGAACCAGTTATACGTTGAGTCTACTGGGGGGTTTCTTAGTTTTAGTGGCTATTCTATGGAAGTGTAGTTAAAATCTATGGAAATTAAATACAAGTCTATGGAATTCAACTATGTGCAATGAAAGGAATTTGACCAACTAATCTTCTAGAGTAAAATAAAATACGCACACACTTGTTCTTAACAAATTAAATCACAACTAAATAACTAGAATTTTTAGCAGAAAACAAGACTATTCATGAACTAGATTTGCATAACAAAAGCATCTACTCTAAGTGAAAGCAGTAATGGAGAAAGTAGATATAGTTAATCAAAGCATGCATGTAAAACTCATCAAATGATAATTGCAATAAAACTAATCAAAGGACTATATGCATGAACTCAAAGTAACCTCATATCTCCTCGGTTGAGTGGGCCCTTGATCTTCCTTAGGATAGAGTGATCAACAACTTCTGTTTCTCAAAATTTTGTGGCTTTCATTAACTTTGAAATGAATTCATAACACATCAAAAAAAAATCTAAAATAGTATGCAGATAATCTTCTTCGATAATCCAAAAAAGTGATACTCAAGTTCTGAAGACAAAGTCTTCATATAGATAATGTTGGTTACAAAATCCACCATATCAAGTGGCATCAAACACTATCCATCAAATATCAATTAAAACTCAGATTCCTACAGGCTGTTAGAATAAATCCCAAGCTAATAGGTCAATTCGATGGAAACAATTTTCAGCCGCATGCTTCAAACTCAGGCTTCTTATCCACCAGTAACTTCCATCATCCCCTGCACACATCATCACGTTTGATCTCATAAAGGTAGTTAGTAGGAGGTTCATGGGATAAACAGTTTTCATAAATAATAGCAAGGAAAATGCATCAACCTACTAAGATATGACTACACAAAACATCCCCATATACCAATAAGTCATATGACAAAGAGTATTTCCAGTCTGAAGAAATGATATAAATAAGCCAAACAATGCACTCATCATAGAGGTTGACCCTGTTAAAGTCAAGGCCATTCTTGAAATGCCTCCACCCACTAACCTGTGAAAACTCCGTATCCAGCAAGGTAAGTTGTAGTATATTTGCCATTTCATTTCATAACTTTCTTATCGATGTGAGCCATTTCATCATCTTCTCAAAAAGGATGTCTCCTTTAAATGGGATGATGACTGCCAAAAATATTTTGAGGCCTTAAAACAATACCTTCTCCAACCACCCGTACTCATTCCACCTAAGGATAATCAACCCTTCTACCTATACATCTCTACTACCGATCACTCCTTAGGGGCCATGCTCGATCATCGCAATGAACAACATAGGGAGCAGGCATTTTATTACATAATTCATCATATTCTAGACTACAAAACCCACTACACCAATGCTAAAAAACTTTGGTTAGCCTTATTTTTTGTTGCCACCAAACTCCATCATTACCTACTCAACCAGAAAACCTATGTTGTGACCAACACCGACCTCTTACACTTCATGTATGTTAAACCTTATCAAAACCAACGGGCTGCACACTGGCTTATGATTCTAGCCAACCTTAACCTTGAATTCATCCATCAAAAGTCCATCAAGGGCCAAGATATCACCAGCCAATTGGCTGACACACCTATTTCCAGGGATCAATCCTCTAACTTTGACTTTCTAGATGAGTCTATTACTACCCTTTTCCTAGATGAGCCCGCTTACCAAATGACACTCTTCTTTGATGGTTCCAAGTGTTAGTGTGGGGGTGGGGGTGGTGTTATTCTCATTCCGCTTGATGGAGAACCCATGCCTTTGTCTTTAAAAATTGATTTTTATCATACAAACAATATTGTTGAATACAAAGCACTCGTATTGGGTGTCCAGGCTGCTTATGCCTTAGACGTTAAGTCCATCAACATCTTTAGTGATTCTCAATTGTTCATAAACCAATTCAATGGTATATACTAGTGTTGTAATGAGATACTTCAAAAGTATAAGGATCATGTGGACATAATTTTGAACACCTTTGACCGTTACGCCCTTCAAACCATCCCACGTATTACCAACAAATTTATAGATACCATGTCTTACTTGACTTCTCAGATACCCGCTTCACCCGCTGACTATAAAATCTTTGTCACCATATAAAGACTCCAATCACCCTCTTATTTACCTTGTGAATTTTACTCTATCAGAACCGTTACACCTAACACGAGTAGCCTTTGGTATAAACAATAATCATACTATCTTTCCCTCTCCATCTTACCTATTCACCTCGCTCATAATGCATAATGCATCTTTCTCAAAAGGGCCTCTCGTTACGTCATCATGGGTGGCTTCCTCTATAAGCGTGGCTTTGACGGTATTATCTTACGGTGTCTTATGAGTTCTCAAATTCCCTATACCATTAAGGAAGTTCATGATGGCATATGTGGAGGTCACTTCATTGGTATCGCAATTACTAAGTGTATTCTTCGCCTATGCTATTACTAGCCAACTCTTAACCATGATTATTGTGACTATGTTAAGCATTGTGTAAAATGCCAACAACATGTCAATCTTCATCATACACCCAATCATGCATTACAGGTTTCCCGTGACCTTTGGACCTTCTCTCAATGGGTTTTGGATCTTGTCATAGAGATCAATCCCCATTCTTCCCAGAGACATCAATGGATAATCACCGCTACCAAATATTACACCAAATGGGTTGAATTTTTACCTCTGATCTCCACGAAAGCTGAGAAAATATGTGAGTTCATCAATCATCACATTATTTTTCACTTTGGCATTCCACATCTTCTCATCAGTGATAATGGAAAACAATTCAAAAATAACACCTTGTGAAAACTTTGCGATGCCTTCGGTATTCAATTAAGTTTCTCATCACCATATTACCCAAAAACCAATGGCCAAGCCAAATCCACTAATAAAACCCTGAATAAAATTCTCATGAAAGTGTTTAACGATACTGGGAAGGACTGGCATACAAACATTCCTTTCACTCTATGGGTGTACCGTACTAGTATTCACACTTCTGTTGCTGCCACACCTTTTTCTCTGGTCTACGGTATAGAGGATATTCTACCTCTTGAAGTCCAAATTTCATCTCTTCATATTTCTCTCCATGACAGGCTCAATGATGATGACTTTTGCCAAGACTGCTTAGTACAACTTGAGTTATTAGATGAATGCCATCTTAATGCTCTTGACCATCTTCAAGTTTACAAAAAATGTATCAAATGTGCCTATGAAAAACATGTTCATGAACGAACCTTCCAAGTTGGTGATCTCATCCTAAAGGAAAATCAACATGTAACCAAAGCAGAAAAGAGTAAATGGGGAAAATTCTCTCCTAATTGGCTTGGACCATACATCGTGACTCATTCTTATGGATTAGGTGCTTATCATTTATCTTCACTTGACGGTAAACCTAAACCTAAGCCCCTTAATGCCTTACATATTCGACCATTCTACTTTTGAATTTCATTCATACCTCACCTTCTACCTCTTTTCATGCTCATCCCTTGAGTGTTATTCACTTTCCTCCTTTCATTATGCCCTCCCCAATGATTAAACAATAATCATGTGCATACCTATCACTCTTTTACCCTCTCTTAAATATGTGTACCATGGCTCTGCACACAGTATGATTCTCATGGATATTTTTCATCTTCTTTCAGATGAGATCCCATGGTCATTTCACCTTGTTTTCTGAACAATAATCTGATTCTTCACCTTAGTCTTGTCCATGAATTAAAATCCCTCACATAAATTCCACATGGGATCCAACTCCTTGAGTCAAACTTCCAATAAAAATATGACTCCATCCAAAAGGATATCTTTCTCTCTACATCACTGCTATAAATAGACTGCTCCCTCAAAGGATAGTTATGTAACGCTTGCTTCAAAAAACTAAAAAAAATAAAAAAATCCAAACCTTCCCTCATCGATCATTCTATCTCAAATACAAGTCAAAATAGAAAAAAAATTCATCATGGACTTGCTCATTGTGATCTTGGATGTCTTGCCAAAAGGCATGCTACCTCATACCATATAACCTAACCATTTTTCACCTTCTCACCATTTTCACCTTCATTTCCTACTACCTCAAGGGATCTGCTGAAACCGTGACATTTGGTGATCATGTGATTATTCTTCACCTTTAGAATAATCAATCATGCAATGTCTTTAGGGTCTTACATTCACCAGCCTATCTAAGGTATGATCCACCCATTATGATCCTCACCAATCAAGTCACTCTATTGCCTTCTCTTACCTTTTAACTTCTTCATTACATATTGATTATCCTATATAGGACTAGACCCTTGACGCTTATCTCTGGGAAATTTTCCTCTTTCACCAAAATCAACTTAAAATCACCCATACCTATTTGCCCACAATTCAACCATACCTAAAATACCTTGACTCAACCATGACTATAACCTACCAACCCATTCTCATTCCTCATATTTTTCCCCAGCTTATGGGAGAACTAAATCAGCCTAAGGTCCCCTTTCACCGAGACTATGCAGGTAGCACTCCGAGGGTATGGGCCCTTAGAGGTTAGCTCAGCCACTCTCTACCCTCACCAATTTTCCCCTATTTTCCTACTCAAATTATACCTGATTTTTCCTTTGTATATCGACAACAGGATGTAAGACTTAAACATACAATAACTAATACACATATCTACCATCCATGTTTCAAACATCATCGTAAAATTCACCCATTCATCATTTCATATTTCCATACACAACAACAATTTGGGAAAATAGATCATCACTTATACCTACATTGCCATTTTTTATCTGTATTACCAAATACTTGCAATCTACACCAAAACCTAACTACATCAATGCCTAAACCAAAAATCTGACTCAATCCATGCCTAACCTGACTCCATCCATGCCTAAGCCAAAAATATGACTCAATCTACACCAAAACCTGACTCAATTCATACCAAAAACCTGACTCCATCCATGCCTAAACAAAAACCTAACTCAATCCATACCAAAAACCTAACTCCATCCATGTTATGACCTAACTCAGTCCATGCCTATGACCTAACTCCATCCATGTCTAACCTCACTCCATCCATGCCTAAACCAAAAACCTGACTCCATCCATGCCTATGACCAAAACCATGACTCAATCCATGCCTATGACCTGGCTCTATCATGCTTACACTACTTGGATTCCATCACATATACAAAGCATCATAGCAAGTTACACACAACCATATATACATCATGCCATAATCACCATCATCTCTATAAATAAATCATCCAAACATGTGTATCCATATATATGAATCTCAAATATCTTCAGCACGTAGTCTGGTGTATATAAAAAATCCTCAAAAACTCTCATGTACGTCCTCACTATCTTCAACACGTAGGCCAGTATATATGTCAAAAATATGATGTCAAAAATAAACTAAGCATATATGGAGCTCAATCATCTCCCCATATGATATCCAAGCCTATCTCATCAGTCTCCTCCTCTGCCTCTCTATCCTATCGACCGGCATTGGTCATCATCGACTGACCATGGTCCAACAATACCCAACATTGGTCACCACATTTGTGACCTCTACCGGCCCTCACCCACTGATGTTGGCTAAGAATGGACTGACGTCGGTCACTGTTGTGGCAAAAAACCATGATGCCCTTCCCTATTTCTACCTAAATTTCTCATCTCTACCCATTTCCCACAACATGACCTACCTAGCACCTATTCCCACCCCTCCTTTACCTAAATCTACCCTCCCTTGTTCCCCTTTTCTCTTTAAATTCCTCGCATTAAAATTTTAATATTTTCCCCCCAAAAAAACCCCACTTTCCTCCTACCCAAATCATACCCTCCACCTACTCAAACAAATAAAGATAGGAATTGACTCTTACCTCATCACACTGCCATCTATGAGGTGGCACCTCAGGCTGCTGCACGAGTCCACCTGATCCCTCTCCTACCTCTACCATCACTGACTGCCCTCTGGCTCTCCACCCGATCAAATCGATCACAACGATCTCATAGACCCACCTATCGACCAATGATCCCTTGCTATGTGGCTCACCAACTTAGCTCTATGTGTTGCTTGGTCACTTTCCACATCTTTCTCTCTCTCTTGTCATTTTCTCCTATGTGGAAAATGACAAATGATTTTCTAAAATGTAGAACTTTTTCTTTTTATAACCTTCCTGACTTGACTAGTGACTATTTCACCTTGACCGACATCGGTCCTATTCCCTCGCCTGCCGTGGTCAATTCATGGCAACTTGCATCAGTTAATTATGACCATTATCAGTTATCCTGCTTAGTATTATTACCACTCATTACCTCTAATTTGTTGGCCTACATCCTTTCTAACTCACCCACACCTGACTTGGACACTTCACTTTACCCTCCTGACCTCATCATTTAGGGACTCATTATTTTACCCATCCCTCGGCCCTACCCATGCCATGAACTAGCTACTTGGACCTAGAACATTGCTAGTGACATGTGACCTCATGTGCTCACTATACCTTGCAACATTGTTACCAGTTTTGTTTGACCTAAAGACCTTACCTTGCCTCTTACCATGACCATTTATCCTGACCCAACCTTTGGTGTATCAGTACATACCTAAATGTTCCTACACCTAACCTGCATCATGTTTCTTGACCATATCCTATACATTGGATACTGGAATCACCTCCACCTTGTTTGGATAAACCTATCAACCTTAGACAATGTAGATTTTGCATGCTCTTCAACCTGGTATTGTGTTGCAGTTTATACGTTTGCATGCGCTTGACTGTTACTACTTTTGACCATAACCCATTACTTGGATTACCCAATTGGACCTTTACCCCTTTACCCCCATTTTCCACCTTCCTCTTCATCACATTTTCCATTTATCAAACCACTCACCGATTTTGTCATCTACCTCATTAGTTCCTGGTTTGAGGGGGATCACCTTCACCCACACATGGGGCAACCACATCTTATTTTTGTCAGTGTCACTTACCAATAAAAGCTATGCAACAAAAAGGGGCAAAATGTAAACACCAAAATTGGGTCACACTCCCCTCAGTCCCTCATCAAATAACCAACTTGAACACACTTACCTAAACATGGCCCCTTACACCCCACACTTGTAGACACTAAAATTAGGTTACACTCCCCTATCATCCCTCGACATATAAGCACCCTTTATTACATTTACCTAGCCATGACCCTCTTCACCCCACTAATATTAATTTAATTAATTTAGTTAAATTAATGCATTATCATCACTATAGTTATTATTTAAATATCTTATTTAAATAATATCTACACATACAGTTCACTTAGACACCTCAGTAAGCTAACTCATCCTAAGACCTATTCTTAGCAAGTTGTCATAACTAACTAAGACTTACCCAAACCCTGAAAAATTGATGCCTACATTCCCTCTAACCACATTCCCACATGCTCACAAGAAGCTCCCAGTCTAATCTGTAGGATAACAACACGAAATCCAATAAAATTAGGAGGATCTCCCTAAGTTTAGTAAACCTAGGAAATCCCGCCTTGACCGATGTCGGTTACCCCTAACCATTGCCGGTTAAGACAAAACCAGTGTCGGTTACCCCTTTTAACCCAAAACAACCTTATTCTCAAGGTTAGAACTTGGAAGTTGGCAAAAAACTTTGGGAGAAATTTGACGAGCAAGAACACATATCAGAGAGATAACGCATCTTTAGAGAGAAAATTCCTATGAAAAACTCACATCCAAGGAAGGACATTGAGCATCTTCTCCTGCACAGCCATCCCAGCCACGATCTAATCTATCCAAGTAAAGAAGAGTGTACATGTAGCCCATGTAGAATATTTTCTTCAGTCGATGATCACTTGTAACCTTCAAACCCATCATCATCACCTCCATCCTTCACACATAGGCCTTCAGGGATGAAATCCAAGTAAGTACAACATCATACTTTATTGGTGATTTCATTTCTTCATCAGTTTATCATCCATTTGTTTACCTTGCTTCCCTCTTGACCTTATCCACACCCCACCTCCATATACCCATTAAAACCTCACAAAATCCTACTCCCATCACCCAATACGCCGTCTCAACCAACCAAAGTGCTTTGTGCAATCATAAAGGAGACCAAAATCCCGTTTTGTGACATTTTTAGATCTCGCACTAACTGGTACTGGTTATACCTAACCATCGTCGGTCACCCCTAACCGACATTGGTCTCTGTGTTTTCCCACACAACCCTAAACAGAGACCTACCCATCTAATTTTATCTTACCTTCATTCACCTGTGACCTACCTAAGACCTTTATCAGACCTACAGAGACCCAGAACCAACCATTTGACCTTTGGATCCTATTCTAGCTTAGCATCTTAGATTAGATCTATTTTCTTATTGTGTTTTTAAGTGAGATACCTAAATCATTTTAAAATAACAATAGGATTTATTTTGTTTATAGCATTAAATTGTTTAAAATAGTGGATTGACAACCATCTAGGAAGTATCATACTTCTCAAATCTAGCTTACACTAGGCAATTCACTCCCCTTATTGTTTAATTCCTTCTGGTGGTCTTATTTTCATTACAGGCATTTCCTCCTAGCCAAAGGGAATCTCTTACAATAGCTATGGATTCGGAAGGCATACGCACGCAACAACCCATTGACCAACATTTGAATAGGTATTCCTCCTGTGCCTGTTACCCTATCTGTTTTGTCAACACTTCAAAGAAACAATGTAAGAAAAAGGTGAAACATTTTGGCATGCCCGGTGGGACCCATCCGAGGTTCCTTGCATTTCATTCATTCCTAGGAAAAAATTGTGTGTTTGTTTCCCTTCTAAAAGCATACACACTAATTTTCTTCCCTGGTAATCCATCTCTTCTTTCTACTTGCTCTAAAGGAAACTTTTCTTTTGGTGTAATTAAAAAGAATAATTTCTTCATGTATTCTGCATTGTAGTGAAAGAGCTTCCCTCTTCCTCTTCATCTTATTGTGTCATCCAATTTCACATTTTTTATTTGGATTTAAAACAAGTGCATTACATTCTGATTCAGTGCATTAGCTCACATTAATTGAGGGCAACCTATACGCTGGAAGTCATTACCAGATGATGGTTGACAAATGAATCATAGAAAAGTACTTCTATCCTTCTCTCTTTCTCTGAGTCTTACCAAACCACACAAAAATTCAAAATACATACATTCTTAAACAACATCCTACCTGGAAGAAGTTGTAGGTGATCACATGATCACGGCACAGTGGGCACCCAACTCGCTACTCTGTTGAGACATACTTTTAAGCGAAGCCCGCCCCCACCATAACATACCTAAAACCTCACCTTTTAGATCTCCTTCTTTGTAGGAAGCCATCCTCACAAAAAACTCTATTTTACAATTCATGTGTCAGTCCTTAAATAGTATAAGCTAAACAAACATAATATAAAAGGCACTCCTAGCATCATATTTTCTTAGTGTTTTTTCTTGGATTGTGTTTTGAGGTGAGGGATCACGTTCGTCACTTTCTTGTTCATCCTTACACACTCCTAATCATAGCTAGTGTATTCCGGATTCACCTGAGTGTGCCTGGGCCATATTATCATCATTCCCATAATTCTGGGTCTTATTCTACATCAGATTTTAATTCATAACCACTTTCTTTCATCACTATTTCAATTTCACAATAACCGTCGTTGGTTACCTCTAACCGCCATCGGTTATACCCAACCGACGTCGATTCCAGGTCCTTTTGCTAACCTACTAAAAAGGACATATTACTTCACTTTCTTCCACTTTTCACAGTCTCTATCACTATCATTTTTCCCATTAACATTTTATACATCTTCAGATTTGGCATACCTGTCAGGTTTTACCTTCTGCCTAACTGTTTACTCATTATCCATTTTCTACAGTGACCAAAAACGGTTATCCTTAACTGACATCGGTTTTACCTAACTGGCGTTGGTTATCCTGTTTCATACTCTAGCCATCATTTGTTACTTCATCCATTTTTTATCACCAGATTCACTTGTGCCTGCTATTCTCTATATCATTTACAGAGAAGTAGCCCTACCTGATCAATACTAGTTCACATGGTGTTGACCCAAAGACAAGCAA